>OX326951.1:26002897-26644147 GCA_946800315.1 Misopates orontium
AATTTCAGAACATAATGACACATTATCTGGTGATTTCTCGGATAAGGCATCAGATGGTAACATGGCATATGATGAGATCATCTCCAACTTCTGAAGGGACAGAAAAGACAAAATGAAGTGGAAGTATGAAGCAGATGTCCTAGCTGATATTGGCAAGAGTCCTAATCTATGCATGAAGGCAGTATATGCTATATATTGCCAGCCAACATCCGAGGAAAGATCTTGCAAAGCTACTATACTCCTTAATGGACGAGGGTTCAGCCAGATTCACGCATCAATGTGAGGGTTTTACGCGTATATGTATGCATGCATATATCGGTTTGTATGACTTCGTTCATGGTAAAATAGGATATGTAAGCATCATTTATTATGTTTGTTGGCTACTCTAATGATGGTTTGAATTGTCTCACGATTCAAATTACAATCATCTTCTGTTCTCAATGTGGTTTGCATTGATAGTCTTACGATGTCGAAAACTGTTATTCAATCTTACAGGGGCAGTGCCTTGGCTGAGTTTCTTACTGACGGAGATTCAGAAGGTGATGTCACGAAGTCGGTTGAAGAGTTGCAAGAATTCAATCGGAAGGGGGTTGAGATCTGCAGAAATTTGGCGACAAACTACTTTAAGCAGTTGTTCGAAATCTATAAAAACAAAGAGGACCTCTTCTTCCACCCTCAGTAAGCTATCTTGCACTTCAAGGATAAAGACTGTGGTATGAAGATGTTCTGGACTCGAACACGAGTCTCTTTCCTATGATTAGCAATGTATAGATGACTGCCAACTTTTCTGTTATCGAAATGGCTAACTAGTTGGCAACCGGTATTTGCTAAGCACCTCTTATGATCTGTGTTGTCAATAGTAATAAGTGTGAGCTTTTCGTGCAGAAGCCCTGGCTAACTAGTTGGCAACCGGTATTTGCTAAGCACCTCTTATGATCTGTGTTGTCAATAGTAATAAGTGTGAGCTTTTCGTGCAGAAGCCCTCTGTTTTCTGCATATGTCTAGCTGCTAGCATTAGTCTTTTCTGTAATTAAAATATCCTTTTGAAGCAAATCATGCATCATAAATTTTTGGGATAATTACATTCACAAATCCTGAATTTATTCTGGTTGTGAACTTTCTTTGAGGTTTAAATAATAGTAGATACTAATGAATTTTAGTTTATCAAGTTGAAAATAAAGTTTTGGAGTGTGAAGAGAGTAAAGCTGAAAAGATAGTTATGTTTGGAAGGTGAAATGTAAAGAATTAGAGATGCAGGTTTCTGAGTTGCAGAGGAGATTGTTGTCTGGAATAACGAAGGCGGGAGTGGATTCAGCAGAGATGTATGAATCTGAAGGCACTCAAATCCGATAATAGTGCAAACTGAAAATAAGGCAAATGAGAAAGAAAATGCAGCAGGTGCTCTTACTGCTTGATTGATTACTTTTGGAGGTAATCTGGATATTTATATTTTTTTTGATGGACTGGAAACGGATATATTATGAGTAGAATAGTGATAGCACACGATTGCATATTAAATTTGTAAATATGTTTCAATTTTGGTGTACAGCCTATTGCAGTTTTCATGTTTTGTTTGCTCTCCAGGCACTCCTCCAATTGAAAGAATAATAGAGAGAGGCCGGCACTGTGAATTAAAAAGCAAGTGTTATAAAATTCCCGAACTTTGACGATGAAGGGAGTTCTTGTAAGAACATTTATCCCACAGCACAGGGTGGTAGGCCTCCGTTTGGTCCCATTGACAGCGACAATGATTTAAATATTGTCACATTTACATGATATTGGTAGTAAGGCCTTATCTTTCAACGAGATAAGAAGAGAAGAGTTTTTAGAATTGTTACCAGCGGAAGTGATAGTGATATTGATGACAATATTCCAATTGGCGAACTCGTGAGTAAACTGCGACGTAATTGAGACCCTGAGCTGAACAACAGCTTTTTGAATGACTCTTCTTCCAGGGAGAACTTCAAGGTAGTTACTCCTAGACTATGTCTTATTAGGCTGGGAAATAGTGAAGAGAGGGGTGTTCCTGAAAACTTTTCTTAGAAAAGCATTGGAAGCATAAGAGGATGTTAAATTCTTGAGACTGGGAAAGAATGTGCTGATGACGTTGAAATTGAAGAGGATGAATCAGAAAGCGAAAGCTCGGGTGGTTTTCTTGTTCGTAGCTCAGATGTTTCAACCTCTGCTTCCGGTTGATGACCCGGATAATGCATCAGCCAGATTTCTGAAAGCAGATATGCTAGCTGATATTGGCAAGAGTCCTAATCTGTTCATGAAGGCAGTATTGTGCTATCTATCGCCAGCAAATATCTGAGGAAAAATCTTGCGGGCTACTATACTCCTTAATGGACGAGGGTTCAGCCAGATTCACGCATCAATGTGAGGTTTTTACGTGTATATGTATGCATGCATGTGTTGGTTTATATTACTTCATCCGTGGCAAAATAGGATATGTTACGTTTTTTATGAAGCTCATTGGCTACACTGATTATGGTCTGAATCATCTTACATGTAATGATGGTCTGAATCGCCTTTACATGTCATATTATAATCATCTTATCACTGTGGTTTTCATTGATAAGCTTACAATATGAACTGTTACTCAATCTGACAGGGACAGTGCCTTGGCTGCATTTCATGTGCGGTATGTCTTAGGCACAGCGGGGGCACAACAGCCCCCACACACATGCACGCGGCCCCATGCTCATGGGGGCCCACGCAGGCCCCGCACATGTGTGAGAGGGGGCTGTTGTGCCCCCTGCTGTGCCTGAGACAAACTCGCATTTTATACTGACGTGGATCCAAAAGGTGGTGTCAGGAAGTTGCTTGAAGAGTTCCAAGAATACAAACCGAAAGGGATTTATTAGGGCAAATTCCATCCACCTCCCCTGAGGTTTCTTTTCTCTTCATCCACCTCCCCTCTAGTTTCATTTTTCCCATCCACCTCCCCTCCTTTAGTTAATTGCTAGTCAATGGTTTAAAATGAGGGGTAAAATTGTCAACTAATACAAAAATAATGTAATTATTCAATATATATTCACAATACAACCAAATAACTTAATAAATTAACAATTACTAATATAAAATATTAGATGTATTTAAATAACTAAATTTTAGTAATAATATAAATATTAATTGCAACCAAAACATAAATATAGCAAACGTAAAAAAATTAAAAAAAAATTAAAAAAAAATATAGCAAATGTATAAATGTCTATTGGGCTTACTTCAACATAAAAATAAGAAGAAAAGAAATATATTCATGGTTATGTAAACGATAATCGAATTCAAACAATGATTAATTTAAGAGAAATAAAGAAAGAAATACATGAGTACCTTTCAACTAACTATCAAATAGAGTTGTACTCCTATAAAATTAGGGCTAAACAAAACTAAATCCCATGTATATCGTTTTCACGATATAATTATTTAAAATAACATTATTTTTTTATTTTCTGAATTGGATACTATATATTAGTAATTATGAAATTATTAAGTTTCTTACTATAAATAGATTCATATAATCAATAGTTCATATTTCTGGTAAACAATATAATAAATTTAATACAAATGTACGATTCAATGAATTTTAACTAGTTAATTCATAAAAATACAAGATATATTAATTATGAAATTATTAAGTTAAATGAACCTAATTATTTTCTTCTTATTTTTCCATATTGAGGTGACCTCAAATAAAATTATGTTCATTTTTTGCTTGCAATGAATATGCATTTTATTACAAATATATAATTATCAAAATACAATTTTTTCATATAATATTTGTCATCCAATATTGTATATTAATAATTCTTAATTTACTAAGTGATTTGTTTGTATTGTGATTAACAATTCAATAGTTTATTTTTATTATTTTATCAAGTGACACTTTTACCCCTAAAAAAAGCCGTTGACTAATAGTCAACCAACCCAGGGGAGGTTGATGGGAAAAAGTCCAAACCACAGGGGAGGTGGATGGGAAAAATTCAAACTAGAAGGGAGGTGGGTAGAGAGAGAAGAAACCTCAGGGGAGGTGGATGAAATTAACCCGGATTTATTACATGCATGCATGGAGTAATTAGATTGATTTATGTTATGATTGTTTCATAATTAATTAATTATTTTGGAGTGAATAAAATCTCAAGGTTGTAACTTGTAATTGTTCTTATTCCAAAACTTAAGTGTGTATTTATTTGAAAAGGTATATTATATATGTGTCGTAACTGTTTATCTTTGATGATGTACAATTAAAGAGTATATACCTACAATTTTTTGTATTTACCTTATACATTAAAATAAGATTTTTTTTATATACATGGTATGTTAATATTCAGAATTTATCATTACATGCGCGCGAGGATTCACCGACTGTATTACCTTTATATAAGTCATGTGTGCGTGCTCATAACTCAAATATCAATATAGTTTCACAGAAACTACATGCTCGGAAATTAAAATCTATCATGCGCACTTTTCAGTCAAAAAGACCAACAAAACATAAAAGAAAATTGCCTTTGAGTAATGAACATATATAAAACGGGATTTTTGTAAAAATGGTACCATAACTTGTTCTCCTTGTAACATTAGTCCAATAACTTAAATTTGTCAGATTTGGTCCCATATCTAAAATTAATTGTCAAATTAGTCCCTCTGTTAATTGAAACCGACGGAGAGATTTAAAAAATATATATATATATATATATAATGGCGCCAAAATGATGTCATGTTAATAGTAATATGTGCGGGAATTTTTGAAAAATAGTACCATAACTTGTCCCTCTTGCAAGAATAGTCCCATAACTTAAGCTTGTCGAATTTTGGTCTCATAATTAAAATTAATTGTCAAATCAGTCTTTCGTTAATGGAATATTCGATTTAGTTACCGAATATTCGACAACCACTTTATTAATCACATAACAAACAGTCCTACAAAGCACACAAATAATATCGTGTTAACACAATACGTAAAACAAAATCACTTAAGTTAAACTTAAATACAAAGCAACACAAATAAAATTACGACTTCAACAGAGGATAACAACGAATACACCAACTACGACTACAATGCCAACCCAAGTTATAAAGATCAATTTTTTCAACTCCTCATATCCCCTTCAACTTGTACATATTCTTCTTCAATATCAATTCTGCCATATTCTCGACTTTATTATTAGTCTTTTCAATACAATTTTTTTGTTCCGTCGTATCATTCGTTAACTTCGCGACATCCATTTCTAACCCACTTATATTAAGTGTTGGTTGCAGTGTGGAATTTAAGTTGCCTCACTTCTATATGAAGAAATTAGGGAGGTCTTGAACTATGAAGAATTTAAACGCCGTCTGCAAATTAGTGATGATTAACAGTATTAAATATTCCGTCAAGAAATCGAATATTCCATTAACGGAAGACTAATTTGGCAATTAATTTTAATTATGGGACCAAATGCGAAAAATTTAAGTTATTGGACTATTCTTGCAGTAGGGACAAGTTATAGTACAAATTTTGCAAAAAACCCACAGGTGTCACTCTTAATCTGACGTCATTTTGGAGTCATTATTAATATATTTTTTTTAAAAATAGCTCCGTCAGTTTCGATTAACAGAGGGACTAATTTGGAAGTTAATTTTAATTGTGGGACCAAAATCTGACAAATTTAAGTTATGGGGCTAATGTTGCAAGAACGAGATGATACTATTTTTGCAAAAATTCCAAAATAAAACTAAAGCAAAAAAAGTAATACAAAAAGCTTAAAGACAAAAAATTCATAAATGTAATAATAAAATATGTTAAATTATTCAGTGACACGGATTCTTGTTTATTGTAAAAAGAAAATATACAAATATGGTTTTCATGATCACGAGTTAAAAGTATAATTTGTTATTCTGAAAAAAAAACATTTATAGTAGAAGACACGTGGAAAGATTTATTGATATATACGTTTGATACAATGGTATCTACCAATTAAACATTATACATGATATTGTTTGTGCAATAAATAAATAAAAAAACAATCTTACCCTTTATTTTCAAGAGCTCGAAAGTCATTAATTAGTATGAATGATATATGATGACTATTATTTTAAAAAGTTTATTTCTTCCCACTTGTAGTCGTTTTTAAGTGACGGGTCTTCTTTCTTCGCGATTTAATTCTTCCACCAACTTTTCCTCAAGTTCCAAATACATCCAATTATGTCGGGGTCTCTTTCAAATCTTTTATCTATACTAATATATAAAGGAAGAGGTATTTGTGACACCAAATTTTTGATTTTCAAGTTTAACCTTAAAATTTATGTTCTACTGTATCATCTAATTATTAATTTCTCAATTTAACCCTACAATTTAAGTTAGATGAAATTAATCATATCATTTACTAAGAATGATGATTTAATTTTCTTATAATACATATTTTTTCAATGGAAATTACTTTTCTTTCCATTCTACTCCAATTATGATGACTCACACTCACATTAATTCAAACTCTTTCCATCAAAGCAAATCTTTTTTCTTGCCTTTTTTCTTTTCTTTTCAAATTTTATTTTTTTCTTCACACTCTAATATAAATATATAGTACTTTAGAATATAGAAAATTAATATGCGCGAGGCTTTACGTACCTCAGTTTCTAGTATTCAAAATCAGAACCATAAAAGTCTGATGGCAACATGCAATTAAAGTGTGTCGACGCACAAACCCAGAGAAATCTCTGGTTTAAAACATGGGTAAAACGCTTAAAACCCCCCAACCTATTGGGTGTTTCACAAAGTGCCCCCTGAACTACAAAAAAGAGCACTCCACCCCCCAACCTTTCAAATTTTGTGTGAAGTGCCCCCAGGCCCGTTGACCGGCCAAAATTACCGGAATATTCTCCTTTTTTATTCCCTCACGTGACTTGCACATGGTTAGCTTAAGGGCAAAATTGTCACTTTCGATCGAACGATTACAATTCTTCAGGGTGGAAATTCAAAACCTAAGGGGGTATCTCACAAACACTTAGCGCAATTCCAACCACAAAAAAAAACACTTAGCACAAAACACTCGGGAAAAAATTAGGGTTTCGCAGTTTTTGATTTGGGGAAAAAATTAGGGTTTCGCAGTTCATTCGTCACACAAACCGCTGTAATGGATTGGAAGATGAGGGGTGAAGGAGACGAAGATTTCACACAAGCAAAGCCGCCGGATTATGGTACGATTTCTTACAATATTTCAATTTTTTTCTACGTTTACTACGTGAGTGTTGTTTTGTAGTGTTTTTTTAGTGATTGGCCCACAAGATCGTAACTTTTTTTACTTAAATCGAAGTATGTCGTAGTTTATTCATAGTGAATGTCGTTTTCTTGTGATTGTTTAGGGTTCAAGGCCACACGAGTGGATTTGTTTATGTGAATCGATGTATGTATTTTTTATTGCTCGGGAGTGTCGTTTTCAACTGATTTTTTAGGGTTTGGACAACAGAGTGGTCCCGACATGTTTTTTTCTTGTCTGAGTTGCCTTTAGTCATATTTTAATACACAAATAATGGGTTTGTGGGGTACCTTTTTATGTTATTTTTATTGTCCTTTTCCTATTGTATGTATTGTTGAATGATTATTTTATCTCTACTCTATTGCTCATCCAATTTCTTATTGACTGCAGGAACTAACACTGATTTCTTCACAATTGTGATGCATCACCATGGACAATTTGTGAATAAAGATGGGATAACAGCCTATGTTGGGGGTAAGGTTGATCACTTTGACTATTGTACTACTGATAGGCTATCAAAGATTGAGCTGTGTGAAATGGCCAAGTCTGTGGGTTTGAAGGAACAGACTTATGAGATGTTAGTGAGTAGAAGTAGAGATAACACATGCTCTCTCCTGGATATTATTTTGAGTGATATAGATGCAATGAATGTAGGTAAATATGCTAATGAGGAAAGGGTAGTTAGTGTGTATGTTGAAGGTGGGTTTGAAATTGAAAATGAAGGTGATGGCATGGAGAATAATGAACAGATTGAGAATGAGGTCAATGATGCTGAAAATATGAATGAAGATGATGTCATGCAGGACAATGAACAAAATGAGGGTGTTGGTTATATGGGTGACAATGAGGGATTGGAGGATGATGAACATAATGAAGATGACGGTTTAGATGACTTCTTAGGGGATGGGTTATGCAGTGAGGGTGCATCAGGTGTGGGTGCTTATGATGAGTTAGTACAAGACATGGATGAAGTAGGTGATTGTGATGATCTGCATTCTGTAGGCAGTGATTCTCATCACTCAGATGTCTTGATTGACAGTGAATGTGATGTCACTGATGATGAGCAGATTTATGAGCAGTATGGGGGCAGTGAAGGTGGGCAGTGGGCTACAATGAGTAGTGTGACAGCAAGTACTGTGACTAACAACACACAAGCTGCTGGGACAAGTGGAACTAGTAAGAGGACTCAATGGGAGTATGGGGGATATCCTGTATTCAACCCAAAGGTGGACATGGATGCACCAGAGTTCTTCATAGGATTGTGCTTCGATGACACCAAGGTGTTCAGAGCTGCAGTAAGACAACATTCCATCAAAAGTGGAAGAGACCTAAAGTTCACCAAGAATGACAAAGATAGGGTTCAAGTAAAGTGCAAGCACCCAACTTGTCCATGGGAAATATTTGCTTCACAGATGGGTAAGAGTCAAACACTGCAGGTGAAGACTTATAGTGGTAAGCATGAATGTTGCAGGGTTGAAAGAGTAAGGGCTGCTACATCAACTTGGTTGTCTGAGAAGTATGAAACCAAAGTCAGAAGTGATCCAACTTGGGATGTGGATTCCATGCAGTTGTGGATGCAAGGTGACACCAAACTGCTTTTCTCAAGATTCCAGATGTATAGGATCAAGAGTAAAGTGCAGTTGAGGACAGTTGGCTCTGAAAAACAACAATATGGGATGTTGGGAAGGTATGCAGCTGAGATTATGAAGAGTGATAAAGACAACACTGTGAGAATTAAGACAAAGAAAACAGAAGAGGGGGTGGTATTTAAGAGGTTTTATGTTTGTTGGGCCACACTGAAGAAAGGTTTTTTGGAGGGCTGTAGGCCAGTGATATGCCTGGATGGCTGCCACTTAAAAAGTTACTGTGGGGGGATATTATTAACTGCAGTTGGTGTGGATGCTAACAACAGCATGTACCCTTTTGCATATGCTGTTGTAGAGAAGGAGAAGCAAGATTCTTGGATGTGGTTCATGAAGTTGTTGATAAATGATTTGGGGATAGATCCAGTGCATACTGACAGATGGACTGTGATGTCAGACAAACAGAAGGGCCTAATTGAAGCTGTGAAGATCTTCATGCCAAATTGTGACCACAGGTTTTGTGTGATGCACCTGTATAATAACTTCAAACAGTCACACAAAGGATTGGCACTGAAGATGTTGTTGTGGAGGGCTGCTAGAGCAACCAGGGTGAGGGACTTTGAAAGTGCAATGAAGGAGCTGAGGTCAAAGGACTTAGAGTCCTTCAAATGGTTGGCAAAGAGGCATGCTGCTGGATGGTCTAGGGCCTATTTCAGGACTCACTCAAAGTGTGAGTTGCTACTGAACAACTTGTGTGAGAGCTTCAATGCTCTAATAGTTGCTGCCAGGACCAGGCCAATAATTGATCTGCTTGAGACCATTAGGTTGATTCTCATGAAGAGAATTCATGTGAAAAGAGATGAGGCCAAGAAGTGGAAGGGTGAAATTTGTCCAAACATTGAAAAGTTGTTGGAAGAGTCTCAAAAGAAGAGTGCAGAGAATCAACCTCGATGGAATGGGCTGCATGAGTTTGAAATGCAGTGTCCTGCTGGGACTATGGCAGTAAACTTGGAGCATAAGACTTGTACTTGCAGGAAATGGCAACTAAGTGGCATACCGTGTAGCCATGCTGTTTCAGCCATGTATTTCATGGGTTACAAACCGGTGGAACATGTGGATGACTGCTACAAGGTGTCCACATACATGAAGTCATACATGAACTGTATGCATATTCTCAATGGACCAGCTGATTGGCCATATTCTAGCATGCAATGTCTGCCTCCAGTTCCTGAAAGAATACCTGGGAGACCTAAGAAGAATGATAGGAAGAAGACACCAGAGGAAATTGCAGAATTGAAGGCTAGAAGTGCAACTGGTGACAAGGCAAAGATGAAGAGGAGTGGACTGAAAATGAGTTGCAGATTTTGTGGTGATGGTGGACACAATGTGAGAACATGTCCAACAAAGAAGGCTTTTCAACCTCAAGAAGAAGACAGAATGGAAGTGCCACCACCAGTTGTGCAGGGGAGTGGGACAAAGGTTGTGTTTCTGCCTCTATACCATTCTATTTCCTGTTGTCAATGGTACTAACCACTATTTGTTTATGACAGCGCAAAAGCAAAAAGAAAAAGAATGAAGGAGGATCCAGTAAAGCAGCAGAACTATCTACTGATGGTATGCATGGTGTTGGCACAAGTGTGGCTGATGAGGCATTTGTACCTAATGAAATCAATGTACCTGCTGAGATCAATGAAGCTGAAGAGGTACAGGCAGTTAAAAAGATGGTTAAAAAGAAGAAGGTGGTGGTAAACCTTGTTGAGATGGATGTAGAGGTGAGGCAAACCAGACTAAGAAAGAGGGTATTGGAAGATGAATCCCTTGAAGAGAATGTTGTGAAGCCCAGGCCTTCAAGGAAGAATGTGGAGCTTAAGAAAAAGGAAGCAGCAGTTGAGGCAACCATCAATGAAGTAAGTATTTTGTGGTGCAAATTTACTTATTAGTTTACCGTATGCACTGTTGGTAAACTAATACACATGTCCTGCAGTTGGTTAGTGGGAAACCAAACCATCTAAGAAGAAGGTGGAGTTGAGAAAGAAGGAGCCAACACTTGAAGATACCATTAATACAGTAAAGTGTCTTATATTATATTATGTTGATTCATTACATTAAATATTGTTTTATAATCTTCTGTTTTTGTTTGTAGTTGAAAGGTAATAAAACCAAACATGCTAAGAAGAAGGAGGTGGTGTCAAAAGAGCCATTACATGAAAAAACACTTAGTCAGGTTAGTGTTACATAATCTGTCATGGTTGCTTGAATTTTTTGGTGATCACTTAATGTCATTCATTGTCTGCAGATGGCAAATGCCACAACAGGGAACCAAAGTAAACCTGGTGAAGTAGGCAAGGTGAAAGAGATTCAGCCTGCTGGAAAAAGTCAGAAGAAAGTGAGAGAGCCTGCTGGAAAAAGCAAGAAAAAAGTGAGTGTGAAAGTGAATGAGCCTGTTGAAAAAGACAATGAAGCAGTCAGTGTGACAGTAAGTCAGCCTGTTGGAAAAGGCAAGGAGAAAATGAATGATGTTGATGAATATGCCGCCAACTGGAGTGCAAAAATGGCTGAAATGGAGAAAGCAATGGCGAGACAATGGGCAATAACAGCGGCAGATGTAAGAGCTACCAGGCCAATGACTACAAGATCGGTGAAGAGAAAGTTGGATGTGGAGAAGAAAGACTAGTTACACAAGTTCAAGTGTGGAGAATCGTAATGTTTTGTGGTTGTCTAGTTAAAACTATGGAACTCATAACTAGATGATTATTTTGCATGTGTTTTGTTCAAGTACTTGTTAACATTCAGATGGCCTAGGATTAGTATTAAGGCACTTGTTTTGCTGATGTTTGTTGGGCAAGAACACGAATATTATCTGAATTACGTTTTGGTATTTCTTCAATCTGTATTATCTTGTAGTTTTTTTTTTTTAATGGATGTAAAGTGCAAGAAGTAACGTGTTTATCATCTATCCTTACTCCTAACAAAACAAAAAATTAGACATGTGCAAAACCCAATAATTGAAAGAAGAAACGATTAGACAATACAAAAAATAGAAATAAAGTGAGGGGCCTATTACATACAAAAATTAATAGTTAGGGGGTGGATACATAAAAAATATACAACTCAGGGGGCACATATTTGCAAAATATTATATCTAGGGGGCAGCTTACAATGTATGAAATAGGTCAGGGGCCAGTTTACATCATATTGAATAGGTTAGGGGGCAACGATATAACCTCAGGGGGCAGTTCGCACAAATACAATAGGTGGGGGCGGAATGCGCATAGGTTAGGGGGTAAACGAGTAAAGGTAAGGGGGCAGTTCGCACAAATGGAAAAGATTAGGGGGGGAATGCGCATAGGTTAGGGGGTAAACGAGTAAAGGTAAGGGGGCAGTTCGCACAAATGGAAAAGATTAGGGGGTTCTCATATGTTAGGGGGTTGTTTTTAGTTTTTCAAAAGTTTTGTCAAATTTAAACGGACAAAAATACCCTTCCGACGATCACGTGCAAAGCACGTGGCCGGAAAATTTGGCCTGAAAGTTGACCGGGGGCAATCCGCACAAAATTTGAAAAGTTGGGGGGTGGAGTGCTCTTTTTTGTAGTTCAGGGGGCACTTTGTGAAACACCCAATAGGTTGGGGGGTTTTAAGCGTTTTACCCTTAAAACATCCACCAATAAAGCCCTTGAACTTTCTGAAGAAGTGTCTCGAAGAAGTAAAATTTTGGGCGACAAAGATAATAAATTGATTTTAATTTGTGCTTGATTTCTTAGATAAGTAAAATTCTGGCTGAGTAAGATAATAAATTGATTTTAATGTGTGCTTGATTTCTTTGATATGAATTTCTCTCTCATTTTAAAATTTTCGTGAAATACTGTGTAAACAGTAGGATTCGGTAAATATGTTCCCAATTCCTAGATATTGAGTAAAAAATTATACTAGATTATAAACTTAAGCAATTTCATTAATTGGATAAAACTGTATAATTTTTTTAATTAAGGTTATTTTTAAATATGTTGAAGCACTAACCAAATAATTAGAACGAAGTTGAAAAAAAAAAAAAAACTTGGGTTCAGTCGTGGACTAGGTCGCTCTCTTTAAAACGTTTCGCGACTCTGTCCAAATTGTGCTCGCAGTGTACTAGCCTCGTCGTCCCCTGGATAAATCATCTCAGTATACTTCTGTCTCAATCTCCTCTGCACAACAGGAAATTGGTAATCTTCCACGTTTATAACTCATAAACTAATAACTAAAGAAGAATACATTTTTAAGAACAAAAAGGAAAGTACTTTTCATGTATAGTACTCCTTTTATTTTAAAATAGAGAGTAGTATTTTTTCTTTAATATTTGTATTTGAAGTCTGTGAATATCTCTATTAAATAGAGAATGAGTTTGAAAACAAATCAGATTTTGAGTTTAAGGGTTAGAGTTTAGGGTTTATGCTATTTTTTCAGAGGGTGGATAAGTGAAAAATGAGACAAGATTAGACTCATTCAAAAATCAAAGACTCTTCCAAACCAAGACTCAAGTCAAAATATATTTTATATTTATTAAATATTCATTCGTTTCAACAAACCCCCACTTGAATATTTTAATAAATTTTTCATTGAGTTAAATATAAGTTTGTGCATAAATAAATGTATTAATCAACTTGAACCTTTACATAGTGTTGATGATTTAGATTATACTAGAATAACTCGTAGTATTGAACTCTATCTCTAACAACATAACACACAAACCTATCAAGATGAAGTTCAAAAACCCGTGCTTGACGGCCATGCACGTGTATCACAGTGTAGTAAATGCTCAAGAAAATTTGCCCATAATTTTTATAGAAAGCGGCCCCACTTTCACATTCATGTAGGTGAATCTATCTAGAGTACTCTTGTAGTTAGGCACTCCACTCAATATTTGTTTAAGCACTAAACAAATAATTAGAACGAAGTTACCAAAAAAAAAAAAAAAAAATAAAATTGGATTTAGTCGCGGACTAAGTCGCTCACTTTAAGATGTTTCGTGACAATGCTCAAATTGTACTCACGCTATACTAGCCTCGTCATCCTCAGGATAAAATAGCAAGAAATGTGGGCTATAGCAAGGTCCAAAAACCTTGCAATAGGTTCAAATTCCCTTGCTATTGATCTATTGCAAGGGATGTGGACGTTGGTAGCATCCCTTGCTATAGGTGGCGTTAGTGCAGGTATTTTGCATGTTGCAAGGGAAATGGACCTTGCTATTGCTTTTCTAACACACACCTGTAGCAAGGTCCATTTCCCTTGCTGGAGTTTTCTGACACACACAATTGACAGCAACGTCCTTAGACGTTGCTATTTATTCTGACACAAAAGTCAATTGCAACGTCCTTAGACGTTGCTATGTATTCTGACACAAAGACCAATTGCAACGTCTTTTGACCTTGCAATTGATTTACGCACGTTTTTTTTTTAAATTTATTTTTGTTCATTATTTTTTTTCGATGAAAGACAGCAACGTCTACGGACGTTGCTATAGTGTCCTGACACTCATTTTTTTTTAAATTTGGCAGCAACGTCCACGGACGTTGCTATAGTGTCCTGACATTTTTTTTTTCAAATTTGGCAGCCACGTCCACGGACGTTGCTGTAGATAAATATTTTTTTATAAAAAAAAGTGGTGGTAAAAACCGCCACATTGTAATAAAATGTTTTTTAATATATATATATACATATATATATATACACACACACACACTCACATTATACATTAATTGAAACCTCAATATTATATATGTATAGTATGTGTTAAAAAATATAATACTAATAACTAAATTATAAGACACACACACACACACACACAAACACACGCACACACACACACACACACATATATATATATATATATATATATATATATATATATATATATATATATATAGTATTAAGAAATGTTAGATAACATTTTAAAAATTATAATGATATATATATACATGCACACACTAAACTTTACAATGTATAATTATAAAATAATCTCACTAATTATAATTATACAATATATACGTATATATATATATAGTATAAGATGCATGTATGCATATATAATATATATAAGTTGATCATGATGCAAAATAAATTAAGGAAAAAAATAAAGTGAAGGAGAGAAGGGGAGAAGAAGATGATAATAATATGAGAGGGAGAATGTAGTGGGATGGATGAGTGATATAGTGTGGTATTTATAGTAGTATAGTGGGAGGGAAGGAAATGTTTTGGGAAATTTGAAATTTCCGCCAAAAATTTCATTCTGAAATTTTTTAGCAAGGTCCAAATCCCTTGCAATAGGTTATTGTCAGAAAGCTGTTGCAAGGGAAATTGGGATCCCTTGCTACTGTGTCAGAAAAGTAGCAATTGCAAGGGATTTGGACCTTGCAATAGCTTTATTAGAAAAATGTTTTAATTATATATATTCCCTCATTCACTCATTTAATTAGTTCCATATATAATTATGACTTGTAAATCATAATTACATGAGACTTGAACTAAATATATAGAACTAATCTTGATCTTGGTTAAATTAATTAATTAATAAAACTTATTTGATTGAATAATTATTAATTACATAAGAAAATAGAACTAATCTTGATATTTATAGCTATATATATATATGTGAACTTATTTGAATGAATAAGATCCTAATAACATATGAGAACTGAACTAATTAGAATTAATCTTGTATTGTAAAATTAATTAAAGTTATTAGAATCAATAACTTCTCATTACATAATAATCAAACTAAACATAATTAACGATTCTTGATTTTCATTAAATAAACTGAAAATTATATGAATGAATAATATTTAACTACATAAGAATTGATCAACTACGTACAGGAAAACTTACTGTTTATTTTTGTTGAATTAATTAAGAATATAATTGATAACTCAACATTACATTAGAATTGAACTAATTAAACAAAACTAATCTTAATTAAATTTTAATAAATTAATTGAACTTGTTTGAATGGAACTCCTAATTAACTACAAATATATAAGCATCAACTAAATATAACTAATATTGACTTTTGTCAAATTAGTTTAACTCAATTGAACAAATATTACATAAGAACTAAATTACTTAGATTTAATAATATTGATTTTATTATGAATAGTGTTATTTGAATGCATAACACCTAATTACATAAGAATTGAACTACGTACAAGGAATACAACTCTTTATTTTTGTTGAATTAATTAAGAATGGAATTTATAACTCAACATATAATTACATTAGAATTGAACTAATTAAACAAAAATAATCTTAAATTTTAATAAATTAATTGAACTTGTTTGAATGGACAACTCCTAATTAATTACACATATAAGAATCAACTAAATATAACTAATCTTGACTTTTGTCAAATTGGCTTAACTTAAACAAATATTACATATAAGAACTAAATTACTTAGATTCAATCTTGATTTTTATTATGAATAGATGTTATTTGAATGCATAACTTCTAATTACATAAGAATTGAACTACGTACAAGGAAAACTACTCTTTATTTTTGTTGAATTAATTTAGAATATATTTTATAACTCAACATAATTACCTTAGAATTGAACTAATTAAACAAAACTAATCTTAAATTTTAATAAATTAATTGAACTTGTTTGAATGGACAACTCTTAATTAATTACACATATAAGAATCAACCAAATATAACTAATCTTGACTTTTGTCAAATCAGTTTAACTTAATTGAACGAATATTACATAAGAACTAAATTACTTAGATTTAATCTTGATTTTTGTTATGAATAGATGTTATTTGAATGCACAACCTCCTAATTACATAAGAATTAAACTACGTACAAGGAAAACTACTCTTTATTTTTGTTAAATTAATCAAGAATAGAATTAATAACTCAACATTACATTAGAATTGAACTAATTAAGTAAACCTAATCTTAATTTTTAATAAGTTAATTGAACTTATTTGAATGGACAACTCCTAATGAATTACGTATATAAGAATCAACTAAATATAACTAATCTTGACTTTTGTCAAATTAGTTTAACTTAATTAATTGAACAAATATTATTACACAAGAACTAAATTACTTAGATTTAATATAGATTGTTATTATCATGAATAGATTTCATTTGAATGAATAAAATCTTAATTACATAAGAATTGAACCACGTACAAGGAAAACTACTCTTTATTTTCGTTGAATTAATTAAGAATAGAATTGATAACTCAACATTACATTATAATTGAACTAATTAAATAAAACTAATCTTATTTTTGTATAAATTAATTGAAATTGTTGAATGGACAACTCCTAATTAATTATATATATATAAGAATCAACTAAATATAACTAATCTTAACTTTGTCAAATTAATCTAACTTAATTGAACAAATATTACATAAAAACTGAATTACTTAAACGTAATTTTAATTTTTATCATGAATAGATGTTATTTAAATACATAACTCCTGACTTGATTTTTGCATATATATATATATATATATATATATATAAAGAATGAAGAATGCAGCTTTATTATATTAAAAAATAAGTAAAACAAAACCTGCAAGGGAAGAGGAGGTTGCTGAAGCTGAAAGGCTACTGCAAGGGCCTTTTTCCCTTGCAACTGTGTCAGAAAAGCTGTTTTTACAGCAGCAGCAAGGGATTTGGACATTGCAATAGATTTATCAGCTTTATATCCTCTCCTCCACACATTTCATGATCCATAACCTGCGTTTCTTCCCCAAATTCTACTGGATTTCTTCCCCCTCTCTTCTCTATTTTTTAGCAAAATTTCATTTCTTCCCTGTGATTTTTTTGCAAAGCGTACGTAATTCTCAGCAAAGCTCACTCCACGAGAGGTATCTATTTCAGTATTATCGTAATTCGTTGCTTAATTTTATATATATATATTGTTGATGTTGTTGCTTAATTTAGTGATTTTTGTAATATTAATACTTGTTATTCATCATATTTAGAATAACTGAGATCTAAGCGTGATTTGATTAGTAGTATGCTATTTATATGCCTGTGTGTAATTAGTTGTTCACATTGTTAGTATTTGATGATAAGTTTTAATTAGCCTTACTTTTGTGATTAAATAGTCAGTTCTCGTGCTGATGCATTGTTAATTTGATTTTAATTAGATAAAAAATGTATAACAACGAAGATCCGAGTTGGATGTACGATCGAGGCAACGTTGATGAGGGGTATATCAATCCTTATTTCGTAGATGGCGTCAACAGATTCCTAGAATTTGCATTTTCTCAAGGTCATCGAAGAGTTAAGTGTCCGTGCACTCGGTGTGGTTTTAGCAAAAGCAAAAAGAGGGATGTGATTCAGGAACACCTATTGAAGTACGGGTTCGTTCCTCATTATTACGTATGGGAGGCACACGGAGAAAGGAACAACTTTTCTGGCAATTACACATACGCAGGAGAGTCATCTACTCATAATGATAATGTCGAAAGTGGTTACGTAGATATGGTCAATGATGCATACAGATGTCAGTTTGAAGGCACACACTATAATCAAAATATAGAAGAAGAGCCAAACCGTGAGGCACGAGACTTTTTTGAAATGCTACGGGAAGCTGAGGTGCCAATACGCGTAGATGTGGAAACAACACCATTGCAGTGGTTAACATCATTTATTGCCGACAAGGTTCGTCATGGCACAACAAACGCCTCTGCTGACAATCAATTACAAGCGGCCCGCAGATTAATGAGTCCTGCAGATCGTCATAGATTGCCTGAAAATTGGTACGGAGTGAAGAAATTCATCAAAGGTTTAGGACTTGGGTACAAAACATATGATGTGTGTGTTAATATTTGTATCCTTTATTACGGGGAGTATGAAAGTAAGAGCTGGACCGAGTGCCCCTATTGTGGAGAAGCTAGGTACGAGGAATGCACCAATAAGAAGAAGCTTGTTCCACGTAAGAAGCTGTGGTACTTGCCAGTGACGCCTTGATTGCAGAGGCTTTACACATCACGCAAAATATCGGAGCACATGACATGGCACTTGAAGTGTAAGGCAGATACCGATCAAATGATTCACCCTGCTTCAAGTTTGGCCTGGAAATCTTTCGACAGGATATTTCCCGATTTTGCTGCCGAACCAAGAAACGTTAGACTTGGACTTTGCACCGATGGTTTTAATCCTTTCGGGAACTCCTCAGCTCCTTACTCGTGTTGGCCAGTATTTGTGACCCCTTATAACCTCCCTCCTGACCTGTGCATGCGGCAAGAATATATTTTCCTAAGTTTAATGATATCTGGCCCGAAGAGTCCTGGCAAGAACATTGACGTATTACTCAGACCCCTAATTGATGAACTTAAGTCACTGTGGGATTCGGGTGTGCCAACATACGATAGTTTTCAGAAACAAAATTTCCAAATGCGAGCTTCATTGCTATGGACGATTAGTGACTATCCAGGGTATGGCATGCTATCACAGTGGAGCACACATGGTCGTTTATCTTGGCCGTACTGTATGGAAGAAACCAAGAGTTTCCAACTTAAGCACGGTCGAAAGGCTTCTTTCTTTGACTGTCATCGTCGATTCTTGCCTCTGGACCATCCATGGAGACTAAACACAACTGACTTCACGAAAGGTAGAATAGAGACTGATCAACCTCTACCAAGAAGATCAGGGATAGACATGTTGAGACACGTTGAACGTCTTCCACCAGTCGGATTTGGTATATGCGGAGAATTTGTTCAGGGCTTTGGTTTGGATCACAATTGGTGTCGTAGAAGTATATTTTGGGAACTTCCGTATTGGAAGCATAATCTGATCCGCCACAACCTAGATGTCATGCATTGTGAAAAGAACTTCTTCGACAATATCAAGAACACTGTGATGGATGACCCTGAGAAAACCAAGGACAATATGAACTCTCGCAAAGATTTACAATTACTGACGGGCAGAAGATCTTTGTTTCTACAGACTGGACCGGGAGGTAGGTTATACAAACGTAGAGCATCGTACTGTCTCAGTAAGGACGAAAAGGTTAAAGTGTGTGAGTGGTTGTGCAATCTCAAATTTCCAGATGGATACGCGTCAAACATTTCGCGTTGTGTTCAAATGCCACAGTTGCGTCTAGTGGGAATGAAAAGTCACGATTGTCACGTTTTTTTGCAAATGTTGGTTCCGATAGCATTTCGTGACTTCTTGCCAGAGAATGTCTGGCGGCCGCTCGTGGAGATCAGTAATTTTTTCAGAGCTTTGTCAGCTCCTGACATCCGATATAGTGACATGGATTTATTAGAACATTCGATTGTGGTGACTATGTGCAAGCTGGAAAAATTCTTTCCTCTATCGTTCTTTGATTCCATGGAGCATTTAGCGATACACCTTCCCTGGGAGGCAAAAGTCGGTGGGCCCGTACAATACAGGTGGATGTACCCATTTGAGAGGTAAATACCAGTTACTGTTATATTGTTAACTATACAATGTTCAAAATATGACTAGTTAATTTTTTTTTTCTTTGTTAGATGGATTTTGATTTTAAGAGACCAAGGGGTAACAAGGCACACATAGAAGGGTCGATTGTTGAGGCGTACATTTACGCAGAAATTGCAAATTTCTCCTCACTCTACTTTGACAGCAATATTGAAACTAGAGCAACCCGTTTGAACAGGAACGAAGTTCCAATATCTATTGACCCCAACGACCAATTATCAGTATTCCAGAGTAAAGGGAAAACAATGGGGCGTTGTGTCAATTACAGAAATTTGTCTCTCGCAGAGTGCAAAGCGGCTCATCTATATGTCTTGTTGAATTGCCCAGAGGTCGAGTGTTGGTTAAGGTAAGATTACTAATTTCCATACAATGTATTCTTGCTAATATATCAATTGATGTTTTAAACGGCTTCTTTCTGTGACAGTATGTTTGATGAACAGATGTGCGCAGGATATCCGCAAGCTAATAAAGATCAGATACGTAACACTTATTCTGTTGACTGGTTCAAACAAGTTGTTGTGTCTGGTAGTTACAGTGTGGATCCTAGATTACGCGGTCTTGCTCGGGTTCCTGTTTTGAAAGCAAAAACTTATAATGGTTATACGGTTAACGGATTTAAGTTTCATACAGAAGCATATGGGGCTGGTGGGCAAACAATGAACAGTGGCGTTTATGTGAAGGGCGACACTGGCGACCCAGACGCACGCAATTTCTATGGAATGCTTCAAGAGATTATACAGCTTGATTACTGGGGCAGTGGAAACTTGGAACAAATTGTTATGTTCAAATGTGATTGGTATGACGTGTATAATGGAATAACAACTCATCCGATTTATGGCCTTGTTAACATTAATCCAACAATGCGACTCGGTACAGGAGCGTCTGAACCGTTTATCTTAGCAAGTAGGCGTAACAAGTCTATTACAGTCTGTATCCTTCACAAAAAAATACCAGTAGGAGAGGATGGTGGGCGGTTTGCACGACAAGAGCGAGATACCTCGTTGACACAACTGCAGTGGCTAATCTCGACATTTACCAAGATAGCACTGCACCTCAGTTAAGATTGGATGACATCAACAATATCGACAATACACCTATCAGGCTTGCAGACGATGATATTGTGGAAGTCGATGATAACGACACATCCGCCGACGATGACGTGGATGAAGATCATGATGATGGTGACGACGATGACCCTGATTATACGTAATGTATGTTCTAAGAAATATGTATACCTATGTAGTAAGAATTCGTGAACTTAAACAGTGGTTTATTTGCAATATGTAAGCTTGCGTTGTAATATTTGAGTTATTTGAATTGTAACGTTTATATATATATATATATATATATATATATATATATATATATATATATATATATATATATATATATATATATATAAACAAGCTAAAACAAACCTCGTTTGTTCATAATTATACAAATACAAATAAAAGCAGCAAATAACAGTCTAAATTTGAGTATCCTCGTCAAATTACATATCACCCAAACCAGTAGTGTCGTTAGCACCGCCACCCGAACTTCTTTCCTGGTCCCCTTCGTCCTCCTGATCGGTAGAATGTGACCGTGGTCGATAGAGTGGATCCTCTGATA
Source organism: Misopates orontium (assembly GCA_946800315.1). NCBI lineage: Eukaryota > Viridiplantae > Streptophyta > Magnoliopsida > Lamiales > Plantaginaceae > Misopates > Misopates orontium. The sequence goes on from OX326951.1 coordinate 26,024,794, forward strand.
CCCGCCCGCTGCCGACACTCGTGTTCGTCGGTTGCAATGGTTGGTGGAAAACTGCCGGGAAGTTGTTAAACTGTTGTGGTTGCCCCTGTTGTTGTTGCCCTGACCCCCACAATTCCTCGGGCACCGGCATATTAAACTGTGACATAAAGTATTTGAGCACATTCTTTAAACCGGTGATTTCCTCCCGCTGAGAAGCTGTTTTGGCCCGCAGTGCCTGACATTCTGATCGAAGCGGCTCCACGCTACTAGAGCCAGTCTCAACGAACCTAGAATGTCTTCGAGCCTTGAATCCTACGCGCTCAGGCTCACCATAACTCGCCAGACCCACCACCCTATTCTTCTTTACACGTCCGGCTGCGGCAATTTCCACCCACGGTCTCACGTCCCAGACCGGCCACTTGCTCATATCTGGCCCATGTTCTCGTAGGCAGTGTTCCACATAGGCATCCTACATATAACATATTATGATTCAAAATATTTTTTGTAACAAACATAAGTATAATTACGACAACAACAATTATTGACGATTACACCACTTTAATGAAAGAAAATATTATACTCACGTAATTAGCTTTGTCCTCAGGGTTTGGCCACTCAACCGTTCCGTCGTCATGTTTCTTTGCACGAGTCTTTATAAAGACATCCTGAAACGGCACCTCGTCGGGCGTTGTATTCATTTCCTTTGCCTGTCATAATATGAAAATTCATTAAAGCAAATATAGATCACATTATTAAATCAATGATGATATTTGAAAAATAACCAATCATATTTTTCTACTTACCAGATCTATCCTATGCTTGTTCGTGCTGCGAGACCCACCCCTATAGTTTACCGTTTTCCCCTTATCTCGATTTTTAGCGTTCTGCTCCGAACGACCCTTCGTGGGCTCAAGCTCCCAATAATCATAAAATGCCTGCCGAAAATCTTCGTGAATCTAACAACTGTGACTCATACCATAGGTGGGGTCAACTTTGCAGCGCAACCACCATTTCTTGGCGTGGTTTATTGAACCTGCAAATCTCGCAGTAGCGACCCTATCGTACCATTCCCTGACTGCATTTTCTATGGCAGGATCCCACTGATAAGTGTGCTGCATTTAATACAGACATAAAGAAAAGTTGGTCACATAAATGAATAATAATAGAACAAATATTTGTAAATATTTAATAAATATAGAAGTCAAGCTAATTCCTTACCTTAAATCTGTTCCAACACATTTCCTTCTCGTCCTCTGGCCACATGCCGTACGTGAAGTATGCCCCTTGCATCATGTTCCTCAAATTTGTACCAATCGTGGTCACGATGGAAGGGTTTTCTATTGAGCCATCAAAGAATAATTCAAGTACCTCCCTGTCATCCGGATTTGCCGGGGGCTCGCGAGGTTTTGATTGTCCTCGCACTGCAACCCTAGTAATACCACCATCGTCTCCTGAATCATTGTTACCCCCCTCATCCTCGTCTAACTCCTCAGAAACGCCATGAGCACGTGAGCCTGAACCTCGTGTGCCTGAAGCTCGTGTGCCTGAACCCCGTGAGCCCGATGATGATGGCCCAGCAGTACTTCCCGTCCCCTGAACCTGTAGCGTCGTCATGGCACCTAAACTCGGCTGCATCATGCCGTCTACAGTACCTCCCATAAGTTGTGGCCTCGTTAGCTGTGTTTGTGGCATACCAAATCCAGCTCCACTCCCAAAACCAGGCACACCAAATCCAGCTCCACTCCCATATCCAGGCCCACCAAACCCAGCTCCACTCCCATATCCAGGCCCACCAAATTCAGGCCCACCATAACCACCCCCACCATAACCAACCCCGCTATAGCCAGCCCCACCGAATCCACCACCACCATAACCACCCCCAACATATACACCCCCCCATTGTCGCTCCTACTCCCATCAATTGATTGGTAAACGGCCCACTAGCGCGGGCTCCTGCGTCATTTGATCCTCCGGGAAACATCGGCATCACCGCTGAAAGTGATCCCATCGAACCAAGATCAGGCTGCGAAGAGAATGATCCTCGAGGTACCCCTTCCGGGTATGGCACCTGGTTCTTCGACACCTTCTTTTTTCCTTTCCCCTTACCCTGATCTGACGAGCCGGCCATCTGATAAATAAATATTTAGAATGGTCAAATTAATATAAAAGGGATACACGACAATATATACTATCTATTCATTTACTAAATTGACTAATTAAGTATATATACATCTGTTACGTCTAAATTATACAAATCTCCGCTAATTTTTCTAATCAATGTATTACAATTAAGTAAGCTCAATACTCATTGTGATATATATACTATTAAATTAAAGTATTCAACAATTAATCACGTACGGACGTGTCACAAAATAACTACATCTTCTACATATATCTCTATCTATATCAAGCATCAATAATTACACCATAGCATGTTCATATAAACAAGTTTAACCAAAATATATTTCCCATATTTTTATTACAAATATATAATTTCTCAATGCTACTAACATTTTTAGCATATCTAATTAACATAAATACGTTCTAACATAAACACAATTATATATGTTATATAATACAAAGTTAATCGATTACATTCTACAAAAAAAAATAAAAATACGTAGCTATATTGTCATAATCACAAATCTAATATTAATTAATTAAGCATACATATATATATATATATATATATATATATATATAATTAACAGTACTAATACACTCGAATCAACAAATTGTTCACTATTATGCGATAATATTACACAAATCTAACCGATTAATTAAATTAAACCTTAATATACATAGATCGTCACATAATTAATTACCTCTACTACCTTAATTAAGTATAAATAATTAACATAAATACACTATCTAATCAACAATTACATCACAAATACTAATTACACAAATCTAACCATTAATTTAAAAAAAAAAATAATACACATAGATCGTTCAAAATTACTTCTAATATCTTAATTAATCATACATAATTACACAAATCTAACAAATACAACACTATGATGCTATAATATTACACAAATCTAACAAATTAATTAAAAATAAATATTAATATACGTAGATCGTCACATAATTACCTCTAATACCTTAATTAAGCATAAATAATTAACACAAATATGCCTAAAATCAACAATTATATCACAAATAATCTAATTACACAAATCTAACCATTAATTTAAAAAAACAAACATAATACACATAGATCGTCACATAATTACCTCTAATACCTTAATTAAGAATAAATAATTAACACAAATATGCCTAAAATCAACAATTACATCACAAATAATCTAATTACACAAATCTAACCATTAATTTAAAAAAAAAAAAAAACATAATACACATAGATCGTCAAAATTACTTCATCAAATCGACTAATATCTTAATTAATCATACATAATTAACACAAATACATCGTCAAATCAACTAAAAAATCATATTTATGCTAAATAACAAAAATCTAACCGATTAAACTAAAAAAAAATATGTATAATCGTAATTTTGAAGACATTGAACACATACCTTAAAAAAATAGAGATTTGGAGCTGAAATCGTGTGAATTATAATGAAATTGAGTGAAATTTTTTTTTTTTTAAGAAGCAGCAATGGCAAAATTTCGCAGCAGAAATCTGCTGCGAATTTGCCTTATAAATATGGCACCAACGTCCTGGAGACGTTGGTGCCGTATTGATTAATGCCGTGCAGCTTTGTGTCTGCTGCAGACACAAAGCTGCACGGCAGCAGCTGGCATGCATATGGCACCAACGTCTTGGAGACGTTGGTGCCTTTCTTTCAGCTGGCAGCAACGTTTACACAGACGTTGCTGCAGTCAATAAAATTTTTTTTTAAAAAAACGACGAAAACAGTACGTCCTTTTCAGACGTTGGTAACATTTAAAAGTAAAAAATAAAATAAAAAAACAGCAGCAGCAACGTTCATATGACGTTGCTGCTTGAATTGCGTTCTGACAGATACCTGCCAACGTCCAATGACGTTGGCAGGTATTTTTTTTTTTACTTTAGCTGTACCAACGTCGTTAGACGTTGGTACAGCTAATTTCCTGCAACGGATTCAAAATCCGTTGCAGTATGTACGTTGCAATTGAGCACAATTCTTGTAGTGAGCCTTTTCTCATGCAAGAGTCGGATTAACAAAAGTGAAATATGTCCATTATATTGTTTCAAATCTAATGTATTGACATTTAATATAATTTAAGAACTTTAAGCGTGCAATTAGACAACTTAAGTTCTAAAAGTCACAGTGAATCGCAATTAAGAATGATGCGGGGTAAGAGTAAACCTCGGTAAAAAAGTACATTCCAACTTCAAATGCACAACATCTCGACTCATTAAAGCAGTTATCAATGCTATCAGGCGACTTGAGTCGTCAATCTCTGAACATTCAAGACGAAATCTTCTTATATTATGTGAACGACCAACTATCCTTCCCACATATTTATCAAAAGAGGCTATCTTATGCTTATCAAAATGATCAACCCCCTTATCATCAATTTTAATGTTGTAAATGGAAGTCCACTTCCACTCCCATTCCTTGGACAATATGCATGTTCGAACATCATCTTTTGTTGGTAGGCTGGACAGAATGTGGCTTATAAAATTTGGAAAATTCTATCCACCTCCTCTGAGGTTTCTTCTCTTTCTATCCACCTCCCTTCTAGTTTCATCTTTCTCATCCACCTCTTTTCAGAAAGTTTGACTATCACTTTACCTTTAAGTTGAAGGGCAATTTATTCAAAAATACTTATTAAATGTTATTTTATTATATAAATAATTTGTAACAAAAAGAATTAACATGATTTATGTTGAATGATAACTCATTTCTTTGAAATTTATTTATAAGTTCTTATGGTTTTTATTATTTACATGCTTAGCAATTTATGAATATTATTATTAAAAATGAAATTAATACAAAATATTAATTATGTATTTAATTTATTTTTAGTTAAAATATTTCTTAAATTATCAAGCATGTAAATAATAAACACCATAATCACTTATAATAAATTTCAACAATTAAGTTACCATTCAACATAAATCATGTTAATTCTTTTTCATTATAAACAAACCTAATATTATTTGTCCAATAGATAACATCGAACAAACACTTTTACTAAATTGCCCTTCAACTTAAAGGTTATAAAGTGATAGTCAAACTTTTTGAGGGGAGGTGGATGAGAAAGTTGAAACTAGAGGGGAGGTGGATGGAAAGAGAAGAAACCTCAGGGGAGGTGTATGGAACTTGCCCTATAAAATTTTCGGGTAAAGCGATAATACAATCTTCATTTTTTGAGCAATCACTTGTTTGGGATTTCATCATTGAACGTGTAATTCTTAAGCTAATGGTATCAGAAAGTAATTTTATGAAGCAAGTCAAAGCTTATAATTAAATAGTCAATATAAGGAATTGAGAACACGAGAGTGAAAATGAAAAAAAAAATACTGAACTATTTGATAAGAAGATGGGGAATGTATGCAAAATGGGTCTACAGTAGATGAATTTTTAGGATATATACATGCATGGCAATTTGATTAGAAAACATGCATGCATGGACTTCAAAAATAGTGTCTTACCTTTTTTAGATTTTGAAAACGAGCCGGGGCCTACGTATTTAGCTAATATGATTGTTTGTTTGCGTCTAGATTTGCAAATGCAGAAAAATCTGTGACTTCATTAATTAGGTACAAAACCTTTTTGCCTTCTTTAGTTCCCTTTCTCTCTCATAATTCAACAAGGCTAGCGATATTGCCAAAGTAATAATTGTTGTAGCCAAAGTAATTTTTTTAAACTCTCTAATTTGCTCTTATCATTAAAAAGTATAAATGTCAATTGCTAAATATGTGTAATTGACAGCTATTCTTAATTAATCACTTCTACTTAATTCAATATTTTCTTTATTAATCACTCTTATATTATGGAAACACAATCTTAATTTATTCCACTATCAATAATCACGCCACAAATTTTGTCATTGCGGTGACCGTATGTAACACTTTACTTCATTCTAAAACTTTCAAATCCTTTAGTTTATTTTTCAATTCCAAACTCTGACATTAAATTTATAAGACCAATATTGAAATTATGTAATAAGCATCACGCTTAAATCGTTCTTCTAAATTCTTGGACTAGACATTATTTTTCTGATTATTATTATTTAATACGAAATTTTGAGGACTCTCTATCTTAATATTTAATATTTTACATGAAATTAATTTGTGATGATATTTGCTACTGCTCTGGGTAATTTATAATATAGTATAAAAACTTATACAAATCCAGTGTAAACTTATTTCTAGTCAAAAGAGTTATCATATATATATATATATATATATATTTGCATTCATACGTATATTGAGCTGAGAAATTCAACCTAAATTTATATATTAAGAAATTCGTTGACTATTTAATCTATGCAATTTTAGCTGCTTTAGGAAATTTTGTGGAGTGAGATCAATAAAATTAGATTATGTATTGATTGCTCAAGATTCGGGTTTCCATTATTTAGGAGTATTTAACTAATTGGTGGTATATTAAGAAAGTTTTGACACTTATTCATTTAACTATTAAATTCTTGGATTATGAAGGGTAAAATTGAAAATTTATAAAAATTGCTTTGGCAACAACAATACGTGCTTTGGCAATATCGTTTGCCATTCAAGAAGGCCGCTAGCTAGCTAGCTTATATTTTCGAAAAAGTTGCTTATTAATAAATAGCTGGCTAGTCAAATAAGACTCTAAGTCTTACTAAACAAGATACAGCTCTCTGTCCACCTATCTATCTGATTGCCATGCTTAAAAAAGAGCCATCACGCGCGTCACACATATTGGGAAAAACAAGTTGTTTCTTTACCGAGAAAATCCTTTATTGGAATTAATTGATTGCTAGCTGCACTACTTCTTGAACCAAGATGCCATTATGTGTCAAAATAGAAGAAAAAAACAGATGCCATTATGTGTGAACCTTTCAAAGTGATCACACTGAGGTCAAAGAATATCTGAGTTTTGTTTAATGAATGAGTTTGCACGCTTCATAAAAGATGGTTGTATTCTGATAAAACAGTATAATTAGAGAACTTTTGGGGGGAAATTATTTTATTAGCTAGATTTTGTTCTCATTTATGATTTCCCATTAACTTTATAAAAATCACTCAATATATAATTTATATTATGAATTTTAATATATAAAAATTTAAGTTAAAGTTACAAATAATTTTCTTAGATGTTTTATCAATTAGAGTAAGATTGATTTCTGTTAGAATTGTTTTATAGTTAATATCAAGTTTTTAATATTTGGAATTAATCTGGAGCAAATAAAATCTCAAGATCGCAATTTTGCTTATTCTAAAACTTTAGGGGTTTAAGTGTATTCATTTAAAAAGATATTATATATATATATATGTGTGTGTAGGTGTATATCTTTAATGACGTACAATTAAAGAGTATATACATATATTTTTTGTATTTGCATTATATATATTTAAATTAGAACATTTTTATAAAGATGATATGTTAATATCCAGAATTTATCAATACATGCGAGGATTCATTGACTGTATTACCTTTATATAAGAGTCATATGTGCTCATAATCCAAAAATTAATATAGTTCTACAAATTCTACATGCTCGGAATTAGAATCTAATAGTAGATCATGCTCACTTTTCAGTGAAAAAGACCAACAAAATATAAAAGAACATTTAATGAACATATATAAAACAAAAACAAAAAAGAAACATAATACAAAAAGCTTAAAAACTAAAATTCATAAAGGCAAATGATAAAATATTTTAAACTAATCAGTAACGCTGATTCTTGTATATTGTAAAAAGAACATATACAAATATGGTTTTCATGATCACGAGTTAAAAGTATAATTTGTTATTATGAAAAAAGTTTTAAACATTTATAGAAGAAGACACGTGGAAATATATGTTAATAAGTTTTATACAATTGAGTTTACCAATTATTAAACATTATACTGATATTGTTTATGCAGTAAATTAGAAAACACTTATCTAGCCGTTATTTTGAAGAGCTCGAAAGTCATTAGTATGAATTATTAGTAATGTCTAATACTTTTAAAAAGTTTACTTCTTTCCAGTTGTAGCTGTTTTTTAGTGACTGTTCGTCTTTCTACGTGGTTTAATTCTTCCACCAACTCTTCCTTAAGTTCCAAGTTCCAACTTCTAACGCATCCAATGATGATGGGATCTTTTCTTTGAGACTTCTTCTCAATCATCCCTTGTTTTTCCAACAGTTTTAATCCCCGTGAATAACGATCGTGATCCCCGCGAAGAACTCTTCGAAGATGATGAACTTGAGGGAGAGTTTTCAGAGCGTCTTCTCGTCAAAATATAATATTTGTGTTGTTAATTTTCCTTAAGTGAAGACCTCTATTTATCTGTGTAGAAGTATAGTCGTGACTCGTGATAAGATCGACTACGCTGAAGTGGAGGCATACTATCGGTTCTTCTATTTTATAAGATAAATAACAAATAAATTTGTATTTATCAAGAGGTATTTTAATTGAAAAAAACACATCATATTTTTCGCATGTCTTGATTTCATTGGCCACAAACTTCAACAAGATTCTATTGGCTTGAACGAGTCACTTTGACAATTGACACCATTTATTTGGTTAACAAAATAAATTTAAAAACTAACTAATTTAACTATTTTATATTGGAATTTAATTTAGTAAAATCCTAAATTTAAAACAGTATAAATCAAATTAACTTCAAACATATGTTATTTGATTGGCATAAATTTTAGATGTCTACGGCAACCATAAAACTTCTTACGAAGTAAATTATATTACATTATTTACTATGAAATGATATATATATATATATATATATATATATATATATATATATATATATATATTCTTTTTTTTCTAATTAATGAAAATGTTAATAAAATAAGGTAATATTTATTTAATGAATATCTGATTCTACATTTATTTTTATAATATCTAATTCAACGCTCCCCAAGTTAAATTTCAGGATACGCCTCTGGTTTTAATGATGCTGAAAGGAAAATTTCGAAAATTCTGGAGTCTCTAGTGACATTTCCTAAAGGTTCAGATTGTCTAACATTTGTTATCCATTAGACGGAAGATGTTGTCGGCAGGAAGCTTCCTAAGAAGCTTGCCAACCACCCTTAATTTATAAGGGTGGTTAGTGGTGGATCAACCACCTCATTTGTGAGGTGGTTGAGGAATTGAGCGGGTGAGGCTTCAACCGAGAAGCCTCACTATTTTATCTATAAATAGGGATTGTTTGTAATGGCAATTACACACAAAAACAAAGCAAAGCTTGTTCTCTCTAGCTCTTTATAGTGTGTTTATACACGAGTGCAAAATGTCGTTAGGGAGTTTTGTTAGCGAGGACTTTGCCAAGACTCACAAGTGCAATGTGCAATGTCAGGTCTACTGTAAATTTGCCAAGACTCACAAGTGCAATGTCAGGGAGCAAGGGAAAGATCAAATTTGAGGTGGAGAAGTTTGACGGAAGAATCAACTTTGGCTTGTGGCAAGTACAAGTCAGGGATGTGTTGATTCAGTCAGTCTTACACAAGGCTTTGAAGGGTAGAGATACCCTTGTCAGTGCAACAGGCAAAGCTGCAATGAACGATGATGATTGGAAGGATCTCGATTTGAGAGCTACAAGTGTAATGTGTCTGTGCCTAGCCAAAAATGTTCTGGCAAACGTGCATGGGATATCTTCGACAAAGGGACTCTAGGAAAAGCTAGAGGAGTTATATCAGACAAAGGGCGTCTCAAATCGTGTGTACTTGAAGGAGCAGTTTCACACACTGCGGATGAACGGGGGTCTGAGTATCTCAAATCATCTGAGTTTTCTTAACGGAATCGTTGCTGAGCTTGAATCTACCGGAGTTCAGATTGAAGAGGAGGATTCAGTGTTTTCAGAACCGGACTGGGCATCGAACCGGTCGCCTCACTGGTTACTGGTTTTACTGGTCGAACCAGTGGTCGAACCGGTATAACTATTCAACACTACGATTTTCTTGTATCTTAAACTATCTATAATCTTATACTCAAAAATATGTATATGAAATCACAATTTACAATAATTCAACATTGAAATCTAATAAAAAATGAGATTGTTTCATAAGAACAACAAGACCAAATAAAACAATGGCAAGAATTATAGCAAATATTGAAAATGATAACAAAATTATAATTTAAACTTTTAACAAATCTAAAGTGCATCAATTTAAACGCATTCAACACATAATACAAAACTAATCTAAACTGTATCACCAATTCATCATTCAACACATAATACCAGTGTTTTAAAAGGCGAAGGCGTACGGCGGGGCGTTTTAGGTTGTTTGGGGCGAGCGTTACTCCCCGCGAATTTTGATTTATTTAATTTTAAAAATATAAAAGCTAGAGTAATTATATGTAAAAGTCTAACTTTAATTATGTTTAATACTAATAACAGCTTGGTCTAGTCAACTAACTCTTTTTCTAAATTTAGAACTTTATTAAGGATATGTGTGTGCTTAATAATTGGAAAAGAAAGAAAATATAGGTAGAAACTATGTTAAACTAAATAAAGGGTTTGATTTTAAGAAACAATAATTTCATTGGGCCTTTGTGTAATTTTGAACAAAGCAGCGTCTCTACTATCCCTTATCCCTAATTTTCTCATCTTCACCCACACACTAACACACACCTACCTAAATACGCAGCACAGGATGAATAATCAAATTGAATTTTTGGGAGAAAATTGAACAACAACAACACCACCCCCATCGCCCACCACCACAATATCACCTCCTCTTCACCCACCATCATTGCTAACAGTAGGAGCGAGAACAGTAAACAAATGAGGAAGTGTGGTGGTTTTCTGATTTCTCCTTCTTTTTCAGGTGGTGCGGTAAGTTTTTGAAGCGTGTGCCCAAAGTGCTAGGCGCAAAAAGCGCGCTCCGAATGCCTTTACCTTCGACCGCTCCGCCTCGAGGCAATTTCTCGACTGCTCCGCCGAGCCCTTGAAGTTTTTTTTTATTTTTTTATTTTTTTTTTATTTTTTATTTTTTTTTTTAATTAAGGGGCGAACCGGTTTCAACCGGCCAAAACCGGTCCACTGGTTCCGGTTTTGGATCGGTTTTTTCCGGTTGAAACCGGTTCGCTTTGTGACTCGTTTTTGAAGCCTAACCGGACCGACCAAGGGTCCGGACACCGGTCCAACCGGTTCGACCGGCCGGGCCGATCCGGTTATGAAAACACTGGGAGGATCAAGCCTTGAGACTCATCTGGTCTTTCACGTTCGTACGAGCACATGAAATCGATCTTGATTCATGGGAAGGAGAAAATCAATTTCTCTGACGTTACTAACAAGCTTCTTTCTGAAGAGAGGAGGCTCATTGGGAGTGACTTTTCACATGAAAATAATGCGATGGTGGCTTATGGCGATAGGAAGAGGAACTCAGGGAAGAAAGCCTGTTGGGGGTGCGGACAACCTGGTCACAAAAAATGAAATTGTCCAAATCGAGGAGCTGGTTTAGTAAGAGGCACTGGGTCAGTACAAGGAGATACTGACGGTGGCACTAACACTGCTTACTGTAAAGATGCCGTCTTATAAGCGGCATGTACATCCTGATGGCATGAGACCCTAAAGTTGTCATGATACATGATGTTAATGTTAGTGGGTCTTGATTTGCACACGGGCATTGTTCTGGATTTGATGCAAGGTGTGTGGTAAAAATTCATGTCGATGGCTAATGACTTCCTGGAGGGCCAGAAGTGGGAGTTGCACCACAATTATCAGCAGGGGTATCTTTTGACATGGTCCGAAATGCTTGGAATGGTCAGGTGAGTGGTTGTGTTTTTATGGTGGAGCATGGTAATTCTTTGAGAATTATGTCTGCGTTGCAGTGATAGCGGAAGCTATGATGGTCATCGTCAAGGTGGAGTCGTTGTGGGGTAGCGAAAGGCCAAGGCGAAAATTGTGTAAAGATGTGATTAGTCGTTAATCAAATCTTCAAGGTGGAGATTGTCGGCAAGAAGCTTCCTAGAAGCTTGCCAACCATCCTTAATTTATTAAGGGTGGTTAGTGGTGGATCAACCACCTCATTTGTGAGGTGGTTGAGGAATTGAGCGGGTGAGGCTTCAACCGAGAAGCCTCACCATTTTCCATATAAATAGGGGTTGTTTGTAATGGCAAATACACACCGAAAACAAAACAAAACTTGTTCTCTCTAGTTCTTTATAGTGTGCTTATACACGAGTGTAAAGTGTCGTTAGGGAGTGTTGTTAGCGAGGGCTTTGTGAGGGTGTCGTGAGGGAAAATTATATAATTGTAATAATTTTCTATATAGTGAATGTCCGCTCTTGTCCCATGGTTTTTCTCCGGTTTTGGAGTTTCCACGTAAATCCTTGTGTTGTTACTATTGTGAATATTTATTCGCTTTGCTTCATATTTCATAATGGGCAAATCTTGGGGGCGCGTATTTGTGGGATTAAATACCTAAGAGATGTATGGCTCTTTGGTTATCTTTTGGTCTATTGATGAATTTAGTTTATTATATACTGGAGAATGACAGAATATCGTTTACTATTGTCTTAGTTTTACAGTTGGCAGTTAATTTTATATTTGTTTCATCATTTTTTTTTTCAATTCTTACATTATCTCATGTTTAAATTGGGGTTGAGATGCTGGTGGTTTGAATGTTATCCCAGTTTCTTTGTGTTAGATCTTATAGTCAATTATTTTTACTTTAAAGATATAAGTCGTGTACCTAGTGTAGACAGGTAAAGAGACAGTAAAAATAAAGACAACAGATTTAACGTGGTTCGGACTCCCGTCCTACATCCACAAGGCTTTCGCCCAAGAATTCAAACCTCTTTCACTGATCAAAAGTTGTTTACAACTACATGAAAGTTTTAATCTAACACTTAGACTCCCTCTAACTGTTTCGACACCTATAGCAACACTTTTATCGCTACTCCATTTGAATTTGTAAGATCAACCTCCCGTCGACCTTCTTATGACCAAGCTTCCAAGCGGCATTGCACCTACGTACAGACTCCCTCTTACTAGTGCAATCCTTTCCCGTTGAACTCCCTTCAACTCTTTTTGACTTGTCACGTGTGTTGAAGTATCCCACTTTTTTTACCCGAAGTATCCCACTTCTTCGTCGGCACACAAAAACTAAGGAATATAAAAACAATGAACACCTTATAATGTATATGAATTTACTCATGTGTTCTGAGTTCTAAGATCTAGTTCTTCTACTATTTATAGGATAGTTCTCCTTAGAAGATATGTCTTGCGCGTGAAGTCTACCACTCCAGTCGGGACTCGTATCTTCCTAATTATCCGGAATCTTTCCTTATGCTAATCTCTTCGTGATCTTCGATATCTGCACACAAGGAAACAACAAATTCTTCCAAAAGGAAGCTTGTTAGACCGGATAGAAACAAGTAAAGATATAGATTTAAATTCCAAAAGATATACAAGATATTTCTTAAATCTAATCATACTCTATCACAACTTACCAAAAATTCCTATCCTTATAGAATTCTATTTCCATGCAAACTCTAGGAATTATATGGTAACTAAAATACATGCAATTTTTCATAAAATAAATTTACTAAAACTTGTAAATCAAATCGTACGAACTCACGGTCCTAACACTTTGAATTGGCAAAGGAAACGAGTTTAAGAGATGAAGACCAATTTATTACATACCTGAACCAAGATTGTAAAGTGGGGTTTAATTAAGAAATCTTGAAAAAAGTAGTGAAGTGAGAAAGATATAGTTCCTGCATGAATAGTTGAGTATAATTGATTATACTAGGCACGAGAGGAAAATATAGACATAATTATATCTTCTTCTTTTTTTGGTGGAGATTATTATCTAATTGTCTACCGGCTGATTTGAGAGATGCAAGATAAAGATATTAAGGTCACAACAGGCTGTTAGTGATGAAACTCATGATTTATATTGATAATTAAACATATAGACAATTAGTTCCTGAAAGGGCATCTAATTTATGGAGATTTACGGGTTAAAATATAAACTACTCAATATAAAATCTTCTGGAGACTGAGATTCGACATCTTGAACGATATTTCGTGCAAGTGTTGCACGACGAGGTGGTACAAGAAGTCGGTTATTAGTGTAAATGCACAATTGGGATGAGATTGTGGAGTGGTTGATGACTATATTTTAGCAGCAAAAATTTTCTATTGAAGCCTATTCCACTCTCTGTTCCACCACTTATTTTTTGACAGGTGGCATATGGGCTCCCAAAAAAAAAACACTCCATTTTCGCTCGCTTAATGGAGTTTATCTTTACACCATACTAACCAAAAAGTGAGAAATTAAACTAACTCAAACCCCACTTTTCTCCCTCACGTGAATGACTGAAAGGGGGGAATGCACAATTCTTTAAGGGTGGAAATTTTGTTTTAGTGATCAAAAAATTAACAAGAAAGGACAAGTTAACCCCATAAAGTCATCTTCAATTCGTGTTTCTTTAGGTCCATGATAGAGAATACATTTATATTTTTCAGATTTATGCCATTGACATCAACAAAAACAAGCCCAGAGGTTTAAGAATGTTGTTGAATTTCAATTTGCTGCATTTTATTCCCTTTTGTTTAGTTTCTCTTTGAAATATATTTCGTCTCTTTGATTTCTTCAATTCAAATTTGACTTCAGTTTTACTGTGTTCTTTTAGTGAAAATCAAAGATAGAGATTCCTTGCATAGCATAATGAGATTTCTGGGTTTGAGTTAAATTTATTTAATTTTCTTAGTTTTTCAGTCCTTTCGGTGAGAAATTATAAGAGATAAACTCTGTTAAATGATAAAATTAAACGTAGTGTTTTTTATAGAGCCCACATGCCACATGTCAAAAAATAAGCGGTGGAATAGAGAGTGGAATAGGCTTCTGGAACAGAAAATTTTGGGTGTAAGCAAGTGAGGTTTTCTTGTGATTTATTTAGGCAAGGATAAAAGTGGGGTTTTAAGGGTTTTTGCTCTGTTTTTAGGGAAATTGCTCTGTCTATATCATTTGCCTTACATATTGGAGGTTCAACTAGATGAATAGAATTATAAAAATAGATGTACCAGCAAAAGTAATTACAAGTAATTACAAGTAATATGGTGATAAAGAAATAAATAAACTTCTAATAATGACAGTTTCATTTTCCAAACCCGTAGAATTGTGTATACTCGGCTCGGGAGGATAATAAGCATAATTATAACTTCCTTTCTTTATTCTTCTGGTGGAGATTATTAACCGATTGTTTACTAGCTAATATGTTGGGAGTTCAGGGATTAAATTGAAAAGGATGGAATATAGTTGGGGCTAGGATTGAAAATCGTAATAATTTAGGGAGACTTTTGCAATATTAGAAAGCAATATTATTTTTACAAGACTAGGCAGAATGTTTCAGAAACTCTCCGCACTCTCTTTTTTGCTTGCTTTCACTCTTTTTGTACACACTACTTTGCTCTATTTTGTGCACACCATTACAAAATATTATGCTCTATATTTAAAGCCAATTCACCGACTCAATATGTGGTGAATGACTAATCTAATTAAAATATTGTTATAATCTTTCAATCATTCACTACTTGATTTATTACATTGAGCCACAATGTTGAGTGAATATTCTAGCAACCGTAGCTAGATAGTTCTGATATTTTTCCTCCAAGCTATGCATTAATTTTGATTATTTGATTGTCTCCTTCCAGGTAAATTGCAAATTACTTTTTAACACTCCCTCTTAATTTGTAATCCAACCTTTATTCTGAAATTGTGCAATTTTCTATGTGGTGACTGCTTTTGTGAAGCTGTATGTGAGTTGATCATTAGTGTTCGCGAACTCCAATTTAATTTTTCGATCATCAAAAAGTTTCTGGTGAAATGATGCTGAAGTTAGATATGCTTTGATCTTGCATAGAAAACTGGATTTTTCGTCATTGCAAAAGTCGACATGTTGTCGAAATAAATTCTAGTAGGAGATTCTTGCTTCTGCTGAAGATCTTCGATAATTATTTTTACCCAAGCTTCTTCTTTCGTAGTTTCTTCAATTGTCTGCGGCTCAGAAGTAAAGAGTGCTACATCACAAGACTCATAAATTTCTTGTAAACTCCGTACTTTCCTGATTCTCGATAGAATTATTCAGATGCTCCTGAGGAACTTGGGCTAGCACTTTGACTTGGCTCGTCTTGTTGAGTTGTCGATGGTGGAGGCAAATAACTATTATTTGTTGTCGTATAGTCTTCCCAGTTCCACGACTGCTTTTCATTAAATATAACATCTCGAGAAATGATTAGTCTATTTGTCTTTGGGTTTAGTGAACGGTATCCTTTGGATTCGTCATTATAACCAACAAAGATTAACTTTTCTCCTTTTTCATCAAACTTTTCACGCTGCTGGGAAAAATTGTGAGAATAGGCAATGTATCCAAAAACTTTGAGATTATTTACCTGTGGTTTTCATCGAAACCACGCTTCATATGGCGTCTTGTTTGGAACTGCCTTTATCGGTGATCGATTCAGAATGTTGACTGTTGTAGTTACTGCTTCAGCCCAAAAACTTTTAGGAAGTCTTTTTTGTGCCATCATGCTCCGTGCAATTTCACCGATCGTGTGATTCTTTCGCTCAAAAACTCCATTTTGTTGTGGGCTATAACGAACTGTTAGTTGTCCGTGGATTCCTTTCTCTTTGCATTAGTACATGAAAGCTTTGCCAATGAACTCTCCACCTCGATCCGTTCTGAGTGTCTTAATCCTTTTGCCACTTTGATTTTCAATTTTTGCTTTGAACTCCAAGAACTTCGGAAATTCTTCTGATTTCTGCTTCAGAATATAAATCCACATCATTCTTGTATAGTCATCAACGAACAAGAGGAAGTAAATGTTGTCATTTAGAGATAGAGTTCGAATTGGTCAAAATATGTTTGCACGGGCTAGCTCAAGTGGAGCTTTGGCTCTGAATGATATCTTTAGAAATATAAACGATGCATTTTTTAAAAAATTCATCCTTTGCACGTCCTGTCCCGATCTGGAATATCTGGAAGACCAAGAACCATAATTTTCCTTTTTAACAATTGGAAGCCTTTATAAATTAAACGTCCGTACCTCAAATGCCAAATGGTGTAATCATCGACTGTGGTGCTTTGAAGTACCATCTTTTCAGTTAGTGGCAAAGTAAGAGGAAATACTTTACTTTGGCCATAACTAGATTTTTCTTTTTATCAATAATAACACACGGTCATTATTGAACTCCAATTTGTAATTTTTCTGTAGTAATTGGCCATACTAAGTAAGTTCTGAGTCAGACCTAGAACGTAGAAGACGTCTTTGATTAAATTTGTTTCGCCTCTTGTCTTCAATGCAACTGTGCCTTGTCCATTGATTTTGTACTCTTTGTCATCTCCGAGCCTCACTTCTGATGAGTCATTGATCTCCACTAAAATATTTTTGTTTACAGACATGTGATTGCTGCAACCACTATCCACATACCATATATTCTCAATTTTTTGATGAGAATTTAAGCTAGACTGGAATACCTAATTTTCATCTGGTTCTTCGATGAAGTTTGCTTCCTTCGTTTGGTCATCGTCCTTGTACCAGTAATCTCTGTCTGAGTAATTTTGATTTCTGCACCTTTTGGACTTGAATCGGCAATCCTTTGTGGAATGATTATTTTTTCTGCATATTCTGCAACTTGAATTTGAATTTTGAGAGTTTTGAGAGTTACCTCCTCTTTCGAGATCACGTCTGCGGAAATTTTGATTTCTGGCGCGACCTCTTCCTCTGCCCCCTCTTGATGTTGAGGCATTCATTTTTTGGCTGTTGGCTTTCATATTTCTTATCACCCGCATTAACTTTTACTTGGAAAGCTCGTTCAAAGTTTTAGAATTAGGGCTCATTCTTTTTTCATGAGCTTCGAGCCATCCCATGAGTTCATTTAAAGACAATTTTGATAAATCTTTAGATTCCTCAATTGTGGCAACTATGTGCTCAAACTTTACCGGCAGGCTCCCTAGTACTTTTCCGACAATTTTCTTTTCTTCGACATTATCTCCATCTGCGCGAATTTGATTAATAATAACAGTAACTCTTGAGAAAATTTCTTGCACATTCTCATTATCTTTCATGAACAAGTTATCAAAATCACGCCATAAATTGTGTAATTTTTATGGAGATAACTTTTTCATAGCCACCAAATTGTTTTCTCAACATATACCATGCATCTTTAGAAGTTCTAACACCGATTATGCGCGAAAGAATGGAACGACTTACCCCATATTTTTATAAAGAACAAGGCTCTTGCGTCTCTGGTGTTGTTCTCTTTATACTCTTTCTTCTTTGGTGCCGTCAACGTAGCTTCTTCCTTTGGTGTATATTTGTTATAGCCTTTCTCGACAATGTCCCAGATTTCATGAGACTGGAATAACGTTTGCATTAAAATGCTCCTTAATTAATAATTTTTCCCAACAAAGATGGGTACACCTTGTTGGGAATATGTGAAGGCGAACTCGTTGTTTGGGGATGGATTCATATTTATTTAGAAAATAGATATGAGGCCAAGGGGTGGCTTTGATACCACAATATGTTGGGTGTTCAGGGATTAAATTGAAAAGAATGGAATATATTTGGGGCTGGATTGAAAAATGTTATAATTTACGGAGACTTGCAATATAAGAAAACAATATTATTTTTACAAGACTAGGCACAATATTATAGAAACTCTCGGCACTCTCTTTTTTGCTTGCTTTCACTCTTTTTGTACACACTGCTTTGCTTTATTTTGTGCACACCATTACAAAATATTATACTCTATATTTATAGCCAATTCACCGACTCAATATGTGGTGAATGACTAATCTAATTAAAATATTGTTATAATCTTTCAATCATGCACTGCTTGATTTATTACATTGAGCCACAATGTTGAATGAATATTCTAGCTATACTGATCGATGGAGAGTAAGACTGCAAAATCCTTACTGAAGGGGAATATAATGAAGTGATGAGCAAACCAAAATAGGAAGAGGAAATATGGGGGAAGTCAAAACTAAGGGTTTCAAAATTTCTTATTTTTTTAAAGCGTAATTAAAGTCGTTCCTTGTCAGTAGTTTAATTAGTACAATGTCGGACTTATTTTATCAATTTTAAATTGTTAATAGGGTCACATGTCTTTGTTTGATGCTTTGGACTAAAAAGTGACATTTATTTTGCAACTTTTGAAAGGCGTAAGCCCATTGCACTGGGCGCAAAAAGACTGCTTTATGCGCCTTGGGCTACGTCCCAAGGTTTGGGACGTAATCCCCACAAATGTCACGCCTCAAACTTGCGCCTTAAGGCATTTTGAGGTTGATCTTTTAACAACACTGATATATAATTAGGTAGTGTAGTTCAGTTTCATTCATTCAATTTACAATTTCTCAACACAAGATCCTCTATAAACGTTCCTCTCTGTAAATGATCATCTCTTTACATGGAACCAGTTACCAACTTTCGATCTAAAGTTCTTCCGACTTGCCTAATTTAAGACTAATCGAGAGAATGCAAGAAAAATATTATTCAGGGTTGCAGAAGATTCTCGTCAGTTTCAGTTTCTATAACGATGATTAAACACATAACAAGTTCCTGAAGGAGTATATAAATTTGTGGAGATTTATGATTTAAAGAATATATAATCTACTCAAAATATAAATCGTCAATATCTTTTTTTATGCCATAGAAGTAGATTGAATTGTTCTTTTTTATTTTTTGCCAAAAACGGAAGACTTTTAAACATTGGCTCTTCAACATAAATGTGCTCTTGATATACTTATTTAGAGATATATTTAAATTTGATGCCCAAACGTAATAGTAATAGGGCTTTTCTGAAATTTGCCCAAGATATACTTATAAAGGCCCCTCCATTTGTCTAAAGGCCCATATGTTTCAAACAATTTATTTCCTTTCTATTACCGAGCTCTAGAAGTTAAGTTCGTATTGACATGAAAGCAACATAGAGAGACATTTGAATCAACACAAAATAGAGTGGCCGATGCGATTACTAAATTACCTTGTAGCTCGGGCGGTGAAGTTAGCATGAATGAGGAAAATTCCTACGCTACTAAAGTTAAGCCTAGAGATGTTAGGATGAATGATATTATGGCGTCTGATGAGAAAGATAAAATTAGGGTTCATCAACCTTCTGTTGGTGATCTATTTATCTCAATTGATTTCACTGATGATCTGGAGGAACGTATGTTTATTCAATGGAGAGATACAATTATTATTAAGGTGCTAGGGAGAACGTGGTATTACCCTAACCTCGTGAGAAAATTGAGTGCGCTATGGAAGTTGACGGATGGTTGTGATTTTGTTGATCTTTGATTCGGTTGCTACTGTTTAAAAGGTATAAATTCCATGCAACGTGAATTTATCCTGACTCAAGGGCCTTGGCAAGTTGCTGGAAGTTTCTTATCTATACGTAAATGGTCACCGGATTTTCGGGCAGATAACGATGATATTGAGCATATGAATTTACTAGTTGAATTGTTTCGTGAATCCGTGGTCAAAACCATTGCCAGTTGCCTCGGAGATCCCTTCAAAATAGACGGAAACACGTTCACGGCTTCCCGAGGTAAGTTTGAGATTTGCAAGGAAACAGGAGAAGATATTGGTAAAATATCTGTGCCAAAAAACTCCTCTTCGCTGCCAGCTCAATGGCTCATGGAAAAGGCGAAAAATCACGAATTTGGGGAGTGGATGGTTGTCCCCCGGAGAAGGAATTTTTCCAATGATAGAAGCGGTGGAGCATCGGGTTCAGTAGGAAAAGGAAAGGAATTTGACAACAAAGGAAATCATTTGCTTGTTAGGAATCAGAATGCTATTCCAATTCCATCTGACCCTTCTTCGAGTAAGTTTAATCCGGGTAGGAGTGCTGAGAATCGGGATATCACTTTAGGAAAAAGAATTCTGCCAGCATCTATTGTGAAACCAAAAAAGTCGGATTCTAAAGTTAAAAAAGGAAACGCGAAAGCTGGGGGTAGATCTAATCTCAAACCGACGGCTAATTCAAACCCTTTTTCAGTTTTAGCCCATTCAGACGCCCCAGAGAATATTACCGACACAGCTACACTTGTTAAACTTGTTGACACGAGCCTTGTTCGTAGCTATGGGTCCAGTGGACAATCTGGAGTTGGTAATGGAGAAAGAGATGCTCATAGCGCACGTCCTTCAGTAATTTTGGGTTGTGAGGTCAGTGCACCACAGGTTCGAAGGACCTTTGAGGATATTTCAAAAAGAACTGAGAGCCGCGAATGTGATAGTAGTGTCACTGTTAGTCTGGGAGACGGATATAGACATCCAGATGATAGAACGAGTAGTGAATCTACCGCTATGTTGGCAGAAACTATTAATGAGCATGTGGGAGGTCAACAGACAACATGTCTTGTTCCGGGAGATTCTTCGTCAGCTGATGTTGTCATGGATGGTTCTGAGCCATTTATTTTCGATTGCTCCGCATTATCTATTTAGTTTATCCATGAAGATAATCTCTTGGAATTGTCAAGGGGATGGGGACGAAGATTTCAGATCGAATTTTAGGGAACTTATTAGGGTTCATATTCCAGATGTTGACTTTTTACTTAAAACTCGCGTTTCACCATAGCATGCATACGAGATTGCTCCTCGTCTTGGATTTTCTGATTTTTGTATTGCCCCTACAGATGGTAGGGATGGTGGGATTTGGATGTTGTGGAATTCGGAGAATATTGAAGTTCAAATTCAACGTGTGGAAGATCAGGGGATTCACGCCCTTGTGGGTCTAAAGAGACAAGATAAATGGCTTCTCTCGGGCATCTATGCAAAACCTTACACAGACGACAAGGCTCGCATTTTTGATAGTTTAGAAAGCATTTCGAGAAGGCAAGAGGTCCCTTGGCTTGTTCAGGGGGATTTCAATGAGATTTGTTTTGCTCATGAAAAGCAGGGAGGTCAGAGGAATGTCCATAAGCGGTGTTTTGACTTCCAACAGTGCATTCGTTCGTGGACTCTCCAAGATCTCGGCTATCATGGTCCAAAATTTACTTGGACTAATAAAAGAAATGGTAGGGCGCTTATTAAAGAGAGACTTGATAGAGCGCTTGCGAATGGTAAATGGTTGGAGAAGTTTTCGGATAATGCGGTGTTCCATCTACTTCGCACACATGGAGATCATCACCCAATACTCACTATCACAGAAGGTCAGTTTTTGCATTTAAGTCGTCGTCCATTCCATTTTGAAGCCATGTGGTATAAAAATACGGATTGTGAAGATATTTTGAGAGCAATATGGGACGAAAATAAGGCTTTGACTGATGCAATTCAGCGCATTCTGGAGGTGATGATTCCATGGAACAAGGATCACTTTGGTAATATTTTCCGGCAAAAGAAGATGCTGCTTAACCGTATCAAAGGCGTTCAAATAGCTCTGTCAATTAAGTCCAACATGAATCTGCTCAGTTTGGAAAAGTCTTTGTTGGGCGAGTATAATTTGATTTTGCATAAAGAAGAGCTTTTTTGGCATCAAAAAACACGGATTAAATGGTTAGAGGCGGGAGATGGCAGCACGACTTTCTTTCATCGTTCTACTATTGCGAGACGAAAGAAAAATCGAGTTCTTATGCTGAGAATAGATGCTGAATGGAGTACGGAGCAAATGCTGTTGAAGGAACATGCGCGCTTATTTTTTCAGGTTTTATTCAATGGCGTGGATCAATTTACGACCTCGTTGCCCATATCACGTTTTCAGCAAAGGTTGGATGTTGAAGACGCGGTCGAGGTAGGAAAGGATGTGAGTATGTCCGAAATTAAAGGTACGCTTTGGAGCATGCATCCTAATAAAGCGCCAGGTCCAGATGGCATTCAAGCGATTTTTTATCAGAAATTTTGGGAATGGACGAGTGATTCGATTCTCAATTTTGTCCAGGATGCATTGAAGAAAAGATCGTTTGACCCCAGGGTGTGCGCAACTCATTTTTGTCTCATCCCGAAAGTGGAGAATCTGTCACTTATCTCTCAATTCCGTCCTATTTTGCTTTGCAACGTGGTTTACAAACTCGTTACAAAATGCGTTACATTGAGACTCAGGGATATTATGTCGAAAACCATTGCGCCAACTTAGTCGAGTTTTATTAAAGGGAGATGTACACAAGATAATATTTTTGTGATGCAAGAAGTGCTTCACTCTCTGAGAACGAAAAGTAAACATAAGGTGGGATGCATGATTTTGAAGCTCGATCTGGAGAAGGCATATGATAAGATAAGCTGTAAATGTTTAGAGGAGACTTTGGTGGCTTTCAAGTTCCCAGAGAATGTGATCACTTTGATTATATTTTGTGTTCGAAATGCAGCGACAAAAATTCTTTGGAATGGCGAACCACTGGAGGAATTCAAACATGGTTGTGGGCTACGACAAGGTGACCCTTTATCACCATATTTGTTTGTTTTATATGTCGAGAGACTTTCCTATTTAATTCGGGAAAAAGTGGAGGAAAGGAAATGGGAACCATTAATACCTTGTCGCGGAGGGCCGCATATGTCACACTTGTTCTTTGCGGATGACTTGATTCTTATGGGAAAGGCCACCATTAAGACGGCTAAATGTATGCTAGGCATTTCGGATTTATTTGGCAAGTCATCGGGGCTTCAGTTGAACGCAGAAAAGTCGAAAATTTTCTTTTCCAATAGGGGAGGAGGTGCGCTGAAAAGGCAAATTTGTGCATTGTTGGGATTTTCACAGACAAACAACCTCGAGAAGTACTTGGGCGCAAGATTGGTTCATGAAAGGGTGAAAGAGGAGCATTTTAATGATGTTTTGGATAAATTGCTCGCAAGATTTGATAGTTGGAAGAGTGGTACTCTATCTTTGGCAGGTCGTTTGACGTTGATTCAATCGGTTTCCACCGCCATACCAATTCACATCATGCAATCGAGTTGGCTTCCGGAGCGGGTGTGCAACAGACTTGATAAATTGAATCGTAATTTTCTGTGGTCCAACAATCCAGAAATTCGAAAATTAGATTCGGTGGGATGGAGTAAAGTGACGCGCGAGAAGAAGGAAAATGGTTTAGGCATTAGAACGACACGATTTAATAATGAAGCATTGTTGTCTAAACTTTCTTGGAAAATATTACAGAAACAAGAATGCGTCTGGTCGGAGTTTATCCAAGCTAAATATCTTAAGAAGTCACGGCTTGGCGAATATTTGGTCAAACCTAGCGATAGCCCTACTTGGAAAGGTATCGTTCGTTGTATGGAGCTTATTTCTCCTTTTATTCGATGGAAAATTGGGGATGGAAAAGAAGTCTCGGTGTGGTTTGATAATTGGTTAGGGGACGTGCGGCTCTGTGAGGTTATCCCGCATATATGCGAGACGGACTTGGAGCTAAAATTGGTTGATATTTCAGAGGAAGACGGTCCCTGGAGTTTGGAAAGAATTAATACACAGATACCGGATGTTTGGAAGAGAAGAATTCTTGAGTCTCAGATTAGTTTGAGAGAAGGAGGTGATTCGAGAATTTGGAGTGCTTCAGGGAACGGTTTATTTTCATGCCAAAGTGCGTACAAAGCACTCCATCGTTTATACGCGATTACGCCAAGGCTTGGCTCCAGAATTGATTGGGTGTGGAAATTATCGTGTAGTCAGAAAATTAAATTCTTCATTTGGCTCGCGGCGCAAAACAGATTAGCCACAAATCAGTTGAGAAAAGTTCGACAATTTACTGTTGACGCCAGTTGTGATATTTGTCTTTATACGGAAGAATCGGTTATTCATATAATCCGGGATTGCAGAGCGGCTAAGAATGTCTGGAAAAAAATTCTTTCTCCATCTCAATGGGTTAACTTCGCACATACCAGTGACAAGAATTAGCTGCGAAGAAATTTGATGAGTAAAGACGCGTTGTGTTCTAAATTCCCTTTGGTTCCACGGTTCATCATTTTTGCATCTTGTATATGGAATATTTGGAAGGCGAGAAAGATTCAGGTTTTTCAGGGAAAAGAGCAGGAGGTGGAGGTGATTTTATTTCATATTAAAACTCTTGTTAGCGATTCTATGTTTTTGAATAAAAAAAACAGTGGTTTAAGCAGTGCAGGCGGGGTGAAACCGCTGCTTGGCTGGACTAAATTGAATTTTGATGGTGGGGTTCGTACGAGTAATAATAGTGGTTCAACTGGGGGTGTGTTGCGAGATGATAAGGGCTCGTGGAAGTGGGGATTTGTTTCATGGATTCCACAACCTACGGTGCTTGAAACTGAAGTGGAGGTGATCCGTATAGGCTTGTCGCTTGCTTGGGAGAGACGCACACATAAGATCGAGGTTGAAACTGATTCTAATGATGCTTACTTGCTGATTTTGAATGATGAGCTTGGCGATCATCCGTTGCGAGGTAAAATTGAGGAGTGCCAAGCGCTTCTTCGAAAACCATGGGATATCAAGTTTCGCTGGATTGCGAGGGTGAAAAATAGACTTGCAGATGCAATGAACAAGATACCGGCGAGCTCGGATGGAGAGGCGACCTTGTTGTATTCTCCACCACGATCCGTTATTAGATTTTTAAAGGAGGATTTAGCCTAAGGGCTTTTGTTTCATTTGTTCACCAAAAAAAAAAAAATCAAAACCTTTGGTTTTTTAATAACGAAGTTCCTTTGTCAATCACGTGTAAGGCGTGTATTATTTAGAGAGATTTACATAATATATATATATATATATATATATATATATATATATATATATATATATATATACTTAAGAAATATTTGGAGTACCTTAAAAATAATAACAAGAAGAAAAAGATTTGTACCATCTCTAGCCCAATTTAAGTATCATATCTAAGAAAATCAAAAACAAATTAAAAATCAATTTATCCAATTTAAGTTTTGGGGTTACAAATCTTTTTCTTCTTGTTTTTATTTTTAAGGTACTCCAAATATTTCTTAAGTATATATATATATATATATATATATATATATATATATATATATATATATATATATATATATATATATATATATATATATACTTAAGAAATATTTGGAGTACCTTAAAAATAAAAACAAGAAGAAAAAGATTTGTACCATCTCTAGCCCAATTTAAGTATCATATCTAAGAAAATCAAAAACAAATTAAAAATCAATTTATCCAATTTAAGTTTTGGGGTTTTCTTGGTGAATGTTCGTAGTGATTTACAGCAGAAATCTCATAAGAAGCTTGCCCAATTGAGGTTTCTCTCTCTGTCTCTCTCTCTCTGTGTGTGTGTGTCTCTGTGTGTGTATTTGTATCCTAATTTTATCAGTAAAGAACGAGTAAAATTACTAGATATCTTGTCATCTAATTGTTAGTCCTTCATGTAATTTTAGATATAAAAAATTGGGCCAAGTTTACTGTAGAAATCTTGTTATCTTAATATTATTTATTCACATCTTCTTTCACTTTTACTCTCTTGTTCTTGATTATTATATGGAATAGTACTTGCAAAGTTGACATTGCCTACAGAGCTTCATATGGAATGATAATAAGCTTTGATTTGCTTCGTAAAATTATAGGTTGATTGGTGATACCATGAGTTTGAGCACTAGACATTCAGTTAAGATAGCTCGAAATAGCGGTCGTACAAATGGTGAAGATCACATTAGCAGCTTACCTGAATGTGTTATTAGCATCATCCTGTCCCGCCTACCAGCGGAGGATGCTGTTTGAACGTGTGTACTGTCCAAAGACTGGGAGTTCAAGTGGACCTTCATTCATGATTTTGACATTGATGATACAAGGGTGGTTAATTCTGGTGGCGTGCATAAGATGTTCTCCTTTGTTAACTATGTCTATAGAATACTTCATCTTTCACGTAATATGCGAAGTATTCGTCTGAATTGTCGGGCAAAGTACGACTCAATTCTCATTATAGCATGGATATATGCTGTATTGAGACAAGATGTTGAGTGCTTTGCACTAATAAGTCCTACTTCAAAAGGCGTACTCATACCCCGCAGCCTTCTTCGTAGCAATTCGTTGAGATATTTAAGACTTGCGTTGCCTTGCACATGCAAAGTTCATTCCAATAATTTTTTTCCTAACCTTTTAAATCTATACCTTGTTGGAGTTGAGATTCAAAAAGAACTTTCTAATTTAGATAAGTTGACGTTTACTTTCCCAGTCTTGGAAACTATGGAGCTAAAAGAATGCAAATGGTTGAATGTCAAGTTTGTAGAAATTATTGCTCCAACATTGACTAAATTCATGTCTCAGACACCATACAATGCTCAGGTCGATGATTATTCTATAAAAATTGTTGGAGGGAGGCTAATAAATCTAAAATGTTATGGTCAGTTACCAGAAAATATGATTCTCACTGGATCTTCATCGGTTATACATAATGCGGAGGATTCATGGGGTATTCATTTTCTTGAAAGTGGATTACAAGTTCGAATGTTGTTGAATGGCTTCCAAAATTTGGAGGATTCCAGTTGGATGATGGAGGTTAGTTCATACTCACCTTTTCCAATTATATATGTCTACAATGTATTTATCTTCACCTGAAATTTAGATTAACTATCCTGAGTTGTAATGTAGACCGGCCATTGTTTTAGAATTCTCTGGCGTCGGGCTATACTTTTTGTAGTCTTACAACTTTGCTAGTAGTATTAGTCAATCCTCCGATTTTCATTCGATAATAAGGAATATTTTATTGCTCTTACTATTACTTTTATGAAACTATAGACACATTCTAATATAGACATAATTATATCGTCTTCTTTTTTTTGATGGAGATTATTATTTGATTGTTTACCGGCTAATTTGAGAGATGCAAAGAAAAAAATATTCAAGTCACCACAAACTGTCAGTGATAAAACTCATGATCTATAACGACAAGTTCCCTGTGTAATCTCTTTGTAACAAGATCCAAACTGTTTTTATAATTTGGCGAAACCAAAATGAATAATCTGTAAAATCCGCATGACTAATTAACCGTAAGGTAATATCATATAATTTCGTGAGTTACTTTATATATTCACAACTGTATTTACCGTGAAAAATTGGAAAAAAAAGAGAGATAATGCTAGGCAATTGATTGACCATGCATGTTCAATTTTAAAATAATTAATTATTTCTTTTCAGTTAATAGTATCCATACTAGGCTCAGATTGGCTCCCCGAAAAATGAGGGAAAAGGAAAGAAAATGAGGGGAAAATGGGAAAAATAAGATTTTCTAGGAAAATTTCTATGGAAATAAAACTTTCCTTTGTTTTCCATGCGTTTGGAAATACAATATTTTTCCAGTAAAATCAATAATAGTTAAGGTTCTTTTATATTTACTATTAATTTAACTTTATAAAATTAGATAATATATTTTAAAACTTGTAGTATGTGGTAAAATATTAATTAAAATAATATTCTGTTAGATTTCTTTAAAGGGTTTTTTTTTTTTTGAACTTCTTTCCAATAGTATATAAACTCTTTGCAGCTTAAATCATTTTAATTTAAGAATAATATGCTAACTCGATTTATTTTATTTTAAACTCAAAAATGTTATAAATACATTAGGGACGAAAGAACTTAAATAATAAAGGTTAAATTAAGATACGGCGAAAAATAACTATTCTACCGAAATTATGATATAATGAAACTAATAATTATTCTACCAAAATAAATTAGTTCAACAATTTCATACCTTGAGTAGATGATAAGAGTGATCACTGATGATATAAAAGTTTTGTTAGTAGAGTATATATGTGTAGAGCTTAAATAAATCAAAAAAGATTTGAAACTTGATAAGTTTTTCTCACCTATTTTGTTGGTGAAAAAAAAAACAAAAAAGTAAATTTTTTTACATTTGATTATTTTTCTTCCTTTCCCAGAGTTTTTATTTCTTTTTTCAAGAAAACTGTTGAGTTGCCAGATTCTTTCGAAAGATTTTATTTCTTTTCTATAAATCTTAATCCCCCAATTTGTCTGCAGAACAATTTCGAAAGAAGGTTGGCTGTACTTGAGACGATAGTACTATCGAGTAACAAAGGTCTCTCTCTCTGTATTTGTATATTGCATGTTGCTATGCTTTTCTGTTTTTTTTTTTCGCACTAAACACACAGTAACGGAGCAGCAGAACCGCTAACAAGTTGAAAAGGATTCAACATTAGATGTTTTTGGAAATTGAGGAAAAGTTAGTGTAAGAAATAGGATCAGTTCATCGAACACTAAGGAGTAAGAGGAAGCGTCATTGCAACAAAAAAAAACGTTAAAATTTACTAGATGATGATATATGGTTCTTGATGTAATTTTAGAAGTGAAAAATTGGACCACTTTTACTTTAGAAATCTCATTCTTTGAGGAACTTCCCTTAAAATTATGAATGTCTAATGTTTAAACCATAGAAGTCCATGTTTGTTGTTTCCTCAGTTGACTTTTAATTGTTCAATAGTTAAAGTATCATGCATCCTAATTTCATTAGTAAAGACTGAATTCATTGAATCATGGGATTCCCGACCTATAAATTCATCTTCAGTGCGCACCATTTCCTCTAATACATGTTCGAGTGTCTTTTGCGCAGTTCAAAAGCGTCTTACCGGTTAATTGAAATCTTCTTTTCTAAATATTCTATGTTTACTTATTCCGTAACTTTTACTTTCTTTTTCTTGATTCTTATATTGACTGGTACTAACAAAGTAGATGTTGGGCTTCATATAGAATAATAAGCTTTGACTTGCTTCGTAAAATTATAGGTTGATTGGTGATACCATGAGTTTAAGCACTAAAGGTTCAGTTAAGAAATCTCAAAAATGTGGTTCCGCAAATGGTGAAGATTGCATCAGCAGTTTACCTGAAAGTGTTATTAGCAACATTCTGTCGCGCCTACCGACTAAGGATGCTGTGCAAACGTGTGTTTTGGCCAAAGACTGGGAGTTGAAGTGGACGTCCATATATGACATGCAAATTGATGATACAGGGATTAATTCTGGCGATGTGCACAAGATGGCCTCTTTTGTTAACTATGTTTACAGGATAGTTCATCTTTCACGTAATATAAGAAGTTTTCGTCTTCACTGTAGGGGAAAGTACGACCCAACTCACAAGATAGCATGGATATGTGCCGTATTGAGGAAAAACATCGAGAGTTTTAATCTGATTAATCCTACTTCAGAAGGCTTATTACTGTTACCCCGCAGCCTTCTTAATAGCAACTCATTGAGGCTTTTAAAGCTAAAGTTGCCTTGCATATGCAAAGTTCATTCCATGAATTTATTTCCTAACCTTTTGCATCTGCATCTTCATGGAGTTGAGATCCAAAATGAAAATCCTAATGTTGATACAATGATATTTACTTTCCCAGTCCTGGAAACTATAAAGCTAAAAGAATGCTACTGGTTGAATACGAAAATTGTGGAAATCAGTGCTCCCGCATTGACTAAAATCGTGTCTCAGACCCCATATGATGCTCAAGTAGATGACTATTCAATAAAGATTCTTGGAGGTAGGATTATGGATTTAAAATCTTCTGGTCAGTTGCCAGAAAATCTGACTTTGACCGGATCTTCAGTTGTACATGCTGCTTTAACGAATGTGGATGATTCATGCGTACTTCGTCATGAAAGGGGATTACAAAGTGGATTACAAGTTCGAACGCTGTTGAATGGTTTCCATAGTTTGGAGGATTTGGAGCTCTCCGGTTGGATGACGGAGGTTAGTTCGTACTCACTTATTCCAATTATGTATGTAAACCTTCGCATGAAATTAAAATAAACCTACTAAGTTGTAGTCCAGCTATTGCCTTAGAATTTTCTGGCTCTGGGCTGTCTTATTGTGCTCTTAGAACTTTGTTTGGATTTACAACCAATATTTTAATTTCATTAATTGATAATAAAGAATATTTTATTGTTCTAACCATTACTTCTTTTAAACTGTGGACATATTTCATTCTTTAATATGACGGTTACATCTGGAAGGCTATTGCCCTATCAGAAGAAGGACTTGCGCTTCCGATTTTCAATAAGCTGCGACGGCTAACTGTTGATGCTTGTACTACTATTAATCCACTATTAGAGCTACTTCATGTGGCTCCATATCTGAAATCTATAGTTGTAGATAAAGTAAGTCATTTTTCCTTTCTCAGTCCTATTACCTTTTTTCGTTGTCGAACAATGTTACCATACAATATAATGTACAAACATTTTTTCCACTTTTTCTAGGATATTGACATCGAGCCTGGTGATTACGATTATGAGGCGGTGGAACCTTTGCCGTATTGTCTTGTAAATGAACTAGAGAAAGTTGAGTTTGTTAACTACAGATTCCCATTATCAGAGTATGAATTTCATTTGGAGAAGTTTTTGTTGAAGAATGCATTAGTACTCAAGGCATTTCATCTCGATCGTGTTGATGATATGGAAACGAAAATTCCAGAAATTTTGGAGTTCTTATTGACATTTCCTAAAGGTTCCAATTGTCTAACATTTGTTATCCATTAGACGAAAGAGTTTTGACTCTTTGGTTCACTTTTTGTCTATTATCGATGAATTTAGTTTTTTGTATCCCGGAGAACGTTAACTTTATTATTGTCTTAGGTTTACAATTGGCATTTAATGTTATCTTTATTTAATATTTTTTCTTCATATTTACGAATTATTTCAAGTCAAAATTGGGGCAGAGCTAGATGCTGATGGGTGTGGGTTGACTGTTATACCGTTATATTTGAAGGCAAAGGAAATGAGTTTAAGAGATGCATTGCAGACCAATATACCTGAACCAAGATTGTGAAATGGGGTTTAGTTAAGAAATCTTGGGAAAAATAATGAAGTGAGAAAGATACAGTTCCTGAATGGAAGATTGGGACCCCAAATATTTTTTTAAAATACTAGAGGTAGCTACATAAATTTAAAGGATAATTACATATTGCAATTTACCATATTAGAGATTTACACCTAATTTTTCGAATACTTGCAATTTATCCATGTTCCATTTAAAAGTACTAGTTCACTTATTCACAACTTCATTCACAATCAAATATACAGAACGGGATAATGCTGAACAACTAATTGACCATGTTCCATTTTCTCTTTTTTTGAAAGGTGGAATATATAACCAAAGCCTGAAAACAGGCTTCTTGAACCAAGTGAAAAATATATTACTTGGAATCTTGAAAATCTAATGTTTAACCGTTGTATTTTAATCAGTTTTCATTTATATATTGAGTAGTAACTAAATCCAGTGAATCACGCGGTTACCCACCTATAAACTCATCTTCGCTAGATCACTGTTGATGTAATACATGCTAGAGTTTCTGCCTTGTGTAAATATTGGTATGTTCTATATTCTATTTTTATATCATATTTGATTTTCACTCTCTAGTTCTTCATTCTTATATTGACTGCTACTAACAAACTAGATATGGGGCTTCTTATGGAATAATAAGCTTTGACTTGTTTCGTAAAATTACAGGTTGATTGGTGATACCATGAGAGTAAGAACTAAATGTTTAGTTCGGAAATCTCGAAAGAGTGGCCGTGTAAATGCTGAAGATCATATTAGCAATTACCTGAAAGTGTTATTAGCAACATTTTGTCTTGCCTACCATCATGTGTCTTGGCCAAAGTGTGGGAGTTCAAGTGGACCTCAATTCATGACATGGAAATTGATGATAGAGGGGTTAGCTCCGATGTGCATAAGAAAGCCTCTTTTGTTAACTATGTGGAAGGATACTTCTTTTTTCACATAATATAAGAAGTTTTCATCTTCAGTGTTTTGAAAAGTACGACTCAGTTACAGCATGGATCTCTGCTGTGCTGAGGCAAAATGTCGAGAGTTTGGAATTAGTTTCTTATAAATTTTCAGAGGACTTAGTCTTACCTCGTAGCCTTCTTAATAGCATTTCATTGAGAAGATTGAAACTTGATGTGCCTTGCTCATTCAAAGTTCCTTCCAAGAATTGTTTCCCGAACCTTGTAAATCTAAACGAACTTTCTAATAGGTGATACAGTAACATTTACCTTCCCGGTGGGGCTAAAAGAATGCGAGTGGTTGAATGTGAAATTTGTGGACTCCCTTGCTGACTAAGTTCGTGTCTGATGATACTCAACTAGACGGTTACTGAATAACCATTCTTGGAGATAGGCTTACATATTTTGAATCTTGTGGTCAGTTTCCCAAAAGTCTGTTTCTGACCGGATCTACAGTTGTACATGCTGTTTTAAATAATTCGATGGAAGGTGATTCTCATTTATTTGAAATCGGATTACAAGTTCAAAAGCTATTGAATGGGTTCCAAAGAATGGCGGATTTGGAGCTCTCTGGTTTGATTGAGCTGGTTAGTTCACACTCTCTTTTTCCGGTTATAAAATGTATTCATCTTCACCTGAAAATGTATTAAACCTACTAAGTTGTCGTCCCATACCAAAGCTTTAGAATTCTTTTGCATTTGGCTGACTTTTTGTATTCTTAATACTTCACTTTTGGTGCATTAATCAATCAACTTTTCATCTGATTATAAGGATATCTGGATTTTTATGAATTAGGAATATCTGGATTATTAATCAATCCTTATTCTTAATACTTCACTAGTTTTGGTGTATTATTAATCTCCCGATACTTTGTTAAAACAATGTACATATTTCATTATTTAATTTGACTGTTACATCTGTAAGGCTATTGTCCGATCAAAACAAGGACTTGCTCTTCCAAGGTATAATAAGCTACAACGAGTTAATCTCGGGTGTTGTATTCATATCGAAGCGCTATTAGAGCTACTTCATTCGGCTCCATATCTGAAATTTCTTGCTTTAAAAATGGTAAGTAGTTGTTATTAGAGAGAGCCCCATTAAATAAATATTTGTATTTTAGGTTATATTCTTTTATATATAGTTGTTGTATAGGAGTAGCACTTTTATTAGTTTCTCTGTAAGTATAAATACTCTTATTAGTTCATTAATAATATTTGTCACTTTCATTATTATTCTATATGGTATCACGCTAGACCTAAGTCTCTTACGAGCAAATTACTCAAACCCTAGCCGCCATGAGCAATCCTGCCGCCTCCGCCTCCGCCTCCGCCACCTCTTCCGCCGCCGGAAATTCCTCTGCTCCGTCGGACTCCGGCAACTCATCCTTTCCGGTGATTCCTCTCACGGCGCATCAACACATTCCGATCAAGTTGACCGCCGCCAACTATCCTAGTTGGCGTGCTCATCTGACCGCTCTTTTAAACGGTCTCGACCTCGCACACCACTTACTTCCCGGCACCGCTCCACCGTCGAATTATCTCACCAGTTATCTTCCATGGTTCAAACAGGATTAGTTGTTGCTTGCGGCAATTTTTGGATCCATGTCACCCGAGATTTTACCCATGATCTCGTCGTCAGCAACGGTTGCGGGTGCTTGGGCCACCCTGGGTCGTCTTTTTGCGAGCCGCTCTCGATCCAGGGTCATGCAGTTGAAGGATGATCTTTCTCGCTGCTCTATTGGTAATCGCTCTGCGAGCGAGTTCCTGCAGTTTGTCAAAGGACGGGCTGACGAACTTGCTATCATTGATTCCCCGCTTTCCGATGATGATCTAACTCTGTATGTTCTGAATGGGTTGGGTCCGGAGTATCGCGACATTGCATCTTCCATTCGTGCTCGCGAAAACTCCCTTCAGTTTGCTGAGCTTCATGACATTATTGTCTCTCACGAGTTATACCTCAAGCGTCAGGAGGCCGCTTCTTCTTCGTTGGTTGTCAATGCCAACTACTCTCAGCAAAACTCTCGCAATCGGGGAAACAATCGTCAAAACAACAACAACCGTGGGAACTTTCACAACAACCGCGGGCGGGGCGGTAACTCCCGCGGTGGTCGCCAGGGCCCCGGCGGCCGTAATGGTGGCGAGGGTCGTGGCTATTCTCAGCAACCTGCGGCCACCTGTCAGTTGTGCGGCAATCTGGGGCATCTTGCACGTGGTTGTTATCTTTTCCAACAGTTTCAGCCGTCGGCCAATGCGGCTGTTTCACCTTCGGGTAATACACAGGTTCAGGGTTCGAATAATTGGCTTCTAGATTCTGGGGCCTCTCACAATCTCACTGTTGATCTTGGGAATCTGACTATCCACTCTGAGTATGATGGCACAGATGAGGTGCATCTAGCTGACGGCTCGGGTCTTCCGATTACTCACACTGGTACCTCTACCCTTCGGTTTCCACTTAAAACTTTCACGTTGTCTAATGTTTTATGTGTTCCGGATGCTAAACAGAATCTCCTTTCCGTTCATCAGTTTACGAAAGCTAATGATGTTTCTGTTGAATTCTACCCTACCTATTTTGTTGTTAAGGATCAGGGTTCGGGGAAAGCTCTAACTAAAGGTCGTTGCATCAATGGGGTTTACCATCTCAGAGTTCCGAAGTTTTACTTGAAGTCTCAAGCTCACTTTGCCTCTCTTGGTGTGCGTACCTCAGCTTCCACGTGGCATGCTCGACTTGGCCATCCGGCGTTTAGCACTAGTCGTTTTGTTATCTCTAGTTTTAATTTACCAGTGTTAAAACAATCTAGTTTGAAAGACAATTTTTGTGATTCTTGTCTTGTTTCCAAAACTCATCGTTTACCGTTTAATGAGAGTTCAGTTGTTTCTTTACATCCTTTGCATCATGTTTACATGGACGTGTGGGGTCCTTCGCTTGTATCTGTGGATGGTTTTCGGTTTTACTTGCTGATTGTTGATCACTTTTCGAAGTATGTTTGGTTGTTTCCTTTGCAAGCCAAATCGCAGGTTGCCTCTATTTTTCAGAATTTTTGGCTTCTTGCTGAAAAACAGTTTGGTCACTCCATCAAAACCGTTATGTCGGATAATGGTGGAGAGTTTGTTGCCTTGCGATCCTATTTTGCTTCCTCTGGGATCAGTTGGTTCACCACGGCTCCCCATACCCCGGAACAGAATGGTGCTGCCGAACGTCGTCACAGGCATGTTGTTGAGACTGGTCGCTCTCTTCTGCATGCTGCAGGCTTGCCTCCTGAATTTTGGTCTCATTCGTTCTTGACTGCCGTTTACTTGATTAATCGCATGCCCACTCCCATTCTTCAGGGGCTCAGTCCGTTTCACAAACTTTTTGGTAAACCTCCCAATTACTTGAAGCTCCGGGTTTTTGGGTGTGTTTGCTATCCGTGGCTCAAGCCCTACGCACGGGGTAAGCTTGAATTTTCTTCACGTCCGTGTCTATTTATTGGTTATTGCACGTCTCAGAGTGCCTTTTGGTGTTTTGACTTGGCTACTAATCGTGTGTTTGTCTCCCGTCATGTTCGTTTTTGTGAGAATATTTTTCCGTTTCGTACCCCGGATGCCGTCCCGGGTCTCTCACTTAGCTCACATGCGGCCCCGTCACAAGATTCTAGCCCCGGGCCACTTTTTGTGCTGCCGTTACCCGCGCCCCAAGCGCCGCCCGTGCGGCCCGGTGGCTCCGGGCCTATTCTGCCGCTACCGCGGACGCCTGGCGCGCCCCACGTCCCCAGCATCGCCCGGTAGCGCGCCTCCTGCCGACAGCGCGCCCGACCGCGCGCCTATTCTGCCGCGCGCCCCGCCTGTCCAGGCCCCGCTTGCGCGCGGAGTTGTGACACGTAGCCAACATGGGATTTTCAAACCCAAACGGTTCTTCAATGCTACTAAGCACCCTCTCCCTGCTGATGTTGAACCGACATGTCTCTCTCAGGCCTTGTCTAGCTCTTCTTGGCGTCAGGCAATGTCTGAGGAGTTCACCTCCCTGATTCAGCATGGTACTTGGGATTTGGTTCCTCCTCCTTCTCGGGCTAACATTATTGGGTGCAAGTGGATTTACAGGATCAAACGCAAGCCGGATGGCTCTCTGGATCGTTACAAGGCACGACTTGTGGCTAAGGGTTTTCATCAACGTCCGGGTATTGATTATAATGAAACTTTTAGCCCTGTTGTCAAACCGGTTACTATTCGATCGGTTCTCTCTCTTGCTCTTATGCATGGTTGGAGTCTCCGTCAGCTTGATATTAGTAGTGCTTTTCTGCATGGTACGCTTCTTGAACCAGTGCACATGTCTCAACCTCCGGGTTTTGTTGATTCTGCTCAACCGTCTCATGTTTGTCGGTTGCGTAAGTCTCTTTATGGCCTCAAACAAGCGCCTCGTGCTTGGTACCAAGCCCTCAGTTCTGCCTTGCTGGAGTTTGGTTTTCGTCAATCTCAGGCTGACACCTCACTTTTCACGTTTCGCCAGGGTCCGGTTCATCTTCTGGTTTTGGTCTACGTTGATGACTTGATTATCACGGGTTCTGATGACTCTCGGCTCCTTGATCTCACAAATCATCTGAGCTCCCGTTTTGCTGTCAAGGATCTTGGTACTCTTTCGTACTTTCTTGGCATTGAGGTTGCCAGTTGCCGTGAGGGTTTATTTCTCTCTCAGCATAAGTACATTGTGGACTTGTTGTGTCGCCACAACATGGATGGTGTCAAGCCCCTCACAACGCCCATGTGTGCCAAACCACCGGCTCTTTCGGTTTCTGCCTCGGTGGATGCAACTGAGTATCGTAGTGCGATTGGTGTTCTTCAGTATCTTGCCTTGACTCGTCCGGACATTGCATTCACTGTAAGTCGTCTGGCTCAACACATGAGTGCTCCCACCGCTTCTGATTGGCATGCTATCAAGCGGGTCTTTCGGTATCTCAAAGGTACTCTTCATCATGGTCTCTTGTTGCGCACACCTCGGGACTTAACACTTCGTGCTTTTTCGGATTCGGACTTTGGTGGTAGTCTTCAAGATGGTAAGTCTACGTCTGCTTATATAGTTTTTCTGGGTCCTAATCCTATCTCCTGGCGTTCGCGCAAACAAACCGGTGTTGCTCGGTCTTCCACGGAAGCCGAATATCATTCTCTTGCGTCGGCAGCTGCCGAATTGTGTTGGCTTCGTCATCTTTTTCGTGATTTAGGCATCACTCTTCCATCGACTCCACGTCTTCTTTATGATAATATTGGTGCTACTCGCCTTGCTCTTCATCCAGTCATGCACTCTCGCATGAAGCACATCGCCAATGATATTCATTTTCTTCGTGATTTGACGGGGAAGAATCTTCTTACGGTTTCTTATGTTAATACCTTGGATCAACTTGTTGATGTTCTCACCAAGGCCTTGCCTCGCGCAAGGTTTGAGCTTCTTCAGTCCAAAATTTCTGTCGCTGATGGGACGTCAATTTTGCGGGGGCGTATTAGAGAGAGTCCCATTAAATAAATATTTGTATTTTAGGTTATATTCTTTTATATATAGTTGTTGTATAGGAGTAGCACTTTTATTAGTTTCTCTGTAAGTATAAATACTCTTATTAGTTCATTAATAATATTTGTCACTTTCATTATTATTCTATAGTTGTTTCTCTTTTCTGAACCCCATGTATTAAACTTTTCTTTTACTTGCCATTCAATTTAACGTAGCGACTCCATTTTTCCTGTATAATTTTGAGCCCCAGCCTTACTGTTACGAGGCATCGGAATCTTTGCCGTACTGTCTTGTAAATCAACTAGAGGAAGTTGAGTTTGCCTACGGTTGCTACCCGTCTATGTATGATTTTCATCTGGAGAAGTTTCTTCTGAAGAATGGATTAGTACTTGAGGCATTTCATATCCGGTGTGGTCATCGTCATAGTGAGAAAAGGAAAATTCTGGAAGTCCTGGGCCCCGTTTGGATGTATTTTCACTCGTTTGGTTCCCTCAAATTTTGTTTGGATGTTTTGAAGATTTTTTTGGAAAGCGTGTGAAATATTTGAAATATAGTTTGGATGTAATTTCAAAATAATTTGGTGAATGTGAAAAAGTTGAAATATGATTTGGATGTTGTTTGAGTGTTAGAGTTTGAGGGAGAAAAATAGATATATAGGCATCAAATCAATATAGGTAAGAATAATATAATAATCAATAATCATTGGTTGATGATTAATTACAAATGATATGATTGTTTGATGAGTGAGATGTATATTTATTAGATGATTGATATATATATATATATATATATATATATATATTGATTGTTGGGGATATACATATGTTTACATATTAAAAATAAAAGAACCCGAACATAATATTAGAACATAAGTTCAATCCATTATAATATTTAAATTATTAAATGGCAACATGATTTATAGAATACAAAGTCCACAAATGCTTCTTACATGCTTCATAATTTATGGCATGATACATAGTGCATCTAATACGTTGAGCCACGATAGATTACGGACTACAAACATCAAACCCGATTACTAAGACATACGATACAAATAAGTTAGGGACATAATACATAATGCATTTGAAACACTGAATAGAATCTCGACAACAAATACAATAAAGAAAATACATAAAAGTCTACCGGTGTCTTGTTGTTCTAGCAGTGTTGTTCTCTCCTTGGCTAAAGCTATTTGCACTGCTTTGATCACCATGACGCTTAACTTTTATAGCACGCGATATGTTAACACCTGAAACTCTTGAACCCCTGTCAAGACTATTAGATGGACTAGTCAGATCAACCACATCAGGGATCACGTTATGCTGCGCAACTCCTTGTACATGATCGGGTTGCTGTCTCAAATTGCTCCCAACTGATGAATTACTAATAACTGTTGGATAATCACCTCGAGATGATTGATTTTCTTCATTTTGTGGATTTTCAAACAAATACTTCAACTCACTCCAACGAGCCTCTCCTAACTGAAAATACCTTCTCGCCTCTGGAATGTCCTGTGGCAAATTAAAGTGTGCAATCTGTTAGCAATTAAATAATAATACTACTATTATTTTTTACAATTTACTTTAATTTTAAACTTATAATTAGTAGTTATCATAATACCTCGAGAATATAAGGGCGAAAATGTTCAGAAACTTCCATGCGATTATTCTCTGAGTCATGTTGAACTCCGGGATAGCTTAACAATTGAGAGAATAATATGTACCTCCTAAAGAGTTCTTCATACTTTCTTCTTAAAAAAGTTGGAGTAATTCGACGTTTAAAGTGCATAGACATGTTGCGTGCAATTATTTCTATGCTAGAATCAATGACTATTTCGTTAATAAATGGTGTAAATGACCTTTGGCTAACCAGTCCATTGATAAATACATACTCTTCATTCTCTCCCCATTTGATACCTCCCCACAGCTCCTCAAGAGTAACTTCTCGACGACTCATTTCTATTAAACAAGACCAAAAGTTAATATCACATAAATTAAACATAATTTCTATTTGCAATTATTGTTAAATACTAAAAAGAAAGAGTTTAATAGTACCAATAAAAATTTAAAATCATAAAATATTTTTTTATTACAAGCTCGACAAATCTAAACCAGCTTATCAACTTTTCAGCAAATACGATGAATTCGGAAAACTGATCTATGCTAATTGCGATTAGCCCACATAGCATGTGTTAGTGTATCCCTAAATGCAGACATGAAATTGATCTCTTGTTGCGTTGGGGCATGCGCGGCTTCATTTAATCCTTCATTTAAGTCTTCATCTTCTTCATCACGATGCTGCTCATTGGACAAATTAAAGAAGTAGTCAACATGGTCATGCTTGCGAACCCAATTATGAATTGCACAACATGCGATTACAATATCGGCTTGTACATCTATGCCAAAACGTGGCATTCGTCCTGTCAATATTGGGAACCTGGACTTCAAAACCCCAAAAACCCTCTCAATCACATTTCGCAACTTTGCATGTCGTTTGTTAAATAATTCAATCGGGCCTCTAGGATTATGTACTTCCCATTCAGGAATATGGTAGCGATAGTTCTTGTAAGGTGCTAGATAGCCTGGGAAGTTGGTGTAGCCCGAATCGACAACATAGTACTTCCCTATAATAGACAAAATAACTTTAGTTTTGTGCTTACATACCACTATCAAACGTAACTAAAATCTCACCATGTGGAGGGTTAGGATAGGTTGGATCATGCTCAATCGCGTGAAATAATATCCTTGAATCATGAGCAGATCCTTCAAAACCAGGGTACACATACGTGAACATCATATCAAAGTCACATATGCACATGACATTTTGCGTAATTTCTCCTTTTCTATTACGCCAAGAAACTTGCTTGTCCCTTGATATACAAGCGTTAATGTGGGTACCATCGATAGCGCCAACACATCCCTACATAACTTTTTTTCTTCAGAATATACAATATATAGTAACTATTTCGTTGTGATAGCGACACCGAATGGTGTTTTCTTTCTATACGCATATGACTAGGAACATGCTACTAAAAGAGTGGAATAAATAAATTTACCTGAAAATAGGGAAAAAACTAGGGATTATTCAGAATTTTATCAGGAACTCGATTGAAGTCAGGTTGGGTAATGATTATTTTTGCAAACTCAACTAAGGCTTTCAGCACTCTATGGAAGTGGCGGGAGATTGTTTCATTTGAATGTTGAAATCGTTCTTGAGATTCACGAAAACGAAGACTCAATCCCACCGTCGCACGAATATCCCGACGGACTCTAATGTTGAAACTCTTGCGCTAGGATCTTCCACGATCAATCCTCGATTAACAAGCTCATCACAAAGATCAATAAAAGTATCTTTGTTCATTCTTAATGCATCACGAAAACGTTCAGGAGTACCTAACATCAACTCTTCGATCCAACCGGCACCCTGCAATCTACTAGTATTTCGCGACACCGGTGGACAGAAGTATCTCGGATTTGCATGCACAAGAAAATTAATAAGTGTTCCCTCATCGTCAGTGTTGTCATCAAGTTCATGAGGCATCTGATTACGGTTGGGAGCCATGTTTTAAGGATCAAAAACTATGAGATCTAGAAAAATAAATTGATTAAATACATAATTTAATCTAACAAAACATAATTGACTTCATTTATAACCAATAAAAGGTATATTGACTTGTCAGACTAATTTTCAAACTCTATTTATATTTCATTTTACTTTTTCATGCAAAAGATTAAATAACTTTAAGCGCTGTATCAATGATAGTATTTAGGTGTATGTTTTTTTTTTTTGATAGTATAATTCAATTTATTCTAAATCTTTTCATTGTTATAACACATAATGTTGAAAACAAAAATTACTGTAAATAAACCTATATCCCAGAATATAAGATAATCTCTCGTAGATAACAATTATCTTAAGCATATCCTTTTTAAGTTAATCGTACTTTTATAATAAATGATTGCTTTTATAATAAATTAAAATAGTTAAATATGAAAAAAAATGTTTATAAATAAAAAATAGTATGACAGTTCATCAAAGTTTTGTTCCCCTTGAATTATATTCATGTCTTTGCCTAATGATTCTAGTCAGAATATCGTTATATTAAGATATGAAACGAGACAGATAAACCACTGAAGATTTAATAATCTTAAGAAAAACAAGACTTGCTAAGCTTGTCAACTTGAGTAAATTGAAATCCTAAGTCAAAAATATTCAAGTGTATATGCGGCTTAAATTGATTCAAAAGAGAAATTAATCACCAAGTGTTAAAGAGTTAAATCAGCTAATAATTTCAAATAAGATACCGAGGCACAATGTATTATTCTATGTTCGATGTAATTGACATCTGCAATTGTAAACCTTATTAGAGCAGGAAATGTTCTAAATCTATTAATGTGAATGCAAGTGTTAAAGAGCATGTAAAAACAAAAGCCTCATTGTTAATGTATCTCTAAGAAGCAATATATGTCTTCTCTTTTCTTACCACCTATGAAGATTATGGTCTAATTGGAAAAGATATGACGATAGGCTGCATCAACGGAATTATCATTACAAGAGATCTTCTGTATATCCCTGTTAACAGAAATTTATATATCATTAAATAGAACTTGAGCAGAATTTACTAAACTTGCTGAAATAGACTTGAAAATGAGAATCAATAATGAAGTAATTGAAGTAGATTCAAAAAATATACTCTTATTTATTCCTTAATAACTTTTTTCTAAACTTGTCAACTTATCAAAAGGCAGATAATAACTATTTATCAACATGGTGAAGCTCTAGACTATTTCATAGTTAATAATTTGAACAGGAAAACTGAAATATGGTAGATATAACTAGTGAACAAAATCGTAAAAAGCTATACCATTCATAAACCGTTAGGAGTAGATTGGGTGGACAAGATTCATATGCCATTCACATCTTTTGATCCAAATTTTAGTCTTCTGCAAAAGAAGGTAACACAAACATAAACTTTTCAATTCGTATAATGATTATCTTCAACTAACTAGACTTTATATCAGCAGCAGAACACAAAGTGAGCCTCATTCAAATACTGATAAAGTGATATATGAGTTGGGATAAACAAGTACAAGATAAACAACTTCATAAACAATAGGGTTCTTAAACATTGAGCTTCATTTAGAAACAAAATCCAGCAACCTAAGAAAAGAAAAACATAGATAACTTAGTCCATAAATGAAAAGAAACAAAGACAAGTTGAAAGCCGAGAACAAACATAGACAGCTTAGTTCAAGTTTCTAATGCGCATGTTAGTTTCTAAATTTGCTTGTTGTCTCAGAAAGACCACTCATAGTAGCTAATCAAGGTAGCCTTTCTATCCATTGTCTCTTTCTCTCTAGACTCATGTTAACGAACCACCAACGTTCTGTTGCATCGTCACATAAAACTTTTTTAGCTTTGAAGTATTGGTCGTTCTCCAAACCCTCCATCGATTCAAGCGCCTCAAATGCTGCTTGGATTGGCATAGCAGGAACATCATCAAGCCTTTTGAGCTTGGCCTCATTTAAGTCAGCCCACATATCCATTCATCGATCCATGCTACACTTACTTTCACCACTACGTGATCTCTTGGAACCACTCGTGCTCGATGAGTCACGTGATGGCCCATGTTCTTGAGGAGTCAAGACAGAGGGACCAGCTTGTGGAAATCGAGGCCAACCTGATTGGGATGAACACTCGCTAGACAATGGCACATAACAACCATCGTCGGGCTCATTAGGCACAAAATAACCCTCCCCCTCGCCAACGACTCCTGGGTTAGAAGAAGATCTGGCGTGAAGTCCAGTTGTTGTACGCCCTTTCCACATATCAGTGCATTGCGGATAACGTGGCAGTCCAGATTTCATCAAGCTTGCATCTTCCGGACAGGCCTAAAATGTCAATTGAGTTAGTAGTTAATATAATATATTGTCACAGATCTACTAAATTATAGAGTTTTCTATGACACAAATTACCATAATGTGATTAGCCCAAGCATCAGGGGGCGCTACAAGAGTGTATGTCGTAGCATCCCATCCCCAACCCGTTTGATGTATAATCAGATCATACATTCGCCTCCATTGTCTTTTTAGCCTCCCACATTTTCCCTTAAGATCAGCCATTGTGTATGGACGAGCA
The DNA here is from genome assembly GCA_946800315.1 of Misopates orontium. Classification (NCBI taxonomy): domain Eukaryota; kingdom Viridiplantae; phylum Streptophyta; class Magnoliopsida; order Lamiales; family Plantaginaceae; genus Misopates; species Misopates orontium. The sequence continues at coordinate 26,069,162 of OX326951.1, forward strand.
ATGGGGCACGGAGCCTCATTCTGCATACGATTGACAATATCTTTCCAAACATCTACATGGAAATTCTGCCCGAGAAGTCGACCTTTTAAAAACTCATCATGCATTATGTCAATAAAGGTTTCAACATTTTCAATTGGCCAACTTGCTATATCAGACCTATTTCTGGATTGACCTTGCCCATGAGCAACTGACCTCGATGTTGAACCACCAACGTTAGCCATCTAAGTATATAAGAGTTAGTTGCCTAAAGGCTTACTCCTAAATTTTTTTGTATAGTTACAAGTAAAATACAAACTCATCATAGGTTGAAAGGCTATGTTTTATTCAATATTGTCATTAAGTCACAAGGTCTGTTTTAAAAAAACCAAAAACAGAGAATCAACATTGCAAAAAATGCAGCACTACACCACATTTATTTATCAGTACACTCATTTTATACCCAATCTAGTTCAAGTTGCACAATCTAGTTCAAGTTGAACATTACATACATCTATCATCAAAAGATTTAAAATAATATATTTCTTTTTAGATTTATAAAATACAAAACATATCAGTACTCATTGTTTTTGTTATGTTTTAAAGTTCTTTTTGTGATTTCAAAAAACCTCTCAAATCTCTTTAACAAAGAAACTTATAATATTTTGTTGAACAACACCACATTTATTTACTGGTACACTCATTTTATAATATAACGGTAGGATAACTCAAGAAATTATAAAAAAATTATAATATTTAGTTGAATAAACACACACTTTAAAATTTCAATGCATACAAAAACATTAGTTACAAATACAGTCAACTTGAAAATATAACTGTGGGGCATTTTCTAATTTTAATATTTTGCAAGAGGTGCTTGCTAATAAAAGTTGCATGAGGCTATCTGCCAGTAGATATAAAATATGGGTATTTTTGCAATTAACTGAGAGAAAAGTAGTTGATGATTTTTCAATATGACATTACAAAAAGATACATACATTGCAAAAGATACATACAAGCAGTTTTTTATTGATTCACAAAATAAACAATTAAACCTTAAAACAAACAAAAGACTCTAGCTTCTTACTACTGTAACTCCAATAGACATGTTATGAAATTTAACATGGTTAATCTACGTCATCAAACATTTACGCATTTCCTAAATGCTATTCCACGAACTACAGACAAAATTCCAACAGAAAAAACACTATTAAGTAACACATATTGCTCATTCATAAGGAAACATATATAATTTCCTATCTTCCTATAATTAAATCTTGCGAACCACAACAAACTCAAACCAAAATTTCCAACAGCCTACTAATATTCAAAATTTGAATCAATGATGTACCAGGCTAACTCTAGATAATTTTCCAAGCAAAACAATAGATAAAACATCTAGATTAACTAACATGGAAGAGTGAACAACATAGTTTGAACTGTTAACACAAAATATACACTAAAGCTAATAGCTAACCCATGCACAAAATCAAAAAACCAAGTGGAGAAACTTCACAAAATAATTAGTGAAAAACCTCCTGTTTTTTCTTTTGAGGTAGAGGAAAATCAGAGCTATCGGTGAAGGAGCCACAAGATCCCAGCTTTGTATGTGTATGCTATGTCTATTGTAGTTGTTTGCTGCACAAAACGAGTAACCCATGAATTTAGAACCTCAAGAACAAGAGTAAATCAACAAAATTGAACAATAATAAAGTCCTACAGTGCAAAGATAAGATGGAAATCTGCATGATTGAAACTAGTCCTCTGAAAAAGTAAAGTAAGAAACAGCTTATCTTGACAGAAAGTAAAGTAAGAAACAGCTTTTGTTCAACAAATTATACACTTGCCGACAAAAGATTCACTGTAAAAAGTTGCATAAAATATGAATGCATTAAAAAAAAAAAAAAATACCTGCAGGAATGAATCTCATGAGATCTTGAAGGGGATAAAGATGGTTCCTTGAATCAGCCATAATTTTGTCATTAAAGAAGACAAATACCACAATTTCTTCAATTAAAGATCTTTAATTGTGGCAATTTTGAGAGAAAAGGGGGGGAAATTATGGAAATAAGCCTTATACTGTTAAGAAGAAGAAAGGGCAGGGAGTGAATGCTAAAAAGACACCTCAATTTCCTTGTCTCTGAACCCATATCTCAAGTTTTTCACAATTTTTCCGAAATGGGCCAAAAAACCAAACGAAAATCTGAAATTTTAAAATGGGATCCAAATCATTCTCGGCCCACGAAAACTTGAAAAACTTGGGCCAAACTACATCCAAACAGGCCCCTGGAGTCCCTACTCACATTTCCTGAAGGTTCAAATTGTTTAGAATTTGTTATCCATTAGACGGAAGATATATGTACCGCTCTTTAGTTCTCCTTTTGTTTATTGATAATTTAATTTATTGTATATTGACAACAAACTATCATGAAGTTAATCATCGTCTTGTGTTTTCAGGTGGGAGTTAGTTTTATATTTATTTAGGTATTTTTCAATGTTTTAGGAACTATCTTCTTCTTTTCAATTAATCTTAATTTGAAACTGGGTCAGCGAGTTGAATGTTATCGTAGTTGGCAAATTGTGCTCCTCCAGCGATCTGCTCTCTCAAGATCAATGATGATGCGTCTTTCAATTAATTTAGTTGGAAAAGCCATTGTTCGAAACCACTGTGGGATGGGTTCTCAAAGCAAAAACAGATTTGTTCCTTCGCCATGCATATGCAACATCAGCTGAATTTGCAGCCATTACAAGCTGCTCAACTATAAGAAAATAACTAGGGATAATATCACCACAACCCCTGAGGTTTGGTGTAATATCACTCACACTCCCTGAGATTTGAATAATATCATGTGACACCCCCTGAGGTTTGATTTTTAGGGGTGTCACCCTTTAATTTAATATTACAAAATACCCTTCAATAATTAAAAGAAACAAGTACCCTTTGTTGTTTAAATAATAAAATCAAACAATAATATAATTAAAAGACACAAGTACTTTTTTGTTTTTTTTTGTTGTTCTTTACATTTTGTTAAATTGTTTGTTTTCTTGTTAAATCAAAAATCTTAGTTCTGTTATTAGTAAAAGTAATAACATTTTGATTTGAATATTAACGTGTCCCAGGAAAAAATAATTTGTTTTAATTTATAACTACGAAACTATTTTTGTAGATATAATAATTGTTTATAATGATGTTAACTTTATATTCTTGATGTATGATATAGAGTCATTCGTGGACTTTCGGTAATATAATTCATACTAAAGAAAAGGCCACCTAATCTTAAAATTTTGAAATCAAGTGATTAGGGTTATAAAAGACTTTCTTTTGTCTTCTTATTATTAAATATATGAATTGTTTTAATTTATGCAAGATGATCAACGATATCTTAGTTGATTTTATTATTTGAACAATAAAGGGTACTTGTGGCTTTTATTTTTGAGAAGTTTTAGGTAATTAATATTAAACTAAAGGGTACAAGTGTCATTTTAAAGTGACACCCCCTGAAAATCAAACCTCAAGGGGGTGTCACTGGTATTATTGAAACCTCAGAGGTGTTACTGATATTACACCAAACCTCAGGGTGTGTGAGTGATATTATCCCAAATAACTAAAATCTTTTGGTTGTAGTTCATGCATACAATTATTGCGAATAATCCATAATATCCCTAACCTCGGATCGCCACCCACACACCTTCTACCTATCCTTCGTCCAGTAAGAATTAGTCGAGCGCAATAAAAACAAATATATATGATATGATATTGTATAACTACGGTTAAATGGATTAATGCCGCTAATTTTTAGAGTATTCGTTATCCAACGAGTTTTAAAAAAATTAGTACATTTAAGCAAATTTCCCATGTCATCAAAGATTTAATTTTACATCATATAATTTTCTATGTGCAGATCACGGTATAACTAACTGTATAAGTGACTTTTAAAAAGTTGAAATTATGTTAAATACAAAAGGCCATATAAGTACAAGTATTTTCTTTTTTTCCTTCAGAAAATTAACTTCATGCCAAACATATATAGAAAGAAAAAATTGGTGTTATACTCTAGAGCTTTTTTGTTGGGGAATTCTTTTTTTTTTTTCTTTTTTATATCTATCTTTCCTCCTCGTAATCCAACAGAGCATATCAATCAAAGATTAGGGGAATATTTAAAATAACCTAACTTAGATAGTAGTCTAATGATTTATTCTACGGAATAGAATTCATAATACATGAATAAGAAATAAAACCAAAATTTAATATTTTTGTTTAATAAACTCCCTCAGTTACGTGTAGGGCATGCCTTGTTTACAGAGATACATTTGAAGTACCTTAAAAATAAAAATCCGTACCACAACAGACTTCTAGCCCAATTTAAACTTCTGTGGACACAGTTTCATCTAATTCATGTTAGAGTCTCTCTAATTCAAAAACGTCTAACTGATTAGTTGTAATCTTCCTCGTCTAAATCTTTTTAAATTTGTATCTTCTTGGACTTTTGCTCTCTTGTTCTTGATCTTATATTGACTAACGCTAGCAAGGTAGATATAGGGCTTTATATGGAATTAACTTGCTTCACAAAATTACGAGTTAATTGGTGATACCATGAGTTTAAGCACTCAACGTTTAGTACAGAAATCTCGAATGAATTGTGGTGTAAATGGTGAAGATCGCATTAGCAGTTTACCCGAAAGTGTTATTAGCAACATTCTGTCCCGTCTACCTACTAAGATTGTTGTTCGAACATGTATATTGTCGAAAGACTGGGTGTTAAAGTGGACCTCCATTTATGACATGGCAATCGACGACACATGGACAAATTCTTTTGGGGTGCATACCATGGCCTCTTTTGTGAACTATGTTTATAGAATACTTCATCTCTCACATAATAATATAAGAAGTTTTCGTCTTCTATGTTGGGAAAACTATGACTCAAGTCACATGATAGCATGGATATATGCTGTATTGAGGCGAAATGTCCAGAGTTTTGAAATAATTCATCCCAGATCAAAAGGCTTACTCTTACCCCGCAGCCTTCTTACTAGCGTTTCATTGAGAAAATTAAAACTTGAGTTGCCTTGCACAATCAAGTTTTCTTCCGGGAATTATTTTCCTAACCTTTTAAAGTTGTACCTCGATGGAGTTGAGATTCAGAAGGAAATTTCCAATGACAATACACTGAGAATTACTTTCCCGGTCTTGGAAAAAATGGAGCTAAAAAAGTGCAAATGGTTGAATGTGAAGTTTGTTGAAATTATTGCTCCTGCGCTGACTAAATTCGTGTCTCAGACCTCACACGAGGCTCAAGTAGATGATTATTCAATAATGCTTCTTGGAGGAAGGCTTATGTATTTAAAATCTTGTGGCGAGTTACCAGAAAATCTGATTTTAACCGGATCTTCAGTTGTACATGCTGCTCTAAATAATGATGAGGATTCATGGAACTTTCATTTACTTGAAAGTGGATTACAAATTCGAAGGATGTTGAATGGGTTTCAAAGTTTGGAGGATTTGGAGCTCTCCGTTTGGATATCAAGGGTAAGTTCATACTCACTTTTTCCAATTATATTTGTCAATACAATAGATTCATCTTCACTTGAAACGAATTAAATCTATTAAGTTGTAGTCCGGCCGTTGCCTTAGAATTTAAAACTTTGCTTTTGGTGTATTAACCTTAATCCTTCACTTTTCATTTCACAATTAGGATATTTACAAATTATGAAGATTTTATTGTTTTAGCTATCACTATTTTGAAACTATGGACATGTTTCATTCTCTAATCCGAGTTTTACCTCTGGAAGGCTATTGCCCTATCAAAAGAAGGACTTGCTCTTCCAAGGTTTAATAAGCTGCGAAGGCTAACTATTGATGCTTGTACTAATGTCGAAGCACTATTAGAGCTACTTCATGCTGCTCCATATCTAAATTATCTACTTGTAGATATGGTTAGTTGTTGTTTCTCCTATCTCAGTCTTATGTATTAACCTTTCTCGACGGATTTAACGTAGTGACATTCTCCATTTTTCCAGGATAATTATATTGAGCCTGATGGTTATGGTTATGAGGCAGTGGAATCTTTACCGCACTGTCTTGCAAATCAGGTAAAGGAAGTTCGGTTTGTCTACAAAAGTTTCCCGCTTTGGTATAACTTTCATCTGGAGAAATTTCTGTTGAAGAATGCATTAGGACTTAAGGCATTTCATCTCTGGTATGGTCCATTTGAGAAAAAAGATATTCTAAAGATTCTCGAGTCCTTAATGAAATTTCCTAAAGGTTCAAATTGTTTAACATTTGTCATTCATTAGACAGAGCTAGTGGTGAATTTAGTTTATTGTGTGCTGGAGAACAAACTATCGTGAAGTTTTATTGTGTCTTATTTTTCACAGTTGACAGTTAATACTATCTTTGTGAATTAGGTATTTTGCAATTAATACTTTTGTGGAATTATTTTATTTCTTGTTGATTTTTAATTTTAAGTTGAAATTGGGGTAGGTGGGTTGTCTGTTACTCTGTTATACAAGTTTTTTTTTTTTTTCTTCTTGAAAAACTACGAGGACTGTGTTCAAACTTGGAATAAACTTGGTGATTTTAAGTTTGACTTTGGTTCAAAGTTTTGGACCAGAAATTTCTTTGATGACATGGGTGGATGTAATTGAATACTAATTGAGTTCCAAAGTGGTGTGCATGTAATATTTAACAAAATTGGCCAAATATTTGTTGAAAAGCTTAAATCATAATACGGAGTACAAGATTATTTTTATTTGGATCTCATATATATTCAATCAATTGCAAATTCTAACTTTAAAACCTTTTAATTCAAGACCGCTGCAAATCCCTACATATTACAAGTTTGTTTGTCGTTGGTTAAAATTTCAGAATATATACTGTAATCTTAAATTTCAATTTCTAAAAAAAAAGTAAGTATATATATAAAGAAAATTAGGAACCATTTTCTTTAGTCTCATGCCACATAGGGTTGTGTCTCGTGTGTTTCGATTAAATCGAATCGAATGTATCAAATCAACTAGGATCATTCGATTCTGGTTATAGGAATATGACAAACAAAATCAAATTGTTTATTGTATGAGCCTTTTATTTACTGTATTTGAATTTTGAAAATATTAGAAATATAGCGCTTCTAATATGCATTTAGTTTGGAGGAGACTAGGGTGAATGTCCACCGAGCACCTAATGAAGATGCGCATCGCTTGGCTAGAAATGCTACTGGTTTTTGTTTGTTTTGCTACATTGGTTGGAGCTTGCATTCTGCTATTATCTTGTTTGAACTTTGGATGAGTTAATGGAATCGTCTCCTTAAAAAAAAAAAAAAAAAAAAAAAATCATCAATCATTGCAAATTCACATGCCAAAAGTGGTACTTCTACTCAATTCAACACAATTCACAAATAATAAAATATTAAATTCGAACATACTTAAATATAAGAGAAATTAATTCACACTTCAAAATTCATAAATATTCAAGACATTATAAAATTCGTTATGTTCTATACATATATTTAAAAACAAAATATATATTTGATCTTCCATTTGATTCGATGATCGACCCTTAAAATCGAATCAAAGTGAGTTTCGGTTTTTCTGTGACAACCAAAAATCGGATCGAAAATTTGATTCAATTTTTAAATCAGATCATTCGATCAATTCGGTTATGTTTCCACACCCACAATGGGAAATTTTGTATTTTTAGTCCTCTAATTTGTCACATCTGCAATTTTAGTCTGGTAACTTTTTTCTTTGCAATTTTAATCCGCTAGTTTGGCAGCTATTTCAAGTTTGGTCGTCTGACCACTTTCCAGCCAATTTCTGTCGAAGTCTTGATTTTTCATTTCATTTTCCCGTTTAATTAAGAGTTCTCTCGGTTCAATTTTTATTTACAGTAGTTCAGCTCATAGTGTTGATTCTCTTTCTTGGTCTCGGTTTACTGATTTTCCATGTCAATAACGTCAAATTGCTGAACTGCTTCCATTTAATCATCCTTAATTGCTTAACCCCGTTTCTTTAATCACACTGAATTAAACGTCAAATAATATTTTCTTCCTTTCAATACACTCAAACGTCGTTCCTTAACATTACTCATTTGCTTTGTGAAATTATCTTCATCAAAGAATTTAACTGTTACATATCATCGGGTTTTTTCTTTAATGACGTGGGGCTTTCTTTGAGGGACATGTGTTTCAAACTTAGATTTAGGATCCTTCCAAATAAATGTTATAAGCTTGGTGGTAAGTAGAGTTTTCAGCACTTGACAGGAAACGGAAAAAAAAAAAAAAAAAAAAAAAGAGATGGAAAATCAAGACTTCCGGAAGAAATTGGCCGAAAATGGCTGGAGGACCAAATTAAAACAACTGCCAAACGAGCAGACTAAAATTGTAAAGAAAAAAGTTACCGGACTAAAATTGCAGATGTGACAAGTTAGAGGACTAAAAGTACAAAATTCCGCGAATGGTACCTGTGAATAGTTCCGAGCATGGGCTTCAAATTTTGGGCTGGTCTAACTCCAACAATAAATTTCTAAAAAACGCAGCCCTAGGCCCTAAACACTTGGGTTAGGCCGGGCCCAACTTGTTTCTAAAATTAGCAAAACCTTTTCCGCCAAGTAAATGCTGTTGTGATGCAAAATTGGGGCGAAGGTTCAGTAAATATGATTGAGGAGGAGTGATTAAAAACCCTGTTTGGACAAGTTAGAACAATTTTGTTTGGACCCAAATCTGTTCGGACCCAAATCTGGACAGCATTAGGTCCATATTATTGAACGATGTTACTAAAAATGTATGATTAAAATAAGTGACGGAACACTTGTTTTAAAGCCATATAAACTATTCCAGTAATTTAGGGATGCAATTGTAATTATTTCGAATATCATGCAGAGAAAATAAAAAACAAAATCATCAAATCTGATCGTAATTAGACTAAATTTCTCACTAAAGAACCAACATCGGTAATATTTACACAAGAGACTAAAATAGCTCTTTGCAGCTTAAAGGACTTAATCGTGTAGCAGAAAAGAAAACGCTTATTGAACTTTAAAAAATTGGGAACTTACTGTAGTAGTTTTGTGCGTTATCGTTTTATTTAATCAAATTTGAGATTTGATAAGGCAAGATGAAACTAATTGAACTTGTTCTTCTAATGTAAGGCCTAGTTCAAGTTTTGCAACTGATGACCAGAAATCGAAAATCAAAGGAGGTGATGTTTCTCACAAAGACCATAAATGACAAGCACAACATGTCCCTCATGAAGACTAAACAACCAACACCATCTACCAGCCTAATCATCAACATAATGCAATCTGAGATATCATTCTCTTTTTTTGGATCACTCTGACACTTAACTAACTGTACAAGAAAGTGTTGCAATTGATGACAACCATGATCATTCTACAATGGTAATTAATCAAGCATCTCAACTACTAGTTCGCATAGCTACATTTTCATGACCAGTTGAATATTATAGTTATCTGGGCACCTTGATTTTTCAAAGATTATTACAATGATACAAAACAGGAACAAATGTAGTAAAACCACAAAAGCCACATTGATGACATCAAAAGTAAAAATAATAGCGTTCTCACGATTTGCCTTGAAAAAAGATATTCAACCGCTACTGCTTGACTAGCGAACCAAGACGTACATTAAAATAATGCAATTCCTTGTTGGATCGTAGGACAGAAAATTAACATGATTTTACTGCATATAAGCACATTACCGCTTATTTAAGAGCAAATGATACAGTTGAACTACGGATGCCTTGTTATAAAATAAACTCAGATTAGAGCGTAAGCACGGCTAATAATTTGAAACGAGAATATAAATAACTCACAGATTTACGTGGAAAACCCCAAATTACTTTGAGGTAAAAAACCACGGGCAAGGTAGAAGAACTTCACTATGAGGTAAATATAGGAATTACAACTCTCGAATTTTTACCGTAGTAAAATCCTCAAACTCTCTATTTTTTACTCTCACACTAATCACTCACTTAAACACTCTAAATATACAAGAAAGCTTTAGAGAGAAAATGTTTGTTTTGGGATGATTAGAATGGTGGAATAAGACTCCTATTTATAGGGTAATTTAGGGGATGCAAAGTCTATTTAGTTTAACTAGAGACCCCTAAATGCAATATAGGAGTAGACCCCTATATGCAAATAGGAGTGGTCAAGCACCAGCCACTACCACATTCAGCCGTTTGAATTCAACTTTATGCCCATCCCCTCAATTAATCCTTCCAACTAAATCACATGCAATTGATTGCATGTATTTGACTAGTATAGCCAACAATCTCCCACTTGAAGATTTGATTAACGATTAATCAGATCTTCACACCATTCTTCTAACTTGCCATTTCATGTTGCTTACGTTTGTCTGAGGCCACACGAGGATCGACACTTAATGAACTTATCAGCATCAACACTATTTGTCATGAAATCAGCTATGTTATCCTTAGTGTGAATCTTCTGCATATCCACCGTACCTTCTTCGACCTTTTCTCGAACGAAGTGATATTGAACTCGAATATGTTTTGACTTAGAATGAAACGCTGGATTCCTTGCTAGATGCAACGCACTCTGATTGTCACAAAATAGAGATATCGTCTCTAGATTGTGCCCGAGTTCCTCCAGAACCATCTTCAACCAAATCGCCTCTTTACTGGCTTGCGTAGCTGCCACGTATTCAGCCTCTGTTGTTGATGTAGCAACAACTGACTGTAACTTTGAAACCCAGCTTACTGCTCCTCCAGCAAGAGTAAACACATATCCTGTTGTGGACTTGCTTTTGTCAAGATCACCTGCATAGTCTGAATCAACATATCCAATAACTGTAAAATCCGATCCTTCGTAACATAATGCAACATCACAGGTTCCCTTGATGTATCTGAGAACCCTCTTCACTGCACTCCAATGCTCTTTTCCAGGATTTGCCATGTATCGACTAACCACTCCCACTGCATGTGCAATGTCTGGTCTTGTACGGATCATAGCGAACATCAAACTTCCCACTGCCGATGCGTAGGGTACTCGAGACATTTCCTTCCTCTCTGCTTCACTGCTAGGAGACATACTTGAGGATAATTTGAAACTAACAGAAAGATGGGTAGAGATTGGCTTACAATCTTGCATATTGAAACGCCGCAAGATCTTTGACAAGTAGTTCTTTTGAGAAAGCCAAATCATCCTGTTGTTTCTGTCTCGGTAAATCTACATCCCTAGAATCTTGTTTGCTGGTCCCAAGTCCTTCATTTCAAATTCCCTAGCCAGTTGAGCCTTCAATTCTTGAATGCGAGCTTTGTTGGGGCCTGACACCAACATGTCGTCAACGTACAGCAACAAGATGACAAAGTCATCTTCACCAGATCTCTTGTAGTAGGCACACGGATCTGCATTGAGTCTGCTGTATCCAAGGCTCGTTATGAATGAATCAAATCTCCTGTACCAACACCTTGGCGCCTGTTTTAGACCGTACAGAGATTTGGTCAACCTGCAAACTAAGTTCTCTTTTCCTTCTTCTTTGAATCCTTCTGGTTGGAGCATATAAATTTCTTCATCAAGTTCTCCATGAAGAAATGATGTCTTTACATCTTCCTTTTGAGCATATCCTTTCACCACCAACCTTGCACGATACCTTTCTACTTGGTCATCACTGTTCCGCTTGATCTTGAACACCCATTTGTTGCCAATGGGTTTCCGGCCTTTTGGTAGAGACACAAGTTCCCATGTCTTATTCTTATGAAGAGCTTCCATTTCCTCCTGCATTGCTGCCATCCACTGAGCCGCATTTGAGCTATTTATAGCCTCCTGAAGAGTTGATGGCTCTCCATCCTCAGTTAGAAGACAGTATGCAACATTGTTCTCCATAATATAGTCTGAGTGCCAGCCTGGTTGTCTCCTGACACGCATTGATTGTCGCGTTTCAGGAACTTCAGACTCCGTTGTCTCCTCAGGTTCATGCTCTGGTTCAGAAGGACCACCCTGCTCAGAATCCTTCATGACTGGTACTGTTGTAGTTTCTGAACTTTCCTTTGAACTGCTATCATCCTCTTTCTTATCTTCTACGAAGATAACATCCATGCTTATCACAATCTTGTGGGCAGTGGGGTCCCACAAGCGATACCCCTTCACTCCTTCAGCATACCCTAAGAACAAACACTTTCTGGATTTTGGGTCTAGCTTCGTTGTCTCTTGAGTATTAAACATAACATAAGCGGGACTTCCGAATATATGGAGATTAGAATAATCAACTGGTTTACCTGTCCACATCTCCATCGGTGTCTTCGAGTCCAGTGTTGTTGAGGGAGATCGATTCACCACATAACAGGCAGTACTGACTGCTTCCGCCCAAAACGACTTGTCTAGACCCGCAGTTTGTAACATCGCTCTTGTTCTATCCAACAAGGTTCTATTCATCCGCTCAGCAACTCCATTCTGCTGAGGAGTGTACGCCGTGGTAAACTGTCTCTTGATCCCAGCCTGCTTACAGAAGTCATCAAATTTTGTGCCAGTATACTTTCCTCCATTATCCGACCTTAAACACTTGATCTTCTTTCCAGATTCAAGTTCGACTCGCGCTTTGAAAATTTTAAACTCTGAAAATACATCTGCCTTCCTCTTGATCGCGTACACCCAACATCTCCTGGAATAGTCAAGACACAAAATACAGTGCACCTCCCAGGGATCGAACCGGTGCTTGCCACACGTCAGAGTGAATTAATTCTAGAATAGCTTTACTTCTAGAATTTGAACTGCTAAAGTTTAAACGATGTTGTTTGCTAACAACACAGTGCTCACAGAAAGATAATGATACCTTCGTGAGACCAGGGAGTAGTTTCTTTTCAGCAAGAACCCTCATGCCTTGTTCTGACATATGTTAGAGTCTCTGGTGCCAAATCATTGATGATTTCTCAGCTGACTCAGACGAAGCCACTGAGGCTTCTCCTTCTTGCAAAGTCTCCCCCTGTAGCACGTACAGATTTCCAGCAGTCTTGTCGCCTTTCATATGTACAAGCGCGCCTTTGATAATTTTCATGATCTTGCCTTGCGACTCCATTTTGTAGCCAAGATCAGCCAGTTGTCCAAAAGACAACAGATTTTTCCGCAAGCCCTCCACGTGTCGAACCTCTTCAATGGTTCGAACAATCCCGTCATGCATCTTCAGTTTGATTGTCCCGATGCCAATAACCTTCAAGGCATGATCACTGCAGCTATACACAGATCCTCCAGAGACAGGTCTATAATGGTGAAACCATTCCCTCCTGTGAGTCATGTGATAGCTAGCTCCTGAATCAATAAGCCATATATCATCAAAGCCTCACATACCTCGAAGTGCTGTTGCAGCTTCACAGCACATAGCATTCCTATCATCTGAAGCGCTAGCGGCGTTTGCCTGAGGTTCAGAATCTTTCTTCTTAAGATCCCAACAGTCCCTCTTTTTATGGCCCTTCTTACTACATTGCCAGCAACTGCCGTTGATCCTTGACTTGGATCTACCTTTCTTCTGACTCCCACTTGCACCATGTTCTGTTGATCTTTCCCTTGTCACCGCCAAGGCACTTGCTTGTTGAGAGCCTGCCTCCCTATCCTCTTTGTTCTTGCGCCGATTTTCTTCTTCAAGAACTGCGGCTACAATTTCCTCAAAGACCAAATAATCCATAAGAATATTATTTGTTAAGTTGATGACAAGTTGATCATATGAATCTGGCAAACTCTGTAGTAGGATTTCAGCACGTTCTGCAGACTCTATTTTATGACCCATAGAAGTGAGTTGCAAAAATAAAGTATTCAAAACGTTAATATGATCCGTTACCGAGGTTGATTCCGACATCCTCAACATGTACAGTTTCCTTTTAAGGAAAATCTTGTTGTGGAGTGACTTGGATTCGTACATTTTGTTGAGATGATCCCAGATCTCCTTCGCCGTCTTCTTTTCCTCTATGCTTGACAACACTCCATCCGCCAACGCCAGGTGGAGAATTGCAATAGCATTCCCGTCCATATCATTCCATTTCGCATCATCTGTGAGTTCCACCGGTCTTTCACCGATCGCAGCGAGACAACCATCTTTTCTCAAGATGGCTTTGATCTTCAATTTTCAAAGTGAGAAATTGCTCCCGTTGAATTTCTCTATCTCAAATTTCGCCGTCATTGCTTCTATCACGAACCACCGTTACTGCAAATAATTTCAGCACGATACCTCCAAAATAATATTTCAGGCCCCGAAAGTGAACCGAGGCTCTGATACCACTTGTTATAAAATAAACTCAGATTAGAGCGTAAGCACGGCTAATAATTTGAAACGAGAATATAAATAACTCACAGATTTACGTGGAAAACCCCAAATTACTTTGAGGTAAAAAACCACGGGCAAGGTAGAAGAACTTCACTATGAGGTAAATATAAGAATTTCAACTCTCGGATTTTTACCGTAGTAAAATCCTCAAACTCTCTATTTTTTACTCTCACACTAATCACTCACTTAAACACTCTAAATATACAAGAAAGCTTAAGAGAGAAAATGTTTGTTTTGGGATGATTAGAATGGTGGAATAAGACTCCTATTTATAGGGTAATTTAGGGGATGCAAAGTCTATTTAGTTTAACAAGAGACCCCTAAATGCAATATAGGAGTAGACCCCTATATGCAAATAGGAGTGGTCAAGCACCAGCCCCTACCACATTCAGCCGTTTGAATTCAACTTTATGCCCATCCCCTCAATTAATCTTCCAACTAAATCACATGCAATTGATTGCATGTATTTGACTAGTATAGCCAACATGCCTAACTACCAAAAATTACTAATTAATATACTGAAATTAGTGTTGCCAAGAGAACAAACCACCTATAATATTTAAAATTAGCCAGTAATTCATGCTTGTATCTCCGAAAAACATAGCGAATATTCAACTTAAAAGACTTACTTTTGAAAAAGTAAAACCAAACAATATCACCAATCGCACTCAAAAGAAATGTATATAAAGGACAAATATAGAGCTCAAGATACACACACACACACACCTCGACGCACCAAGGTCCCAGTTCAAGCTTCTTAACGAAGCTAAAGCTTTCAAGATATTGTTTCACATCAGGCAATAGCATAGTATCAAACCGTGCAATGTTAGGAACATCTTCCGTGATCCTATAATCAACTTTAGCTGTGACAACAGACGAGACGCTTCCAACGATGTTAAACCATGCCATCTTATTGTCTGAAACCGAAAAAACACGCACATAAGGTGCTGAAACTTTCAAAACATAATAATTGTCAATAAGTCTAAATCCATTAATCGCGACTGTAGTAACACCCGGAGAGCAAATCTCCAAACACTCAAATCCCCAACACCCAGATAGCCGCAGGAACTCCAAAACAAGACAACCAGAGAATATCTTTTGGAACACGAACTCCGTGAGTTCCACCATCTGAATCCACAAACTCTTCAAAACCCCCCATTCAATCGCTCCACGAGGAGCGATGGGAGAATAACCTACAGTCAGAGCTGTGAAGGACGAATTGGAATGGAACACACGAGGCAGCACATACAAGTTTTCGGTGGTGGAGGACGCGGACATACAACCTAGAGTAAATTCTTTCACCTTATTTTTAACAGCAAACTGAATTCATAGATTAACAACAGAATTAAAACATTGTTGGTATATCTATAAAAAAAAAAAAAACATTGTTGGTAATATATAACTTGTTTAGACGAGTTCCGCTGCACATAACGAGGGTCCTCCCAACCGAGTCCACGAAACTGCGGATTTTGGCAATGTCAATAAATTGAAACTCCGAGTAATTGGTCCATAGAAACTGCCATCTTTTGGACAAAACACTAGTCCTATTAACTTCTTTTGTATGGAGAAAAGTGAATGAGCAACGAATCGGGCAGCGCACTGAGCCTATCCTCGTAGTCATAATCGTTGTCAGAATCTTCATCTTCTTCAGAATCGAGCCTGCCACAAACACTCTCACTGTCCTCCTCCTCCACCATTTATTTTTTCTTTTTCCCGCCAAATTTTGTTACAAGTGCCACAAACCCTAAGTAGTTTTGTTTCGATTTACATTTTATATGAATCTTGTAATTACATATTAAGAATATATCTTTCTTGTAAGAACTATCAGTTCTATTAATTATTAATTTAAAATCAAATATATTAGTTTTGAGTCTCCTGGAAAAATTAAAATATAAAAATCTATTTTAAATTGTTTCCTGGATTTATTAATAAGTTAAATTAAACCAAAAAACAAGAAATGTTTCCGAAAAACTCTGAAAACGGCTCTTGTAATGATCTTGAAGAAAAACATTAAATCCCATTGGAAATGTCTATGTTTTGAGAAAATGTTTAGAAATTTTAAAAGACAGTGGGCACCAAACGGACAGATCAGATATCATATGTGCATTTGAAGGGAAAAACTGAAAGAAAAAAACCTATCTGATCAAATTAATACGACACCACTTCTATTTAGTTTTCCAGAGCATTTAACATCAATGATCGAAAATGTATTTCATGCTAACACACACAACTTCAGTGATCTAAAATGCATAAGCAAGTCCTATTGTAAGTAGTAAACAACCGCCGCCCCACACCAAAAAAAAAAAAAAAAAGAAACAGATGCGCATCATTGTCTCGTTACACCACGAAACTAAACTGTACAATAGGATTCACAGCAAGTGAGTGTTAGCATAGCTGCATTTTCCTACTCCCAGTTGCAAATTACAGTTATCCCGAGACATTGATGTTTCATTATCACAACGATATAATATATGAGCAAAAGTAGTAAAACCACAAAAGCCACGATGATGATATCAAAAACAAAAACAATACCGTACCCACGATTTGGCCTGAGAGAGCTATAAAAGCCGTGACTGCTTGACTAGCGGACCAAGATTACTGCTTTAGGTGACAACCTCAGCAAACTAAGCAGTTTCAAGGGGAAAATGCATAAAACTCCCTTGTAGTTTTGAAAACCTGCACGAAACCCCCTTATGGTTTGATAATTGTCTAGAACCCCCTTGTGGTTTCAAAAACTCTGCACGAAATCCCTTTTCCGCCAACTCCGTTAGAGCGTGGTCTACAGTCACTCTATGTGAGAGTTGGCCTGATTTTTGTTTACTTTTTTCTCTTTAAAAAGTCAATTTTACCCTTTAAAACTTTAGCATAAAACCTCCTTGTGGTTTGAAAACCTGCACAGAACCCCCTTGTGGTTTGAAAAACCCTGCACGGAATCCCTATTTGAATTTATAGTTTATAAAAAAATGTAAGTAATTATTATTTGTCTTATAAATTCAAACAAAATAATGTTTGAATTTTTTTATTAAATAAATATATTTTTTAAAATTTAAACAATATATATTTATAGATAGTGAAGTAAGGGCATTATAGTCACTTAATAAAAAAACTAATGGAGTTACAAGAAACTTAACGGAAGAGATTTTGTGCAGGGTTAATGAAACCACAAAGGGGTTCTATGCAGTTTACAAACCACAAAGGGGTTTTGTGTAGGTTTTTGAAACCACAGGCGGTTTTAGGTTGATAGCCCCAGTTTCAGAGGATATTTTGGTAAAATCTGTTGAATAAGAAGTGCTTGACGAATATCCAGTTAAATCTTTTGCGTCTATGACCATTTTCTCCAAGACCATTGCACTCTTAAGCAGAAGTTGCACCAGTGTTAGCATTGGTTCACCATGAAGACCTGCCTCCGAAAAGCCACTAATTTTTACAGTCTTCAGATTACGTAAGACTAAATCAATCCTCTAAGTAGGTTGCAGCTTGATTATGACTATCAGATATCTGATGAGAAGATTGACGAATACGTTAGGCTAGAAGCTGAGTACCAAACTCAAAATAGTTAAATTAAAATTGAACTGTAGTCAGAATACTCTATTTTTGGCACGACACATACAATACTTCTTTTATACAACTCATACTTCTACTTATTTCAAGAATGATTAATGTGTTGCAACGCATCTTCCCCTTGCCCCGACCTTGATACCATTTACTAAATTGACGAAATGGACATACTGTGCAATACAACAGCTCACGCAACAATGTAATAGATTTCCATATATGTCCAGCATTAAAACGAACAGGAAAAATCATGACTTGAAAATTAACTTAAATTTTACAAAATAACACTTTTATTTGGTAAAAACCGCCTCTCAATGTTTCTAAAATGTTGATCTCAAGCTATCACTTGGACGCCATGCTCCTACAGTCCTACTTGCTCCTCGAGCTAATCACCTAAGTTGACAACTTACTTTTCTGTTGATGTAGAGTATTATACTAGAGTTTATATTAAAATTGCTCTCATTAAGACAGTAATGTAATTTGAAACTCGAATGCATTTAGTCTTGTGTCAAATAAATTAACACAGATTACTCAACAGCCAACAGTACATCTGTGGCGAGATTCGAAGATATATTTTGCTAATAAAAACTGTACCAGATGGGGTATAAAAGTCTTCCCTCTTATAACCAATATTGTCTCAAGGTTTGGGGAAGACTTTAGGATGTTAAGAATGCCAACGTTACTTCTTTTATGCCTCCATGCAGTTAGTGACAAACACAATCGGGTAGACGGTGAAAGATGCAAGCCCTTCTCCTCCAACCTTGAGAGGACCTTGTACATATGTTGCAGAAAGAGATAAATAACGTAAATGGGGTGAGAAAGAAAATGTTTAACAGATACGGCAGTATGATAAACATATCTCCAATCCTATCATCTTGATTGTTAAATAAATAATTTTTTTCTAATCATCCTTCATCCCAAATATATAAAGGAAAGAATGTAATTCATCATGTAATACAGTCATCATTGGATCATACGGATGTGCTTCAACATGTAATAGAATCTCATTATTTGATTGTAATACTGAAAATATATGATGATTCTAGAGCATATAAGCTCATTGATACTTATTTAGGAGCAAAACATCCACTTGAACTATTGATGTCTAACTACTAAATGTACTGAAATTTGAATGTCCCATGAGAACAAATGACATTTATTTAGAATCAATCAGCATTTCGTGCTTGCATCTCTGA
Organism: Misopates orontium; assembly: GCA_946800315.1. NCBI lineage: Eukaryota > Viridiplantae > Streptophyta > Magnoliopsida > Lamiales > Plantaginaceae > Misopates > Misopates orontium. The sequence goes on from OX326951.1 coordinate 26,088,180, forward strand.
GAATATAGTGAACAATCAACTTTAAACTCATCAGTTGTATTCAAAAAGAAAGAAATTTCGATCATAAAGGACAAATGTAGAGGTCAGCTCACAAACACACACACCTCAATCAATGCACCAAGGTCCCAATTGAAGCTCTTTAACAGAACAAAAGCTTTCGAGAGATTGTTTCACACTAGGCAATATCCTAGAATCAACTCGTGAAAAGGTAGCGGCATCCTACATGAACCTATAATCAACTTTAGTTGTGACAAGAGAAAATATGTTTCTTCCACTGATGATAAACCGCGTTACCTTACTCCCTGAAACTGATAAAACACGCACATAAGGTGCTGAAATGTCCAGAAGATCACACTTGTCAGAATTCCTCCAGTCCTTTATCACATGTGTAGTAATTAAGAATCCGAGAGTAAATCTTCAAATCCTTAAATCCCCAACATGCTGATAGCCGCAAGACTTCCAAAACAGGACAACCTGATAAAATTTCTTCAAATACAAACTCCGTCAGTCTGATATTTAAAATGCGACAACTCTTCAAAAACCCCCATGCAGTCGCTCCTTGAGGAGCGATGGGACAACAATCTATGGTCAAATTTGTGAAGGATGAATTGGCGTAAAAAAACTGAGGCAGCTCGTATAAGTCTTTGAGTGACCAACATCGCAAAGTAAAATCTTTCACCTTACTTTTTAACAGCGAATTGAACCCAAAGATTAACATTAGAACCAAAACATTGTTGGTACCAGAAGCCCGTAAATAACTTGTTTAAATGAATTCCGCTGCACAGTACCAGAATCCTCCAACCCAAGTTCACGAAACTGCTGACTTTCAAAACATCGCCACTGGTATCGATCACTCCGATGAATAGGTTCATAGAAAATGCCATCTTCTCGACAACACACATGCCCCCATAACTTCTTTCGTGCCGAGAGAAGAGAGAATGCGACGGAGCAGCGAATCGGGTAGCGCACTCTGATTCATCTTTTCTCCGAGATTCTTTTGTTGATTTCATTAATTTTGCTTTTTTAATCGAAGAACTCAAGGGAATATTGTCGTCGTATCCATAAGAATCGTCACTTTTGTTGTCCGCTACCATTATTCTTAGTTCACAATTATAAGTAATAGTATCGGAACCATGAACATTGTCTCTCAATGATTACAAATGCTCGGAACAAATGAGAGAGAAAATTATCAAACTCCTTTTGGCGGGAAAAAGTGTTGCTAGAGATAAAAGTGTTATTCATGGGAGAGAAATTAGGGGTTTGTCTTGTGCACAGCAGGGGGCACAACAGCCCCCACACACATGCACGCGGCCCCATGCGCATGGGGCCCGCGTGGGCCCCGCACATGTGTGAGAGGGGGCTGTTGTGCCCCCTGCTGTGCACAAGACAAACTCAGAAATTAGAGGTTGTTGTCATGAATGAATCAGGAGTAACTTGCAGAAACTGCCCTCGTACTATTCTTGATTCACCAAATAGTCTCTCTAATTTTTATAAGCGAATAACTCTGTTATACTTTCACTTGACTATATTAATTATTTGCGATTTGTATGTACATATATATTTATATTCAACCGATATTAATAACTTTGTTTTTGTTCCATATTACGGTTTCACATAGTCAAGAAAAATGAAAACGATTTGATAGTTTTAGAAGAAACATTTTAGAAACTTTGATAGGAAGTGAAACGGTATAAAAAAGGGGGCGGGTACAGAGTCCAATCATCCAATAAACTGTATTACAGTCAAATGTATCGATCAAATGAATTTTAAGTCTTCAGGCACTAAATATAGGAATAAGGGAGCCCGAAAGAACGTGCAAAGTACAGAACTATTCTTCTAAAAAACTGCATTTAGAACTGAAAGAAATGACCAATGAGATAGCATCTTTTTAATTTTGAAGGGAGAAACAGAAAGAAAAAAAGCCTTTTGATCAAATTAATTTGACATAACCTCTGTTTAGTTCACTAGAGTCCAGAGGATTCAAAAAGAAGGTTGAGAATTGGGCGTACGGATTATTAGAATGTGTTGCATGTTCAACAGTCTGAAATGCATAATCAAGTTCTGTGTAAGATATCAACGGAAAAAAAAAAAAAAAAAAAAAAAAACGATAGTAAACAAATCCACATCAATATCTCATTACACCGTGAAACTAAACTGCGGTGCAATTAATAACAACCATGACCATCCTACAATGGAAGTTAACCAAGCATCCCAACAACTAGTTAGGATATCTACATTTTTCCTGCGCAGTTGCAGATTTTTATAGTTCCTGAGAAACTGATGTTTTGGTAGATTATAATGAATGCAAAATAGGACAAAAAAGTGGGAAAACCACAAAAGCCACATTGATGATACTAACAAAAACCATAGGATACTCGGCAATTTGCCCCGGAAAAGCTATTCAAGTCGCGAATCCTTAACTAACAGGCCGAGACTGCTTGACTAGTGGATCACGACTGCTGCTTTAGGTGAGGACCCCCGAAGACTAAGCAGTTTCGATACTGTGGAAATTTCTATATCCATTTTCTCTAAGATTGTTGCACTCTTAAGGAGAAGCTGAACCAGCGTTAGCATTGGTTCATCAACAAGATCTTCCCCTGAGAAGCCACTAATTTTTACAGTCTTCAGATTACCTAAGACCAAATACGTACTATCAGCCCGTAAGTAGGCTGCGGCTTGATTGTGAGTGTTAGGAATCTGAAGATAAGAAATAATGAAAATGTTAGGCTGCAAGCTGAGAACAAACTCAAATAATTAAATTAAATTAAATTGATTTGTATTATGAACTTTTTTTTTTGCCACAATACATTCAGTACTTAGTTTTGTTGCAACTCATATTTTGACTTGTTTCAAGAGTGGTTAAGTGATAAAATGGACGTACTGTACAATTCAAACAGCTCACTCATTGACTAAATAAATTTTCTAATATGAAAGTGAACAAGAAATATCAATATATGAAAGGGATGCTTGGTTAAAATCGATTTTGGGAGTCAACTCCCAAATGCAGATTTTTATAGCACTGTTCAATATATGAAAGGGATGCTTAGATATTACAACATTGCACTTTGATTTTGGATGTTAAAATCGACTCCCAAAGTTTGCAAAATTTGATCACATGCTTCCACTTTCACCCAATGCTCCTAATTTCTCCTTGAGCTGACTATCGAACAACTTAAATTCGGGATGTTATACTACAGTCCAAATTAAAATAGCTCTCACTAACCAAGATGAAATTTGGAAGTAGAATGAATTAGTCTTGAGTGAAATAGATTAAAACTGAACATAGATTAATCAACAGCCGACGGGCCATCTATGGCAAGATCAATGATATATTTGCTAATAAGTACTTTACCATATGGGGTTCAAAACTCGTGCCAGTTATGACCAATGTCTCAAGGTCTGGAGAAGATTTTAGAATGTTAAGAATCCCAGCAACGCTTCTTTTGTGCCTCCATGCATTTAATGTCAAATTCAATCGAGTAGACAGTGAAAAATGCAAGCCCTTCTCTTCCAACCTTGAGAGGACCTTGTTGCAGAAACAGATCATAAGTAGCATAAATGGGGTAAGTAATAAAAGGCTTAACAAGTACATTAGAAAATGCTTCATTTTCTAATCACCCTTCACTCCAAAAATTATAAAGGAAGGATTTGCTTTAACATATAGAATTTTATTTTTGGATCGTACAACAGAAAGTATAAGAGGAGTTTACAGCATATAAGCACATTGACACTCGTGTAGTTGCAAAAGATGCACTTGAACAAACAACAGATTTTAAAATTCAGTCGGCAATTCATGCTTGTATATGTGAGAATGCATTGAACAATAAACTTAAAAATCAAATTTTCACCAAAATAAAACTAAATAATGTTATCAATCGTCAACATGAAATGTTTGATCATAAAGGACTAACGTAGAGTTCAGCAGACACGCACCTCAATGCACCAAGGACACAATTCAAGCGCCTTAACAAAACGAAAGCTTTCAATAGATAGTTTCACACCAGGCAATATCTTTAAATCAACCTGTGAAAAGGTAGTAGCATTCTCTGCGAACCTATAATCAAGTTTAGCTACGACAAGAGACGAGATGCCTCCGCTGTTGATAAACTTTGTTACCTTACTATATGAAACCGACAAAACACGCACATAAGGTGCTGAAATGTCCAGAAGATCACACTTGTTAGAATTCTTCCATCCAACCACCAGAAGTTGAGAAAGGTTTCGAGATAAAACTTCCAGATGCGTAAGTCCCCAAAACATTGATAGCTTCAAGATTTCCAACACAGGACAACCAGATAAGATTTTTTGTAATACCAACTCCGTCAATTCCACATAATGAATCGACAAACTCTTCAGAAATTTCCAATCAATCGCTCCTCGAGGAGCGATGGGACAACAATTTAGATTCAAACTTGTGAAGGATGGATTGGAGTAGAACATCTGAGGCAGCACGTACCAGTCCTTGTTGGCCACACATTCTAAACTGAAATGTTTCACCTTATTTTTAACAGCGAACTGAACCCAAAGATTCATGTTAGAGGTAAAACTTTTTTGGTACCAGAAGCTAATATGTAACTTGTTTAAATGAGTTGCTGTACACATAAGGAGAATCCTCCCAACCGAGTCCATGAAACTGCGGATTTTTGCAGTTTTGCTACTGTTCTCGCACAACAAAAGCTCCGATGAATCGGTCCACAGAAACTGCCATCTTTTCGACAACACGCATGTCTTGATAACTTGTTTTGTGCCGAGAGGAGAAAGAATGTGAAAGAGTAGCGAATCAGGCAGCTCACTGAGCCTATCCTTTGATTGATCAGATACTTCTGATCTTTCAATGGAACTCATTGGAAGATCGTCAAAAGTTTTATCCTTTTGTTCGTGCAGATTTTATGAAATTATAAAAGGGATGTAGTGATTATTTTCGAAACCATACTAGGGTTTTAGGTTGATTCCCCGAAGATCTTTTGCCAAAAAAAAGTTACACTTTATCTCTTTCCTTTCTATCTCAAACAAACCGATTTTATCTCTCTCCTCTCTCTCTCCCTCCAATTTTTTTATAGAAAATAACTAACTAGTTGAAAAAAAATAATCTGATAATGATTATAGTGTTAACGTATTATCAAATTTCATTGAATATCAAATACTTGAGTTTATTACTACATTTTCTTCAAAATCTTACTAAATGATTTTCTTAAAAACATTAATTAAGTAGGGTTTCGTTTGACAATACCGTGCAAAGATGTAAACAACAATAAACTAAAATTTTAAAAGCTTATAGAACCGAAACACCCGGTTGATATAACCTCATTATGGCAAATCAACCGTCCACCAAACTACAGTTAACTACCATGTATTAATTGCAATACTCTCGGCTAAAATATGGAAACTTAACTTCACTTTTAAAACCGAAACTATTCGGGTGTGTAATTCGTCACTGTTAATGAGATTTTTGAAGGTTTTTCCTAAGAACAAAAATGTCCTTTTGCGCGTTAGGTCAAAGCAAGAAAATAGACTCGTCTTCATCAACAAGTCGTTTGTCTGTATGTCAAAAAAGAGTTTGGACTTGCGAATCTACAAGTCCGAAAGACGTACAATCTACGAGTTGTTAAGATATTAATGTATCATAGTAAAAATCATAAAATCATGAATCTAGTTAATTTATGAAAACCAAACAACCATATCATTTATTTTTCACCAAGTTGTGGCTAAATTAAACTTATACAACCTCTTTTATTTATGTTAACAAAAAATGCTGAAAACAAATGGGGAAGGACTCGTATTTAAGTGTTACACTTAATTTTGGGAAAGATATCACGATATTCTGAAGGCTAGCTATATTGTCAAAGCAAAATTTGTTGGAAATCGAGCAAATTTTTGGATATTTGTAATCTACCCTTCTTAACTAAGAAATATAGAAATCACATCTATAACATCTTTGTTTACAATTAACACTCTTTAATTATAGCAATAAGCATTCTCTCTCTCTTTTTTTTTAATACACATGCACACATTATTTATATTAAGAGGGTAAAATCTTTTCAACCATTAGGGATGATTATTAGCTTAATCATAATTAGTTTCGTTCAATTTTCAAATACTTTTCCATTTATAAAAGTCAGATTGTATATTTCCCTTTTGTGATTGTATACGGGTAAGTACTGGATTCTACTATATCTCAGGCAAAGATTTGTTTTTATCCTCTTTCATTGTACTACAAAATTCTCTTCAATGAATGTTTTGCTTGATACAAAAACATTTGCTACAATATCAATATATATATATATATATATATATATATATATATATATATATATATATATATATATATATATATATATCATATTCTCAACAGTTATAAATTTATAATCAAATCAGTTATAGTAAAGATTATCTCATATATTTTCTTGCGATCCTCCACCACGAACCGCTGCCATGAGTGCCGAGTCCACCGCCGATATCAAACCACCGCACAAATAACTAGTAAGTAGTAACTAACCTTATTATGTATTAACTAATTGAACCATACATAGTTATAGCCTATAGGACACTCATAGCTAAAGAAATAAATGCAATTTGGAAAAATTACTTTTTTAAAACAGCCGGATGACAAAAATGCAACTATGCAACTAACGTCCAAGATCATAATAATTTTCTAAAACTAATTATAAAAAAAAAAAAAGCCATCTCTATGATCCATCTCAACCTTATTTCTATACCAATAGTCGACTTTGCGGTACAATTGATTTATGTATCCAAATTGTGGCTATAGTTACTCATACATTTGATTTTACAACTTTAGCATGAATTGGCACAATCACACCCACGTGACATGTCACGCAAATTAGACTCGATTTGATAACGAAGATGATATTGAGTAAAATAAAATTATTTTTGTTCATATATGAATCGTTAGTTTTTGCATTTAACTCTATAAAAATACTGTGTTCATTGTTGCAAAAGCTCAGTCTAGTTGCACGATAGGCTCATTTGTTACATACAATTAAAATACACATGCAAATAAATTGGTGTTTTTACTTCACATAAGAGTTAATTGGGTTTATGCTACATTACAATGGGGTTTAAGTTTTAACACACAAATCCCCAAAAAATAAGTACAAAATCTTATCAAAATTTTAAATTAATCCATCATGATCCAACAATTGAATCAGTTGAGCAGACACCTGTCATGAACCTGCACAAATTAAAAGAAAAGTATCAGTCAAACAAAGCAAAGAAGAGAGGTGAAAGGAGATTAAAGGTGAAAGAGAAGAGAAGAATGGAAAAGGAGAAGTCTTTGGAGAAAGAGAAGAAGTCTGAATCAATTTCGGAAACTAAGGCAAGAGTTAAAAGTGGCGAATTGGAAAACGGTGGCGTTTTGGGTTAATCAGAGGAGGATCGGGTGCACACACGTGTCGCAATCTGAGGGCGCAGTGTACCGTATCAACAGTGGGACGAGAACAACTTATCAAATCCTATTTTCTAATTTTTAATTACGTTTTTACATTCACGCGTTGGATGTGACCAAATTCTATTTTCCTATTTTGTCGTTTAGCTTATTTGGGGGATATTATTGTTATGGACGTGCATGAATGAGATCATCAGAAAATTACCAAATTCTTCTCACTTTCTCCCTCTAAATATTTTTTGTACTTCATCTTCTTTGTTTATCTGCAAAATACAATAGAAAGTACATCAAAATCGTTACATTTGGTATCTCAGAGCCAGCTTAATCCTCAGATTAATCATGGTTGATACTAGATTCCAAGAACTTTCAGGAAAAAAAAAAAAAAAAAATGGAGCAAGCACTACAGGTTGAAACACAACAGATTGGGTTAATTATCACCCAAGTTCATGAGCATATTAGACATTTGGACGGAAAACAATCGGTTTATAACAGTAAAATGGAGGAACACATGATACAATCTGATGAGAGGCAAGCAGTGTTTACTGTTACACTATGCGATACAAATACCAATGTCACACATAGTGGAAAAATTGAATCAACCCACTCCAGATCAATCGATTATCAATGAAACTCCACCACCAAGGAGATATGAAGGAGCTGCGCAGGCTATGGCAATAGCTGAGAGACCCACAAGCAGATCTAACACTCCTAATAATCTTACTGCCTATCAAGGTCCATTAGCTAGTCCTAAGATTGATTTTCCTAGGTTTGATGGGTCTAATGCTAGAGAATGGATGATCAAGTGTACTAGGTATTTTGAGCCGATGCCTTACACCTTTGATTTACAAAAAGTCACTTTAGCTTCTTTGCATTTTGAGGGAAAAGTTGCACTGTGGTGCCAAAGTTATAGTACTAAGGTGTTTGGGTTTAGTTGGAATGAGTTTTTGAAGGAAATTTCAGTAAGGTTTGAGTAGCTGAAGGAATCCACTATTATTTTAGATTTTGATAGGCTGAAACAGATTCAGAGCCTCAGTACTTATGTTGATAAGTTTGAGGAGCTGAAATCTTATATGCAGTTGGTGTCTCAGAGGGAGTTTGATGAATCCTATTATGTGGCATGATTCTCATGTAGCTATATTTGACCCTGTTACTTTGCAACATGCTATGGAGATTGCAAGGAAACAGGACAGGGCTAATGAGGCTTCCAGAAGGGTGAAGGCTAAGGGGTACTTTCCTCAGGGGTCTACTGGTACAAGAGGGTTGATATACCAGTTCAGGCAGCCAAACCAAATCCACCACAATTCACCCAACTCAATAGGAAACCACTCTCTGCAGCAGAGATGAAAGCTAGGAGGGAGAGAGGCATATGCTTTAATTGTGATGAACCTTACATATTTGGCCACAAATGTAAGGTCAAGCAATTTTTCCTATTGTTGAATGAAGAGGAAGAGGATGCTTACCTACATTATTTGGAGAGTTCTACTGTAGAAGAAGAGGTTTGGTCTCATGAGGAACCTATTCATCTATCAGTAAACAGTATAGGAGGTAGAGCTGGAGGAAACTCTTTCAGGTTATATGGAGAGTATGGGAGGCAGAAATTGCCCATACTCATTGATTGTGGGGCTGACTACAGTTTTTTGGACACTGAGTTAGCTAAAAAGTTGGGATGTACTATGGAGAAGGCTTCTCCCATGCTGTTGAAGGTGGCTAATAGCAGGAAACTTGTCAGTGACCAAAGGGTGGTTGATTTTCATTGGAGCATGCAGGGTCATGCTTTCAAATTTAATATCAGGCTACTAAACATGGGTGGTGGTCACATGATATTGGGTGGTGACTGGCTTAAGCTTAACTGTCCTATAGAGTTGAATTACAATGATATGACAGTGAGTGTAGTCATCAATGGAGAACAAGTCACTTTTCAAGCTTTAACACCAAGCTCAGAGTGTAAAATTATTTCAGGACAAACTATTGCACAAATACTGCAGGCTGATGATGGAGAATTCGAAGGTAATGTATTTGCTATCACTGTTTTAGCTGAGGGTGGAGATGAGAATCCTCAACTATCAAGGGTAATGGATGAATATAAGGATATTTTTGAAAAACCACAGGGTTTACCACCAGTTAGAAGCATTGAGCATCAGATAGTGCTTAAACCTGGTAGCACCCCTAAGCATCAATACCCTTACAGGTATTCACATGCTTCAAAGGAAGAGATTGAAAATATTGTGAAAGGTTTATTGAGGGATGGGGTGGTGCAACACAACAAAAGTCCTTTTGCTCCACCTATGTTGTTGGTCAGAAAGAAAGACTCTACTTGGAGGATGTGTGTGGATTATAGGTACTTAAATGCTTTGACTATCAAGCATGACTACCCTATTCCTATGATAGATGAGTTATTGGATGAATTGCATGGATCTAAGTTCTTTTCTAAAATTGACTTAAGATCAGGCTATTTCCAGGTAAGAATGAAGGAGGGGATAGGTATTTGACAACATTCCAGACTCATCATGGCCATTTTGAGTTCTTGGTAATGCCATTTGGCTTGTGTAATGCTCCAGCAACATTTCAGTCACTGATGAATTAGATTTTTTTCAAATTATTTGAGGAAGTTTGTCTTGGTCTTGTTTGATGATATTCTGATCTACAGCAAGGATTGGAATAGTCACTTACAACACTTGAAGATGGTGTTAGAGGTGTTTAGGGCAAATCAGTTGTATGCTAAGAGGTCTAAGTGTGACTTTGGTAAGTCATATGTGGAATACGTGGGCCATATTATTGGAGTAGAGGGGGTTTCTACTGATCCTAGAAAAATTGAGAGCATGAAAAGTTGGCCAAGGCCTAAAATAGTGAAGGGGTTGAGAGGGTTTTTGGGTTTGACTGGCTACTACAGAAAGTTTATCAAGGATTTATTGTGTCATTAGTAGGCATTTGACTTAGCTACTTAGAAAGGATGCTTTTAAATGGAGTGAGGAGGCTGACCGGGCTTTTGAGAACTTGAAGGAGGTTATGGTGAAGGCCCCTGTTTTGGCCCTACCTGATTTCTCAAAGCCATTTGTAGTGGAAAGAGGCAGAGGTATAGGGGTTCTCCTTATGCAAGAAGGAAGACCTATAGCCTTTCTTAGGTGGTGTTTGCAAATGCTTATAAAAGGAGCTTGTTAGCTTTTGCAGCTGCAAAAGCACATTTTTAGTGTTTGGAATGCTGACTTTGCTTGTGCTTGTCTAAAAAAAAGTCAGAAAAAACACAAGGTGCAAAAGCATGCCGAATGGTGCTTCCCCAACTGCTTTTGGAATTATGTTATTTTTGAAAAGTCTTTAAATAGAAAAGTTACTTCTCATTAATTTTTGCAAACACCTAATTAATGATTTAAGTAGCTTTTTAAAAATATTTGCAAACACTCCCGACTTTTTATTAAAAGTTACTTAAAGTGGCTTTAAGCAAAAGTAGTGAACAAGCTCCTTTTATAAGCATTTGCAAACGCCACCTTAGCAAAGTATTGTGTCCAAAACATCAAGCACTTTCTATCTATGAGAGGGAGTTTTCGGGTGTCATATTGGCTATTCAAAAATGGAAGCACTATTTGCAAGGGGTACACATTATTATCAAGACTGACCAGCAATCTTTGAAGTATCTTTTGGAGCAAAAGATAACTTCCACCTTGCAGCAAAGATGGTGTTGATAAGCTGCTAGGCTTAGACTGTGAGATACAGTATAAAAAAGGAGTGGAGAACAAGGTAGCAGATGTTCTCTCAAGAGAGTATACTGAAGTGAGCACATGTGCAGCCATTTCAGTAGCCCAACCAGTGTGGATGCAACATGTTGTTGCTAGTTATGCCACTGATGACTACTTTCTGAACGTAATGGCCATCAAACATATTGATCCTACCATCTACCCTGAGTTTTCAATTACTGCGGGAGTGTTAAGATTCAAGGGAAGGGTGTGTATAGGTAATGATGTTCAATTCAGGCAGAAAATCATTTATTCCTTGCATGATTTACCAGTTGGGGGACACATTCAAGCAACTATGGTACTTATATGAAGAATAAAGTATTCTTATTCTGGCCTAACCTCAAGAGTGATGTATTCACCTTTGTCCAATGTTGTGACACTTGTGAAATGACAAAAGTTGAACATTGTCCTTATCCAGGGTTAGTCCAACCCTTACCTATGCCTGAGCAGGCATGGACCCATGTTTCCATGGACTTTGTGGATGGACTTCCTAAATCTGAGGGAAAGTCTGTGGTGTTAGTGGTGGTGGATAGATTCAACAAATATGGGTACTTTATATTCGTGAGCCACCCTTTTTCAGCTAAGGATATTGCCAGGTTGTTTATTGATCATATATATAAGTTGCATGGGATGCCAATCAATTTGGTGAGTGACAGAGATCCCATCTTTACCAGTTTGTTTTGGAAGGAGTTTTTCAATTTGCTGGGTACTGGTTTGGCAGTGGGTTCTTCATATCATCCTTAGTCTGATGGGCTGATTGAAAGATTGGACCAATGCCTAGAGATTATTTGAGAGGGTTGGTGCATGATAACCCTAAGAATTGGCACAAGTGGTTGTCACAAGCTGAGTTTTGGTACAACTTAACTTACCACAGCAGCCTAAAGATGACACATTTTCAGGCTATGTATGGTTTTTTACCTGAACATCTTTCTATTCATCCTTATTTTGATCCTATCCACACTGATTCCAGAAGTGCAGTTTCAGAGAGGTTAAGGATCAACAACCTACTTAAGGATAACCTCAATCGTGCTCAACAACGCATGAAGCATTTTGCTGACAAACACATGAGTGAAAGAGTTTTTGAGGTTGGTGATGAGGTGTTTCTGAAACTTCATCCTTTCAGACAAAACTCGGTTTGTCTCAGAAAGAACTTGAAGCTCAGCAGCAGATACTACGGTCCTTACAAAGTTTTGGAGAAAATTGGTACTGTTACCTACAAATTCGATTTACCACAGGGCTCTTCTATACATCGTGTGTTCCATGTGTCACTACTTAAAAAGAAAATCAGCTCTACCATCAGGCCTAGTCCTACCCTACCATTTACTGACGAATTTGGACATTTCAAAACTTTCCCTTCTAAAATTTTGGATTGAAGACTGGTGAAGCGAGGAAATGTGGGTGTACCTCAGGTGTTGGTGCATTGGGAGAACTCAGGTCCGGAGTTGGCTACGTGGGAGGATTTCAGCTTCTTGGAGGCCAAATTCCCTTCGTTTGATCCTTGGGGACAAGGATTGTCTGCTGCGAGGGGTATTGTCATGAACCTTCACAAATTAAAAGAGAAGTATCAGTTAAAAAAAGCGAAGAAGAGAGGTGAATGGAGATTAAAGGTGAAAGAGAAGAGAACAACGGAGAAGAGAGGTGAATGGAGATTAAAAGGTGAAAGAGAAGAGAAGAATGGAAAAGGAGCAGTTTTTGGCGAAAGAGAAGAAGTCTGAATCAATTTGGGAAACTAGGGCAAGAGTTAAAAATGGCGAATTGGCAAACAGTGGCGTTTTGGGTTAATTAGAGGAGGATCGGATGCACTCACATGTCGCAATCTGAGGGCGCAGTGTACCGTATCAACAGTGGGACGAGAACAACTTATCAAATCGCATTTTCTAATTTTTAATTACGTTTTTACATCACGCGTTGGCTGTGACCATATTATGTTCCTATTTTGTCGTTTAGTTCATTTGGGAAATATTTATTGTTATAGACGTGCATGAATGAGATCATCAGAAAATTACCAAATTCTTCTCACTTTCTCTTTTTGAATATTCTCTGTACTTCATCTTCTTTGTTTATCTGCAAAATACAATAGAAAATACATCAAAATCATTACAACACCATAAGTGATACTACAAGCGTGATAACTTTGAATTTACTTGGAAATGAGAAACTGGTATTGCAGCATTTCTTGATAATTTTGTACTTCTCTTAGCTTTTTCCAGCGAATGATAATCTTGATGGCGAGTAGAATCTGATATCTGAGAAGAAAAACTTGAGCGACATAAGCTGAAAATCTGCGAAAAGCAACCCATTGTGAATTGTATCATAGTTAGATTAAGGGATAATAGCGTTAAACCCCCTATACTATACCCCTTGTTGCACTTTGCCCCCTGTTCTTTTATTTTTTGCGACTTGCCCCCTGTACTATGGATAAATAAGCACTTTGCCCTCTGAGTCCAAATTAATCCAACGGCAAAAAATGTTGACACGTATTCAAATCCAATGGTGAAAAAGTGACTTAGGGGCAAAGTTCTTATTTATCCATAGTATAGGGGACAAGTCGCAAAAAATAAAAGAATAGGGGGTAAATTGCAACAGGGGGTATAGTATAGGGAGTTTAATGCTTTTATCCCTTAGATTAATATTGCTTTTAAAAGTGCTTTTAGCTAAATTCGTTCGTGATTGTAATTTGAAGGGAGTGGGTGATTTTTCTTTATGTATTGAACGGGTTTTTATAGGATAATTGTTGTGCTTGTTGAGCAAGGAAAAAAAAAACGTATACTTTTTTTAATAAATTTTAATTTGTCACTCGTATGTGCTTTCACGGGTTTCTTGGAAGGTGCTCCTGATTCTGGCTGGCTTGGTAAAGGAGCAAAATATTCAAGAAAATGTGACACCACAAAGAAACAAGCGAGACAATTGACAAAGACCGACTTAAGAAAATGAGGGTGAACAATATTATGTAAACGTATACACATTATTTGGTAGGTTGATTAAACTGAAATTACCAAAAAATAAAATAAAAAATTATGTGATGTTAGATTACTCACAAGAATAATAAAATTACATTGATTATGAATTTTCAATGACTCGAAATTGTTTAGCACACCACTCACATGAAACTCACAATTGATAAATCTGAAATATATAATTTTCACTTTTTGCCTGTATTGAGCATATCATATATATGTATATATATACCACATATATATCTGTATATGTAATATCTAAAACACAGAATATAGTGATTCAAAAATACTATTAGTTGCTTTAGTTAACATCTAAACTTGTGGGCGTGTGTTTCTCACTCGTGGATGTATATCAACAACAATAGAACAAAAACTAGAGATTTTTGCCTTTTGTACATAATGATGAAACGAATTTTTGCATTATGTATATGAAAAGTATAGGTATGTTTGCATATAATATACTTTTTCTTGTATTTTATGAGATAATTTCTAAATTCTTTTTTGAGAATATTCTTTTTAAAATTTGAAATATATTTTTAACAAGTTTCGTGGACAAGTAAAAAGATATCCTGAAAGAAAAATGTCATCCTAACCAGTGTTTTCAAAACCGAACCGAACTGGTCGGTCGGACCGGTTTGATCGATCACCAGACCCTCCTCCGGTCCGGTTGAGTCAGTAAAACCAGTTAAGGCAAGGACCGGTTTGGCTCGGATAAAACCGGTCAGAAACCAGGAACCGCGAAACGGTGACCTTATTTATAAATAAAAAAAAATCCTAAACCAGTAAATCGAACTTCATCTTCATTCTAAATAGCAAAATTTTTGTATATAATTTACAATCTGAAAGAGGCGGCTTCAGCGGCCATGGTTGTCGAATTGAACCCTAAATATAAGTATTCGTTTGTCAAAAAGTATGAGATGGGATGAAGAAGTTTAAAGGAAGAAAGAACCGAAAAAATAGAAATTGGGCGGAGATGGAGAACTGAACTGCTAATCAGAGTTTTGGAGAAAATGCTAGGGCTTGAGGGGAATAGAAAACGTGAGGTGCTCTTTGTTGTTTGAACAATGAGAAGTTAGTTTCATTTGGGCTTTTGTTATTCTTTTAAATTGATAAGTGGGCCCAAAGGTCCTATTAAAATTAACTTGTCTATGGATTCATTTTTCATTCATATATATATATATATATATATATATATATATATATATATATATATATATATATATAACTTTCAAATTTCAACAATTAAACATTTAATCAATAATTTCATAATTAAGAATATACATGTATAATATTTATATTTATTTGTAAAAATATGTTGCCCACCGGGTCGACTAGTGGTTCGAGCGGTTCGACTAATAGAACCTGTAACCAGGCCACTGGCTCGACGTCTGATTCGATTCTGAAAATACTAATCCTAACAGGACTGCAAGTTTACAGCCTTGTTTCAACCTCTAATAATTTTTGAAAATAGGTAGGCAACCAGTACTATAAGTAGGCTCAATGTTTGTGATATTTAGATTTTGATCCAAATTTCTCTTATTATAAAATTCAGCCCCACTTTCTTTGTATGCTAACAATTATGTTTATTATTCTTTGTTGAATAATGTACTTGATTAACCTTACGAGTTGTTTTAACCTTTTGGAAATAACAATACAAAGTATAAACAAAAACCACGTAGTGCCAAAATTTATAAACACACAATTTATAAATAACGTAAGATTTGAAATAACGCAATTTATCATGTTGAATATGTTATAATACACAAAACTTTTTTAAAACTCTTAGCATCTTCATTATTTTGCATCATTATTGATCATCTCACAATTTAATAGAAGTATTTGAAAGACAGTTTGCGGAAATCAAGGGCATTAGTTAGTACAGTAACTTGAGAACATAATAATCTAAAAAATATAGATTATATTTCAATATTACTATCCAATATAGAATTGACCATTATGACTTCATAACTGTAACAGAAGAAAAATTATAATTAAAACATATCAATCAATATTGAAAGCTATGAACATAATGTTCGGTGTAGTATTTACTACGTATTATATGCTTTGCAAATTACATCACATAGAAAATGAATATTATAATTTTTTAGTTGATTAAGAGATATATAATCTAAAATTAAGGATTTTTTTCCCAATACAAATTTAGGATTCGTTCTTGTCCAGTAAACTAAGTCCAATGTAAAGGTTTTTCAAGTACCAATAACAACTATAAGTTCATATGAGTATTAATGTAAGTTGTTACTTTCTGCATTGGATTAGATTAATAAATAGAATGTACTCATCTATTGGTGTATTTTATTAATTTTGGTCGCTTTCTTAATTTCTGAATGTAAAGAGTCTTAGCATAAAACTCAAACAACTTTAAACACTTACCTGCAATAAACCACATATATGGACTGTACGACAGTCTTATTGCCATTCTGTCAGGCTAGCACGGTCGTATCCTGAAAATGTGGTTTAATTAACCAAGATACACCGAGTCCGACTTCTTCCATATTGCTTTTGAGTTCTTACTTTTGACTTAATTTGCAAAAGCCAAACGTTAGACAGTGATAATTTCGTAAAGGTTCATGCATCTTTGACCGATATTGATGATGACTCTCCAATAATTCCAAGTCAAAAATATATTCAATTTTAAAGTCTTGTTTCCATTTTTAAATTTAATAATTATCTAAACGAATTGATCATTTTGTTGTATTATATATATCAAGGTTAGACCAACTATATCGCAATAATTAGTTGATGTACGTTGTCTACGTAAATAATATGTGAATAACATTGATTCTATCCCATAAATATTATCTGAATGTTGGTCCTTCCAAATAAGAGATGCATCTTCGTTTAATCATCATTTAGTAACTATATGATTATTTTCATTACTTTCATTAAAAAATTTATGGTATAACTTTTGGTTCGCTAAATTAAACATTTTATAATATAAGTAATTGAGATGTAAGTGAGGTTGTTCAAAACTCACAAGTAAAAGTAATTTGGCAATTATTAAACTATATATGTAGAGATGCATATTTAATGTTTAGGGTGTGAAGATTCTCGTAAATTCGTCAAAAGCTTGAGATTCGAAGGACATGCAGATTGTATTAGGCTATTAGCTCGTCCATTTTTTCCCCAAATCAAATACCTATATATGTATACGCAGCATATCAGTTATTATATGAATTATTATGACAGAATCAAAGATGCATCAAGATCTACTTCTTTTGACAATGTTAAAGCATATGATTTATATCCAACTGTTGCATCAATAAATTATAAATACATTAAGCGATAAACCAAAACCCGCATCGCAAAATGGTATCACTTTGCCTATCCATATTCAATATCATCATAGAGAAAATGCCATCAATTCCAAAATTACAACCGAGGGATTTGTGACACTACAAGAATTGTGGGCTATAACAAGGTTCTAAAACATTGTAATAAGTTAAAATTTCCTTTCTATTGAGCTATTGTAAGAGAAACAGACGTGGCTAGCATTCCTTGCATTCCTTGTTGTAGGTGGTGCAGATATTTTGCATGTACCAAGAGAAACGGACCTTGCCTACTTCTTGTTGACACACACCTATAGCAAGGGAAATGGACTTTCGAATAAACAAAGAATAAACAGCAACGTCCTTAGACGTTACTACACATTCTGACAGAAAAGTCAATTGCAACGTCTTCTGACATTGCAATTGATACAACGCACGTTTTTATAAAATCTTGTTTTTTTTTTTAATTTTTTCTTTCAGCTGACACACAACAACCATTGGACGTTGCTATATTGTCTTGACACTAATTTTCAGCAACGTCCATGGACGTTTCTTTAGTGTCTTGACACAATATTACAGTTACAACAACGTCTATACACGTTGCTGGAAACTGTGTTAATATGTATAGTATGTGTAAAGAAAATAGTACTAGAAGTAAAATTATAAGATACACACCCACATATTTATATATATATATGTATCTATAATGATAGTGTTTAAAATTAAGAAATTTTAGATAACATTTTAAAAATTATAAATGATATGGTACATATATACATACACACACTAAACTTTACAATGTAGTAATTATAAAACAATCTCATTAATTTTAATTATACAATATATATCACTAAAACTTAGAATAAAGTGACATATAAATGTTTTATATATATATATATAGTATAAGATGCATGGATATAATATAAGTTGATGATGCCAAATAAATTAAGAAAAAAAAAAAAGAAAGTGAAAAAGAAGAGGAGAAGAAGGTGATATGAGAGGGAGAATTGTAGTGGGAGGGATGAGAGAATTTAGTGTGGTATTTATAGGAAGGGTAGGAAAATTTTTGGAAAATTTAAAATTTCCGCCAAAAATTTTATTCTGAAATTTGCAGTAAGGGAATTGGGCGTTGCAATAGGTTATTGTCAGAAAATCATGTTGTTGCAAGGGAAATTGGTGTTGCTACAGGTGAAAAGCTATTAAAACGCATTTTCTCTTGCAACAGTGTCAAAAAAGCTGCTTTGTCAGCAACAACAAGGGATTTGGACCTTGCAATACCTTTATTAAAAATGATTCAAAGAGTTCTGTATTTAGGTGATAACGATGTGTTTTATTTTTTATTTTTTGTATTTTCTATATTTTCAAATATTAGATCGATAACTCTAATTATTTTATAAAGTTAATTTTTATTTATTGTTTAAAACATCACGTAATATTGTAAAATAAAATAGCAAACATTTTGTATTCCCTCTTGAAAAAGTATTGTGCTAGGCAAAGCTCAGGTGTACCATTTTTCTATATTTACAATAGTATACTTTAACTAATTATCTAGTCTTTTGTAATCCTAATTTTAATTAAAATATCATGTATTCTTAAAAAATTTAAACCATGCATTTTCATCCCCTTTAAATCGAAGAATGTTGTGCACCAGCATTGGTTAGGTGTGTTTGCCTTTTCCATACTTTATAATTATTATTTAAAATATTTACTTAGTTTATTAGTCAGTACAAAATAAATGTCAAACATAATCCCTCCTGCAAAATTATTATCAATAACAACATTAATCCCGTCACAAGATAATTGTTACCTTTCAACAAGCCACAATAAATCTAATTATACCTATTAATTCGTCACCAGAAACCATAAGTTTAGAGTTTAAGTATTCTGAAGAACAAAATTAAAAGTATAAATATGTAAGGGTCAATTGCGCTTTTCCCCTCAACATTTGGGAGTTTTGCGAAGTGCCCCCTAACGTTTCAAAAAGAGCACTTTGCCCCCTAACGTTTGTAAAAATGTGCAATTTGCTCCCTGATGCCAAATCTAATGGATGAAAAGATAGCCATGTGGCAAAAATAAACGGTAGATCAAGACTCAGGGGACAACTTTACAAACGTTAGGGGGCAAAGTGCTCTTTTTGAAACGTTAGGGAGCACTTTGCAAAACACCCCAAACTATAGGAGGGTGATCGCAATTGACCCAATATATAATTTACAGAGCAGCGAAAGTCAAGAAGTTTTGTTTTTCAACTACCTAGTAATGGAATTAGATCAATTTGAACGAAAGATGGTTTAATTTGTGCAAAATATTACCGATACCACGCAACCTTTTATACAATTAAATAAACTGGACTGAGATATGGTGGGAATTTTGCAGAAAACTTAAGATCTTTTATCTGATCAATTATAAGTTGTTAGTGTGTGCAAACTTGTTCAATAAGTTTCAAAAAATAAATATTGAGTGTTTGCAGATAATGAGAGATAATTATTACAAAACTATCACGATACATTCACATAGAATAATCCTTCCTAAAAGTTTATGTGATTTTAAACTCTTTGTAATTCCCTTCACTAAAAAAGGTTAATCGCGGCCGACTTTTTGTAGTCACGGAAAATATGATCATAGAAAAAGGTTTCATGACCTCGAGTCAGTCACAGTTAATAATGATAATAAAAGGAAAGTTTCTGTGACTACATCTTATCAAGAGTTTCCTTGACCGTATATGCAGGTCACAAAAACCATCAACTATGACAGAAGCTTCTTTAAGTAGTCAGTTTTTGTGTTGATGCATTGTTAATTTGATTTTAATTAGATAAAAAATGCATAACAACGAAGATCGAAGTTGGATGTACGATCGGGACAATGTTGATGAGGGGTATATCAATCTTTATTTCGTAGATGGCGTTAAATTAAACAGTGATTTATTTGCAGTCTGTAAGCTTGAGTTGTAATAATTCAATAACTTAAACAGTCGCGTTTATTTGCAATTTACTACTACTTTAGGGGCGGTTACTTATTAATTCAAATTAACATGGATTTATTGGCTTTTGCATATTATATATATATTAAAAACTAATTCAAACAAATATGGGTCTATTAGCAAGCAACTTGTACTTCAAACAATCCTAATTTGTCATTTAAGGTGGAAACATAAATAAAAATAACTTAAAACAAACCTCGTTTGTTCATAATTATACAAATACAAATAAAAGAAGCAAATAGTAGTTTAAATTTAAGTCTCTTGGTCAAATTGCATATCACTGAAGCCAGTAGTGTGTTAGCATCACCACCCGCACTTCTTTCCTCGGCCCCTTCGTCCTCTTGATAGGGTTAGCTGGAGTTTCTAATACTGTGAGCGAACCGGTCCAAGTTACTGGAGTCAATCTGAAAGCACCTAGAATATTTTCGAGTCTTGTATCCTATGCACTCAGGCTCACCATAAGTCGCCAGACCCGACACCCTATTCTTTTTTGACCGCCCGACAATATGCACACACTGTTTAACATTCCAGGGCGGCCACAAGCTCGTATTTGGCCCATATTCACTCAGGTAGTGTTCCAAATAAGCATCCTACAAATAGCATATTATGATTCAAAATCTTTTTTGTACGAAACAGTAGTATTATGACTAACAACAACAATTTGAAGATTACACCACTGTACTGAAAGAAAAAATTATACTCACGTGATATTCTTTATCCTCAGAGTTTTTCCACTTAATCGTTCTGTCATCATGTGTCTTTTGCACGAGTCTTTACAAAGACATCCTAAAACAGAACGTCCTAGGGGCTATTTCCTTTGATCAGCCAGTCATAATTTGAAAATTCATTAAAGCAAATATAGATTACATTATTAAATCAATAATGATAGTTAAAAAATAACCATTATATTGTTCTACATACCAGATCTATCCTATGCTTGTTCGTGTTACGAGACTCACCCCTATAGTTAACCGTTTTCCTCTTATCTTATTTTTAGCATTCTGCTTGGATTTCTTATCTGTGGCCTCAAGCTTCCAATAATCTAAAAATGCCAGTCGAAAATCTTCGTGAATCCAACAACCATTTTTTAGACTATGGTTGGGGTTTTCCTCGCATTGCATCCACCATTGCGCAACGTGGTTTACTGAACCCGCAAATCTCACGGTAGTGACCCTATCGTACAATCGATAAACTGTATTTTCTATTGTTGGGTACCACTGATAAGTGTGTTGCATTCACTACAAGAAATTCGAGCTTTACAAACGGAAAAATCCGTTTGTAAAGACCCAAAATCCGTCACTAAAAGTCAGAAGAGACGGATTTTTGGTCACTAAAAGTGGTCACTACTGGTCTCATCACTAATGACTTTTAGTGACGGAAAACCGGATCCGTCTCCACTTTAGAGACAGACGGTCCGTTTGTAAAGGTCCAAAACCTTTACAAACGGATTTTCCGTTTGTAATACACCTATATTATTAGAAACGGAAAATCAGTTTCTATAAAGTAGGGAGTATTACAAACAGAAAATCCGTTTGTAATACCTAAATTTCCAAAAATGCCCTTCATCTTTACAAACGGAAATTCCGTTTGTAATAAGCAAAATCTTCGGAAAATTGTAGACTTATAGAGACGGATAATCGGTTATTGAAAATCAAAATCTCGAAAAATATTTTTGGAAAAAAAAGTAAAGATGCTTTTTAGTAACGGAAATTCCGTTACGAAAGCACGAAAACTATTAGAAACGGATTATAGTTGTTTGTAAAAATAAAAACTTTTAGTGACGGAATATCTGTTTCTAATAGTCATTGATTATTAGTAACGGAATTCCGTCACTAATAAGTTTCGAATTTTTGTTTAAAAAAATTGGCAGAAAATCTGCCAATTTTTAAATATTTGATTATAACAATTTTTAATGTTTATTAATAATAAATTTCTTTAAATAACTCTAGACACACATTACAACCTGAGAAATTTAGATCAATTAACTATAAAAGCTATAAACTATATATTATACAACTATAATTATACAATTATAATTATATAACTATAGATGTAAACTAATTTAATTAACAATAATATATTGATATATATATATATATATATATGTATATATATATATATACATATATATATATATAAACAAGAAAAGTAATTTATATTGAAAAAAACAAGAAGAGTAGATGAGAGATTTAATTTGGAGAGAAATTATTTGTGTTGATGTTGGTGAAAAAATGAAGAGGGTGGAACCATATATAGATGGATATATATTATTACAAACGGAATTCCGTTTCTAATAACCTTTTAGAAACAGAATTTTGGTTACTAAAAATTTTCAAAAAATTAAATTCCCGCCTCAACTTTTACAAATGAATATTCCGTTTGTAAAAATATTCAAAATTTTCAATTTTGGCGCCTTGACTTTTACAAACGGAAATTCCGTTTGTAACAATTTTCGGAATTTTGAAAATTCCCGTCTTGACCTTTACAAACGGAAATTATTATTATTATTTTTTAAAAGCCGCATTTTTTTTGTAAAAAAAATTAATTTTATTTATTAGTAGTACTTATTAGTAACGGAAAATCCGTTACTAATAGTTCTCAAACTTTTAGTAACGGAATTTCCGTTTGTAAAGACCTTGTTACTGATTTTTAGTGACGGAAATTCCGTTTGTAATACTATTTCTTTTACTACAAACGGATTTTCCGTTACTAAAAGTAGTATTAAAGACGGAAATTCCGTTTCTTTTGATTTTATCTCTTAAACTTCTACTATTCAACCCGTGAACCTTTTGCATTATTACAAACGGAATATCCATTTGTAAAATCCCATATCTGCATCTATAAATAACAGCTTCAACCTCCCTCACAATCACTTACATCTTATTGTCCAGGTGCGTTTCAAATTAATATTATTCCGTAATTGTCATTATTCGTTTTTTTTACTAATATTTGCTATATGTACGAACTCTTCTGATTATTTAAATTATCTTGTTTATTACTTAGATCCAAATCACTATTTCATCGCGATGCGGAGTCTGTGAGTTGAAATATCTGCACCAAATTCCAGTATGTCCTACATTTGATCATATATATACCCAGTTATTAAATTTATCCAGTTTTGTAGCACATTAACGCAATGTATTCGCATGATGATAGAAGTTGGATGTATGATATGAAATACGATAATGGTGATTTGAAGGATAGTTTCGCATACGTT
This sequence comes from Misopates orontium, assembly GCA_946800315.1. Lineage (NCBI taxonomy): Eukaryota > Viridiplantae > Streptophyta > Magnoliopsida > Lamiales > Plantaginaceae > Misopates > Misopates orontium. The sequence continues at coordinate 26,111,751 of OX326951.1, forward strand.
GTGCAAAATTTTCTGGAGTTTGCTTTATGCCAAATAGATTATCTTGATTTGCAAAATTATCCTAGATGTCCCTGTAGGAAATGCGACAATAGAAAGTTCTTGAACCCCGATCAGATTTCAATTCACCTATGTAGATGGGGTTTCGTCCCTCAGTACTATACTTGGGTAGCACATGGTGAAACTAGTCCTGTCTTTCACCCATCGACTTCCGGGGTAGGACAGACATCAGACGAAACCATAGTAGATGATATTGAGGGTGATGAAGACCAGAATCCTTTTAGTGAGTTGGTATACGATGCATTTCAAGTAGATAGAGATTCAGTAGAAGAGGAACCGAACCTTGAGGCTAGACAGTTCTATGAATTGCTAAGGCAATCAGAGGAGCGCTTGCAAAGTGATAAAGATAACACTGTGTTGCAGTGGGTGGCAGAATTTCTTGCCGTGCATAATGTTCATAATATTCCTGTTGCCGCGTGCAATAAATTTTTACATCTAGCCAAGGACAACCTCCCTCCTGTAGATGATAATCGGTTGCCTGATAATGTATACGGGTTGAAAAAGATGATGTCCGGTTTGGGTCTTGGGTACAAAACATATGACGTTTGTGTCAACAATTGCTTTTTGTTCTACGGAGACTTTGAAAATAGCGAGTATACAGAATGTCTCGAATGCGGTGAGGCTAGATACAGAATGGGTAAGAAGAAACCGATCAATCGTAAAAAGTTGTGGTACTTCCCTATAATTCTTCGCCTTCAGCGTCTATAAATGTCTGTGACTATTGCTCAGCATATGACATGGCATACGAAATGTAGTGGTTCGAATGAAAAAATGATTCATCCAGCATGGGGAGAAGCATGGAAACACTTTGACAGTGTTCATCCTGAGTTTGCTTCAGAACCTCGAAACATTCGTCTGGGACTCTGTAGCGATAGATTTACTCCATTCGGTAGTTCATCAGTCCCATATTCTTGTTGGCACGTGTTCGTTACTCCTTATAATCTACCACCAGATCTTTGCATGCGTCAGGAGTATATCTTTTTGAGTTTGATTATATCAGAACCAAAAAGCCTAGGAAAGAACATTAACGCGTTGCTTCGCCCGTTAATTGATACCTTGAATGAGTTATGGGTTAATGGTGTGGACACGTATGACAGGCATCTGAAGTAGAACTTTCGACTATTTGCCGCTCTAATATGGACAATCAGTGATTATTCGGCATATGCCATGTTGTCGCAGTGGAGTACTGCAGGTCGATTGTCTTGTCCATATTGCATGGAAAATACACAGGCCTTCCAGTTGAAGCATGGGCGAAAGACGTGTTTCTTTGACTATCATCGTCAACTTCTACCTCCAGATCATGTTTGGAGGAGAAACAAAAGATATTTCATCAAGGGAAGACAGGAGCTTATTGAGCCTGCTCCTAGGAGGTCAGGTATTGAGATGAGGGCTATTGTTGATGATCTTCCAGAGGACATGGATCCTAGATATCACATCCGGGTTATGGGGTATCACATAATTGGTGTGGTAGAAGCATTTTTTGAGAACTTCCGTATTGTGAAACTAACTTAATACGCCTTAACCTTGATGTCATGCATTGTGAAAAGAATTTTTTTCACAACATCAAGAACACTGTGATGGATGACTGTGATAAGTCAAAGGATAATTTTAATGCAAGACCAGACTTAGAAATCCTGACGAGACGAAAAGAGTTGTTCTTGAAGGAAGGTGCAGATGGGAAATTCTATAAGCAGAAGGCAACATACTGTGTCAACTGAGATCAAAAAAGGCTAGTTCTAGAGTGGTTGAAAGGTCTTCGTTTTCCAAATGGGTATGCTTCCAACATCTCAAGGTGTGTTCAGATGCCGCAGCTCAAACTCACCCAGATGAAGAGTCACGATTGTCACGTGTTCATGCAGCGGCTAATACCAATTGCATTTCGAGATTTTCTCCCTGATGTTGTTTGGGTCCACTAGCTGAAATCAGTATATTCTTCAGAACTCTATGTTCGTCGAAGATCAGAAGGTTAGATAGGGAGAGACTAGAGAGCTCGATTGTAGAAACAATGTGCAAGCTGGAGAAGATATTTTCACCCGTCTTTTTTGATTCAATGGAGCACTTAGCCATTCACCTCCCATACGAGGCGAAAGTGGGAGGTCCCGTACAATATCGATGGATGTATCCATTTGAGAGGTTATATCTATTTTTAATTGAAATGAATTATTGTTTGTGTTATTTGAGTTTTCTTGAGTGTTAACTCTAAATTGTTTAATTGCAAGCGAATGTTTGAGTTGAAAAGCTAAGCAATTAATAAAGCCCGGGTGGAAGGTTCCATCTGTCACGTATACTTGTTGCCCGAAATGACACACATTGTCTCTCAGTATTTTGGTGATGGGGTCGAAACTAGATACAATCAACTTAATAGAAATGAGACTGCACTGATCGATGACTATGCTGGACACCTCTCAATCTTTCATAAGCAAGGCAAACCAATTGGGTCCAATCAGCAGCGGCGATACCTAACTGAATCGGAATTCAGACTAATTGAGTTCTATACACTCTTGAACTACCCCGAAGTGGATGGCTGGGTCATGTAAGAGTTATTTAAATTTATATATTTTCTAATGAAAAGCATGTGGTATCTACTTGTTTCCAAATATAACTCTTTAAATATTATATCTTTTACAGATTGTTTCAACAGCAAATGTGTCAGGGCCTGAACGAACAACAAACTCAAACAACAGAATGCTCTGTTTGTCGAGTGGTTCAAGAATACGGTGCGATCGGATTACTACGAAGTTGACACACAGCTAAATGCATTGATTCAGAGGCCATCGGCTATGGCCAAGACATACAAAGGGTATAAAGTCAATGGGTTTAGATTTCATACGGAGTCGCACAGTACTGGGAGCGCAACAATGAACAGTGGTGTGTGTGTGAAGACAAGTCTGGGATCAGAAGAGGACACTAATTTCTACGGCATGATCCAAGATATATTGGAAGTTGATTTATGGGGTTACGGAAGACAGCAAACCCATTGTGTACTTCAAGTGCGATTGGTATGATATTCCCAAGTCGTCTCCGTTTAACTCCCGTTAGCGACTAGTGGACATCAATCCTCGATCACGTCTACAAACCAACGAACCATTCATATTCGCTAATCAGTCTCAACAAGTCTACTACACACCATACCCATCTGCAAGACATTTTGCAGTTCGTAGGAGATGGTGGGCAGTGTGCACAACCAGAGCGAGATAGATCATTGACACTACTGCACTGCTCGAAGGGAATGCAAGCGAAATAGAAGATACTACTGTGGAGACCGAGATACTTCAAGATGCAGAACCAAGTCGGGCCATCGAAGTTGATCCTGAGAGCCACGATCACAATCTACCTATTGCATTGGCTGATACAGAACTTCAAGTAGTAGATCCGGTAGATAGCGAGGAATCAGACGATGACGATGATTAAGATTGTAATAATCAGTAGTTTTTTAATTTGTTGTTTGCCTATTTGAACTACCAGTGTTAATTTGGTGTTTGTCTATTATATTGGACGCAATCGTGTTCAATTTTAATTGACTATGTTATATATAGAGTCGCATATTAATAATCATAAACGACAACAAATGAATAATAATTAGATTGCAAACAAACAATTAAAAACGTTCCAAACACAAATTAACTACTGAATATAAAATACATGAAATGAATAAAAAGTTGTCCGGTAAACGCTAAGACATCTACAGCTAAAACATCAACTCTTACTCCTCCTCCTCCTTGTCATAACTCTCCTCACCGTCTGACCTCAAATCCTCGAGGTCGAGAGTGGCGGGCAAAGGTCCACTGGGCAAAGTCCCTAAAACTACAGCCACTCGGTCACCTACACCATGGCATGAGTTCAACAGCTGGTCCGTGGTGAACTCCGATGGAAAATCGTCCAGGTTTTGAGTGGCTCCTAAGTCAACTGCAGGTCCAGGAGTAGTCGATGGACCTGGTTGAGTAGATGGACCAGGCTGAGTCGATGGGCCTGCCTGAGCAGATGGGCCCAGGTGCATCTGGCTCCACTGCTGGTGCATCTGGCTCCACTGCTTCTACATCTGAGTGAACTGCGCCTGCATCTGAGAGAACTGCGCCTTCAGCTGAATGTTCTCCCGCATGACATCCTGCACTATCCTCTTCCCCTCCACAGACTCCTTGCGAAGGGGGACACCGAAAGCCTCAGGATCCAAGTCATAGCCAAGTCCCCTAAACCTGTTCTTGTACGGCCCTCCTTGTGCATCGGCCCAAACTGCCACATCGAACTAGGGCCACGTCGACCTGTCAGTATCGTGCACCTGTAGGCAGTGTCGGGTATAGTTCTCCTATAACAAAAGGGAAACTGTTGTAAGTAATATGTATTATATATGCATGTTAATTACTAATTGTAAATGAAAAACTCACAAAAATGATCCGGTTCTGGTCGTTGATGAAATGAAGCGACCCATCAGGATTTCTCGTGGTCCTGGTTGCCAGCCACGCGTCCAGGTAAGAAACATGTGTCTCCAGGGTAGCTGCTTGCTGTTAATAACAAAACCAATACAAATAGACTCATTCAGATCCCAAAACTATATAATCACCATATATCAGCATCACAATGTCAACCATCAAGTCCCTAATTATTATCATAAATCCAAATGCATAATCCGAGTAACAATCTTAATCAAAATCATAATCATATTCATATATATTCAGACTCAAAATCATAATCATGTTCATAATGAAAAACATAGTCATATTTATAATCAAAATCATAATCATAATCATATTGATAAACTTGTTATCCTAAAGTCAACTATTATAACAATATAATTATCAAAATAACAATCTTAACTGTAATCATTTATAACTACACTAATTCATATTTGCTTAATTAAGACAAATATAAACGCAAACGTACCCATCTCATGTGATGATCCTGTGTGCTGATAGAGCCCCCACAATAATTGTAATCGTTCCCCTTCTTCTTGTTCACCCTCGCCTTCTCCGACTTCTCTTTCGTCTCAGTCTTGTCCCAATGGATAATGAACCAAGGAAGAATACTGGGCGGAATCCAACATAGGTTATCATGGTAGCGCGGATCGTGTCGTCTGGCGTAATAGCACGTCTTCGCCCTGTTCACCTCGCCCTTAAAACGGTTGCGCGCAATCGCCGTATAACCTCTGTAAATCATATCAGTCTGGCTGGGATCCCACTGATAGATCGACTACAAAAAAATTATAAACAGTTAGAATAACAGTAATAACACTTTAGTCATAACAATAAATATACAAGTTAATTAGAATGCCGCCTTGTCCTGATCTGGAATGTCAGAGTAAGTCGCCCACGCTCCAGTCATCAAACTCTTCATCGTCTTGTTGATCGTGCAAACCACTCTCTGGCGATCATTCCATATGCCAAACTGATCCCTGGAGATCTAGATCATGTCATGTGCACGACTAGCAGGCTGATCGGCTACAACCATACCCCGTACGGGTTGTCTCGGAGAAGAGGGGCCAGCTGCATCTACGTGGCGTGCCTGTGAGGGGCCAGCTGCATCAGGGGTCGCCAGAGGAGGGACAATCGGTGGTGGGCCTGCTGATGCAGTACGAACAGCTGGACGTGGTACACGAGCAGCTTCCTGTGATGATGTCGGAGATCCCACCAGATCGGTCCGATGGAGACCATGGGATATACGAGACCCTGCAGGTGTGCCAACCGATCCTCCTGTAGGTGCCCCGACGGATCCTCCTGCTGACCCTCCAGGAGATGGAACACCTGATCGATGTGGCCGAGGGGCGGACACCGTCCCAAAAGGTACGCTGGAAGACGGACCGGGAGCAATCGCTCGGTACATGTCCATCTGCCCCGCCAGCAGTAGTAGACTGTCGTCTACGAGTTGGATGTTCAATTTCCTCTTCGCTCCGGCAGAACCCGACTCACGCGGGGGCTGCTGATCTGCCATCTGTATCATTCGCATACAATGTTAATCAATAACAGTAGCTAGCAATAAATTCACTAATTATCAAAACGACAACAATAATTGTCTCTCCAATTTAATTACAACTAAAACTCGCCTTAAGATACCGAACAAACCAACTAAAAATGCAGAACACCATATTTAGACATTTTAATTTCGATTGTACGTACTAATTAAATAACATCATAAACTCAATATAAACGATAAATTCCAAAACAAACAACATACATGACGTATTATCCATTTAATTACATAGCATTAATATCGTAACATGCAACATAAACGAATAATTACATAAACACCGATAACACACAATAAAAACGATAATATCAACACGATTTAACTACTATATATACTACAACAACATAATTATCACTAAAACATCAATCTATCACATGAAATAACTCCAAAACGCGATAAATACATAATACGAATGGTAAAAAACGTAAATAACACAATTTAATCGTGAAAATAACTCCAAATTGCGATAACACATAATACGAACGGTAAAAAACGTAAATAACACAATTTAATTGGTGAAAATAACTCGAAAATGCGATAAATACATAATACGAACGGTAAAAAACGTACAAAATACAATTTAATCGGTTAAAATAACATACCTTACGAGTTATACGGATGAAATTGCGTTTATACTGACGAAAATCGCGTTTTTGGAGGACAAAATCGCGTTTTTTTGGAGGTTTTTTCGATTTGCAAATGAAAAGAAAAGGATTTTATCCGTTTTTATATACAGACTTATTACAAACGGATATTCCGTTTGTAGTAAGGTTATTACAAACGGAATATCCGTTTGTAATAACGGCATGCAAAAGTGACGGATTTTCCGTCACTTTTGACGTTACTAGTGACGGAATATCCGTCACTAGTAATTCCGGGGCACCAGAAACGGGCTGCCCGTTTCTGGTGCCCGAGAGTCGTTTGGGGGCCATTTTTTTTTGGCGCCCAAACTATTAGAGACGGAAAATCCGTCTCTAATAGTTACCAACGGGAAATCCATTTGTAAAAAGACTACTAGAGACGGATTTTCCGTCTCTAATATTTTCTCACTTTTACAAACAGACTTTCCGTTTGTATAAGTTTTTTACTTATACAAACGGAAAATCCGTTTGTAAAAACTGACTTTTACAAACGGATTTTTGCCCGTTTGTAAAACTCGGTCTCTAATCAGCAAAATTCTTGTAGTGATTTAATAAATACATAAAGTAAAATTGGTCACATAACTGAATAAAATAATGATTAACAAATATTTATACATATTTAATATTAATGGAAGTCAAGATAAGTGTGTACCTTTGATGAGTTCCAACACATTGCCTTATCTTCCTCTGGACACATGTCATACGTGAAGTATGGCCCTTGCATCATGTTCCTCAAATCAGTAGTAATCGTGGTCACATCCATAGGGTTCTCTATTGAGCCATCAAAGAATAATTCAAGTACCTCCATGTCATCCGGATTTTCCGAGGATCACAAGGTCTAGATTGTCCTCGTACTGTGACCGTGGTAATACCACCATCATCTTCTGAATCACTACTGTCCCCATCATCATCGCCTAACTCCGCAGCTACCTGAGGATGTGAGCTTGAACCCCGCGTGCCTGAACCCCGTGAGCCCGATAGTGATGGCACAACAGTACTACCCGTCCTCTGAACCTGTGGTGTCGTCATGGCCACACCAGTCCCAGTCCCTGATGCATCTAAACTCGGTCACATCATGTCGTTTGTTTCCAGGAAATAGTTGCCAAGCCAGCTGTGCTTGCGGCACACTGAATCCAGTTCCTCTCTCAGATCCAGCCCCACCAAATCCAGCCCCACCATAACAAGCTCCACCAAATCCAGGCCCACCAGATGCAGCTCCACCAAATCCAGGCCCACCGAATCCAGGCCCACCAAATCCAGGCCCCATTGGCGCCTCTACTCCCATCAACTGAGAGGTAAACAACCCACTCGTGCGGGCTCCTGTGTCGTATGCTCCCATCGTCTGAGAGGTAAACATCCCACTCGGACAGCCTCCGGTCTGGTACTGCGAAAATGATCCTCTGGAAAACGACGACATCAGCGCTGGAAGTGATCCCATCGAACCAAGATCAGGCTGCGAAGAGAATGCTCCTCGAAGTACCCCTTCCGGGTATGGCACCTGGTTCTTTGACACTTTCCCTTTCCCTTTCCCCTTTCCTTTACCCTTACCCAGATTTGACGAGCTGGCTATCTGATAAATAAATATTTAGCATGGTCAAATTAATTAAAAAAAAAAAGGCATACACGACAATATATACTATCTATTCATTTACTAACTCGACTAATTAAGTATATATACATCTTTTACGTCTAAATAATACAAACCTCTACTAGTTTTTCTAATCAATGTATTGCAATTAACTAAAAGCTCAATACTTATATTATAAATGTATTTACGCAATGCTAATAACATTTTAAGAATATCTAATTAACATAAATACGTTCTAACATAAACACAACTATATATATATATATATATATATATATATATATATATGCTATATAATACAAAGTTAATCGATTTAATTCTAAAGAAATAAATTTATGTAGCTAGATTGTCAAAATCACAAATCTAATATTAATTAATTAAGCATACATATATATAATTAACACAAACACACTCGAATCAACAAATACATCACAATTATGCTATAATATTACACAAATCTTACCGATTAATTTAAAAACATATATATAATATACATAGATAGTCATAATTACCTCGAATATCTTAATTAAAAATACATTATTAACAAAAATACACTATCAAATCAACAAATACATCACAAATAATCTAATTACACAAATCTAATTAAACCATTAATTTAAATGTATATAGATCGTCAAAATTACTTCTAATATCTTAATTAATCATAAATAAGTAGCAAATACACTATCAAATCAAAAAATATATCACAATAATTACACAAAAAGTCTAACCCTTAACTTTTAAAAAAAACAAAATACATGTATATCGTCCAAATTAGTTCTAATATCCTAATTAATCATACATAATTAACACAAATGCACAATCAAATCAAAAAATACATCACAAATAATCTAATTACACGAATCTAACCATTAATTTCAAAAAAAAAAACACATACATCGTCATAATTACATATAATATCTTAATTAAGCATACATAATTAACACAAAACACTATCAAATCAACAAATACATCACAAATAATGTAATTACATAAAACAAAACATTAATTTCAAAAAAAAGATCGTCGAAATTACTTCTAATATCTTAATTAATCATACATAGTTAACACAAATACACAATCAAATCAACAAAAACATCATATTTATGCAATATAACAAAAATCTAACCGATTAAATTTTTAAAAAAAAAAAAACATGTAAAAGCGTAATTTTAAAGACATAAAACACATACCTTCAATAAAAATGAGATTTGGAGCTCAAATAGTTGGATTTAATTGGTAATTAGTGAAGAAAAAAAAAGTTTCGAAACTCTCTTGCAATGGAGAAATTCACAAAATACTGCTGCGAATTTTGCCTTATATATATGGCAGCAATGTCAAAGACGTTGCTGCCATATTACTAAAAAAAAAAAAAAACAGCTTTGTATAAAGCAGACACAAAGCTAGACAGCAGCTGGCAGCAACGTCTTGGACGTGAAGACGTTGCTGCTTGAATTGTGCATGGCAGCAACGTCAAAAACGTTGCTGCCATCTTAACTTTAAAAAATAGCTGGACAACAGCTGGCAGCTACGTCTTGGACGTTGCTGCTTGAAATGGGCAGCTTTGTGGCTGAAACAAAGTTGCACAATACCTATACCAACGTGCATGCACATTGCTATAGGTCCTTTTAATTTATTTTTTTCTGCCAACGTCCAAAAATGTTGCCAGAATATTTTTTTTTTTTTTTTTTTAACTTTTGATGTACCAATTGGTACATCAAATTACTGCAACGGATTGAAATCCGTTGCAATATTTGACGTTGCATTTGGCCTTGTTTCTTGTAGTGGTGAATTTATAGGGAAGTAAGAAATTGGAATCGGAGCACATGCCAAATTCGTCTTACTCTTTTTAAATTTCTTAGACGTTGATAAACTAAAACCTTGTGCATGAGTATCAGATATGCGTGAAGCTAATGGAACAAAGCACCTTAAGAAACTTGAGAACAAAGCCATATTTGACTTATATAAGTTTGGTTACTTGAAGAATGATAATGGTTTTCTTTCTTTAGGTTGCTAACTTGCTATATTTATAAACTATGAAAACTGGGGTTTGATAATATGAAGAATGTGTTCTTTTTATACGAGAAAATGAGTGAATCAAATGGGTTTGTTTAGAATTAAAGGTGATGTACCATATTTCGGTATCGCCACGTCATAATATCAAATACAGTACCACGAGCGTATTTTGGGACATATTATGCCACATCAGCACCATTATTTTTTAATGCAAAATTACAATTCAAGGCAAAACTCGGAAATAGGCCAAAGTAGGCCCAAATCAAGCCCAAGCAGGCCCAATTTGGGCCCAAACAGGCCCATTTTGAGCTATTTCAAGCCCAATTTGAGCTATCTGGGGCCCGGTTCGATCTATCTTGAGGCCCAGTTCGACCTATTTGGAAGCCCAATTCGAGCTATTTCAAAATATCTCTAATTCGAGCTATCTTGAATCATAGTTCTACTTGGAGTGCAATTCTAGCTGAATAAGAACTCTTAATACTATATAAGGGGGTCCCATGCCTCATTTTCAGGTACATTTTTATATTTCCAAGCATTCATTTTGAGCAATATTAGTCGAATACGAGCTATAGAACAATCATTTCGAGCTGTTTGAAATAGCTCTCGTTCAACCTATATTGAATGCATTTCGAGTTATTTGAGGGTATTTCAATCTATTTGAAGACCTTCATTTCGACCTATAGTGCCACTTCGAGGTGTTTGTTTTTGACCTATTCAGCATATTTCTATCTATCTATTCGAGCTATTATCTCTCACGACAAGATCTTATATTCCGACCGGGCAAATTCCATCCACCTCCCCTCTAGTTTGAATTTTTCTATCCACCTCCCCTCTAGTTAGATTTTAAGGGTAAAAGTGTCAAACAATGCAAAACAAAACAAACTACTAAATTTCTATTTCCAACATAGCCAAATATCTATTTACAACATAGCTATATAACTTAACAAAAGAAACTTTATTTATATGATATATTATATAAACAAATATTAGATGTAAGTTTAAATAACTAAATTAAACTAATAATGTACTCGTTCATTGCCAGCAAAACATACAAATAATTAATGTACAAGTGTATTAATTTGGGGCTTACTTTAACATGAAGAAAATAAATAAAATCATTTAACTTAATAATTCAATAGTTCACATATATTGTACTTTTATGAAGGAATAAAAAATCATTTAATCGTACACATAATATTTTTTTTTACTAAGCAAGGTATATAAACTATTGAATTATTCAGTTAAGCTATTTGTTATACAACTATGAAACTTAATATGTAACAATTATTGACATATAGTAATTATAAAGAAAAAAACATTACTAATATATAGCAATTAATGAAAAATATTAAATTTACATAATGAAATTTTCGAAGCAATATACATGCTTGTATTCAATTAAATATGGACATAGTTAATATTCTTATAATTATATGGTGTTTATTTTACACATGCAACTGAATACACGCATAGACAATTGTTTGAATTATCCTTAAATGAATTCACGTATAATGAACAGAATTCCAAAAAAAATAAAAAAGGTGGATTTTATATGTTTTGTACAATATATAGTAACCGTTGTTGTGTTGTTAAATACAATGAGACTCCTATGTGACATGATTATACAATTAGTTGGTTGCTGCATTTTTCTTTCCAAACATAGGATTTAGTAATGTTTAGCCTTAAATATAGGGTCTGACTCTATTTTATACTTACTCCAAAGAGTCCTCATAGTATATATTTTTTTAGGATAAAACATTGTTTGAATTCAATTATCAACTACTTAACCATGAATTTACTTATATTCTTCTTATTAATTTTTGTGTTGAAGTAAGCCCTAAAATCGATACATTTGTACATTAAATGTACTTATATTTCGTTTTACAATGAACATGGACATTATTATTCTTATTATTCAAATTTAATTATTCAAATATAAAACTCATCCAGTTACATCTAATATTTGTCATCCAATTGTGCATATTAAGTAATATTAGTTTTAGTTTTAGTAATTAATTATTAAGTAGTTTGGATGTAAATAAAAATTCAATCGTTTATTTTATTTTTTATTGTTTGACATTTTTACCCCTCAAATTCAACTCTTGATTAATAGTCAATTGAGTTAGCGGAGGTGAATAAAAAAAATTCAAACTAGAGGGGAGGTGGATGGAGAGAGAAGAAACCTCAGGGGAGGTCAATGGAATTACCCCTATTCCGACCCATCTGACTTGAGTGTCGGAGTGCCTTCACCGGGAAGGCACCGGCTTAGTTTACGTGTGGTATTGAGTGCAGGTTCTGAACTCAAAAGCTGCTTAAGGATCCAGCAGGGACTAAAGCAGTCTGACGTGGAGTGTTGGAAAGTGGACACGTATCCAGACGAAAATACCCCACATCAGTGGCACCGTCTGTGGGAACCTCTATACGCACTTAGTAACAAACACTATTACTAATTCAATGGCTCGCCGCAGAGCCACAGAGAAGATTGGAGTAGCAGGAATTGGGTTACTGATGCATCCGAGCATACATCAATGGCAGCACCCAGTACTCCCTTAGATCCACTACTTGATGTAGCAAATCAACCTGAAGTTCCTCCCACACAACAACAGCTGTTGAATTCTGGTCAATTGGATCAAATCATGACAGCTTTTCAAAGGATTATGGTACCAATGATTGTGCAACAATTGGCTAACACTTCTGTGCAGCAAAATGTTCAAGCACCAATTGCACAACAGACATCGGCGCAGTAAGCAAAGACTCATCAGACGTAACGTCATGCTGATTCGAGGCAACATACTCATACAAGGTTGACGAGACCTACTAGAAGGATCCATCACCTTCACCTGAAAGGAGAAATCCTTGTTTAGTGAGAACTAATGCAAACAGAGCTCCAAGCAGAGTAACAGTTAGAGATGGAGAAGTTAACTCAAGGCAGAGAGGTCCTGATGTTTGTCCAGCCACAAGTCATACAGCGGGGAGAAACAGGGATCTGCCTGAAAGAGTTGTTCCAAGGCCAGAACCTGTCATTGTTGAACATATTCCACTAATGGAGAAGCCAACTCCATTCTGTAAGGCAATTGGCAAGTTGACACTGAAAGAAGGAACTATTCTTCCTGAGATGAAGAAGTATGATGGAACGACTGATCATGCATCACACTTTGATGACTTGGATGCAGAATTGCAGATTCTGAGTTACAATGAGAACTTAAGGGCGAAGTTAATATCGCTAAGTCTGAGGGAAAGTGCCAAGTAATGGTTCAAGAACTTGCGTTCGCGCACAACTGAATCATCTGAACAGTTCAGGAGCATGTTCATCAAGAAGTTCGCTACTTATCAATTGAAGAAGAAATCTCCAAGTACATTATTCAATATCCATAGAAAGCCAAATGAACCATTGGGAAAGTACATAGAACATCTCAATGTGGAGATTGGAAGAGTGCAATCACCTACTGTTGATTTGGTTATCTCTGTGTTGGAAAATCACTGCCAGAGCAAGAAGCTGATAGAAGTAATTACTTGGGAAGCACCAGACTCTATCGAGCAAATCATGGATCTTGCTCGAAGAGTGATTGACATTGAGGAGGCCACTATGAATCAGGGATTGATGGATTCACCAGAAATCCCTAGAGAAAAGGAGAATAGAGACTGGAGGAAGGATGTGAGAGGGAAAGATTGTGATCGTAATGGACAACCCTTCAGAAAATTTGATAACTACACTCCGTTAAAAAACAAATTGGAGAAATTTATGCAATCATGAAGGATAGTGGGATATTCAGATCACCTAAACCCTGCAAAGAAACTGAGGAGACGAAGCAGTCAAGGAGATATTGCAAGTTCCACAGGCAGAATGGACACTATACTAATGAATGCAAAGCCTTGAGGAACGAAATTGAACGACTTATTCAAGATAAAAAACTCGTTGAGTACGTCCTTGAGAATAAGGAGCCGCGAGAGGAAAAGTCATCAGGTGGACGTAAATGAAGTCGATCCCCACATGAGAAGAAGGATGAACCTAGGCGTAAAAAGGGTAACGACAACGATTCTGCTGAAAAAGGAATTAATGTGATTGTTGGAGAACCGACTGGCGCTGACTCAACTAAAAGCAGAAAACAAATTTCACGTGACATACACAATGAGCGTTTGAAACGTCCAGAGATTGATCTTGTCTTTGCAGTAGACAAATTGGATACAAGAATCACATTCGATGATAGTGATTTTGATAGCTTGTCTTCACAAGATAAGGAGGCGCAATACTTAAATTGCCCTTTGGTAGTTTCAGCAGTGATTGCAAATCATGCATTAAAGAGGATCATGATAGATAATGGTTGCTCGGCCAACATTATCTTTATGGATGCATTGCAACAGATGAAGTTAGGACAATATGAGATCACGGAAGTGAACTCACCGTTATTGGGATTCGGTGGAGACGAAAATACCCCACATGCCAACATCTTTTGGTGTAAATCCAAAAAGGAGAACTTTGAATGTGGAATATCTCATTGTTGACATTTTTTCACATACAATGTGTTGGTTGGAAGGCCTGGAATAGTCGCATTTGCTATGATCATATCGACGGTGCATCAAAAGATCAAATTTCCAACACCTGGGGGAATTGCTGAGCTCACTACAAATTATCGCGACTCTTGGAGTTGCTATGTTACATCAACAAAACCAATCAAGGCAAAAACCGATCCCAATGTTGCAATGATTGGAATTCATCCCTTAGAAACGCCTGAAATAATTAAACATATGGATACAGAGATGGTGCTTGCAACACAAGAGGATCATACGATGATGCCAGATAATCTTGATTCTCTGAACAAGAAAATTGTGTCTGAAGAGACTAAGGAGGAGAAAGAAGATAAGACTACTTTGCGTTACAAGAAATAAATGGAGATTGAGCGTATGAAACCCTCTGGAGAATTCAAGGAGGTTATTCTGGTGAACAATGAACCTGGCAAGGTCATTAAGATCGGTAGCGAGTTGCCATCTGAGATTGAGAAGGCATTGTTGGAATGCTTGCGGAGAAATTTTGATATATTTGCATGGACAGACTCGGATTTGAAGGGAATAGACCCTCGAGTTGCGGTACATCACCTGAATGTCAATCTGAATGCTAAGCATGTTCGACAGAAGAAGAGACATTTCAGTGATGAAAAGAACAAGGCTGCAGAATTGGAGGTACAAACAAAGTTAGCTACAGGTCACATATTTGAAGTACGATACTTTGAATGGCTTAGCAACGTTGTACTTGTACCAAAGAAGCTGACTGTATGGGGAATGTGTGTGGATTACACTGATTTGAACAAACATTGTCCACGAGATCCTTTTCCTTTCCCTAGGATTTCGTGGTTGACTCTACAGCTGGATGCGCATTACTAAGTCTTTGCGATGCACAGAGTGGATTCCATCAAATCCTAATGGCGGTAAAGGATCAAAACAAAACGACTTTTATCACAGACAGATGCATATTCTGTTACAGAGTGATGCCGTTTGGCTTGAAGAATGCAGGAGCAACCTTTAAGAGGTTGGTAGCAAAGATGTTCTACCATCAAATTGGTAAGACTATGGAGGTTTACCTCGATGACATGCTTATCAAAAGTCTAAAGGCGGAGGATCATGTTAAACATCTTGATGAGACTTTTGGTATCATGAAACAATATGGAATGAAGTTAAATCCGAAGAAGTGTACATTCGGAGTCAAGGCTGAAAAATTTCTAGGCTTCATGGTAAATGAGCGAGGCATTGAAGCTAACCCAGACAAGATTAAGGCTATAATGGATTTACCGTCTCCCAAGTCCGTTCGCGAGGTGCAGCGCTTGGTGGGGAGAATCATGACACTTAGCCGTTTTATTTCACATTCTGCAGAGAAAAGCTTACCTTTCTTCAAGAAGCTGAGGAAGACACCTAAGTTTGTCTGGACTAAGGATTGTGAGGAAGCCTTTCACCAGTTAAAGGTCTATCTCACGACACCACCATTATTATCTAAGCTCAAGGATAACGAGATGCTATATCTCTACTTGGCCATAATAAAGAACTCATTGAGCACAGTACTCGTGCGCGAAGAAGATAAGAAACATCTGCCAATCTATTACGTGAGAAAAGTGTTGAATGGGGCAGAACTAAATTATCTGGAAATCGAAAAGATAGCATATGCACTTGTGATAACTGCACGAAAGTTGAGGCCATATTTTCAATCGCATCTGGTCACTGTCTTAACTAATCAACCATTGAAGCAAGTTATGACAAAACCGAAAACATCATGCAGACTTGTGAAGTGGGCGATCGAGCTAGGCGAGTATGGTTTGGAGTATTTACCAAAGACTGCGATTAAAGCACAAAGGTTGGCGGACTTTGTGGTTAAAACTATTTCAGAGGCGGAGCAAGCGCCTGATGTAGCCATGGTGACGGAGGATACTAAAAAGGATACGTCTGGGATAGCAAAGAAAACATGGACTTTGCATGAGGACGAATCTTCCGCAGTTGATGCAGGTGGCGCAGGAGTCTACTTAAGATCGGCGGATGGAAGAGAATTCGACTATGCTATCAGATTTAATTTTCAAGTTACAAATAATCAGGCTGAGTATGAGGCTATATAGCTGGTATTCAAATGGCAAAATCATTGGGGATAACAAAACTTGGTGCATTCACGGATTCACAATTGATTGTTAATCAATTCGATGGGAGATATGAAGCTAATGAGGCTGCGATAGTGAAGTATCTTGACAAGCTAAAACAAGTGACGTCAAACTTCGAGACATTTACTATCTCATAAATCCCACGAGCGAAAAATGAATGGGCCGACTCTTTGTCTTTATTTGCAAGTACCGCTGAAGTCTTTGTTAAAAGGCGGGTTACTTTATTGGCTGCAGAGCAACCTTCGATTGGTAAAGGGGCGAATCAAAGCCAACACAAGTATTGGACTACGCTCTGCCAGTAGAGGTTGAGGAATGTTGGAAAAACGCGATTATTGACTACTTACAAAACGGAAGTCTGCCAACTGATCCACAAGCGGTCAGAAGGCTCAAGTACAATTCGGCAAGATTCACAATGTTCAATGGAGAACTTTACAAAAGGTTGTTCGAAGGACCACTCTTAAGGTTTCTGTGGCCATCACAGGCAAAACAAGTCTTAAGAGAGATTCATGAGGGAAGTTGTGGAAATCGTTCAGGAGGACGATCCTTGGCACAGAAAATACTCCGGCAAGGATATTTTTGGCCAACTATTATGAGAGATGCTATGGATTACACTAGGAAGTGCAGAAGTTGTCAACTACATTTTAAGATCATGCATACACCTGCACAACCTATGACAACAGTGAGCTATGGATGTCCATTTGATCAATGAGGGATAGATATTGTTGGACCAATGCCAATAGCTTTTGGAGGTAGAAATGGCTATTGGTGGCAGTGGAGTATTGCACCAAGTGGGTTGAGTCCGAAGCACTTGTTTCAATAACGGAGGCTAATGTGAAGAAATTTATATGGAAGAATATCGTATGTAGATTTGGAATTCCAAGGGTCTTAATTTCCGACAATGGAAGGCAGTTCGAGGGATTTAAGATCCAAGACTGGTGTAAGGACATGAAAATTGAACAGCGGTTCACATCTGTTACGCATCCTGAAGTAAACGGGCATGTTGAGGCTACAAACAATACACTTGTGAAGAGCTTAGAGAAAAGGTTGGAAGGAGAAGGACGAAATTGGCCAGAAGAGCTGCCAGGAATACTATGGGCATATCGCACAACGCCTCCAACTTCAACTGGAGAGACTCCATATTTGCTAACATATGGTTCTGAAGCGGTGATACCTGCGGAGATTGGGATGCCAACTTATCGTATTGTCACATCCGATGAGGAACAAGCAATAAGAGCAAGACAAATGGACCTTGAACTGATAGGAGCAACAAAGGAAGAAGCCTACCAACGCACTCAAGCTTACAATCTATGATGGCTAAAACATACGACAACAAGGTTCGTTTCAGAAACTTTCAAGTGGGGGACTCGGTATTGAGGAAAGTCGAAGCAACTAAGCATGTTGGGAAGTTGAAGCCGAACTGGGAAGGATCGTACAGAGTAGAGAAAGCAAGCGCCAAAGAATATTACTACTTACAAGAGTTGGGTGGAAGGACTTTGTCACGCCCCTGGAAAGGCAAAAACTTAAGAAGGTTTTACAGTTAGGACACTAACATTCTAACAGCCTTGTGGCACGATAGGACCGTAGTTTCAATGTTTTATTCGCTTATTCTTTTACGAATTACGAGTCTCCGCACGTGGACTCCAATTGTAATACTTAGTAGCAAACTACGGGGACTTGATTCCTAGCCACCTATATACGGAAGGATACGTAGGCAACTCGGAAGTTACTCGAGCTCAGTCCCAAAACTTATAAAATTTCCTATTTTATTCAAGTTAGATTGTTTGCCTACATCCTACTTACATGTGTATCAGCACAAGCATAATTAAAATTGAGTTCAAACACTCTAACGTATAAGTATAAACACTTAGAAAAATTGAGCACAAGCACTCGTAAAGCCGAGCACAAGCCCTCGCACTCATAAAACGAGCACAAGCACTCGTAAAGCCGAGCACTAGCCCTCACACTCATAAAATGAGACAAGCACTCGTAAAGTCGAGCACAAGTCCTCGCACTCATAAAACGAGCACAAGCACTCGTAAAGCCAAGCACAAGCACTCGCACTCGTAAAGTCGAGCACAAGCACTCGCAGATCGGACACAAATACTTGTAAATAAAACACAAGTATTTCAAGAAGAAACAAGGCTAACACAATTAGCATGGAATGTCAAGGTAAATACACAAGTACTTAAAGCATACAAGTATGGAAAACCTATTCATCAACAAGAGAAGCAAAAAGATACAAACACATAAGGCAAAAAGGCACAAGGCAATGTCAAAAGTCAATATGTACTAAAAATGAAGGATAAGCGCCAAAAACGCGCACAAGTCAAAAAAAAATGTACTGAATCAAAAAAAAAATTACTGTACGAATGGAAAAATACTGTACGAGTGAGAAGATGTTCTAAAAAAGCTAAGGCACAGGCGCCGGAAATAAGGCACGCAGGCCAGTCAGATCGGCATTAGGGGAGAAGGTTCAACCCAAGCGACTCCACAGCACCCCGACTCTGCTCTTGGATGTCCTCAAATGACTCATTCAGGGGGCAGTTGTCGTCAACAGGAGAGATCCTATGCGGCGCGGCAACTGGAACGGGAGCATCTGGCATCACCTGATCCGTCTCCATCGGAACCTCAAGAACCTGAGGGTCGAAGGCCATCTCACCCTCCTCCAGTGGCGCAGATGGCGCACCAGCAGCAGTGGAAGTAGAAGGCTGCTCATCCAAGTAATCCGAAAGCCACACCTGCTGCAAGGGGAAAACAGGGGCAAATGGATCATGCTTGGGCGCACCAACCTCTTCTGCAGGAGCGGGATCGACAACAGCGGCTGTAGTGTCCGAGGTCTCACCAGCCTCAGCGTCGTCCTCCTTCAGGCAGTCGAGGATGTCAAAATCCTCCTTCTTGAATTCTGAAGCAAGCGCACCTCGGGATATGACACCATCCAAGGCCATGTTGTAGCCTTTTGCCGTGTCATACCCGCCCCTGGTCATGGCAATCTCCTCCCAAGTCGCTGAGCGGAAGAACTCAATGGCCACAGACACCTTCTCATCGTCAGGAAGCTCCTACATTAACATATTCACAGAGAATTAAAGTATAGACACAAAATAAAGAATGAAGAGTGCAAGAAAAAGTTAGAATAAAAAGGGTTTACCTCGCGCATCGCCCTCTCATAGCCGTTCTGCTCAGCAGTAACGAGCGCGACCTTCACAGCAGCTAGCTCAGCTTCGAGCTTCGCACGTGCCTCATCAGCAGTCGCAGCGGCATCAGTCAAGGTCTTGATCGTATCAGCATGATCATCGACCACCGCATTGGCATCAAGAAGGTCCTGAGTAAGCTGAACAGCATGAAGCCTCTCCTCCATAAGCTCCTTCTCAGCGGCAGCAGTAGCAGCACGTGCGGCCTTCAACTCAGCGCGTGTGGCCTTCAACTCATCAACGACCACCGGCAAGTTCTTCTCAGCCTTAGCCGCCTCCTCCTTAGCTTTCTTCTCGAGGTTCTGAGCCTGGACCGCTGAGCTTTGATGCCTCTCCAGCATTGAGTTGTACTGGCTCTGAGAAGTCATGGCAATGTCAAAGTTCTTCGTCATAGTCTGGGCGTTGATAAAGGACTACAGAAGACAAGAAAAGTTAGTACAAATGACAAGACACAGCAAATAGAGCGACCGGCATAAAGACGTACTAAGTACAAAACTATTAAGTCTACTAACCTTGCACATGGACAGTGCCATGCGGCTGATCAACTTCTCGTAGTCCAGCTCCTTGAAGTACAGCTTGCGGTCGAAGGCAGGCATGAATCCCTTCATCAGACGAAGAGCAGTGGTGTTAATCATCTTGAACTGGCCCGCTTCAATAGATGCCCGAACAATCTCCTCGACGTCGATATCAAGCTCACCCTCCTCGTACGTGTTCGACGTATCATGAGCAGGTCGTTTGCCACGACGACGGTCCTCAGAAGAGGAAGGCCTCATCCTCGCAGCAGTGGAAGTCAACTGCGAAGGAGACGGAGATGGAGCAGGCGCGGATCCCCTACCTCGATCCAACCCCCGTGTCTAGCCAGCAGCAATAGTAGGGGGAGTAGGGGCGTTGGGAGCCCGAGAGCTGGTACCAGCATCAGCAGACTTGGCACCCCGACGACTAGTCTTATTAGGGATAGGCGTCGCAGCCTGTGGTGCATTGGCACTCCGCTTCATAGACGCTAGTCGCTTCTCCGTCTTGTCCATGACTATGCGCTCTGCAAAGAAAAAATAATCAAAGGTTAGAAGATGGCAAAAAACTAAGGAAATAGCAAAGTAAAAACGGTAAACATGCATCATAATATACCAAAAAGGGAAGGATCAACAGCAGCATGATGAGTAAAACCACCGGCCCGCAAGATTACGGTCGTGGTCAACTCAAAGGCATCAAACTGATGCTCCTTAAGCGCGTCAATCATCGTCTGGGTGTAGACAGCAGCAAGACATGGGGGCGACCGGTGCGCGTCAGTCCAAAGCCTCTTAAACCAGAATTCATGTGGCTTGGACTCCTTCACAAAGAACCACTACTTCTTCCAGTGCGCCCCAAAACTCGACTGCAACTTAGACAGGAAGCACTTCTTCTTCCTTGAACTCAAATAATAAAACCCGGCGTCGACACCCTTGTTGCGAAATTTGACCGGGAACAGTTGCTAGAAACCATTCACCGAACAGGGGAGGTTAAGACGCGGGTGAGCATAACATATGCATATATTTGAGTATATGCGTTTGGTGTAAAGTGTGAAGGGCAGGAGTTCAAGGAGCTCATAATTTCTGATACTATTGGGTCAATGGGAAACCTAAGACCGCACTGAAGGTAACCGTTGAAAACCGGTGAGGCACCCCTCATGCGGGTTATTCATCCTATCGTCTGGTCCTGCCACTATGACTTGATAGGTATCAGGAATGTCATAGGTTTCGCGGTAATAACTTATATCATGTGGCAAAGTGGAAGGAAATTTGATCAAAATAGCTCAAAATGGGCCTGCTTGGGCCCACATTGGGCCTGCTTGGGCTTGATTTGGGCCTACGTTGGCCTATTTCCGAGTTTTGCCTTGAATTGTAATTTTGAATTAAAAAGTAATGGTGCTGACGTGGCATATATGTCCCGAAATACGCTCGTGGTACTGTATCGGATATTATGACGTGGTGGTACCGAAATATAGTACATCAAGGAGTCCCCCAGTTTGTAAAAGTAATGTGTAGAAACATTGGTCTTACAAACTATAAAATAAGTCAAGTAACCGCGAATCGTGCAACGAAAGCGGCCTCGGTGAAAAACCAACATGTTGGATAAAAATAACAAAACTCGAAAATAGGTCGAATTTGCTTTTTTTGGTAACTCAAAAAAGAATAGCTCGAAATACGTACCCAAAGTAGTAACTCAAAATTCAGTAGATCGAATTTGAAAAATAGGTCGAAATATCCTATAGGTCGAAATGAGGGCATTTTTGTAATTCCTGCATCATTTCCCCTATAAATACTCCGCGCTGAAGTTCATTTCTTCATTTCTCGCGCACGCTGCACCCAGAGCTATCAAAAAATAGGTCGAAATACATAGCTCGAAATACTCTCAGAGTGAACAGTGCAGATAGATCGAAATACATCCCAAATAGCTCGAAAATATCCCAAAATAGCTCGAAAACCTGCATTTTTACTTGTTTACCCTCTGTAAGTCAAAATGACTCTGATAACTCGAAATAATAGGTCGAAAGACCCTAATTATTTCGATTTTTATCACACTTGTAAAAAAGTTTCAAGTTTTGAAAGTTTTTGTCGTGTGCTTAACGAGTCAATTTTTTGCAGATTTTGCTACAACGGCTCGTCTGCGGCATAACCGATCTCCGAGGCGTCCTTCCATCCCATCGTCACAGTCTCGTCCTCGACCGTACTACAATTTGCACGACCAGTCTCGTCCGTCTTCCTCTCGATCCTACCAAAACCATCACAGCAATCCTCGCAATTCGAACACAAGGCGCCTGGCATCTCCCTACGGGCCTCGTCAATCACAAGTTCCTGGTGCACCGAAGTTGTTTGTTCCTGCTCAAAGGTCATACGAGCGGCGTGATCCGAGCAAAGAACTCTTCATCGACCTTGACCCTCGTCCCGATAATCCTTTACCTTGAACTTTTTTATAGCGCATATTTCCGATAGCGAGTCTACCAGCAACAGTAGTCGAGAGAGTACTAGGTCTAATAGGTCTAAAGATGACGAGTCCACTAGAAATAGTAGCGACGATTCCTCTGATAATACTTCATCTAGTGACGATAAGGGCTCGGATAGGGAGGTAGACATTTTAGGTGAGGATGAGCATGAGGTTAGTTCCGCTCAGACTAGCATTGTTCCGTATGTAGCCCCACTTGCTGATGCTTCCAACCCTAACCCGACTACTGATGCTCCTTCTATTAATCCCACCATAGTAGATGATACTATCGAGGAGTTAGCCGCCGAGGGCATTAATTTAAACTCTCCTGCTCCAAGCCGTATCCATATTCTCAATTTTGATCAATTTCCTTCCGCTTTGCCACATGATATAAGTTATTACCGTGAAACCTATGATATTCCTGATACCTATCAAATCATAGTGCCAGGACCAGACGATAGGATGAATAACCTGCATGGGGGTGCCTCACCGTTTTCAACGGTTACCTTCAGTGCGGTCTTAGGTTTCCCATTGACCCAATAGTATCATAAATTATGAGCTCCTTGAACTCCTGCCCTTCACACTTTACACCAAACGCGTATACTCAAATGTATGCCTGATGTTTCCGGTTTCACCAAAAATAGCAAATTAGACCTATTTTTGAGTTTTGTTATTTTGTCCAACATGTTGGTTTTTTACACCGAGGCCGCTTTCGTTGCACGATTCGCGGTTACTTGACTTATTTTATAGTTTGTATGACCAATGTTTCTACACATTACTCTTAAAAACTAGGGGACTCCATGATGTACCATATTTCGGTACCGCCACGTCATAGTATCCGATACAGTACCACGAGCGTATTTCGGGACATATTATGCCACGTCAACACCATTATTTTTTAATGCAAAAGTACAATTCAAGGCAAAACTCAAAAATAGGCCAAAGTAGGCCCAAATCAAGCCCAAGAAGGCCCAAACGGGCCCATTTCAAGCTATTTCAAGCCCAATTCGAGCTATTTCAAAATAGCTCTAATTCGAGCTATCTTGAATCATAGTTCTACTTGGAGTGCAATTCTAGCTGAATAAGGACTCTTAATACTATATAAGGGGGTCCCATGCCTCATTTTCAGGTACGTTTTTATATTTTCAAGCATTCATTTCGAGAAATATTAGTCGAATTCGAGCTATAGAGCAATCATACCGAGCTGTTTGAAATAGCTCTCGTTCGACCTATATTGAGTGCATTTCGAGTTATTTGAGGGTATTTCGATCTATTTGAAGACCTTCATTTCAACCTATAGTGCCACTTCGAGGTGTTTGTTTTCGACCTATTCAGCATTTTTCGATCTATCTATTCGAGCTATTGTCTCTCACGACAAGATCTCATATTCCGACCCATCTGAATTGAGCGTCGGAGTGCCTTCGCCGGGAAGGCACCGGCTTAGTTTACGTGTGGTGTTGAGTGCAGGTGATGAACTCAAAAGCTGCTTAAGACCAGCAGGGACTAAAGCAGTCTGACGTGGAGTGTTGGAAAGTGGACACGTATTCAGACGAAAATTCCCCACATCAAAAGGTGTTATAATTGTGAACAATCTGATTGTGTTTGGGATATTTTATTTAACAGCTTGTTTAGGAAGGAAATGCTTGGAATTCGGCTTATTTTATAAGATGGTGTCTTTATATTTTAATTAGTTTCTGAAATTCTTGAAGTGTGCGACACACAACCATGTGATGCAATCTAGTGCTTTGGTGGAGAATATTCAAATTTTGGTATTGAGACCAAAATTAAAGTGAGAGTGATGAACTCTTAAATGGAAAAACCGTTACAAAGCTCTTCATTGCACTAGTAATGGTGGAAATTTATTCTCTACTTTATGAGTGTATTGGTTGTTACATTCTCTAAAGCCTATAAATAGAGGCCTTGAGGTTGAAGAGAAAATCATCCAATTAACAAACACTTTTGCATACTCATAGCATAAATAAGTTCTGTAAAATATCACAAGTGTTCGACTGAGGAACAAACTTTCAAATTTGTTCGCCGAGAGACGTTGTACCTTGGAGCTTGGTGTCCACGAGGGCGTGAAGCATTTGTCGGACATAACAAACTTAAGGGAAAGTGGTCCAACCACTGCCTCGCTGATCATTCATCGAAATCGAAGGAGTTTGAGGTCTTTTGTATTTTTATTTTATGTATTCTGTTGTTTCTTCATAAGTTCATGTTTTTGTGTTTCATATGTCAATCATTTGCAAATTATTGAGAATCTGTTTAAGCATATTCATAGCTTTGATTTAAGCTCGTATACATATTGATTCAAACATACTTTATATTAATAGATTATTTTTTATTTTTTAACATCTCTTGTGCAATTCTGAATTTCTGATTGATAGTTTATCTTCTAATATAATATTCCGGACATTGCAGGATTAGCTTACTATCACTAACTGGACTACCTTAAATAAATATTAGTTTATCTTCTAAGATAATATTTTGGACATTGCAGGATTAGCTTACTATCACTAACTGGACTACCTATAAATATGAAATCACTATCATAATTCTGTACTTAAAATCTAACAATAAAATACTAAAAAAATAAAAATTAATTAGTTTTTGGAAAAACTAGTGAGGATGGGGTAGTAATGTTATTTTTAGATTTTGTTTTAGAAAAGTTCTTGAGGTGTTCATCTGCTTAAAGGATGGCAGCAAGACGAAGCAAGAAAAACTTCTCTTGAAAAACAACAAAAAAATTAGATAAAAAAGTCAAAATACCATATCCACGGGACGAAGAAAAATCAACTTAATAATTTTTTTTTTTTTTTTTTTTGTAGAGCTTTATAATAAGATGGGATAAAAAAATAAGGTGGAATTAGCCATTCTTTAGGAGTTTTGAGACGACGGTTGGGGTTTTAGTTGGGATTGCAAAATTAAAACTTAAGATGTTTGAGTCCAGTTTTTTGTGACGAACAATACATTCTTTTGCCACTTATGTAATGAGAAGAAATTCAAATCCCTTTTCATGTGTCACGTTTCTTTTGGTGTCACAGTGCATGTCAAAACGGTTGTACAATTTTAAAGACCAATACACGTTTTATTTGAAAAATTACTAATAGTAATTTCAACGTGTGAAATTAAATATACTCAGATCCATATACTTCATTTGAGAACATTAAAAGTACATGGTTTAATTTATATCATATTTTACATTGATAAACATTCAGAAATCAACAAATTCATCAAAATCGGCATCGCATAGTGATACCACCCAAACTATCCATATCACGATCCTTAATACTCAACCAATTAACATTGGAATAATACAAAAATGATGGAAATAAGCTAAATATATTCTTACAACTAAAACTACAGTCGAGAGATTTGTGAATTTATAGGAAAGTATGACACTGGAATCGGAGCACGCGACGACTTCTCCTTACTCTTTATCTTCTTGGTTGTCGATAATTCAGAACTTTGCGCGTGTTTATCAGATACGCGTGAAGTTGATGGAACAAAGCAACCAAAGAAACTCGAGAAAAAAGACATTTGGTTTGAGCAACTACGAAAACTGGGTTTGCAAATGTGGAGAATGTGTTCCTTTTTTATCTGAAGAAAACTTGAGGAATGAATTGAATGGTTTTGTTGTGAATTCAAGGCGCTATTTATAGTGAGGAATCAGATTATGTTTGGCGTTTTCTTATTATGATCAACGTATTGAGCAAGGAAAGCATTAGGATTGGTTTAGTGACATCAGTGTTAGTTTCCATAGTAGCTTTTCATTAAGATGCTTCCACCCGGTTTCTTTATATTTTTAATTCTTTGACTAAGCTCGTCTTGAAATGCATGAAGTGTGCGACACACACACAACCATGTGATAACAACTTTTAAGTAAATCAAAATATGGAGTACAAGATTATTTTTAGGGATAATATCACTCACACCTCCTGAGGTTTGGTGTAATATCAGTAACACCCCCTGAGGTTCCAATAATATCAGTGACACCCCCTGAGGTTTGATTTTCAGGGGGTGTCACTTTTAAAAGGACAATTGTACCCTTTAATTTAATATTACAAAATACCCTTCAATAATTAAAAGACACGAGTACCCTTTATTGTTCAAGTAATAAAATCAAGCAATAATATAATGAAAAGACACAATTACTTTTTTTTGTTCTTTATATTTTGTTAAATCGTTTGTTTTATTGTTAAATCAAAAATCTTAGTTATGTTATTAGTAAAAGAAATAACATTTTGATTTGAATACTAACGTATCCCATTCAAAATTAATTTGTTTTAATTCATAACTACGAAACTATTTATGTAGATATAATAATTTTTTATAATGATGTTAACTTTATATTCTTGACGTATTTTATAGAGTCATTCCTGGAGTTTCGGTAATATAATTCATACTAAGGAAAGGCCACCCAATCTTAAAATTTTGAAATCAAGTGACTAGGGTTATAAAGGTCTTTCTTTTTGTCTTCTTATTATTAAATATAGGAATTGTTTTAATTTATGCAAGATGATCAACGATATTCTTAGTTGATTTTATTATTTGAACAATAGAGGGTACTAGTGTCTTTTATTTTTGAGAAGTTTTAGGTAATATTAAACTAAAGGGTACAAGTGTCATTTTATAAGTGACACCCCCCTGAAAATCAAACCTCAGGGGGTGTCACTGATATTATTGAAACCTCAGGAGGTGTTACAGATATTACATCAAACCTCAGGGGGTGTGAGTGATATTATCCCTTATTTTTATTTGGACCTCATATGTATTGAATCAATTGCAAATTCTAATTTTAAAACCTTTGAATTCAAAACCGCTTCAAATCTCTACATATTACAACTTTGTTTGTCGTTGGTTAAAATTTCAGAATATATACTGTAATCTTAAATTTCAATTTCTTAAAGAAAAAGTAAGTATATATTAAGAAAATTAGGAACTATTTTCTTTAGTCTCATGCTGGATAGAGTTGTGTCTTGGGTGTTTCGATTAAATCGAATCGGATGTATCAAATCAGCTAGAATCATTCGATTCTGATTATGGGAATATGGCAAACAGAATCAAATTGTTTGAATCGATTTGATTTGATCCGATTTTCATTATGAGCCTTTTATTTACTGTATTTGTATTTTGAAAAAATAAGCAATATAGCACTTCGAATATGCATTTAGTTTGGAGGAGATTAGGGTGAATGTTGTCCACCGAGCACTTAATGAAGATGCACATCGCTTCGCTAGAAATGCTACTGGTTTTTGTTCCTGGCCTGATTAGTTTTGTTTGTTTTGCTACATTGGTTTGAGCTTGCATTCTGTTGTTATTTGTTTTGAATTTTGGTTGAGTTAATGAAATCGTCTCCTTTAAAAAAAAATAAACAAGAATTCATCAATCATTGCAAATTCACATGTCAAAAGCTTTGTTTAAAAAAACTCGCCCGGGCCTTTTTTGACCCCAAAATGCCTCGAGGTGGTCCTTTGGGGCTTAACTTTCCGGAGGCAGAAACTCCGCCTTTTACGCCCCAAGCGATTGAGCTTACGCCCTGAGAAAGATAACAAATAAGGTTGATTTTGTTCACTTATTTATAATTTTTTTTCTTTACTTTGCTTTCAAAATATATATTAGATGAAAACTAACAAGTCTATTGGAACATAGTTGATATTCTTGCTAAATTATTGTCTAAATCTAAAAGTCGTCTTTCTTTTTAAATTAGTTTTATGCTCAATATTTGTGGGTTTCATTTTCGTTATTTATGTAATGTTTTCTAGGGATGAGTTGACATGAAACTTATACAATATGTAAAGTATAATAGCTTTTTTAATATTTTCTCTGACTTTATATTGGCACAAAAAAAAAAAATTATTTCAAGAATTTCTTAACTTATTCTTTATATTCTTGATTCTAATCTATACTCTTTATTATAAATATATATTTTCAATAAATTAAATATCAAATTTGTGAGGCTTACGCCCCGCCTCTAGGTCTACGAAACGCCCCGCCTTACGCCCCAACGGCTTTTAAAACACTGGTCAAAAGTGATACGTCTACTCAATTCAACAAAATTCACAAATAATAAAATATTAAATTGAAACATAATTGAATATACGAGAAATTAATTCACACTTCAAATTTCATAAATATAAAAGACATTATTAAATTCATTATGCTCCATACATATATATTAAAACAACATATAGATTCGATGATCGGCCCTTAAAACCGAATCAAAGTGAGTTTTGATTTTCCTGTGACAACCAGGATCGAAAATTCAATTCGATTTTTAAATCAGATCAATTCGATTATGTTTACACTTTCCCATTTTCCGTGTAATCAAACTCAGAATATTACGTTTTATCAGATTAAAATTGAAATAGACATAAGATTAAATTAATAACAGTCGTCACGTTCTTCTGCCCTGATTTTTCTCTTCCACTCTCTCTCTCTCTCTTGATGTAATAATTACTATATAGTACATCATACATTTTTTCTCTCAAATCCAATCGAGATAAAATAAAAATTTCAAATCCATTCTCTCTCTCTGCGGTAGATCCAGTAGAGAGAGAAAGACACGGCGATTCTCCGATCATCTCCACATTTGTCTTCAATTTTCGTACGAAACAGTTCAAAATTTAGGTCAAAGAAATTGTAAACAAAAATGGAGCTGATCTTCAGAAACATTGCGGCGGTTTTGGCGATTGTGTTAGCCGCCCTGATAAGAGGCTCCGATTCGTTTGCTCCGGCGCCTTCTCCGACCAGCGACGGTACGATCTATTCAGCATTTACTCAGATCTAATTCGAATTAAATAATTATTTGATGAATAAGTTCAAATTTGATCGGACCAAAAAATGAGTTTAATTTTTATAAATTTTAGTTTAAATTGTTTGTGTTGTTGTTGATTTGGCAGGAATAACAATAGATGAGGGGATAGCTTGTGGCCTAATGCTGTTAGCTTTGGTGTTGACGTACATCATTCATTAGGTTTTAATCGAATCTGATCAATTTTTTTAATGGCGTTGATTGTTATCGTCTCTACAAAATGCACATCTCAAATCGGATTTGCGTATGTTCACATTTTCAGTTGTCGAGTTTGTGTGATGTGTGGGTGGTATTTAAATCAGAATCTCTTGTATTAGTTTAGATTTTTATTTTTATTTTTAGTTTGGTGATAGGTTTAGGTTTTGACTAGTTCATGTATTGAGAATTACTCGTATTTCAGAATTGATGCTGCAAGGGTAAAATGGGATTCTTGTTTTTCATAATAATGTGTACTGTACCATCTTTTGCATTTGAACAACAAGAGAGATTTTAACATATACCCAATCTTGTAAAATTTATGCGATTTGCCTTTGGTGGAAAAGCTTGTTTTCGCCTAAATTTGAAGTGTTGAAGTGGGGATTCATGTAATCATAAGTTTGATGATATGCCATTGTTTCCTTCCAAGTTTTGTTACACGTTTCTCGATTTTTAAATCCTAACTTTTGATTATTAGTTTTTAAACCCTAACTTTCGAAATTGAGATGAAATTACAAGAAAGAAAAGGACTATATAGTAAAATTAAAGTTAAATCGAGATTAACCTTGATTTTTATATTTGAAACATTTAAAACGATATTTTCGGTGAAAAGGTTGACCCGAGGCCAAGTTGCACATATTTTGAAGGGTTGGGTCGTAAGATGGTCTTTCTTTCGATTTATGAGACAAGTTGCAAAATAATGTACATTAAGGTGTTTAATGTTGAAAACTCGTCTCATTGCACAATGAGAAATTCTGTAATCCACAATATGCGTAAATGCTAAAATGATGGCCAAATTTTCAATGTTTTGTGTACGACTTTGGGTGTACCAAAAAATATCACAAATCCTCTTGGGAGATAAATGTTTAGAAATTTCAGTAATTAGGATCCATTGTCAACTATGTTTGCAAATGCATTTCTTTTTTCTCTTTCTCCAACTCCGGTGTTAGAAATAACGTAATCATAATGTTTAATTTTGAAATAGGGTTTTTAGCAAACAACCCGTTTATTATACTAGTTCGAGAAAGTACTTATGGGGAAGATAATTAATAATTCTTTTAGACTATAGTTCAAAAGGCATAACCTTGCTTCCTACATGGCAGAAGTGTAGTTATTCACTTCCTTTATACTGGGAAGTATATTTCGTTTGATCAGATTAAAACACAAGGACGATGAAAAAGAATTATATACCCCTTCCTTAAGAATGTATTTATCTAATTTTCTACTTTGAATTATTAAAATAATTAAAAAAAGATATGATATGTATGTATTCATACTAGTTAAAATAATATAACAACTAAACTTGAAAAAAAAAACAAAAAAACAACATCCTTGGCTTCCTTGTTGGCGAGAGATTATTAGGTGCAGCGGTTGTATGATGAGGTGGTGCAGCAAGTCGTTTATTTATATAAATGCATGGTTGGGATGAGGTGTGGAGAAGTTACTTTCCTGTAATTTAGGAATAATATTTAATCTCCACCACATGATGTACCACGTCATCGTACGGCCGCTGCACCTAATAAATTTTCCTTGTTGGCAGAGTAAGTAATTTGCCGCGAACACTTTTCAAAATGCTCTACACCCAATAAACCAATACGTTTTAAAACCAGCTACGAAATCTTTAATATTCATCAATTCATTGCAACATTTCTCAGAGAGACGTAAAACACCCATTTCTGTCCCATAACGAAAACCCAAAAGTAGATTATCACAAATTTCATCTCACATGCAAGATAATCAAGAGAAAGGTTATATGCCAAGTCTAATACCAATAAGAAGTACCAGACGTAGAGGTTTTAAGAATTATACCTATTTCAGAAATAAATGTAACAGAAATCAATACTTCAAGAGGAAAATCAAAACCAGAACTGGAAGAATCGATGAACCAAATACGAAAGGTGGAACAATTGATTGCTGAAGTATATATAGTTCCGCTTAAAGACCAGCCACATACACAGAGCTAAGAGCCAAGTAAATTAACAAAATTTCTACAAAATTCTCTTCTCATCTAAAAAGATCCTAAAGACAACAACTGCTCAGCAAAATTGGATCAGAAGAATAGATGAGAAGAAAATGAAGGGAAAGGTTGGAGAAAATGTACATGTAAAAAGGCTGTCTGATCTATACCTATTTATTGACATCAAGGCGCTTCGGCGCAACATCAGTCAACAAAGCTGGATACGAGTTAGCAGTCCCGGCTCTTTTCGTCAGCGAGGAGACATATAATGTGTTAAGATGTAGTATACTGATGATGTAGCATACACTTTACAACTTCGTAAAAGGAAACCACGATCCCTACAGAAGGACCAGCACGGCCAACTCGAGGACCAACACCGGTAAACAAGCCTCTAATTCCACCGTCCCTGCAACAAGTCCAAATACATCATTTACAACAATGAGAAATACACAATCATCCGATTATCAGACTCTATACCACCCTATATTTCTGAGTCCAATCCTTTTTTCAAAGATATAAAATAACAACTAGGCAAATAAAACAAATAACACTAAAACTACCCCAGCAAAACTTATTATCAACAATCAAGCACAATTACAAAAATTCAATAAGACATCCGTGGAAGTACAAAAGATGTCACATTCAAGTGTCATCTCCCAAATCCATCAAAAGGTAGTTTTAATTGGTTACTTTAACCTTAACCAAAATGATGTCTGCTAAGTTCTAATTTACATAAGGTTGCAAGAAAAGTTATCCTGTTAATTGTTTTATACCCAATAATATATATTAAGATATAGAAAACGGCAAAAAAAGAATAAGAGATGGGTCATTTGTTTCAACCCTAAAAAACCTCCAGAAGAACTACTCAAGTATTAAGAGCACATTCAGTTAAGTGCAAAACACTAGGTGAGATGTTTAGAGCCTCGTAAGAGAATAAGAAGTTCTTATCTTGACATTTGACACAATTCAACGTGGCATGATGAACCCAAAATGGAAAATAATTTGCAAAAAGTGACAACATAAAACAAATTTAATATATACCTCCAAACTTCCAGCAGAGTCTGCTTCGTAGTCATCTTCAGTGCCCTCATGGGATCTCTCTGGAAAATGCAAACATAAGACAATCATACACACAATCGCCATAAAAAAATTAAGAAAGTTGTAGAACATCCTTCAATCTTTATGTTTCCAGAAAAACAAAAATCATTTACTTTTTAGAGCTTGTTCAGTAATCCCGCACAGTAATATTTTAGTCTAGAAACAGAATTACCTCTATTTGCCTACGGGTCTTTGCAACATCTAGTGGACAGGTGGCCGCAGCAGCAAGGCTCCCAGCCACAAAACCAGCAGAAAAATTTGCCCCAAGAACACCGACAGCATTAGCGTCATCTCCGACCAGACCAAGGAGCTTTCTCCTTGTCTACGATAGATTAATCAGGTGAAAAGCTCGTTATACATAAAATTTAATAGACACAGGGAAAGGAGCTCTCACAGGCTCAAGGGTTGACCAGCATATTGCGGAGAAAGGCACATCACGAGCAAGCTGAGCCCCAAGACCAGTCCAGAGGACACGACAGTTTTGCACTGCACCACAAAATGCTATTAGAACAAGGAGATCCATTAAGTGTCTAAAAAGCTCAAAATTGGTCATGATCCCTTTCTTTCACTATTAAAACTAAACTGGTATATACATAGAAATCTCATTTAATTGGCTCCAACATGATGAATAACAAACAAAGAAAGAATTCCATGAGGTGAAATTGTCCACGAATTATCTACACCACTCCTATCTTTTTTTTTCTTACGGAGGCACAAAATTGATAAATTACAATGGCAGATCCCTCTTGGATGTCTGACATGAAGAGAAATTTGACATTAAAAGAAAAGATTAACCCACTCAGGTAATTTAGAAAGAGCAACTTACAGCTGTTATTGGCACTAGTTGTACTCTTGACCTGGGAAATAACATCAATTAATGTCTTCAACACTCCAGGAGGTCTTTTATCACCAAGAACAAGCTTAAATGCCTTCACAGGCCATGTGAAATATACTTTAAAGTCAGAAGAAAATGAAGGACAAAAAAGGTGAAAATCATTATGTAGCTGCTACGTCAAATACCTGCATACGGGTTTTGGCAAGCTCAATAGGATAGCAACTTATGCAAGCTAAAGAGCGTGCCAGAGAACCAGCCACTAAAGGTGCATATGGTGTTAAGCTCGGCATATTCTGCGCGGTAAATTCCTCTAATTGGTCCCGGAAAATGTCATAACAAGGCAAGTAGATACCAACCTGTTTGAAAACCATGGAGGCCCTAAGTTTAATGTAAAACAGAGCATCTCATTTAAGATCCATGCAACCTATTGTTCGCTGTCTGAAGTTTTTGAGAAAAGCCATATGAAACTTACAGTTGGCACGGCAAGAGCTAAGGCAGCATTTGTGCCTCTCCAAAGCCGAGAAAATCCCTCCTGCAGAACACATGCCTTAAGTCTAAGAAACTATTAATCAATCAAGGATGCACTAAGTGCTCCAGAAACATATAAATGTGAGATCATGCAAACACATGTGGCTGCTAAGATCAGATGCACTTTGACCAGCCAACGGATTTGGATGTGAAGTACAAAACAAAGCATCACATTACCTTCAGATATAACAACTCTTTCTAGAACTAGTATAATTTGCTAACCTGTCGAATAATTTTGTAAAAGACATCTAGCGTTCCTTTGTACTGGAAACAATCAGGGGGGCAAATTGCTACAGTACCCTGAACTCCAGCTCGGGTGCATGAGGGAGAACACCTTAGATCAGCAAACATCTGGCACAAATAATATGATATTAAAAGTCAACATCGCAACAAAATAAAGAAGGGAAATTCCAATCCAGGATAGGAGTCCACATCTAAATTACATCGAGTTGTCATAGAACCAAAATCAAGAACTGTGAAACTAATTGCATTATAAACAACAAACAATATTTAAATTTATAGCGACACGATTATCTCCCTGAAATTAACTTTGATGATCAAGTATGATGCTAGTGATAATGGTCTATGAAAAAAAAGATACTAAAAGGATTAGTATGCACTGAAGCCTCTCATAACCTGAAATTTGATGCTCGAAAGTTACACCAATGCGATTACTTAATTAATGCGTCCCAAACCTCATATGTGGTTGCAGTTTGGGGACTTGAACAGACTGCCGCTTATATGATTTCAGTCTAAATAAATAGACGTCCATGCAAAAATATACAAAAGTATAATAAAGAAAATGCTAAACACAAAATCAGTTTCAACTAACTGCACGCTATTGATAACAAAACATAATAGTCAAATAATGTGACCAGAAAAGGACTAAAATAACATCCTATCGAAGTCCGGACTTTAAACCAAGTAGTACAATAAACTGATCCTAATGTTTGCGTCATTTTTCAGGAAGCTACAAAATTCAGACCCGGTCAACAAAATCCTAGTTTTTACTAATACTATGTCAAGAAATCATGTTAGTTTATACATCTTTCAACTTCATCTGTTCTAGAAGTAAAAAGAACAACAACGGAGACTTGAATAGAATTCAACCATGAAAAATGATATCTGTTGACAGATTATAGCATACAAATACGACCAGATAAACATAAATCCAGTGAAAGAAAAAAAGGTAACCGTTAGCATGTGTCATATATAGACACACAGCTAATCAAGTGCCTAACCAAGAAACACGGAAGAAACGTAACAAGAACAAACTGAAAAGCATACCATCTGCGGTCCAAAAAACGCCATGCGGCTTGTAACATTACTTAACGGATGTGAGTACGGGACTCCAGCAGCTTGTGCTTGCAGTCTTGTCTGCAAAATAAGAGCAAGTACATCACAAGGGAGCAGGGGAATCAATCAAATGTATTTAAAATGGACAAATATACAATTTCTTCCAGTGTCAAAATGAACAAAAGAAGAATGAGGTTACGCATAAATCCTAATGCAGAAATTCTCTCAGGGGAGCAAACACGACTAGCATGAAAAAAAACAAACCAGTACGGGATAGATACATTAGACATAATAGCCATTAATAACAAAAAATTTGTGCACAATTTAGTACATGAGTGGTCAGAAGATTGCATTACATTCTGAAAGAACAGCAAGACAGTCAGTTAGCAAGAAACTAAAGAACGCTCTATTTGCTGCTAACAATTTCAGCCAACAGAAAGCAATAGAAATACAACCAGAAGACATCACATTCGCACCATTATTAACAGAGACATGAGACCCAAAAGTATACACGTAAATACCTTAGCAACGTCGAGCGGGTTGACCAGAATGGCGGATAGAATTGCAGCACCAGCCGCAGAGAAAGCACGCTCGTGCAACCTCAGTTTTCCACCCGAAGCGGCCTGGGGGCGGTGACTCTGCAGCTGTGGACTGTCGGATGCTTCGATTCCACCTAAAATAACCATTGATTCAGATATCAATGACACATTGTTCACAATTTGGGAAATTCTGGAGGGCTCTTCCACTGTGCTCATCCACTGGTTTTCGGAGCGGTTCGATTGTTCTACCATACCCTTAAAACTCTCCTACGAACTGAGACAACACAACCTGAAAATAGAACACAGATTATATTTCCATTAGGGCTCGAAACAGTGATCGATCCAATTCAATTTTAGCATACATTAAAAATAATGACTTGATGAAAGATTGTAGAGCTCTGCTTTAAGAAAACGATTATGAAGCACATGAAACAGTAATGTTCCAAATAACGCTACGCTTGAAAAACATGAATTATTACAACAAATTGATTCGAACAAGTTTTAATTTAACATCACCATACGAATAAATACGTAGTAGGTCTTGATATAAATGAAGAGAAATTGGACCTTATTTTTTATGATATATGAGGCTTTGATTGAGTTTTGTAAATATTGTTATTTGCGTTTTGGCGAAATCCAAGTTCCTTGGAGTGAAGGAAATTACACCACAGCGAGAAAAAGATTGTGAAGGAAGTTTCTGGATTTAGGGCTACACCTACACGTTTGTCGAAAACTGAAATGGCTTAGTAGCCTAGTCTTTTATTTTAGAATAGAAAAAACACAGGCAAAAGAAGACGTGTCCTTTTTGATTTGGTACACATGTTCCAACCTCCATTTGTTTCATGACATAATTAGAATTACACCCCTGAGGTTTACTGATTTATGGAAAGCTTTAACGATAAAGTGATGAAATTGCGCCACTACATACTTATCAATGCAATTGCTCTCACGGCAAAGAGAATATGGGAAAGTGCACACACTTGTCCTGAAATGTGATACAACACAGAACAATGGTACGTATATTCAATCTCAAACCACACGCACCACATTCTCTTGACAACATAATATGTTTACGAAATAAATTAGAAGTTGTAGTTATAACATCCCGGCAACCACGCCAAGCGAAATGTTTCTATTATTTGGACATTTCAAATCCTAAACAAATTCCCACAAATGAAATGTCGCGGAATTACTGTCCACTGCATTTAACTTTGACAACCACCCTAAGGAAACAATTAGATGATACGCCTTTTGTAATGCCCCTGAAATTTGAAAGAATATAAAAGTATTTTCAAATTTTCACTTTAGTTCTCAATTTTTAAAAAATATGATTTGATCCCAAAAGTTTTGAAAAAGTTATAATTTAGTCCTCAACTTTTTGAATATTTATAATTAACCTAAAATATTTTCTTTAAGACCAAATGAGTTCTCCAAACTTTCAAATTGGTATAATTTGAAATATCCATTGAATATTTTTTGCAGACCTCTCCATTCTGAATCTCCCAACACTCACTGCATGAAAAAGTTTCCTATCTAAGTCTTATATTAAAAAAAAAAAAAATCCAGAGGTCTTACAAATTAAAAATTTCAAGAAAAATCTGAAAAAACAAATTCTATAAAAAGAAAAAAGTTGTCAGTTTTTGGTCCAGAAACTTTGGAAATCGGAAATTCATATCAAAACATATTTTTCAAAGAAATATTAAACACATTCTGTGAACTGCGTCATCTAACTTTTGTCTTTAGACTTATTCTTAAAAAAAAAGTGTTTTTAGGAATTGTAAAACCTAGCAGAATACCCGACGGTAATTTGGTCAAAAAGAGCTACTATTTTATTATTAAAGGTTTAATTATATGATCGGAAGCATGTTGGGCCTGATATGGTCGTAATGGACTATTTTTATAAATTTGTTGGCTTCTAATTCAAATATTTCATAAAATTGGGGCATTTTGAAAATACTATAAAACAGGGTTGGACCACGTGACACATGTCATAATCTGAAGTTGGGGGGTGCATTGGACGCCCCCCACCCCCCAGATCGAATAGACCCACGGCTCCCCATATATTAGCTGGCATGGAGGTGAAAATTACTATTTATATGGAGAGTAATTACTATTTATAAATCATAACTAAATCTTGCGAGATTTTGCCTTTGATACTTCAAAAAAAAAATTATGCCTTAAATTTCTCTGGAAATGAAGAGTTGCAGATTTTTTATTTGAAAGGTTGGTTTGACAAGCTTACACTTTTACTTTTTCGAAAATGTAGCCTTGGAAAGTGGTAACATAATAAATGTGATAAATGTGAGAGGACTGTTGATCTGAACGAGTTTTTTTTTTTTTTTTTTTGTTTCTTTTTATGCATTGAGGTATTTAAAAAAGCAAAACGCTTCAAATTGTCTTTATTGTTTTAAATAAGTTCACATTTGTCCCTAATGTTAGTTTATATTAGGTCCTTCGATTATAATGTAGCTCCTTAATAATCTTTTAAATCATATAAAATTGTATTTTTAATCTATTATAAACCAAATAAATTAAATAAAATAAATAAAAAACAAAAATTTGTTAGTATGCACATTAAACAAGTGTCTTAAGGGTCTCTTTTGCCAATCTTTAAATGCTATGGGTGGGGTTTGCTAGTAAAAATAATTCAAGGGGTAACTTGCTATTAACTCAACTTATTAAAAGATATAAGATCCAGTCAACCGACCCTACCCGACCCACCCGTTTATATATGTATAAATAGGAAATTAAAGATCCAACTCATCATTTTCTAACGTTACATTCTCTCTCTAAACTCTCTGTATTTTCTCTCTTTGTTTATCGCAGCACATCTGACGGCGTTTCCACGGTGGCTTACGGTCGCAGCACATCTGACCGCGTTTCCACGGTGGCTTATGGTGGTGAAACTTGACGGTGCAGATTCATCAACATCTAATTAGACGGATGCCGATCTATGAGCATCCGTATACTTAGATGCTGTTAAGTCTTGCAAATTTTGTAGATCAACACTACTACTACAGAGGATTTTGTAAGTCTAACTTGTTTTCACATTCATTCTTGACAAAAATGGGTATTCATAGGCTTCATAGTAGCTTGTGTTTGAGTAAAAAGAATATTGGCGAATTGGGGATAAACATCGTGGGTTTAGATGTATCACAGTGGATATATGATTGTGCTAATAATTTTCCTGAATTTGCTATTGTTGTAGACATTAATGTGTAAGTATCAGTTTTAATGAATGTCTTGCATTGCATTTCATAAAATTAGGGTTTTTAGAGTTAATCTTCTTTTTTTTCTGATCATTTATATTGCAGCATACTTAGACACTCAGAAGATTTCATTTTGTGTAAATGATAGAATTAGGGTTTGTTATTTTAGTAATTAATGATTTGATGATTATGTATATATGCAGTGTTGTTAGGCACACCTCTGAAAAAATTCACATGTTGAAGCCAAATCGTATTACACCGATTATGGTGTTTGATGGTGTTTCTCCCCCAATAAGGGAAGAAACGAAACTGAAACGAGCAAGGTACTTTTATTTGTAATTTAGTTTTGAAAGTTCAAATGTATTAATTTATATTGTGGTTCTCTTTTATTTTGTGAATTAGTAAAAGGGAATTCAACTTAATTGAATATCAGAGAACGGGTTATGAATTTTATCTAGAAGATGTGATTAAGATAACCTATCTAGAGTTGTATAGGTAGATTATTTTCATTTTTGTCTTGTTTTTTTACATGTGTAGCCTTGTTGTTAACTTGTATATCTTTAATAGGAACTTAAAGAAAGCTATATAGTACAATGTCATAGTTTCGGTGTATGGATGGTGGAGATCAACTTGATCTAATGCCTACAAACAAGCTTCTACACTCTTCTAACCGACTTAGAAAATATTAGTTCCCTTTAGGATTTTCTAAACATCTCTAGTAGCTTCTAAAAACACCACTTAAAGATAGAAAAGTGCAAAATTATCCTAGGCAACCTACCTGGGCAGCCTGTCAGCTCAGCGAATTTGTAACAAGTTTCGAGTCTCTTAAATAAAAGACAAGAAATTTTTTTCATATACAATTTATAAATCTTGAATAAATTTAGAGTTACAGTCTATTTTCTCTATTCAACTCCTCAATAACATCAATCTTCTAGATTTTGGAATTTGGAGGCAAAATCTTCAATTTGATCTTTGTTGAAGTTGACTTGGACTTAGAAAAACTTTAGTTTAAGGGTTCACCAACTTGATCTTGAATTAAATTTGAATTTTCAGAATGAACTGGATGATCTTCGTCTCTAGTTCTTGAATTTATTGAAATTGATCTTTTTTTGTGGAATCTTGATCTTCTGAAACAATGCTTGGAGGCAGATGTGTGCACTGGGCAGAATGGGTCGACCCAGGCCCGTAACAACCCGGTGAAAACCGGGTCGGTCCCAGCCCGACCAGATACGAAATGGTCTGGGCATGGGTCGTGTTGTTTACCCGTCAATTTGGGCTCGGCCCAGGCCCAGTGGAAGCCCAACCTGAAAAGAAAGAGACTAAATACTTATGGTTATTAAAGTGCAATAATTAAGAAATTAATTCATATGTTATTCTCATTATTTTGCTTCAACCAAAAACATAAAAAGTAAATTAGAAAAAGAGTGAAATGGTTCTAGTAAATAAAACATAAAGGTTAACTTAAGAAAAAAAAAAGACTAATACAAAAAAGATAAAAGTAAACTAGTAAAAATGGTTAATGATTCTACTTTCTAGTAAAAAAAAAAACATAAAAGGTTAACTTACCAATAAAAAATTCTGATTTAAAAAAAAAAACATAAAAAGTTAACTTAAAAAAAAAGGAATCAAACTCATAGACCGGTGAAGTTGATATGAATTTCATCATCCTTTATG
Organism: Misopates orontium; assembly: GCA_946800315.1. Taxonomy (NCBI): domain Eukaryota; kingdom Viridiplantae; phylum Streptophyta; class Magnoliopsida; order Lamiales; family Plantaginaceae; genus Misopates; species Misopates orontium. The sequence continues at coordinate 26,152,937 of OX326951.1, forward strand.
TTATAAATATTTGGCACGTCTCCGAGCTTTGCTTCGCGCCATAGCTGGTCTTAACCATTCTTCCACATCATACAAAATTTTACCGATCTTGGTGTTAATCGAGATCTGTGGTATGTGATCAAGTTCTTTCCGTGACTAAAACAAGATTCAGATGCAACTGTAGACATTTGAGTCGTTAGCAAATCACGAGCAATAATCGGGTACGCGCCCTCATTATGCTTCCACCATGCTAGTAAGTCAAATGTTACACCGTCTACTTCATCTTCTGGTTCCATGTTTAAGTAATAGTTGAACTCTTTGAAACCACTAACTGTTGTCGACCGAGTCCTCTTGCTACCCAATGTTCTTTCAATTTTGACTTTTCATCTTACAAGCGGTTGAAACATTTTCTCTTGCAACACACTGAGGACTTAACGGACTGGGATAGTACACCTGGTAAAGTTCTGTAAATATCGTCTTTATTCCAGCCCTTTCTGCTTCTGCATCAAATGTTATACTAATACAATCATAGTACACTGTTAGTGTAACGCCCCTGAAATTGGAAGAAAATAAAAGTATTTTCGAATTTTATTTTTAGTCCTTGAACTTTTTGAAAATATGATTTTGACCCCAAAAGTTTTGAAAAAGTTACAATTTAGTCCTTCCCCTTTTGAAAAATTTATGATTGACCATAAATATTTTCTTTAACACCAAATGAGTTATTAAAACTTCCTAAGTGGTCCCTTGTAATTTCAAAATATCCAAAGATTCATTTACAATGGTAAATCTTCACATATTTACATTTACATTTGGAAAAAGTAACTTTGATTTTGTCTTTCATTTATCTAATAATAGTAGATATTTCTTATATTTAATAATATAAAAATCAAGTCAAAGATAAGAGATAAGAATTCTGGAAATATCTTCATAATTAGGGTGGCCTATCTTGGATTAAAAAAAAAATGAGTAGGGTATGGTAATTAGTACTTTGTCTCCCATTTTCACCTATAAAAGGGAGGTTCTCTTCAACATTTTTCACACATCTCTCTTCTCCAAATCTTCTCTTCTTTTCTTCTGCAAAGTTCTTTCTCTTGATGTTTAGATTTCTATAAAAATTGTTTCAGTTCTTTAAGCCTTCTTTATAGTCCTTAAAAATCCTCAAAATCGAGTTTCGTCAAAACTGCCAGTTTTGGTACAGAAACTTGGGAAGTCCAAAACCCATATCCAAACTTCGAATATTTCTCCGCTATTTTTACAACATACTGGTTATTGTATAAGCAAACTTTAATATTCAGAAACCTTCTTCAAAAAAAGTCGTTTGAGGGGTCTAAAAATGAGAAATACGTAGCACTATCCAGAAAATCTGAAAAACAGCTCCTAGCTTTGATGATTTATTTAAAATACCAAACATTGTCCTCTTGATATGATTTTCAACCTACATTCTCACCATGATGTTGAAGATGGAACCCCTCAACCAATTTCAGATTATCATGTCGTTTGAAAGTCCGATTAAAGGTGAAACCGAGACTGCTACAGTTTTTAACCTCAGATTTGCATTAACCTTTTGTTTAACTAAATTATGTTGCTAAAGCTATCTAAATCATGAAATTGATCATTAATACGGACTCATTACATACTAATAATGATGTTGGATCAGTTGATCTTAATTTTAGAATCGTGTTTAATATTTTTCATGGACTTTGCAACATTTAGAATGACATGTAGTTTATTTTACGGTTGATCTTTCACTTTGTTTAACTTTAAGTGAAGTATTGTATTTATCTTATGAGCTAACCATCTAATATAGTTTATTAGAATAATAAGAATTCTGGAAATATTAATTTTTATTAGATCTACATGTTTACAAGTTATTTTAATTGTTATTAGTGATATATGCAATATCATGTTATTTTATACTAATAACTATAAGAAAAATAGTTTTTACCAAAGTTATATATGTGATATGATTTTATTCAAGGACTTACTGAGTATTTGTTCAATGTTAAGATCATGGTAAAACTTTTGATTTGAGATTATTATGTATTAAGTAATTTACTAGAATTTGGTTAAGAAAAATTGTTTTAAAAAGGTAAAAATGCATCGAAAATATATATGTTTGTTAATATGGAATATGTAATTAATAAATTAGAAATAGAAACTTTAATAACAATTTTGTAAATTGATTTAGTTTTCGACCTGTTACATTGAAATGGTAAATCTCATTATTTATATTTTACGTCATAGTTAAAGATAAAATAGGTAAATGTGGAATTTATGACCAAATTAACAATAATTAGATATTTAATTGAACTTCTTTAAATATGATAAATATTGAAAGCATATATTTGTTGTTGTAAATTTATGAGCAAACAATTGATTTCTGATTTGTAGAAAACCCCGTTTGGCATCCGGCCCTGAGAAACTTGGACATAACAATTGTGATTCTTTGTTTCGAATCACGGGCAACATTCTATCACCATTTTAATGCTTTTATATTGATATTCGTTAATCTTTACATACTCGGTTTTCTAGCCTATTGTTAAATCAAATCTCATTTAATTCATAATCGGGAATTTTCTTCAAAATCATAATTATCCTGTATCATGATCACCCTATCGATTCTTGAATTGTGCAACGAGCAACGAACTATGTTCGGCCTATGTAGCTCTAAAACGAGCAACGGATATTGTCCACATTACTAGCTCATCTGATAATTCTGTTTCACTCATTGGGACGCCTTTGGGAAGTTGGGCCCAGGGATTGAGAAGATTTACTGCTGGGCAGCAGAGGGTTGTCAGTTTAAGTATTTCAACTTGATACCCATTCTGTCTAAGCGCCGCTTGCAGTCAGGAGTTGGCTGTGACCCGCGTGTTAGATTGGCATGTACTCGAGGATGTCTTCTGTTATGTTGCGAGGTCGCTCCTTGTAGGGAGGTATACGGTTGAATTTCAGAAGTTAAGGTTGGATCTGTTATATGTAATTGCACAAGTTCATTTTCTCGTTCTTCTTAATATTTCAGAATTATCGTTAAAATCGATAATTTCAGTTCAATGATGCAGATGTAACTATTCTGGTCATTTTTGTTCGTTTTGCTCTGATTTACAGTTTTGATTATTGTCATGTTCTAAGAATCTCATTAAGTCATTAAAGACTTACTCCTCTTTTGTTCTATATGTCCCTTTCTCAGAGTAAGATTGGTATAGCAGCACAGATGGAACGAATGATCGACAAGTCCGCTTTTGGAAACTTTGCAAAAATTGTTAAGTGTTTGATTTTGTATTTACATCATTTTAAAATTGTAAAATGTATTTGTATTCCAAAGACTTCCGATGTATTTAAAGTAAAATTATTTTATTATAATGCTATGGTTTTGATCCTGGTCAGTGAGACCCCTTACTATGAGATACAGTGCGGTCTGAGTTGGGTTTGTTAGGTGGCCAACACCGGACCAACTCAGATCGAATTGTGACTCGTGGGGCGCGGTCCTCACAGTATGGTATCAGAGCTTTGGGCTTAGAATTAAAACAAATATTTACAAAAGAAAAGATTTTACTAAACTACTTTTTTGATAAACAAACAATTTATTACATAAAGGGATTTTCGATTGACGATTTATTTCTAAAATTAAAGAGTTACAACTTGAGTGTCGTATCAATTCCACGTTTCTTACTGCTGCTAGCACTACCTTCTTGCTTTGTGAATGTCGGATCTGAGAAAGGTACACAAGCTTCCATTTTGTCTATTAACTCCTTAGCACTTTTATTTGTAACTATAAGTGCATGAGCCATCGGCTTGACAAACCACTGACTATAACAATCTTGTAAGAACATATGTAACTTATCATAAACAATCGTTTACGTTTAACAATCTAACGGGTTTCTGATGCATGTTTAACTGCTGAGCCCATGCACTTGCGGAAAATATTCCTTCACGTGTTTCTAAACCTCCAGGTAGTGCTATGAAAGCATCCGCATTGTGAAACATAGCTGCCATTTGCTCATGCATGCTAGGTACCTTAATTTCATCACCTAAAATTGGACCTCTTGGTTTCACGTCAGCTAAATTCTTTGGTATGATTCCTAAGACCTTACCTTCAATCGAAAGTGCACTCTTCACCACACACTCCATTAATCCTGATTTTTCTCCATACACTAGCTTGATTTTCTTTGTAGCCAAAAAATTTCCAAGATTGCACACTTCCCTTATAAACTCTGGATCTTTTCCAAAACTTGAACCCCAAAGACACAAATGGTCTGAAATCTTCGGCTTGATGATTTCTCCATCGCGATTTCTTTTCTTCCTCTTAATATTGTATGTGAATTTGTGCTTGTGTTTAGTTGTAAGAGGGACAAAAGTCACGTCACGTCATAAGAGGGACAAAAGTCATCAATGGAGGTATGACACGTGTCCCCAGACATGACCTAGAACTTGCTGCCAAAGTAAGCAAATCGTCCGCCACGTGTCGACTTTCTGTTCACCGTCTTCCTATTTTTGCAGAAAACCCTAAATTTCGATTGAAATTTCAAATGGCCATAACTACTTCAATTCTTGGCCAAATTTTTTGTTCTTTACATGGCTGAAAAGGTATTGACGAATACTTTATAACCATACCAATATCATATAGTAATTCAAAATAATGAATACATAGTACTCAACAGAAGTTTCAAGAAAAACGTAAAGACTTGATCATACCTCAAAATCTACAAGGCTAAACGAATCCAAAATTCTCAGATCTTATCATCATCATCATGTAAGCATCATAGACTGATTTTTTGAAGGCCTAAATCGAAGAATTCAAAAATTCACCATTGATGACCAAGTAGCATACAAAAACGGGTTTCATGCATTTCATAACATCTGTAACATGTGAAGCATGAATAGACACTATAATTCATGCCAAAAACATCAGGAAATAAGCCATAAGGCTCTGATACCAATGTTGGAAATTGCTAACCTTGAATCCATTGAAAATGGATTCCAAATACTCCATAGATTTGATCTTTGACCCGGCTCGATTCCATGGCGTTTTGCACCATCTACATGCTCTTCTTTGATCCGAATTCAATCACAATATAGAGAGAATCCATGTCCACAATCCAAGAACCCTTTTGCATGGTGAAATGTTCCATAAAAATGAGTTTTTGATCCTCCCATAGTGTGCTTCATTATATGCACGAAATTTTCTATATTTTCTGCATATTCTCTTGTTTATTCTTAGAGTTGTCAGAGAATGAGAGAGGTTTGAGTAGTTTTATCCATAAAATACTACTCCTTCCAATTTTCTAATTCAAATTCTAATTTGTATTAAGTTGGGTCGGGTCTAACCTACATGGGGGACCCACCCGTGTAATACATCAGTTCTTCATGATCATCAAAATCATAAATCCTATGGCCCATATGTTTTCTGGTCCAAGGTACTGTTGGTCAAATATGGCCTTTACGGGTGCCATGTGACCATGTTGGTCAAGTGGTCTTTTTTGACCATTGACCAGTCAAATTGTGGGTACACACAATTTGCAAATAGACCCCTCTAGTTTATAGAAAATAAGTGTTTAGCCCCAAGTATCTATACTAATATATAAAGGAAGAGGTACTTGTAACACCGAACTTTTGATTTTCAAGTTTAATCTTTTAATTTGTTGTTTTGCTATTCGCATTTTATTATTAATTTCTCAATTTAACCTTACAATTTAAGTTGAATGAAATTAATTATATTATTCATATTCTTTCAATGGAAATTACTTTTATTTCAATTCTTCTCTAATTATCTTGATTCACTCTTCCATTAATTCAAACTCTTTCCATCTAGGTAAATCATTTTTCTTGCCTTTTTTTTTTCCTCCAGATTTATTTTCTTCTTCACGCTTGAATATGAAAATATAGTAATTTACAATATAAAAAGATTAATGTGCGCGGGGCTCCGCGTGCCCAAGTTTCTAGTTTTGCTATAAATAGAGGTAGAGTTATATTGTTTCAAACACACCAAAATGTGAGTGATTAGCAAATATCTTAATTCCTTTGTAGTATTTACGAATCCTGTTGAGAGGTGTAAATTAGAGAGTTTTGCTAATGTAAAGGCTTGGTGGGTGTCGTTAGGGATGAGGGTGATGAAAAGCTATGTAGTTGTAATAATTTTCTATATAGTGTGATTTCGCTCGGTTCCCGTGGTTTTTCTCCAGTTTAGGAGTTTTCACGTTAAATCCCTATGTTGTTACTTTTATCGTTTTTATCCCTTTGTTTTACTATTTTCCACAAAGGGCAAAATCCTGGGAGCGGGTACTTGTCGAGTTAAGATACCTAACAGGTACTTCGCTCCAAAACTCAAATGCATCGAGTGGTTCAGTTATCTATCCAGCTGGAGTGGAACTTTTGTCCTTCCAGCTTCATTAGCACCGGATATCTTAGAATGTAAGCGTGCTAAAGAGGGTAAAACGTACAGAGGCCCTTCAATTTAGTATGAGTCCTGCTATTACTTAAGCACTAAACTGAAATTAAAGAACTTCCAAAAAGAATGCTTTAACTTGTAAGATAATTATTTAAGGTCTTTTATTTGATCTTATCTTCTCCTAATTGTGGTCTAATAGGAATCCTTGTTTTCTAGGATATATGTTAATCTCTATATTGGTTATTTATTATTTAATATAATTAAGAGTTAGTTTCCTATTAAAACTCATCTTTGATGGACGGATGAGATTATGTCTTACCGTTTAACCCTAACTGGAACTTGGTCCTCCCTCCTCCTATAAATATATGCTTTAGTCCGTCATAAAGCATACTTGAGAAAAACACATAAATTAGAGTTTTGTAGGCGGGAAGGGAGAAATCAAGAACTCCATTGAAGTTGTTCGTTGTTCGATCATCTACAAAAAGATCAAAACGTATTTTCGCCACGATGAACGGAGGTATTCCTAATCTCCGTTATTTATAAATTTATTTAAATGATGATTATATTGTTCAAAAATTGATGGGTTCATATAATTATAATTGTCTATGCACAACTTGCTGCTCAGAGGAATCAAGAACTACTGTTCCACTTGCATGTTTGAGAGATTTTCATGAGATAAAATGTGAAAGTTTGCATTATCCACGTGTTTTTAATTTGTTTCTTTATATTTTACTTGTATATATCATTGGACTTTTAGTCCCAGAACGAGATTATCAATGATATAAAAATTCAGTTTCTTCGTTTCTAAACAAATTCTCCCTTCTCTGTTGTACATTTTGTGTTCTTCCTCAATATCTCGTTATCTTCTTAACAACATCATGACAAATTGACAACAGTAGTCCGCTTTTTACTTTTGAGGTTTATAGTAATGATAATTGATCAACAAGCTATATATCATATATTACATGTAAAATACTTTTGAAATCTTTAGTTTCGTATGCTCTTTCCTCGTCAATTTAGATAACTTATTAGAAATAGAAAGAAATGTTGGTGGCGGTGTAGAAAATCGGACAGAGTTTCGACTTAAAAAAGTTGAAAACGGAGTAGAAAACCGGGCAGAGTGTCGAGGCAAGAGTTTGACTCTTTGTCTTTAAAACGATATTGCTCCGCAACGGTGCTAACAGAAATTCTTCAAGCAATCGTTTTCCAAGATACAACAACATTATAAACTTAATAAAGTAGCACTACAATTATTAAGAACGGCGAATCAAAAAGAAATTCTGAACTCTACAGAGAAGAACAGAAGAGAAGAGAAATTATAAATGAATGAGTGATTGAAAATGAAGACAAGGGGGTCTATTTATAATAAGTGAAAGGTTGCTTCAGGGTGACTAGAGGGACACATCCGATCTCTTTGTCACACCTTTTTGCCATTGAAAGGTTACTTAGGAGGCCGTTCATGCACTGACACCTCTCCTACGCAACTGAATAGTTGCTTAGGAAACTGTTCATACACTAACACATTTCCTACTAGACACACCTCTTTATGATGATTGGACACACTATTTAGGTGACTAAATGCACCTTTAGGCAACTACTTATCACTTAAATAAATTAAATTATATTTGAACTAAAATTAAATTAAAAACTTAATAAAATCTTGTTCAAAAATAATTATTATTTAGCATTTAATTTCTCATTCACCCCCAAAAATGATTTTAAGTAATTAAGCTAAATAATCTCCATAACTTAATTGGTCAAATACCAATTTATACAACAAGAAATAAACCGAGCTCTTTCAAACTCAGAAGGAAAAAGATAATTTCCTTCCATTGCTCACCAAAATCAGATGGGGGCTTCAGGTATAAAATTTAATCTATTTATTTATAGCACCCAACATCTTACATCTTTTATTCAAACCAAAAAAAAAAGTAAAGCAGAAAGAATACAAAATACCACAGCTTGTTGAAGGATTTATTACATTATCAAGCTCTTATTGATTTTCATTTTACTATTAAGTTCTTGAAGCTCAAGGAATAGACCTGCCGGATTTTCTCCAACTTCCGTCCAATCACTTTTAATTCCTCGACTCATCTTCCCAGTTCTCCGGTCGGCTTTCTGGCTTGTCCCGGGCAACTTCAGCATCCGCGTATCCACCGTCCTCTCCCGAAATCTCTTCCAGCGATCGCCCCTTCGTTTCTGTCACCAGAAAAGTAAAGAAAAATCCCAACATGTTTGTAAAAGACAAGAGAATCATAGCCTTCTTGATTTTATCCACTTTTCCGTCCTGAGTGTAGTTTTGTATCGCAAATGCCCCGACCATAGCTCCTGCTTTCCCTGATGCTGCGCTAAACGCATGGCAAGTCGACCTGGCCAGGAAGTTCACCATAAGATCAACTTATATAGTGACTAAAATTAATATCCAGAGTGTTATATATTGCAATACACTTTAGAAGTATCTTTAAGTTTTGTTTCTAGTTGATTAGAAGCGTTATAGAGTGAAAACGTTTAATGTTTATAGGACGGATATCTTTACCTGACCCTGGTCGGGAAAAGCTCTGCCGGGAGAACAAATGTCGTGCTATTAGGCCCGAAGTTCGCAAAGAAGAACGTGAGCCCATAAAGCGCAGCGAAAGTCCATTTATGGTCTTCTGTCCTGAGGGAATCGTATTTTACACCCATAATCAGCATAAAAACAGACATCATGAAGAACCCAACCAACTGTATATAAAACCGTCCTATCTTTTCAATGAACGCAACCGTGAACCAATATCCTGGAAAAGTTCCCAACAGCGCAATCACGAACATAGCACGCGAAGTCTCAAACATTTCGCCTAGTGCGCTCACATTCTCAGCTTTGTTCGTCAATCCCATTGTCGGAAAAATATCTTTCTGCGTAAGATTCTGACTGTAGAAAGCAATGTCCAAAAGAAACCAAGTAGTCATGGTACCAATCAAATGACGACCATGGCGCCGGTGAAACTCCCAGGAGAACAATTTGTAGTCGTTGCCCGCTTTAAACTGTGCGATTTTATCACCTTCTGCTTGTAGTTCGATGTCAAGGACTCGGCCCATATCGGCTGCAGCTTGCTTCGCGTTGCCTTCAATAATCGCAGTGTATCGCCCTGTTTCCGGCATCTTCATCCGCCAGTAATACGTCAAAGCTGCCGGTAAAGCACCGAGCATTAGTACAATCCGCCAAACGTAGTCTGCCTGAGGCTCGGTTGAAAAGACGTGGTCTTGAGAGAATGTAGGACCGCCGTAGTTACTTAGGAAAATCTTGGACACAATCAACGACACCAGCCCGGCGAATATGATTCCAACGCCCTGCATTGCGAAAACCGCGGCTATGAAAGCGCCACGAGTTTTTTTGTTTGCGTATTCGGACATAATCGTGGCGGAAAGAGGGTAATCGCCGCCAATGCCGAATCCAAGCCAGAATCTGAAGAAGCATAGCGTTCCCATGACAGCTTTCGGGCTAAAACTGAAAGATAAACCGGAGCAGAGGGCACAAATGACCATGAGGATCAAAGTCACACCATAAACTTTCTTTCTACCTAACTTGTCACCCAAAAATCCGAAAAATAACTGTCCCATCAGGGTCCCGACCAACGCGACGCCTATGACCATGTTATTTATGCTGTGCGGGAGCTTTCCGGGCTTGTTAGTTGTAGGGTCAAAGTAATAGAGGCGGCCGAGAAGTTTGGATACGGTGGATATGCAGAAGAGATCGTACGCGTCGGTGAAAAATCCCATTCCTGCTATGACAATTGTGGTGATATGGTACCATTGTGTGCTTGCGTTGTCCAGAGCTTTGAGCACTGAAATGCTGTTTGAAGCCATTGTTTGAGAACTTTGAAAGGTGAGATATTGCTAGCTAGTTGTTGTTCTGCTCTTGTTAATTTGGTTTGTGTATATATATTGTCTTAATTCTTGGTGTAAGAAAGTTGGAGACATTAAAGTAATGTGTCGTTTGAACCAAGGTTTGACAACAAGAAATTGATAGATGGTATCTTATATAGTATATACTTGGTACATAGTGGAAATCAAGGGTTACAAGTGATAAAAGATGTGGATTATGACTGCATGAGATTATTTACTTTGGCTGCAAGACGTTACAGCTAGATTGCTACACTTGATTAGATCTATTAGAAACATCGATCTTTAGTTTTTAACCTGTAGTATGATGGAATGTTTTAGCTGGACATTGTTATTTTATCTTGACCTTTGTTTGTTATTGTCCTCCAAGGTTTAATTAAGCTGTCCATACTGCGTGTATTTATTTGATCCTCATGTTAGAGTAATATAATTTCATTAAAAAGAATTGACCATGACATCTTGGTGATTTTCAGCATAGCACTAACTGAGAAAAAGAGAGGAAATTTTAGTAGCACACATGGTAGCGAACCTGCAATTAATTAAATTACAACTAGCAATTGAAGCTAGCACAAGGACGAGCTTATTATGAAATAGTTTTTTTCTTTTTATTTTTTGATAATTTATTATGAAATGGTTCAAACATAGAATAGTGTTCGTCAAAGTCATATTTAAGTCTAAGTACACTTTTGCTTTATCTTTGAAAAGATATCCGATCCCATTCTATTATCTACTGAAGTTTGTCTTGGAATACACTTCCAATATACTTTCCACATTTATCAACAATATGAAATTCGGCTAAGTTCAGTAACATACTAATTACTTACCGGATATAGAAAATAGTTGTGTAATAAATTAATAATGTATAGTAAGCTTGATAAGTCTGTAATTTTCCTCCAAGATTTCATCGGTTCATTGATGAAGTTTATTGTTTGTTTTACTTGTTGTGTGCAATTTAAATTTCGATTTCAATAGTTTACTATAGTATCATTCACCGAGTTTACCATTCGACTTCCACTGCATTTCATTCTTTCTCATTTCTTTTTCTGATCAATTTTATTTTCTTGATACTCTATTTCAATCGTAATTTTTTGATTTCTGATCCATTGAATGTTAATTGATGGTTGTGCAATCAATTTCTCCATTTTCTCTTTAAATCAATTAATATCGTCTTGTTGCAAAATGAGCAATCCTTCTACTTATTTTTCTTCCGTTCATGTTAAGAATCCTTGTATATTATCTTGTGAGACTACAAATTTTAAGAATAATCAGAACAAATTCCAAAAGAATGACAATGTAGCAAACAAAATTTTCAGTCATTAAAATAAAAGACTCGAAAATAATTTGAACAAATAAATTTATAGGAAAAATGAACTATATCGGGTATCAATCTCTCTTGAATCCTCCGACTCGATTTACAAGAAAAATAATTAAGATACTTGAGAAAACTTTAAGTTAATCTTTACTTCAATCTCCTTCAGAGTAATTCGTGCTTGAAAAACGTTAATTAGGGGCGTCATAGCTTTATGCTTTTGTCCCATAAACGATGATTTGTATTGAATATTGTTGAAGAACAATATGTGACCGATATTTTTAAATTTTTAAATATATTGAAGCTCGGTCTTATTGAACCAAGCGCAATCTTTGGAAACAACTTTGCAACGGCTTTGCAACTTGATGTTGAATCAAATGGGTCATTTTTTTTTTTCGTGAAGAACAACTTTGATCCTTGCAAAGAACGCATGAAGATGATGAACTTGAGGGAGCATATCGTGAGCCTCTTCTCTCCAAGAATATTATATTTGTGTGTGATTTTTTTTTTTTTAGACTTGACCTCTATTTATAGGTATGAAAGAGATCTGCTAATCTCAGAAGGGGAAGTTGCTAACTCGTCTTTGATCATGACGATGCAGATGGTTATCCTTACATCATATGTTTACTTATTATATGCCGGCTCTTCTTGTTTTATTTCTTTGGCTATGGTAGCTTGACCAGAGGGTTCCAACTTAGTCTTGATAAAATCACTTATTGAAGAGGCGACATATGATTGGATTTTTTCATTATTCAAGGATATACAAATTTTATTAACTTATATTTATCAAAAAACTTTTTGATTGGACAAACACTACAAAAAAAAGGGCAACACAAACGGCTCAATCCGTTTGTAATGGTGAGAATTCTGTTTGTAAAGAGTACTACAAACGAAATTCCGTTAGTAATGACCATCACTACTGGACGGGTCACTCATGACTATTTGAGACGGAAAAAGGGACCTGTGTCTACTTTGAGTGACAGGGCGCCCGTTTCCAAAAGCCCAAAAACGAGCTCCCTGTTACTAATACGCCAAAATTATTAAAAACTGACGCTCCCTCTCTAATAATTACCAATCTTTAACACGCTGTGAAAGTACTAGAGACGGGAATCGGGTTTGTAAGTGATACAGAGTATTCGAGACAGTGAAGCGGTTTGTAAAAGTTTTAGAGTACTAGAGACCGGAAATCGGTTTTTAAAAGTTTTGGAGTATTAAAGATGGGAATTATGTTTGTAAAAGTTTTGGATTATTAGAGATGGGAAGCCCGTTTGTAATAAGGTCCGATAATAATTAAAAAATATTGGAAGAAATAATCTGCCAAATTTAATTTAAATTGGTTATAAAAATATTAATGGTGATTAATAGGTACTACATATTTATGTAATAATTACTCTTACCAAGTTTATATATTTTACTAACAATGATAGCATGGTAACATTGTTATAAAAATACCACATAAGGATATAAAATTAAAATTTACATAAACTATTCGATTTATAACATTAACAAAGTATAAACTCTAATTATGATGTAATATGATAATATGTTAAAATTAAAACACACACACACACACACACACATATATATATATATATATATATATATATATATATATATATATATATATATATATATATATATGTGTGTGTGTGTGTGTGTGTGTGTGTGTGTGTGTATAAGGAAGAGGAGAAGAGAAGCTTGGAGAGATTTGTGTTTGGAGCTGGGAAAGAATGAAGGAGATGAGAAGTATTTGATGAGAAAACAATTATTAGAGAGAGACAATTAGAGACGGGCTTCCCGTTTGTTATAAATTCCAAAAAAAAAAAAAAAATTAAAATCCCGCCAATATTACTACAAATCGACAAAGCCGTTTGTAAAAGTGTTCGAAAATTTTAAAATTCCCGTCCTCATTTTTACAAATGGGCAGCCCGTCACTAATACTTCTCGAGAAAATTCAAAATTTTCGCCCAGATTATTAAAAACGGTGAATCCGTTTGTGAAAGTTGCAGATCTTTAGAAATGTAGAGTCGGTTTATAATAATATTATTACAAACAGAATTTCCCTCACTAAAGCTATTACAAACAAAAAATCTGCTCCTAGTAATTGGACAGTTTTGCAAACTACTTATATGTTTCTAAAAATTTTCACTATTTAGTCCGTGAACATTTTTTTTTTATTTTTTTACGTCAAAGTGGAGACTCGAGCCTTGAGAGCAGGGAGCTCAACAAGGACCAAGACTCAAATAGATTAAAGAGTGAAACAAGAAATCAAATACAAGCAGACGACAAAAGCCGTAAGTTCAGCAAAATCTAAAGCTTTCCCTACCACAAGCATCATCATTAACAAAGTTAGAAATAAAAGACGGACAAGTAGACCACCATTTCACCCCTATAGAACTAGCGCCAAGATTCGCAAGTGCATCCGCCACCTTGTTTCCTTCACGATAAATGTGTGAAACTCGGAAATTGATAGAAGAAGCAAATTGGAGACAAGTAAGCCATCAACTGCGCAAAAACCACGGTACCTTATCTGAGTTAGAGTTTGGTAGATTCACAACATGCGTTGAATCACTTTCTAACCAAAGGTACGTCCAATGGAGCTCCCTTGCTTTAAGAATGGCAAAAACTGCTGCCCACAACTCAGCCGCAAACGCAAATGCCGATTCAATGTGCATTGCAAACGCCCCTTTTACAAAACCTCTAGCATTCCGAAAAATTCCTCCAGCGCCTCCAATTCCCGGCGTACCCAAAGCGCAGCCGTCAGTGTTGCATTTAACCCATGCCTCTAAAGGTGGGTGCCATAGCACTGAAATAATTTTTGGAGCTTTTCGGGGTTGGATGCTCATACCAAAATGACGAAGAATGCATAAATCCTCTAATGATGTTGTTGTGCCAATCTTGAAAACATTCACTTCCTTAATACAACACCAAAGTTTCCTCAAAAGAACGCTAATGTCGGGAATGTTATTATCAAACACGCATTCATTTCTGGTTCGTCAAAGAAGCCAAACACAAGACACCACCGCCACCGTCCACATGGCCCGAATTTGTGAGCTGAATTGTGTATTTGTTACCACCGTGAGTAGATTTGCAAGAGAACCACTAGTATCCGGTCGGCGCCCAAAAATCCCAAAAATAGCTGACCACGTCGCTGATGCAAAACTACAATGCACAAAGACATGATTTACAGATTCACAGTCTGCACTACAAAGCCGACACACCGAAGCAATATTAAATCCTCTTCTCTTTAACGCATCTTCGGTTGGAACTCTTTGTAAGGCCGCTCGCCAGCACACTAAAGAGCGTGATGGAGGAAGGAACTCTTTCCAAATAAAATGTTGCCAAGCAGCTGTCGGGCTATGGGGCGGACACAATTTTTTGTAAACGTCCCGGACTTGAAAAGCACCATTGGAGCTGAGCGACCAAACACATCTGTCTGTCTCCCCCTCAAGAAACAATTGGTCATTAATTTTTTCTCGGATAGCAGCAGGGATCGTATCCAGAAAATGCCACCGATCGTCAAAGTAAAAATCAGCAACTTTGTCGTTAAGCTCTAAGCGTTCACATGACTCAATATTCATTTGATCTGCCACACTCGGGGTAATCCATTTATCATTCCAAAAATTACAAGAAGAGGTCTTGCAAATCAACCAACACATAGACTCCGAGACAATACCGCTGCTATGCCTTAAAGAACACCAAATAGATGAGGAAATATATCCTCGTTTTGGCAAATTTTGCTCAAAAATCCGAGATTTCACCAAGTTGAGGGAATACGAATCTGCATTGACCAATTTCCAGCAGAGTTTAGCCAATAAAGCCTCATTCAGAGTCGTCAACCTCTTCAAGCTGATACCCCCATCATTGAAAGAGAGACAACACCTTTTTCCAAGAAACCGTGACAAACTTACGTGTATCAATAGAGCCCGTCCAAATAAAGTTACGAATGGCAGGTTCAATGCGGGAAAGGAGGCTCTTCGGCCAAGCGTAAATAGAGAACGAGTGTATGAATGAGCTTTGTATCACGGAGTTAACCAAAGCCCAGCGACCAGCTTGTGATAAAGTTGAGCCCTTCCAAGAGGAGAAAACCCCCAAGATCTTATCGGCAATCTGCTGTAACCATCGCCGGCGTGGGCTGCCCCGAAATAGCGGAACCCCTAAATACGTAAAAGGACAGGAAATCTGATTAAGGTACAGCAAATTAATAATGGAAAGTTTGTGATGTAATTACAAAAACAAACTCCGGATTTAGCCCAGTTGACATGTTGCCCCGAAAGTGCCGCATAAGTAACAACAGTGACATTTTTCTTCGTTGCAGCCACAAACAACAACACTTCATCGGCATACAAAAGGTGGGACGTGAACATGGACTCCGACGTATATTTCATAAGTTGCAACTTATTTTCCATCACATGGTGCGTAATGAAGCGACTCAAAAAGTCTTCAGCAATCACAAAAAGCAAAGGAGATAATGGATCACCCTGGCGAACCCCACGCTTACAACCAAAATAACCAACAGCTGACCTATTACGAAGAACCGAGAGCCGTGCGGATTTGAAAATTTCTATGATCCATTCTTAAAATTTTTTTGAGAACCCGAAAGCCTCCAAAATATCCATAATAAAACCCCTATCCATTGTGTCGAAAGCTTTGTGAATATCAACTTTCAATGCCATGTTCCCCCCAAAATTCTTTTTGTCAAGCACATTAATTCCCTCCGAGGCCGTTGCAATGCAATGCGTGATGTCTCTACCCTTGATAAAACCGAATTGATTCGGCAAAATTATTTTTGCCGCAATATCCCCGAGTCTCGTAGCTAGAAATTTTGTAATAATCTTAAGGAAAAAGTTACTTAGAACAATCGGATGAAAATTCTCAATATGAATTGCATCCGCAGATTTGGGAATAAGAGTCATGAAACTAGAGTTAAGACCAGGTGTTAACTAACCCGTTAGAAAAAAGGATTGAACACACTTGCAAGTATCCACGCCTACAATATCCCAGAATGCTTGGTAAAATGTTCCAGTGAAGCCATCGGGTCCCGGTGCACTATTGCCATCCATAGCGACCACCGTAGCATGAATTTCCTCACAAGAGGGGAGTCGAGTGAGGGCATCATTATTGGAAGTCTCTACTAACTTTAAGCCGCAACGTTTGAACATGCATGGGAGGTAGATCAGTGTGCCGCAGCCAATTTTGATCAATGCAGCAGCATAAATCCGGGTGTGTGAGCCACATACTTTGAAACCGAAAACGAGCAGTAGGGCGTGCAAATTGCGGCTTACAATTGACAACAATTGGATTGTGGTCTGATTTATGTCGCGGTAGCGCTATGCATGTGATTGTTCCCCAAAAATCCAAGCATCTCGTGTTGACCAATGCACGGTCCAACCAACATTCCACCCTATGATTATTCTTTCGGCCGTTACACCAAGTAAAGTTTGCACCAATCAAGGGGAGGTGAAACAGATCACAGTCTTCCGAAAAAGGTTCGAAAGTCGCGGCATGGTGAATGAGAAGGTGGACGACCACTTTTCTCGTGAGCCCCTTTAATAGCGTTAAAATCCCCAGCTACAATCCAAGGCAATGCAGCAAATTGAAAGCGTCCAGAGAGTTCTCGATATAAATTTTGTCGCACCAACGCATCAGTGCTAGCATAAACACATGAAAGAGCATGAGTTGTGGCATTACTTTCCAGCATGAAAGTGACATGTCGCTGTCCGCAGATAATATTATGTGGCTGGCTGGTTCACAGAATTTTTACGAAAAACCCAAAGACTTGGGAGATTTTTCAAGTTAGTACCAACCAGGGAAAAGCCAAGAGAACTCCAGAATCGTGACGGAATCGAATCAAAATTCGTCATTGGCTCCGCTAAACAAAGAATGTCTGGTGAGAAACGAAAAAAGTAATTAAACAAGGGTCAATTGCGTATTGCCCCTTAACATTTGGGGTGTTTTGCGAAGTGCCCCCTAACGTTTCAAAAAGAGCACTTTGCCCCCTAACATTTGTAAAAATGTGCGATTTGCCCCCTGATGCCAAATCTAATGGATGAAAAGATAGCCACGTGGCAAAGATGAACGGTAGATCAAGGACTCAAGGGGCAATTTTACAAACGTTAGGGGGCAAAGTGCTCTTTTTGAAACGTTAAGGGGCACTTTGCAAAACACCCCAAACGATAGGGGGTGATTGCAATTGACCCGTTAAACAAAGTCCGTTGCGTCTTTGGGTTCGCAAAACCCGACAATTCCAAAAGAACTATCTTTAAGAAAATCTTGATGGTTTCCAAATCATCCGTTTTTCACGGACAAATTGATCTCTTGGACTTCTGTTTTTCCCATGTACTGTTGTTCAAGAACCCCCTCATCATTCTCAGCTTGGTCTGCCCATGACGCTCGTGAAGGAGAGGAATTGTCATCCTCTTGAGCTAGTTCAGGATTGATTGTGACTAACACCATTGAGTCGTTCACCCCTATATTAGTCTGATTTGGCAAATCGGCAACTCCCACCATCTAGTCACCATTGGTGGGTGAGGCTCTTTGTTCCACAACCTCGTTTTGTATCGTTGCTGCAGATTCATGAACAGCTGGTTGTTCCGGAGGAATATCCTACCCAAAAAGGTCACTCTGAAGCCTATCTTGTACCTCTTTCACTGGTATAATCGAGACTGATGATTTACGACGCCAAACTCACTTGCTTCGTGATTGTCCATGTGAACTCACGTTGCATTATTATAAATGGATTGTCCATTCGTAAAACTATCAAATCTTTTAGAAACGGAATATCTCTTTGTAAAATCCCACATTTGCTTCTATAAATAGCAGAAGCAACCTTTTATTACGATACTTTATCTGATTGTTTTCATTCTAATGCAAAGTGAATCTTAATTAAAAACACTGTTGATATGCAAAATGATAAATATACTACAATGCCAAAACAATACTAAAATATAACAATTCTAAGACATCATTCTAACCATAATTTAACTAATAATCTGACACAACTAAAAAAGAGACAAACAAACTAAAGCATATCATCTTCCCATAGACCTCGTCTCCTTCGACGAATCCATCATCGACATCATCGCACTCATAGCATTGGCCTCGCCCTGGACCATTCCTAAAGTTCATAACTCATTCCACAAATCACTCAGGTCCATGAAAACATCAGTATGATGATCCCCTCCAGTGGGAAAATAAATATCGCCGAAGTTGCCACTACCGAACTGATTCATCGGAGGAACTGGTTATGAGCATGGGTAGAAGTGCTCGGGCCAAACTGGGTCGACTAATGCTGAGATTATTGCATCTGGGCCACACTAGCGAGTGTCTTATCCAAATCCACCAATAGAGCCTTCATCTCGGTGTTCTCTCTGGCATAGTCATTCTGAATCACGAGGGACTTCTTAGGATCCTTTCTGGTAGGAATTCCCCAAGCCTCCAGATCCATGCCCATGCCCATGCCCAATCCCTTCAACCAGCTACGATTGGGGCCTTCTACAGTCTTCGACCACCTCTGGACATCAAATAGGGGCCACTTTGATCTATCAGACCCGTAGAAGTCTGTACAGTCCTGCACATATCCCTCCTAAGTAAACAAAACAAATTCAATTATTTATAAATAATTCAGAACTCATAGTAAGTATATGAAAATACTTTGAAATCTGTATTATGAAACTCACATAAATCCCTTTGGTGTCATCGTTGATGGAATCTAGATGTCCATCAACCCTCCTCCTTGATCTCATATTTGTCCACGCATCCAGTGTGGGACAGGTGTCATCGGACTCTTAGCTTGCTGGTAATCATTAATAAATACATATAGTTAGTATCATGACTGAAACGTTGAAATACTATACCAAGATCAACACCAAATTTTCTAATATGAATTCACCTACATTTATAATAATAGAGTCATATAAATTCAAAATCAGTTTTTAATTAATAATATTTATAAACAATAATTAAAGGTCAAATCTACCTTTCTCTTATGGTGCTCATGCGTGTTGATAGAACCCCCACAATAGTTGACTAGCAGCATCTTCGATCTGTTCTGTCTCGCTTGTCTAGCCTTAATTTTCACCGTTGTCGATTCCCAGTTGTGGATCTAGTAAGGTAAAAGATGGGATGGAAGTTAACATGGGCTATCTTGATAGGAGGGATCATCTTTCTGTTAAATTAGTTTGTCTTCGCCTTGTTGATCTCGCTGGACAAACGACATTAGGCGATGGTTTCAAACGCCTCAAAGATCAAAGAAGTCAGTGGCGAGACCCACGGATAGATCGAATGCATTAAAATTTTAGTAATCAAAATGCATTACGTACTTGCAAGAAAAAAATAAAAAACAACAATAAAATTGGAAAAAGAAATACATGTCTTAAATACCTGAAAACGATCCGAAAAAAGTCATTTGTGCTCAAGGGGGATAGCACTATATGTCGGCCACGGTTTAGGCAAAAGAATCTTCACAATCTTGCTCATCGTGCGTACACTCTCATCCGGTCAGACCAATGGCCCAACTCGTAGATCCATATCACTATTTGATCATCTGGACGATCAGCCTGCTGATTTGCAACAACCATACCACGTGCTTTGCGCTTCTGTCGACTAGGACCCGATCATTTGAAGAGTCGACATGCGAAGGTTCGGCTTGAGAAGGCCCAGAACTTGATGGACCCACATGTGAAGGTCTTACATGATCAGAATTAAGGACCCCCTGAGCTACAATGTATATCAGAGCCACTACTATGATGGACCATAGGAGACCCGATAGACTAGCCTGTAGGAACGTTCGGTGCCAGAGCATCAAGCTGAATAGTACTTGTGGATTCCCTACGAATTCCTAATCACCAATCTACCCTTGCTCTGGGGGAAGTAGGTGGACGAGGATTTGGGTTATCTGCCATCTGCCCATTAAATGAACTATAATTAATATAGTTCAAAAAATAATTCAATTAACACACTTAAATTAACGCGCTAATTGCACAATTGTAAATAAATCATATGTATTCATTTATTTGTTATATTTAATTTAGGTTAATTGGTTAAAAATTATTATAATACGACATATATATATATATATATATATATATATATATATATATATATATATATAATATGACTAAACATATTTTGTTAGGATGGTAATTTAATAACAAATTTAGACATAGTTAATTTAACTAATTATCAACTGTTATAGTATAATCCTACTTCTACGGACAAACCATGGTAGTTTTCTTAGTTAGAACATAATTATTTCACCAATACTTTTCATTTCACTAAGGGTATAATTATATTATTTCTAGACCTATAGATACCCCATGATTATAGCTATTTTTTCTCATTCATTTAAAATCCTACCTTACTCAAATTTTCCCAATATTTCATATAAAAATATTGCTAACAAAGGACAAGAGCTAATTAAACTAAATTCCAACTCTAAACCCTTCCACAATTTGATCTTCGTGATTCATGTCCTAATCTAAAAGTAGAACAAGCAAATACCAAATTTTAACCTATATAACCCATTTTCACCCTTAAATCTCTTTCTTTACCAGATCGATGCAAATGTAATTCGGAATTCAGGGAAAAATAGTGTAAAAACGTTATCAACTGATAATTAACGTGAAACACATAATTTAAATGACAAAATACTTATTGCAACTGATAAAAATCATCAAACACAATATCATCGGTAAAAAATGAAGAAACCCTATAAACACATAATAAATAGTAAATAATGTAAAAAAGATAATTTAAACAGTTAAGAGACCTTACCGTGAGTAGAAAGGGGAAAACACGCGAAAGAAAGGGAAATCCCTTTCTAAAGAGTGCATAAATGACCAAAAAAATCCGTCTCTGAAGCCGTATATACCTCACTTTTACAAACGGGTAATCTGTTTGTAAAAGTATTTCTAGAAATGGCAGTCGCGTTTGTAAAGATATTACAAATGGAACTGTCGTCTGTAATAATATTAGGATTCTAGTGACTAGAACCCCGTCACTAGTAATAACTAGTAGAGACGGCGTGGCTGCTTGTAGAAATTTTATATTTTTACAAACTGCCTCATCGTCTCTAAATAATAGTCAGTCAAAAGGCATGAAGAACACGAAAGACTGGTCAAAGCGCTCCAAGTTGATTAGTGACGAGATCCCCGTCACTAATAATTAAAGGCCTTTCACAAACGGGCTTCCCGTCTCTTAGGAGGTCTTTTTACTGACGGAAAATATAGTTTCTAATAGTTGGTATCTGATGATCGTTTTTGTAGTAGTGAAAACATGTCATCCTTCATATGTATCTTGAGTTTATCGTCCATGTACTGTAACTAGGGCTGTTCATGGTCCGGTCCGAAACGGGTAACCGGACCGGATCGTGCTTAACGGTTTACCCAAACCGGACCGTTTTCAAACGGTCCGGTTAACGGTTCGCAAAAAAGGGCCTAACGGGTTTACTGGGTTTAGAAAAACCCAAACCGTTAGGTTAACGGTTAAACCGTTAACCGTTATAATATTATTTTTTTTATAACTTGTATTTGTAAAAAACGTGGGTGCTTTAAGGTAATTTGGAGATGTAATGAAACTATTCTTTTTGTTGTTGATGATTATCCTTTTAGTTGTATATGAATATTATGGAATTATGCATTTATACTGCGTTGAATATTTTGAGTTGGAGATGTAATGAAACTATTCCTTTTATTGTTGATGATTATGCTTTGAGTTGTGTATGAATATTATGGATTTATGCATTTATATTGCTTTAAATATTGTGATTTGGAGATGTAATGAAACTATTCTCTTTGTTTGTTGATGAATATACTTTAAGTCGTGTATGAATGTTATGGAATTATGTATTTATATTGCTTTGAATATTGTGATTTGGAAAAGTAATGAAAATTATTCCTCATCTTTGTTGATGATTACGCTTTGAGTTGTGCATGAATATTATTTGATTGTGTATAATTTTTTTTTTGAGATTTTATTGGATAATTTTTTTTTATTTTAAAATAGGAAAAATTGTTAACAGGTTTGGCCAAAACCCGTTAACCGGACCGTTAACTAACGGTTTGGCTTTTTAGGCTTAACGGGTTTACTGGTTTTTAAAA
Organism: Misopates orontium; assembly: GCA_946800315.1. Classification (NCBI taxonomy): domain Eukaryota; kingdom Viridiplantae; phylum Streptophyta; class Magnoliopsida; order Lamiales; family Plantaginaceae; genus Misopates; species Misopates orontium. The sequence goes on from OX326951.1 coordinate 26,175,588, forward strand.
AACCGGACCGTTGGTCCAAAAACCCGGACCGTGAACAGCCCTAACTATAACTTAACTTGAAAACCTCATTTTGACACATTATGTCATTAATGGGCTAGTAAAAATCTGTTAGAAAATTAATTAGTTTATATATTTTGATGACACATACTCTCCCTCTTGGGATCGTACCCGTCCACGTGGCCTAATCTTCTGACCTCATCTCGCCTCACTACCCCCTTTCTCGCACAATGCACGACCCCCAGGTACATCGACCCCCTTTATCCCCCGAACCCTTGTTAAATATTTATTATATCATATCCTATGCTGCACGTACTCCCCGAGGGGGTCGTATCCACCACATGCAGGTGTACGTCACCTATTCATCAATCCGTGGCGACCGTCCCTCCTCCCCAACCAGAGGGGAGAATCGGACGTCAGCATCGACGTCACACTCCACTCGCTCGGATGCGTTGTCCCCCTCACAGGGCTCGACCGCCCCGCTTCCCCAATAAAGAGCGAGGGTTCGGAAATTATAAGGTGTAGTCAGAGCACGCCGTGCGCCGAGGGTAGCATGCAGGCACCACGTGCCCTACTCTACAAGGGTACTCAAATACCCTATTACCCTCGGACGAGCATGCACGGTGACACGTGCCCAGGGCCAAATTACACTTATAACCTCTCCCTCGCCCTATAAATAGGGAAGCGGGTTAGTCATAAATGCAAGCAGACTCAAGCACAACACATCCCCCTCTGAGGTCACTGATCCCGATATAAGCAAGAGATAGCCCCCCTCCCCCCCTAGCAAGAAAGGTGCGAGCCAAGGAGGTCGGAAGAGTTCAAGATTGGTTGGAGGAAGCAGGTTGAAGGGAGATCGTGTGAACGGAGCCCGAACCCCCAAGGGCCGTGGATAGTTGCAGCAACAGCGGAGCAGCAGAGAGCTTGCCGAACCCGGGGGCATCTTGAGTCGGGACCGGCGTGCGAACGGCTCCGGTGACGAGCGCGGCGAGAAAGGGGCGTCATCAGTGGCGCCGTCTGTGGGAAACGTCACTAGAGTCCCTGAGGAAGCTCAAGTAATGCACCCGGGATTGGTAAGCTCTTACCCCGTAGATAACATATTCAGTTTTCAATCTCCGTCGCGTTTGTTTTCCCAAGCTGTCATGGCAATAGCATCCCAAAATTCCGAGGAATCCATTTCTTCCTCACCGGAAGTTTCCAGTCAGCACGCATACGAATCCCCGAATCGAGCAACTACACCCGACGGAGGGACCACCACCGAGGTCCATATGACCATGAGCGAGTTAGATCGCTTATTGGAAACCGCTGCTGAACGAGGCGCCCGGCGTATGCGACGGCAAGAAGTGAGAACCAGGGGGAGATAGACCCCGCCCCCGGAAACTACTGCTCGAGTCCATGAGTACTATCAGGGGCGAGACGAAGCTCGAAGAGCGAGAGCGGAAGCCGAACGCGCCAGTGGTAGAAGAGATCGACCCGCTGAAGGGCGACACGCCAGAGGTCCCCACCCAAATCCAGGTATGTCCGATAGCGATCCGCATTTATTCGATATGATGTTTGAATTAAGAAAGGAGGTGCAAGCTTTGAAGAAGGATAGAAATGGAGAAACGAAAGAAGAAGAGAAGGGTAGTCCATTTGCCCCGCACATATTAAACCCAGAAATCCCAGCGTCCATGCGTTTGCCTAACCCAGTGGTATACACGGGGGACCGACATGCAAAAGATCCTCGCGATCATGTTAACCAGTTCCTGGAAATGATGGATATTCTCAACGCACCTGACCATGCCCGATGGCGAATTTTCCGATCCACCCTGACCGGGAGGGCGCAAGCATGGTTCTCCCAATTGCCCAGGGGATCCGTTCACTGCTTTGATGACCTCCGGGAGTTGTTCGTCCGACAGTTCGCATGTAATCGGCGCTACCCGAAAACTGCAGGGCACTTGATGACCATGGACCAAGCAGAAGGAGAAAGCTTGAGGGATTACATGCGTAGATTCGCCGACGCTGCGATCGATGTAAGGCATGTAGACCCTCACATATTGTCTGGTTTGTGGCCCAGGGCACCCGATCGGTAGAATTTGCTGAGGCTTTGGTAAGACATCCGGCCCAAACCCTGGAAGAACTCATGCAGAAAGCTGAGAGATACATGCTGCTCGAAGATACGCGGTTAGCGAAGCTCAACCAGAGAGGATATGACGATCGAACAAAGAATCGACGAGGAGAGAACACGCGAAATCGGCACGATGTCGTCAAAAGGTACCTAGAGCCCGTCCCAATAACTCCTTTAAAAATTTCTAATGTTGAGGTGCTGGAAGTAATGGAGGGGCATCCCGACCTACGATGGCCTCCCCAATCGCAGAACTCAGAGAACCTACGTCACACCGGAAAATGGTGCCAATTCCATCGAAGTTGGGGGCATAAGACGGAACAGTGTGACCATTTGAGGAATGAGATTGAGCGATTGATAAAGAGAGGGTACCTGCACCAGTTTCTCGAAAGAAGGAAAGATCTTCCTCGAGGAAGAAAGCCGATGGAGGAACGAGAGGCCAACCGGTCTCGCGTACCGGAGCGTGAGGAGCGTCGAAGCACGGAGCGTCAGGAGCCAGAGAGGGAAAATTCCTAGGCTCGAAGAAGAAGATACGAAAGCGGGGCAGTAGACGAAGAGCAAATCCCGCCCCAGTATTTACCTCCTCCGCCTTCGAACTACCTGCGCAATCCTATGAACGGCAGGACTATTAACGTGATCGAGGGAGGCCCTTTGGCATTCTCATCCACTCAAAAGAAGAGGAGGTTCTTGAAGGAGACGCAACGGGTAAGTCTGAAATACCACGTTTTTTCTACTAGCATGTATGCACCCCCCCGATTACCTTTGGTCCGGAGGATCTAGTAGACATAGTCCATCCCCACGATGACCCGATAGTGATCCAAGCCACGATACATGGAGCTGAGGTGGCTCGAGTTCTGATTGATACTGGGAGTTCGGTGGATGTGATGTTTTTGCCGACCTTTTTCGCGCTTGGGCTCCAACTGGAGCAAATAATGCCGGAAAAGGTTCCATTGGTAGGCTTTGATGGAAGTCCGAGAGATACGTTAGGTTCGATCCCACTCTTGATGTCATGGGGAGAGGGACACTTGCGTAGAACGGAGGAAGTAAAATTTTGGGTCATCAATGCGCTCGCCAAAACTTACAATGTGATTTGTGGACGACCTTCCCTTCGTTTGTTCGAAGCGGTACCTTCGGTTCTGCACCTAAAGGTAAAATTCCCTACCATGAACGGGATCGGAGAAGTCAGAGGGAACCAAGCTCGAGCCCGTGAATGCCGCTTGAACACGATAGCGGCAATTGAGGAAAGGGAAGGTAGTGATCACCGAAGCCAGGGAGAACTTCGCAGAATCGAAGCGAGGAAACTATATCCAGCGGAAGAGCTCAGGGAAGTCCAGGTCGTTCCGGAAGAATCTGAGAAGAAGGTCAAGATGGGAACAAACATTGACCCGGCCATCGAGTTACAACTCCTCAAGACCCTGCGACGTTTCCAGCATGTGTTCGCCTGGGAAGGAGGACCTCTAGGACGCATCAGCCCATATGTGTGCAAACACTGCTTGGATGTACGACCTGATGCCAAGCCGGTGCAGCAAAGGAAACGCAAGATGGGTCCCGAGAGGAACAAGGTGATCATGTCTGAGTTGCAAAGGCTGACTGGGTTGAATCAAATCCGAGAAGTACGATACCCCGAATGGTTGGCCAACGTTGTCTTGGTCCCGAAGTCGGGAGGACGGTGGAGAATGTGTATAGACTTCACGGATCTAAACAATGCGTGTCCGAAAGATTGTTTCCCCTTGCCTAGCATCGATCAATTAGTGGACTCCACGGTGGGATGCGAGCTGCTTTCAACCATGGATGGAGATCAGGGGTATAATCAGATTCCGATGGCCGAGGAAGACCAAGAAAAAACCAGCTTCATCACGGACTTTGGTACGTATTGCTACTTGGTTATGCCTTTCGGATTAAAAAATACAGGGGCTACGTACCAGCGGCTTATGAATGCTATGTTCACTTCGATGATTGGAAATAACCTGGAGGTGTATGTGGATGACATCATTGTAAAGAGCCAAGAGGCCAGCTAGCACAACGCTGACTTGACGGAAGCTTTCCAGATTATGGACAAGTTCGGACTAAAAGTTAACCCTCGCAAATGCTCCTTCGGGATCCAATGAGGCAAGTTCCTCGGCTTCCTTGTCACCCAGAAGGGCATAGAGGTGAACCCCGAAAAAGCCAAAGCAATCTTGGAGATGCCCGCCCCGGCTACAGTTCGAGATGTACAACGACTTACGGGAAGAATGGCCTCACTCAACCGATTCATCTCGAAGGCGGCCGAGAAGGGGATCCCCTTCTTCAAAGTACTTCGGAATGTCAAAAATTTCCAGTGGACCGAGGAGTGCCAGAAGGCGTTCGGTGATCTGAAGGAGTATTTACTCCAACCGCCCCTGTTGGTCAAGCCCCAGCCAGGGGAAAGGCTTTTCGTGTACCTCGCCGTAGGGAAAGAGGTCGTAAGCGCGGTGCTCGTGCGAGCCGAAGGAACAGACCACCTCCCAGTCTACTACACCAGCCGAACCTTAAAGGATGCGGGAACTCGATATACTTCCATCGAGAAGTTTGCTTTTGCTCTTGTCACGACGGCGCGAACGCTCAGGTCATATTTCTTGGCCCACCCCGTTACCATACTCACGAAGCATCCACTGCGGGCCATACTCAGCCATCCCCAGGTGTCGGGGAGAATGGTGAAGTGGGCTGTGGAGCTCGGGGAGTATGACATCCAGTACGCCCCTCGGCCGTCCATAAAAGCCCAGGTACTAGCCGACTTTATGGTGGAAACCTACGAAGCCCTTGAGGAAGTTAGTACTGAGAAGATTTGGAAGGTGTATGTCGATGGCTCTTCAAGCAGGGGCGTAGGAGGAGCAGGTGTGGTGTTTAAGCCAATGCACGAGGATGGATCCGAGGAGACGTTATCTTTCGCTGTGAAGATAGATTTCCCTGTATCGAACAATGAAGTGGAATACGAAGCACTACTAATCGGAATGAGGTTGGCAAAAGAAGGAAAGATGACCCGGATCCATGCCCACAATGATTCGCAGCTAGTGGTGCAGCAGGTGAAGGGGGTGTACGAGGCTAGAGATGAGAGAATGAAGGAGTACTCGAACGCAGTGCGCAAATCCCAAGAAAGATTCAAAGAATTCACCCTCGAACAGATTCCAAGGGCCGAAAACGAGGAAGCAGATGCCCAATCTCGGACGGCCGCAGGCATGCACTCCATCGAGACCCGACAAGTAACGTTCCTTACTATTAGCTCGTCGGAGAAAAATCACGTTGCGTTAGAGGTGTTGAATCTGGAAAACGAAGATGGGAGAGGTTGGATGACGGAAATCAAGGAGTACTTGGTGAACCCGGATAAGTACGAGCACCATGGGGGATTAGGGAAGAGAGCTACCCGCTTTTTTATAAAAGACGGGGTGTTGTACAAAAAGGGGTTCTCACAACCCTATCAGCGATGTTTGTCCGAGGAAGAAGCCATTAATGTAATGAAGGAAGTGCACGGTGGGAGTTGCGGAAACCACTCCGGAGGAAGAAGTCTAGCCCAAAAGATACTGAGGCAGGGTTATTACTGGCCCACGATGCAGAAGGATGCCAAGGAGTTCGCACGGCAATGCGAGCAGTGCCAAAAACACGCCACTATGACGCACCTCCCCGCGGCCGCATGGGAGCCCAACCTTGTCCCCTGCCCGTTTGACAAATGGGGTATAGACATCGTGGGTCCCATGATTCAGGATCGGGGGCAGAAGAAGTATCTCCTGGTCGCCGTGGATTACTTTACAAAATGGGTCGAGGCAGAGCCGATGGCACAAATCACCTCTGCGGCTGTGATCAACTTCCTATGGCGCAACGTTGTGTGCAGGTTTGGAGTGCCTCGGGTACTAATCAGTGACAATGGGTTGCAATTTACTAGCGACCAACTCGCGAGATGGTGCGAGCACTGGAAGATTCAGCATCGCTTCACCTCTGTCGGTTATCCCCAGTCGAATGGCCAGGTCGAGGTCACGAACCGCACCCTAGTCCAGGAGTTAAAAGCACGACTCCTGGCATATCAGGGAAAGTGGGTCGAGGAAATCCCAGGCTTGCTGTGGGCATATCGAACCACCGCTCGATCCTCTACCGGAGAGACCCCGTTTAGTTTGGCCTACGGACACGAGGCAGTCATCCCCGCAGAAATAACCACCACCAGTTGGAGAGTGCAAGAGTACGAAGAGAACAGCAACAACGAGCATATGGTTTTGAGCTGGACCTTCTGGAAGAACGAAGACGAAGTGCAGCGCTACGAAGCACACAATACACGGCCCGCATGGCGCGATATTATAACCGTCGGGTAAGGGATCGGACTTATCAAGTGGGCGAGTTGGTCCTACGTAGGGTAGGGGCGTCGAAAGCCGTGGGAAAATTGGACCCTGCCTGGGAAGGACCATACCAGATATCCCGCATCTTGGGAGCAGCAACTTATCAGCTGCGGGACATGGAAGGCCGAACCTACCCGCGATCATGGCATGCCTTGAACCTTCGGAAATTTTACCCCTAATAGCTGGATGCAAATTAGAGTCAACGCCCCCCTTTTTTCAGAATAACGAAGAACGGACCAGGCCCAGGTAAGTAAATTAGCTTGTAAACTTCCCAGTCGAATTATCTACTTAAGTCCATGTAATTCAGGGAACTACGTGCGGCTTGATTCCCAATTTTACAATGAGGGATACGTAGGAAGCCCGGAAGTTAATCGGGTTCAGCCCCAAAAAATAAAAATAATATATGTACACTACACACCCGCACAAAGATAAGTTAACAATACAGGGAGAGCTAAGGGAGAAGTTTCATTACAAAGAAGCGGGGTTACATAACTCGCTTCGCCTGCTACCCGCCATAAGCGAGGCGAAGGATAAAGAAAATAAAAAAGGGAGAAAAAGAAAGCAATAAAATTCCTAAAGCCCAAGCGCCCTTTGGCCTTCGCCCCTCTCCTCAACGATCCTCCCGACGCCACTTGCCGGCCCGGATGGCTGCCCTTCTCTCTTCCTCTGTCATCTCCCTTATTACCCGTTCGGGAGGAGGACTCCTCGATCCACCAAGGGGTACCGTTGGCAAGGAGAAGGTAGGAGCAGCGGACGCAGGGGAAGAAGCAGGAACTGGAGGGCGACTTCGGGAACGACGAGGTTCAGCCCTCGAGCGATGAGCCCCGCTAAATGAAAGGATCACCATGCCCGGAGGAACACCCGAAGCTTATACACCACACTCATACACAGATCGTAGCCACAACCCATGTAAGTCTGGATGTCTTCCTCAGTAAGCCCCGCCGACTCCTTCCTCTTCGCTGAAGAAGAGCGAGCAGCAGCCGAAAGCCCCTCAGCCAGCCTCCTCTCGTAATCGGCGCGTGCCGCGGCCAGCTCTGCTTCCTTTTGGGCCTTGAGCTCCTCCCTCGCGGTATACGCCTTTACCAGGGCCGCCTCTACCTCGGCCACTCGCGCCCGGGCTTGCTCCAGGTCCGACCGCAGACCCTCCATCTTAGCCCGATCAGCCATCAGGGAGTCTATCAAGCTCCGCGAGTCCTCCTCCATGTCCCTTAGATCCCTCGCCTACTCCGCAATATGACGCTCCCGCGACCTCGAATCGGCCAGAGCCGATTGGAGTGATGCTAGTTGGTGGGAGTCGCGAGAAGACATAATCTCTCGGGTATCCAACTCCCGAACCACGAACAACACCTGAGGAGGAAAAGGGTCAACATGAGAAAAGTATACCAAAAGAAAACATAGAAGGAAGAAAAGAGCACATACGTCAAGAGCGCTGCGGGATAAGTGGGCCAACAGATGAGCACCGTCCGCCTGACCGAGGGTTCCTCGCTCCTCAGATCCCAAGAACCCATCCACCCAGTCTCGCAGACCCTGAGGAATAAAGATGGATTGAGAAGACCGAGGGTCCCTACTCGTCCCCTCCCCTGTAGGAGCCACGGGAGTATAAGATGATGGAGCCTCGGACCTAGCGGGAGCAACAGGTTCCCGGAGGTAAAGGGATCGAAGGAAGCAATGTTTCCCGATTGGCCGACCCCCGTCTGATCCGCCGTAAAACTGCGGGAGGCACGGGGCGTAGGGTGACAGCTGTGCGGAGTAGAGTCCGCCCTAGGAGTAGCCCTGGATCGAGAAGAAGGGGAAGCCGTACCACCCTCGGAAGGAATGGCAGCCGAAGCAGCAACCGGGTTCACTAGACGTCGCCCCGAAGTGGCCTGGCCCTCAGAAGCAGGAGAACCGTCATTCGAGGAGATCTCCTGGACAGCTTCAGCCGCGCTCGCGGAAGAGTTATCCACCATATGCGTGGCCAACTCGTCCCCTGTCAGAGAAGATTTATAAAAAAGGAGATTAGTACCAAAGCATTGCCAAATAAGAAGTATATAATGAAGAGATACTTACCGAAGGGAGTGCCTCGCCTCATCGGAATATCAGCCCCCTCGGGATAAGCAGCCCCGGACTGGAGGCCCACCATCACCATGGCTCGAGGGCGCTCGAGGATCGACATCGAGTCATAGATGGCGGAAAAGAATCCTCGCTGCTCCAGGAAGGTGGTCTTAGGAGCGGAGTCGACGATGTCCACATAGCTCACCCCCCATCGAGTAGACACGGCCCATGGTTCGCTTTGCCTGCGGAGGAAAATGTAGTAACTCCGCCAGTTGCAGTAGGTGGGGAAAGCGGTCGAGACACGGGTAATAAAAGAATTCACAGATTGACGAGCCACCAACTGGAAGAAGGGGTAGCTCTGTCTCACTGGACGAAGGGAAAAAGCCCCGAACAGCAGGGCAGGAGTCAAAGGAATGTTGTGATAATGACACAGAAGAATAAAACCTACCAGGTACCGGTAGGAGTGGGGGACTAGTTGGCTTGGGCAGATTTGCAGAAAGTTAAAAATGGCAATCATGAAAGCAGGAAAAAAGTAGCGGAGTCCGTTGCGGACTTGCTCAGAATAAACGGTCAAGAAACCCTCAGGAGGGTCGTAAGCTCGTTCCTCAGGGGTCGGAATCCTCACCTCCACCCCAGGGATACCATGCTGATCTAGCAGCGTCTGCACGGTTTCAGCCGTCTCAAGAGAAGGGGCGTAGCCGGCAAGTCCTGCACCCATCATGTGGATGGGCTCGACCTCTGTAGCCACCAGTTGGAACCCCACTCCCCGGCCCCGGAAGGATTAACAGTAGGAGGGCTTGGCCGTGGAGCAATCGGTGGAGAAGCAGGTGATGAAGGGAACACCAATGGAGTCTCCTGGGAGGGTGACTCATCGGATCCCAAGATGTTTTCAGAGTAAGAAGCGGAGGAAGACATTTTTAGCAGATAGCAAGAAGCAAGAAGCAAGAAGATAGGAATTGCTGGAATGCAGAAGATGAAGTGACGAAATGAGGTAAGTAAGTTTGCTTATTTATAATCTTTGAAGTAACGCTTCAGTTTGGCGGGAACAACTAAAACGCCTAAAGCACTGATACCGCTCGGGCTACCAATAAGAGACGAGACAGGAAGGACACGTGGCAGTCATACATGGGTGTCTGCTATTAATGTGCCTTTTCGAGGCACTAATGATGACAAAGGAAATTATGCGTGCTAAAGTGAATAACATTTAGAGTAGCGCGATAATCAAAACGGCCGGATGGGACGTGTTGGTCCAAGAAACGGCGGGCTATGAGTTGCCAGAGTTGAAAAGACTCCTCGAACCATTACAGCCTTTAAAGAAGGGCCATTGTCCGAGGCGACTCCTAAAGAGACTCCCCGAGCCGTTACAGCCGTTGAAGAGAACGTTTCTGAAAAGGTTTTAAGGAAAAGTTGACCGGTTTGGGTAGCGTTTCGAGGGGTTACATCAAACCCCGCTCTACGAGGTGTCCAGCTGAACCTTTGAGCACCACGCGTACTTCCGAGGGGAAAAACAACAACTCTCGTCGAAACACGCAACGAGGGGCTAAGGGTACGCCCTGTTGACCGGCAGAAAACCCTCGTGGAGTATCATGAGTTGACTCGCTCCTCACTATACGACTTGTGGGTTTTAGCCAACTGCTCTTAGGAGATGTCCCGTTGAATCTCTGAGCCACCACGCGTATGTCCGAGGGGAAAAACAACAACTCTCGTCGAAACACGCAACGAGGGGTGAAGTATACCCTGTTGACCGGCGACCGTCCCTTTAGAAGTATCACGAGTAGACTTGCTCCTCGTAATACGGCTCGAGGGCCCTAGCTAACTGCTCTAAAACGAGGTATCTTGTTACGAACCTTAGAGCCCCACGCGAGCAACGCAACTAAGGCGACCGATTCCTTTAGGAGTATCATAGGTCGACTTGCTCCCCGTGATACACCTCGAGGGTCATAGCTGCACAACTCCTAGGTACCTTCACGGGAACCCGAGGAGCCCCGCACGTACTTCCAAGGAGTAAAACAACAATCCTTGTTGAACCACGGCACGTGGAGCAGATGTGCTCCCGCGATTGTTTCATCCTCGAAATTCTACCCCGAACCGGCAACTTAGTGAAAGACGGTATACGAAAAAGAGATAAAGGAAGACCTCGGAAAAGATATTATTAATCCTGGAATTATTACAACTACAAGGAAAAAGAATAATTAAATACAGGAGGCCTAGACTACAATGTCCCTCAGGAGGGTCGCTTGCCCTCCCTTATCGACCTGCGACGCCCCTCAAGCGTCGGAGCATCATCATCGACTTCAGAAGCTCCGACGGTGGAAGCCATCCGCTAGGCCGTCTCCGTCACCCGGGGAGCAAGAACATCAGCAGGACGAGAGTCGGGAGGACCAGGGCCAGTCACCAGCGGCCCACCAGCCAAAATCGCCTCGGCTATCTCCCGAACCCTTCTCGCCCTCGTCTCAGGAGAGGAACGCCAGGATACCGTCACGCCAGCCTCCGGGAGGACAATCCGAGTAGAAGGGAGCTTAGCTTGATAAGCCTCAAGAATTGCTTGCCTTTCGGCAAGGCTAGGAGGAGAGCCGGGCGGTATTTCCGATGGTACCTCGATCTCCTGGGGAGAAAGGGTCCTCAGATCAGCCTCAGGTACGATCCAATTTCTTGCTTTTAATTGTTGTATGGATCCTTTGTACCCAACCATGACCAGGGCAGCAAACACCTTCCGGAAATAACCATGATGGAGCGGAGAACAGATGTATCGAATGATACGATCGAATGCGTCCCGACGAGACTTCTCGATGAGTTGTCTCCGAAGATCCAGGTTGACCCGCCGAACCTCATCACCAATCCGATCGTTTATGGTGGTCCGGCATTCCTCCAGCTCCGCCCGAAGGGTCTCGGCGGTAGCCACCGCCTTTGTCTGCCCCACCTCGGCCTCCTTCAGCAGCCGAGAGGTGGTTTCCAAGGTGTCCCTCAAAGCCACCAACTCCAGGGCCCCCTCATCCCTCACTCTCTCCGCCCCCCGAAGCTGCTCTCGGACGCGGTCCAGCTCCTCCTTCAACCCAGTCGCGTAGGTTTCCCACTCGCGACACCTCTTCACTCGGGACTCAAGAGCCGTCCGAGCCTCTTGCAAATTGGCCAGGGCCTGGGCGTGATCCGACCTCAGTTTCTCTAAGTCCTCCCGTTCAGCAGAGTCGGGAACGGCGGCTTCCAATTCCGCCACCCGACCCTCCAGGGTGTGGACATACTCCAACAACAAAAATTGGCGGGCGCTAAACTGAACAAAAGAAAGGCGAGCATGTCAAAGCAGGGAAAAAGGAGGATTAACGTGGGGGAAAAGAGGTAAAAGCTTACGTCCACCGCCTCGTAACCAGCTTGGTCTTTCAACCATTGGGTCCCTCGATTCCGGAGCGATGCAACCTCGAGAGAATCTACCACTTGGCTCAGTCTGGCGAAACCGCCACCCATGCCACGCAGTTCCTCTGTAAGGGAACGCTCGACGGACCTAGGATGATCCGGTTGATTCACCACCATTCGTGAAGAAGTGCCCTCTTCACGAGCCTCCCTCAAAACACCGCCTTCATCATCCCTAGCCCCAGGTCTCCCGCCTTCGGCTAACAACCCCAACAGGGTGATCTCTTTTTGTTGGGGCGCCGTGTCGTCCCGAGGACTCTGGGGGGGTCACAGGAGACCCCACGTCTGCAGCCCCGGGCGAACCTACGACTGAGCCTGTTAAACCATCTCTCAAGGTCGAAGAAGAAGGTGCGGGAACGTCAGACTCCCCCCGGCCCTCGGGCATACAAGCAGTCTCCGCATCCTTCCCCTGGGGGTCGGAAGAAGGATGAGAAATAGAACCCCGAGGGGAAGAGGCCAGAGAAATCGAAGCCCCCTCGTGCACGGCAGGAGAAGTGGCCGGGATGCCCCAATCAAAGGAAGCATGCAAAGATTCCCGAATCCAGTCAAAGCCAGTGTCAAGCCCGAGAGGAGCCGGGTCACGGAAGAGTTCGAGATCATCCTCCCGAAGACTACGGAAATCGCCAGGGGACGGCGGAGCTGAGCTCGCATCGCTGCTAAGCCTAGGGGCCGGGTGAGGAGACGAAGCCAACCCCTTATTAGGAGTAGGCAGAGATGGAGGAGAAGACGATGGGGGTTCCTCAACCCTGGTATCCACCGTGGATCGGGAAGACGAAGCCAGCGCTCGAACAGACCTGCCCCCCTTAGGTACTTTAGGAGGCACGGGCACATTTTTGGCTGCCTCTGCCAAAGTGGACACCAGCGAACCTGAAGACATAGATCGGAAAAAAAGAAAACTCAGCATACAAGGAAAACGAGGGAAGCTAGAAACTAGTGGGAGCGGAAGTGAAACTTACAAAATTCAGGGTCCTGTTGCAAAGTGGGGAAATGGGTTGACCTAACCCCTCCTTGAAGACCGCAAAGCTCGAACAGCCTTGGGGTCTTGGTCAGCTTCATCACGTGATACTTCGCCTGGAAGTACCCCTCCTCCATCATCTGGAGCCGAATCCGGTCGAGATGAGTAGAATCCAATTCCGAGAGACTGTTCGACCACGCGTTCGTCACCCCCCAGTTCGCGCAGCTACGACCGGGGGGTTTCACGAAAAAGAAGGAGGATTTCCAGCTACCATAGGAGGAAGTAGCGTCGGTAAGAATCCTCGCCCCCGGAACAGCTTGAGAGGAGCGAGGGGTCAGATAAAAGAAGGGCACCTGGCCCGCACCTACGTCGTACAAGGCCAGCAAGCGGTCGGCCGTGCAGGGAAGCCCACGACCCCGACAAGTAATCTCGAACCCAACCATAATAGAGAAGGCGTTGGGCGTTAGTTGACTCAGACAAAGCCCTAGGGCTTTGGTTACATCTCGAAAAAGAGGCGGCAAAAATGTGCGCCACCCCGCCTCGATTTGGGGAAAGAAGACAGTCAAGTAGCCGATAGGAGGATCATTTGCCCGGTTTGAAGGCTCTGGGATCAACACCGCCACATCCTCCATCGCCACATTGTACTTGGCAAGCAAGCTATCAACAGTGGCCTAGGTCGCGGTGCTCGCGGCGTCATTTATATTCACCACTTGTCTTTTAGATGGCGTCCCCTTCTCAAGGGCGGCGGAAGCGGCCGTGCGCTTACCGCGGCGAGTTGCCAGAGGGGACGATGGCACTGATCGAGATGGAGAGGCAGGAGGAGTAGATCCGGAGGAGGCAGTGGCAGCGGCGTTAGCAGACATAATGATGGTGGATGAGAAGAAGCAAAGAAAATTATAGCTACAAGAAGGAAGAGGGCTATGAGCCTTAAAAAACCGCAACACAAGAAACCTAAATAGACGTGCAAAAAGGCGGTATAACTTCCGCTCGAAACCCAATAACCGCGGATGGATAACACGTATGACTCAGCGTATGAGGGAAGTTTGAGGAATCCCGAGAAATCAGGAAGTGAGATCGACACGCGGTCAGAAGATTAGACCCCTAACTATTTTACTCTCTGCCACGTTCTGCGAACTGCGACAGAGACTGGGGGACTTATGATGACGCATACTCTCCCTCTTGGGATCGTACCCGTCCACGTGGCCTAATCTTCTGACCTCATCTCGCCTCACTACCCCCTTTCTCGCACAATGCACGACCCCCAGGTACATCGACCCCCTTTATCCCCCGAACCCTTGTTAAATATTTATTATATCATATCCTATGCTGCACGTACTCCCCGAGGGGGTCGTATCCACCACATGAGGTATACGTCACCTATTCATCAATCAGTGGCGATCGTCCCTCCTTCCCAACCAGAGGGGAGAATCGGACGTCAGCATCGACGTCACACTCCACTCGCTCGGATGCGTTGTCCCCCTCACAGGGCTCGACCGCCCCGCTTCTCCAATAAAGAGCGAGGGTTCGGAAATTATAAGGTGTAGCCGGAGCACGCCGTGCGCCGAGGGTACCATGCAGGCACCACATGCCCTACTCTACAAGGGTACTCAAATACCCTATTACTCTCGAACGAGCATGCACGGTGACACGTGCCCAGGGAGGGTCGGACGTCAGAGTCAACGTCACATTCCACTCGCTCGGATGCGTTGTCACCCCCACAGGGCTCGACCGCCCCGCTTCCCCAATAAAGAGCGAGGGTTCGGAAATTATAAGGTGTAGCCAGAGCACGCCGTGCGCCGAGGGTAGCATGCAGGCACCACGTGCCCTACTCTACAAGGGTACTCAAATACCCTATTACCCTCGGACGAGCATGCACGGTGACACGTGCCCAGGGCCAAATTACACTTATAACCTCTCCCTCGCCCTATAAATAGGGAAGCGGGTTAGTCATAAATGCAAGCAGACTCAAGCACAACACATCCCCCTCTGAGGTCACTGATCCCGATATAAGCAAGAGATAGCCCCCCCCCCCCCCCCAGCAAGAAAGGTGCGAGCCAAGGAGGTCGGAAGAGTTCAAGATTGGTTGGAGGAAGCAGGTTGAAGGGAGATCGTGCGAACGGAGCCCGAACCCCCAAGGGTCGTGGATAGTTGCAGCAACAGCAGAGCAGCAGAGAGCTTGTCGAACCCGGGGGCATCTTGAGTCGGGACCGGCGTGCGAACGGCTCCGGTGACGAGCGCGGCGAGAAAGGGGCGTCATCATATTTTTTTTGTTTCATTAGATTTAGTAAAATTCAACTGTTCAAAATATTAAAAATTAATTGTTTTTGAATACATTAAATATCACTTATCACAAATTAATTGGATGAAAAATTTGCTCATCTATAAATACCCCGAAACTTGTTTGCAGATTCAAGCGATTTACTTTTGCCTTTTTCTTATTTCTCCTTTTTACTTGGTTGGCCTTATAATGTACCAAGCAAGATGAATATGTTTTTGCTCAAAATAAAAGGTCAAAAGTAATGGAACCAATTGATAATTGCAATCAATTAGCCCAACTTAAATACGCTGCCCATCATCAATTGAAAATGGCCCGTAAGTTGTGTGGACAAACACAATTTTTCCTAACCAATATAACACACCATTATTACTCCGAACAGAATTATTCACGCAATCAACCACTGAGATTTGTGGAGTTTCAGATGCGCGTAAACTCTCGGGAAACGCCTACAATAAATTTTGCGAGATCTTTATGAATCCTAGTTCAACTATACCTCAAAATCCTAATTAAATTGAACTTCTTCACGAAAATTGTATATAAGGACTTGAGCCAAACCCCTCTTATCTTTATCGTCTGCAGTACACATTAGGCAGGCTGTGGATCGAGCATCATTCTTCTACTCTTTTTTTTTCTTTTTTCTTTTTTCTATTTGTTGAAAACTTTGTAGATTGGTAAAGTTCTGCCGTGAGCTTCACAGTAAAGTCCGGTAATTCTTTTTCTGCTGTTCCTTGAAGGATCTCCATTTTCTTTGTCCTAATTGACAGAGAACGGTGCAGCACTTGAAATACACCATTGTTGTTTCTCCGCCAAACACGCGCAACCGGGTTCTTTTCTTTTCTTTTTCTCTTTACGTAACTTCCTCCATCTTTAATATTTAGGGGTTTGTTAGTATGGAACCTACTTCCTTAACTATGAGACAAGTGTTTCTTCTAAGTAGATAGCAGGTTATGCTTCTTTCGGTGTTAATGCAAGCTGCTCAATCACTAATTTTCTTGATACTTCTTAACACCTTTTGAGCTATTGCAAAGAGAGAAACAATGGGTTTAGGCATGAACTGAGTTAAACATTGGATACTCTTGTTAAAATCACGTCTAGTGATGGCGAGTTGTCATAGTCTTCCAACCAATATTCTGTAGATTGTAGGATTTTCAAGAAAAGGTGGATCGTCTAATTTCAGTTTAGCGGTGATGAGGTATAATATCCTTCCAACCATATTCTTTGTTAGGGCCTGCATACTAGCAAATTTCTCACCTAATTAAATTGTGACAAGTGTTATTTAATGTATTATAACTTAAGTTAATTGTTACTAGTTTGAACTTTACTAAATTTAACTTCAATAATAGATAATCAAATTAACTAATTCTCTAATACGTTTTTACTGTTAATTAAATGAAGATGTTTGTCAAAATGAGGTACTCAAGCCAATTAAATCAAGTTCCAGTACGTGGTCAATCAAAACACGTAGAAAGCAATCAAGCATGATGTGTTTTGATCAGTCAAAATGTTTTTTGATAAATATAAATCAATTAAATTTATATTTATCTAGAAGAGTGGAAGAATCAATCATATATCGTCACCTTGGTAGTTGATATTGTCAAGACTTTATTTCTATATTTATGAGAAAGATGTCCCGTCTCAAAGAAAAACCGCACAAAAATATTATATTCTTGAAAAGAAAAAGAAGCTCTCATTATTGTCTCTCAAATTCATCAACTTCAAGCGTTCTTTGCTGGAACAAACTCGTTCTTCATAAAAATTAAAGAAAAAGCCCCCTTTGATTCAAAATCGAGCTGCAAAGTCGTTGAGAATTATTTATGGAGACCAGGTTTCTACTGAAGAAGATGGAGCTTCAATATATCGAAGAATTGACGGCTTCATTCATATCGTTTTTTAATAATATTCAACACAAATCATCTTTTAGTTTGGGATCAAGCTATCACGCTCCTTTTTCAAGCATCTGGATTATCTAAAGGAGACAGAAGTGAAGATTAACTTCAAGTTTTCTCAAATCTTTGATTATTGTTCTTACAAAATCGAATTAGAGGATTCAAGAGAGACTGATACCCAATATATTCTAAAAATATGTAAATTGTTTCAAGTTAAAACAAATAAATTTATATAAATTCAAAATATATTGGATATATCTCTCTTGAATCCCCTCATTCAATTTCACAAGAATAATACTTAAAAACTTGAAAAACTTGTAAGTTAATCTCACTTCGATTTCCTTCAGCGTACTTATGCTTGAAAAATGCCCCATCGAGATTGGTTTGTGGATTCACATTTGAAGCAAGTAAGTTTTAACTTGCGTTTGCCTTATTTTTTCCTTGTAGGATCTCCAGATCTTTCTTTTCTTCTCCCTAAATAACAGAGAAAGGTGCATCACTTGAAATACACCATTATTGTTTCTCTACTAGATTCCGTAAACCACTGCCCAATCCATTTTTTTTTTTTGTAACTTCCTCCATCTTTAATATTTAGAGGTAGTCGTTACTATAGATCAAAATTTTTTGTTTAGTGTAAGTTTTGGTTTGCTAAATATCATAAATTTTTCATAATGTTTCAAAATCCTTTTCCATATATTTCTGAGAAATTCAAAAAAATTATTGTTGTTATAGACGAGAAAATACTTGCATGCTTCCATTCAATAAAAAATAGAAATGCTTTGGTACTTTTTGAGAAAACGTTTAGAAATTTTGATCCATACTTGATACTATTGATTAATGCCTCAGTTATTATATTGTATGCCTTGATAAACTTTATCTGACATCTCCCATTTTTCTTTTTTCTTTTAAACAATGAACAAGTTGGCCATATTCAACTGTGTTTTATCTCCAAGAGGAGCGGAGAGTTTGATTATTATTAATGATGACTATCGATCAACCAAATGTGACACCATCCTAAGAGTGGGTACTTTATACTTGGAAGTTACGCAAAGTGACGGTCGTCGTTGACGATTACCAATCAGGTGAAAGAATGGGTTGAGGAGTACTTTGAGAAAATCTTTGAAGATATGAAACGTTTTGTTGTATTCATCATCGACCATCAATGTAAGATAAAATCTTCCTTGCCTTTCTATTGATTTACCAAAGGTATATATGCAAGGTTATTTACAATAAAGGAAAATAACTTAAAGATAATTACAAAGGAGTCGTAATCCTATACAATCTCTATTACACCCCCGCAGTCGAAACGGGAGGTGACCCGACGTTGAGACTGTCTCGGAAGTCGTCAAAGAGAAGACAAGGAAGGCCTTTGGTGAAGATGTCGGCAATTTGGTACCGAGATGGAACATGAAGAACCCGAACTTGACCGCGAGCAACCTTTTCACGAACAAAATGAATGTCCATCTCAATGTGTTTAGTGTGTTGATGCTGGATGGGATTCCCAGAAAGATAAATGGCACTAACATTGTCACAATAAACAAGAGTGGTAGAGGAGATGGGACAGTGGAGTTCCAATAAAAGGTTGCGGAGCCAACAAGATTCAGAGACAACGTTGGCTACACCACGATACTCTGCTTCGGCGCTGGAGAGGGATAAAGTGGGTTGACGTTTGGCGGACCAAGAGACCAAGTTGTCACCCAAGAAAACACAATAATCGGAAGTGGAGCGACGAGTGTCCGGGCAACCGCCCCAGTTGCCGTCAAAGTATGCCTTGAGAGCCGTGACAGAAGAGGGGCGAAGATGCAATCCGAGTTTGATGGTCCCCTAAACATAGCGCAGAACCCGCTTGAGGGCTAGCATGTGGGCGGCACGCGGGTCGTGCATGTAGAGACAGATCTGCTGAACGACATACGAAATATCCGGGCGGGTAAAGGTAAGATACCGAAGAGCGCCAGCTAGAGAACGAAACAAGGTCGGAACTGGGCACGGATCACTGGCAGTGTCCGCGTCGACCTTGAATTTTGTGTCGACGGGAGTAAGAGATGGCTTGCAAGAGGACATACCGGCCCGATCAATAATTTCAGCAGCATACTTACTTTGAGAAAGAATCAGACCCCCACTATCTCGTGAAACAGCAATTCCCAGAAAATAACTGAGAGGACCTAGATCCTTCATCGCCAACTCAAAGCTAAGTGATTTCATGATAGAACTCTGGAGAATCGAGGAAGAAGCAGTCAAAATGATATCATCCACGTATAATAAGAGATAGGCGAAGTCCAAACCCTGACGGTAAACGAAGAGAGAGTGATCGGATTTGCTGTGGAAAAAGCCAATACTACGCACAAAATCAGTGAACCGTTGGTACCAAGCACGCGGGGCCTGCTTGATACCACAAAGAGAGCGTTTCAGGAGACAGACATGATTGGGATATGTCCAATCCCCAAAACCCAGAGGTTGGTGCATGTAGACGGTTTCCTGAAGATGACCATGAAGAAAAGCATTTTTAACATCCAACTGGTGGATAGACCATGACTTGGATATTGCAATGCTACGGACTGTCTGGATAGTCGCGGGCTTGACCACAGAACTGAAAGTATCAGCGAAATCCACTTCAACCTGTTGAGACCTGCCATCACCAATAACAAGAGCTTTGTATCGCTCAAAAGAACCATCAGAGTTAATTTTATGACGAAATATCCACATAGACCGAATTATATTGACATCAGGGGGGCGGGGTACTAACTCCCAAGTCCTATTTTTAATAAGAGCATCAAATTCGTTGGACATGGCCAATTTCCAATTCTGGTCGGATAATGCAGTCACAGGGTTTCGAGGAATTGGTGATGGAGAAGGACCGGAGTGAAGATTGAAGAGTTGTTTGGGATTGAAAATTCCATGTTGGCTGCGGGTGGTCATTTGAGGTGAGTGGGGCGGGGGGGATATGTGTGAGGCCAAAGATGGGCGGGCGGGCGGTCGATATAGAGCCGCGGGCGAAGTGGGCATGGGGTCGAGTGAGAGGCCAGCACGGGCAGGCGAGGGAGCTGCCGATGCGGGCGATAGCAGGTGGGGAGCCTGTCGATGCGGCGAGGGGTGGGCGAGAACATGCGAGGGGCCGGGCGAGGATTTGGCCGAGGAGGGTGATGGGCGGGGCGTGCGAATTAACGGGCGCGCTGGGCCGATAGGTGTTGCACCGGCCGAATTAGCCCGAGTCGGGTAATTAGCAGTCGAAAGGGGCGGTTTTAGTTAGGGGAGAAATATCGGAGTCCAGAAAAGTGTATAGAAGAGGGGTCGGAATGTGTAGTTGAGAAAAGAGAAAAGTGGATTCATCAAATAACACATGTCGAGACACGAGGACTTTTTGACTCGATAGATCATAATATTTGTAACCGCGATGAGAGGAATGGTATCCGAGAAAGACATAGGGGGAGGAGCGTGCCTGAAGTTTATGGATCTGTGTAGAGGGGATTAGGGGATAACATAAGCACCCGAAAACCCGAAGATGACCATAAGATGGGATTTTGTGATATAAGAGTTGAAGAGGGGTGCAAGAGGCGAGGCGTTTAGAAGGAGTTATATTTAGTAGATATGTGGCCATTTGTAAGGCGTGGTGCCAGAAATAATGGGGTACGGATGCATGGGCAAGCATTGTGCGAATCAAATTGTTAATTGTTCGTATTTTGCGTTCTGATTTGCCATTGTGAGGTGAGGTATAGGGACAAGAAAAACGGAATTGCATGCCAAATTGAGCGCATAATTGGTGAAAAGCATTATTATTAAATTCCGTCCCATTATTACACTGCGTGGTTTTAATATCACGTGCAAATTGAGTTTTAATAAAGTTCCGGAAATTGAGAAACGTGGCATAAACGTAAAATTTTCGAGCTAAAGGAAACATTCACAAAAAATCCAAAATATTATCAAGAAAAAGCACATAATAACGGTGCCCTGAGGAGCTAGGCACATGGGATGTCCATAAGTCACTGTGAATAATATCAAACAGAAAGTAACTAAATGATAAAGAAGAGTTAAAGAGTAATTTAATGTGTTTGCCGAGAGGGCAAGAATTACAAAAGAAAAAACGCAATTGTCTAGTGTCTGAAATTAAATTTGAACGCCTAAGAGTCTCTAAAACAACTTGTCCAGGATGACCCAAGCGAGCATGCCAAAGATCGGGAGAGAGGGTCGTGAAAGCTGAATAAGGGACGACAGGGCGGGCGGTTGAAGAGTGAATGGGATAGAGGTCGCCAGAGCTATTGCATCTTATAATTGGTGTTCCCGTCTTGAGATCCTTCACAGAGAAACCAAACGGGTCAAACTCAACAGAAACAAAGTTATCCATAGTAAATTTTCGAACAGAGAAAAGGTTTTTGATGATGTGAGGAGCGTGAAGAACGTGTTTTAGGGAGAGAAGCGGGAACGGAGGAGAGAGGACCGTACTACCAAAACCAAAAATTGGGATAGATTGACCACTACCAACAACAATTTTATTATTGGTGCTAGAATTAAAAAAAGGTCAGAGCGTACCTTGCGAGGATGTCATGTGGGATGTGGCACCAGAATCCATATACCACTGTGCATCCGGGGGATTCAAGGATAATGTGTGTATGGCGGAAGCGATATCCGTGGGAGCATATTTGCCCGAAGCGGCATTGGGGTCGGCATAGTGGGCCAGGGGTGCCTGACGGTGAGGGTGGGCGGGGCGGCCACGGGGTGGCAGGGTATGGGGGACGGCGGTGCAGCCCAAGGCGGGGGGGGTATTGCAGATAAGGCCACCCCCAATATCGAGAAGGCGGTGCACCACGGCCCTGACCGCGACCGTCGCGGCCGCGGTGGTTGCGGCCCTGACCGCTTCTGCCGGAGTTGCGATTGCCACCTGAATTGGAGTTGCCCAAGGAACCTGTCGGTGCGGCCGGATTTGGAGCAAGAACCGGGGCCTCAGGAGAGGTGGGCGGGCCGGTAAGCAGCGCGGCAGAATCCGGTTGACAAGCGGCCCGCTTTGCAAAACTGGTCTCCTCGAGGGTTAACATGGACCGAGCTTTGTTGAATTGAGGGAGAGGATCACTCTGTTCGATGAGAGTAGCGATGCTGCTATACGCATCAGTAAGTCCGACAACCAACTGTAGGACCAAACGTTGGTCGGAAACCGGAGCGCCGACGTTGACAAGTTGATCCGCCAACATCTTGAGTTTCTGGCAGTAGGTGCTGACGTTCGGAAAAACATCCAGAGTGGTAGAAGAAAATTGATTCTCAAGATGAACGGCACGAGAACTCTTGTTATCTTGAAACAGATCTGCCAGGTGGTTCCAAGCGGTTCCAGGCGTTGGCGGCGGTAGAGTCAGGCTCGATGAACGTGTGAAGAAGATCATTCGAGATGGTGCCGTAAATCCATTGTAAAACAATGGCATCGAGACGATCCCACATGCAGGCGTCCAGACCGGGGTCCGGGGAAGATGCCGGAGAAAGAATAATATGATCTAGAACTTGGTAGGCTCGGGCATGGATTTTGAACAATTCGGACCATGAATTGTATTGGCCGGATTCAACGTCTAATGTGATGGGAATGAAGTTCTTCACATTAGTGACGAAAAGGGCGGGGAAGAATTTGTGAGGAGAGTTGGGAGGTGACGGCGGCAGCGTGGAAGAGCCGGAGGAGGGAGGATCGGAGGTAGGGTTAGTCATTGAGAGAGAAGAGACTTGATACCATGTAAGATAAAATCTTCCTTGCCTTTCTATTGTTTTACCAAATGTATATATACAAAGTTATTTACAATAAAGGAAAATAACTTAAAGATAATTACAAAGTAATTGTAATCCTATACAATCTCTATTAATTAAGTAACGCAACTCTCTTCCCTTTGGGTTAAAGTATTGTTGAAGGCAGTACGACGTAGAATGATGCATCTATTAACTTTCCTAGAGAATTCCACTATATCGTTGGATATCGGGACCGGAAAAAGGATGTGTTCAGTCGTTGCAAGAGTAAACTCACTTTCACAAGACTATGTGATGCAATTTCTGCATCTTTATTCACATACAACCGCAACTCATAAATCAGCAAGGTCTTTTGTGAATCGTGACCCTCCTCAACAAATACT
Organism: Misopates orontium; assembly: GCA_946800315.1. Classification (NCBI taxonomy): domain Eukaryota; kingdom Viridiplantae; phylum Streptophyta; class Magnoliopsida; order Lamiales; family Plantaginaceae; genus Misopates; species Misopates orontium. The sequence continues at coordinate 26,198,679 of OX326951.1, forward strand.
GTCCTCACATCATGTGGGAAACTAACAATTTTGTTATCTTTTTTACATTGTATTTCCAACTTTCCAGGACCGAAGCTATATGATGAGATTTTCCAAGTGAGAATGAACTTTTTGAACAAAAACGGAAAAGAAGATCCACGTGTTCTGCGTACTAGCAATATTTTATTTCATGCTTTTCACTCAGTTTGATACACGGGAACCAGTATCCGCTCTATAATTCACTCGAAGTGAGTGAAAATCATGAAATAAGATGTTGAGTGCAAATAGGATATGTGGATTTTCGTCTTTGTCTTTGTAAAAGATTTCTTTCTGACGGAGTATATCACATCATATAGAGATCCCAGTATTGGAAGGTCGATAATAAATCTAAATCCCACAGCGACATTAATAGTTCATCACATGAAGTGAGTAGAGTATTTGTTAAAGAGGACCAAACCACACAAAAAGGCCTTGATGATTTTTGAGTTGCGGTCATATGTGAATACGATGCGTAAATTGCATCTTATTGTCTTGTGGAAGTGAGTTTACTCTTGTAACGACTGAGCAACATTCTCCGTCCACTCCTAATACCCAAGAATACAATGGAATTCTCCAGGAAAGTTAAGAGATGCGTCATCCCACTTTGCACCGTCTTTGACAATACTTTGACCAAATTGATTGAAGAGAATTGTGTTACTGAATGGTCAATGATCAGTGCCACGCAACATCCATATCTTCAAAGATCTTCTCCAATGTTTAGAAGACTCATTGGTCCATTTTTCATCTTGTTGGTACTTGGTAATCATCAAAGCCTGCCATCGCTTCACATAACTTCCAAGTATAAGAGTGTCCAATCTTAAAACAGTGTCGCGTTTGGTAAAATTCATGTCATCATCAATAATAATCAAACTTTTCACTCCACTTGAAGTACAACATAATAATTGAAATATTATCAATAGTACAAAGTATTTATAAATGTTAAAGCTGAAGTTATGGAATAAACTCTACTTCACATAATTAATCTGACGGAAAAAAAAACAATGGTATCTTTCAAGTGTTGCACCATTGAGAAACCCAAGGACGAATTAGAGATCCTATAAGGAACACACAAAAAGAGGCAAAAGTGATCATGACTTACTCGCTTCAAAGGTGAATCCGCAAAGAAGTCTTGAAGGGGCATTTGTAGATGAGCAATTTTTCACCCAATTAAGTTGTTACAATTGTTATTTAATGTATTAGACATTAAGTTAATTCTTACTATTTTAAAATGTGAAATTTTACTAAATTTAGTTTCAACAAAAAATAGTTAAGTTAACTCCTTCTCCCGTGGATTTTTATTAGACAATTAAGTGACGCCATGTGTTAAAATGAAGTATCAAGCCAATTAAATCAAGTTCAAGTGTAAATATAAGGCGCATAGGATGGATGTCGTGTTTCAATCAGTCAAAATACTTCTTAATCAATAAAAAATTAATTAAATTTGTTTAGTTTGAAGAGTGGAAGAAGCTATCATACGTCACAGTCAATTTTATCAAAACTCTGTTTCTACACCTATAAATAGAGGTTCAAACTTAAAAGAAAATCGCACACAAATATTATATTATTAAAAAGAAGAATCTCTAAAAATTCTCCCTTAAGTTCATTATCTTCAAGCGTTCTTCGCGAGGAGCAAAGTCGTTCATCATGAAAACTAAAGAAAAAGCCCCAATTGATTTAATATCAAGCTACAAAGTTGTTGAAAACTATTTATAAAGACACTCTTCTACTAAAGAAGATTGCGCTTCAACTAATATGTTTGAAGAGTTGAAGACAAACTAATATTGTTCTTCAATAACATTCAACGCAAATTCATACTTTCTACACAAGAGTTCTTGTTCTTTAAGAACGATATGATTTGAAAAACAAATCATCTTGCTTTTGATTTATTTTTCAACACAACTCAAATTGGCATTTTTCTTTAATTTTCACGAATTTGACCCTCACAAAGAAAGCTTCAAAATGATGAACTCAATGGAGAATTTCCAGAGCTTCTTCTCGTCAAGAATATAATATTTGTGTGATAATTGTTTTTGAGACTGGACCTCTATTATAGGTGTAAATATAGAGTTTTGACAAAATCAACTATTGAGGTGGCATCATATGATTGGTACTTCTAATCTTCAAGATAAATATAATTTTAATTATTTTATATTTATGAAGAAGTATTTTAATTGATTGAAACGCATCATCTTTCCTACATGTCTTGATTTTATTGCACACGTACTTGAACTTAATTTAATTTTCTTGAACACCTCGATTTGACACATTGCGTCAATTAATTAGCAGTAAAAGTGTATGAGAGAATTAATAAATTTAACGATTTCTTATTAGAATAAAAGTTCATTAAATGTAACAGTTAACATAATTTATAATATGTTAAATAACATTTGTCATGATTAAATTGGGTAAAAAAATTGCTCGTCTACAGGCCTTAACAAAGAATATTGGTTGGAAGGCTATTTTACCTCACCATCACTAAATTGAAATCAATTTATCCACCTTTTATTGAAGATTCTGCAATCTATAGAATATTCGTTGGAAGTCTATTATACCTACAAACTATATACTCTAATGTTTAACTCGATTCATGCCTAAACCCATTGTTTATGTCTTTGCATTAGCTCACAAATATTTCAAATCCAGTTGAGGAGAATGAGTATTCTGCTCAGCTAACATGGAAACTCACTTAAAGGACTTTTGTGATAGTGATTGGATAGCTTGCATTGACAGTAGAAGAAGCATAATCGACTATGATATTTACTTAGAAGAAGCATTTATCTCATGGATGACAAAGAAACAACCTACTTCTAGTAGATTTTCAATAGAGACGAAGTACAAAGTAGTAACAACTGTACTTGTGAAGTTATGTGGCTCAAACAACTACTCAAAGACTTATTCATAACTCAACCCCGAACACGCCTTATTGTTACAGACAATAAAAGCGTCTAATGTATTGTTATGGATCATGTCCACCGTGAAAGAATAAACCATATTCAAATTGATTGTTATTTTGTGAGAGAAAATGGCATTGAATGCATGACCAAGATTGTTCACATATCAAATGAACATCAAGTAGCTGACATCTTGACCAAATCATTATCATTACAACCTTTCAAACATATGATCTCCAAGGTGAGCATCATTAACATGCACGCTCCTCTAGAAGGGAATCATAAAATACAGTTTCAATATACTTTCCATATTTAGTAACAATTTGAATTTCGATTAAGTTCAGTTACAAACTTACTTATCAACTATAGAAAATTGTTGTATCATAGTGTATATAAGAAGGGGGGAAATGTATTAGGTACATGGGTGTAGTATACCCTCTCTCACATGTGTGTGGGACACACATGTATGTGAGAAGGGGTGTAGTACCTCTCTCTATACCTAAGATGGTCACTAAGAAAGGAACAAATGCATCATTACTCACTTAATTCATTACTAGATTAAGCTCGAATACTTGTGTAACTTTTCTCCAAGATTTCATCAATTCATTAATGAAGTTTCTTCTTTGTTTTACTTAATGTGTTCAATCTCCATTTCCACTTCAATAGTTTTATAGGATAAATAACAAATTTAAAAACCCAAATTACCAACTGAAACTTCAGAGCAAACTGTCCCCCTAAATTATAAGGCACTTGAAAAAAAAAAAATACCCATTCACATGTTTAAATAACACACTAATATGCAAGACAATTAGTTTCAAATATTTTTTTTTTCGAGCTAATGTCAATATCATACCCTGAATTGTAGAGTTTTTGCAGATTACACCGTAAATTGTAATTACAAGCAAGATACACCATGAATTGTAACTTTTTTTGCAAGTTGCACCAAAACATGTGTTTGTATGTCTTTTAAGGGTATTTTTGACATTTCAAATTTATTGAATTAAGTTTTGCAATTTGTACCGCCAAATAAAAGCGTACGTTCACACTTTTGTTATGAAAACAAATTCTCAATATTAGTTATTTATTAAAAAAAAAACTAAATCAAATCAGCAAAGTGAAAAAAAGAAAAAAGAAAAAAACAATTGTTAAAGCCCAAACAATTTACTGTCCACGTCTTGAAATTAAGAAATCTAAGACAAATAAATTCAACACTGAATCAATATATTTCCATAGTTTTTAGCTGCAAAATGAGAACAGAACAGACTTTACTGCACCAAACTAAACAAAGACACGCTGCTCAAATCAAAGACACAGTACAGACCTACTTTCACCCATTTAAGCAACTGACAATTAAGTCATCTAAAACACCATTTTTTGAGTTTGAGTCAGTTAGAATGTGATTTAGATTTGAGTTTGAAAGAGGAAAAAAACTGATAAATGGATCAAAGTCTTGTCTATTGGAATTTGGAATCACTAGGACTAAGATCTCTTCGTCAAAACCCATCAAATCTAAATCCATTCTCACTCACAAAAACCCTAAAATAGAATTTCCCAAATCAAAACCCACCAAATCCTGGGCATCCCTAATCAAATTATTGAGAAACACAATTAAATAATTGACGAAAAGTCGCCGGAAAATAGAGCAGCTATGGAGTTGAAGTGAAGGGTGAAGTGGCTGAATTGTTTTCTTCTTGTTTTTCCTTCAGTTTGCTACTTTGAGTTTTTTTTTTTTTTTTTTTGGAAAGGATCTGATGTTGAAAACGTGTTTGTTTTACAAAAATGTGAATGTAATTCTTTTTTCTTTGTGTAATTTGCAAAACTTAAATCAATACATTTGAAATGTCAAAAATAACCTTAAAACACATACAAACACACACTGTGGTGCAACTTGCAAAAAATGTTACAATTTATGGTGTATCTTGCTTGTAAGTACAATTCATGGTGTAATCCGCAAAAACTGTACAATTCGGGGTATGATATTGCCATTAACTCATTTTTTTTTCAATCATTTCCTATACAAAATCAATTAGTTTGAAGAATTATCCACATTGAAAAAACCAATAGGCACACACACCCTTATTAAAATCCATATATTATTATTATTACTAAAATCCAAAATCACAAAATTGTTCTTTGTCTTAGCTGACACACACCTGAACAAACAAACAACTCACAAAATTGTCACTATTCCTCCGCCAACCAAACATGCGTTGGTTATTGAACAAGCAAGCCCCCACACACCACCAACAAAATCAATAAAATAATAAACCCCCTTCCCTCTCCAGTCCACACACCTCCAGTTCCCTCCAGTTCCTCCACCCAAAAAATAAAAAAAAATAAAAAAAAAATACCTTCTCAACAAAACCCTAAAAAACTCACTCTTTTCATTTTTCCCTCTCAAAATGAAATGGGAAATGGAGGTGGACGAAATCGAAGCCGTGCTCGAGAAGATTTGGGATCTGCACGATAAGCTGAGCGACGCGATCCACTCGATCTCTAGGGCTCATTTCGTCAACTCTGTGAAGAATCCGGCCCGTAAATCCGACGAGTTTTATCTCCAGAGGAAGAAGAAATCGGGCCTTAAAAACGTGTCGGGTTTCGTGTTCGCGAAGGAGTATCGGATCGACGACGACGAGACTGCGGTGCTGGAGGCGAAGAGCTTGTTCGCGATTCGCACGGCGCTTGAGCATCTCGAGGACCAGCTCGAGTTTTTTCATGTGAGTTTTGTGTTTTTGGAGTTGAATTTTTGGCGATTGTTGAGATGTTTCAGCTTGTTGTAATTTGGGAGAATTGGAGTTGATTTCAATTGTTAATTGGTAGGTTATGGATGAATGATATTAAAGTTTTGCTTGTGCAGATTGAGTTTGAGCTTCATAAGTCATGATTAGGTTGAAATCATTTGAAGAGTTTATTTGTTGTTAAGGATTGTGTTTTGAGTCGAAGAATTAGGCTTCCAGAATCGAACTAGAAGCTGAATTCTAGTGCAGAGACGAATGCAAAATTAAAGCAGGTTGAGTTCCGTCGCTATGTGGTTTATTGTACCTAAATATGACGGTTTTTATGATTGATTGGTTAGATTAAACAATGTCTGGTTTAGAAATATATAGACAATGTAGTACTGGAAGTAGCTCCTGATCCGTGAGTTGCGTGCAGTTGAGATACTGGAAAAATGGATGGTTGAACTGCAAAACTTGCAATGGTTTAAGAAGTAATATTGCTTTTTTGGGTAATTTGTATGATGTTTGTGTATATAGAGATTTAGAACATCCTCAAGTTCACCCTCAATGGCCTTACTGGGGGAGAGGGAGATTATTAGTATATAAAGCCCATTTTATTCCCACGTTAAATGTTGGATAGATTTGACATGGCTTCTCACGTCTAAACCGGAACGTCAATCGGCTCCTGTCACTCGGGTTAGGTAGCAAGCCCAACATTGTCTTGGATATGCTCCGATACCATGTGAAAATTTAGAACACTCTTAGGTTCCTATAAGGGGAAAGGGGAAATTATTGATTTGAAGCCCAAATACGTTCTCAAGTAATGTGAGATAGATTTCTACAGTGTGTCATAAACGTGGGTTACCTTGAGTCTTCGTGAAACAGATTTCTTTTCGGAACACTTATTCAGCAGTTTGCTGTTGATAGGAAGACAAGCCATCACATTATCATAGTCATGTTGTGAATTTGGAAAGATGTTCTCACTGCAGAAGATTTTAGTTATGATGAAGACTTGTGTGGCATGCAGCCTACATGGCGAAACTATAGCTTCAGTTGATGGACGGGCATAAAATTGTTCTTAAAGATCCTCTTTCTGATGTTGAAAAAACTTTGAGAAAGGTGGTTTCAAATTTATTTTGTTTGAGAAGAAAAGTTGATTGTGGTTTCTTTGGTTTTCGTTCCCTCTCGCGATCTCGTGTCTTGAACATTTGACACTCTTGTGTTTGTTTTCCTTAAGTTGAAGAAAATTGTTGATAGTTGTAGTATTGGCAGGTTTTACTGCTTTATGTTAGTGTATCTCTGAAGCACTTAATAAATTTCTTGATTTCAACTTGCTATTTACAGACAGTACAGATCCAGCAACGGGCTGAGAGAGATGCTGCTATTGCTCGCTTAGAGCAAAGTCGCATTATCCTTGCAATGAGATTGGCTGAACACCAAGGCAAGAACTACAAAGTCATTGAAGAAGCACATGCTTTGGTAGGTGATGTCCAAGATGCTAGCAGATTCACCACACCTGAAAATCTTTATAGTTCAGCAGCATATCCTTCTGGTGAGAACGCAGTGCCTCAAAGAGGGAAAAGGCCAAATGCTCTTGTTAATTTCTTTCTGTCAAGTTTTAGTTTTGTTTCCAAATCCCTCAAAATGGATCACACAGCGGGGATTCTAGGGAATGCTGCTTTGCTTGCTCTCAGCATGCTTGCTATTGTGCATATGAATCAAGTTGGTAATGAGAAACACAGATATGACATGTCCAAGTTGCAAGATTCTTCTCTTTTTACCAGGGATTCAAGGAGATTTTCTAAAATGCAGGATTCGTCATCCAGTGACCGTATAAATCAGCTGGATGTCATGTTGGCAAGGGGTTGATGTTACATTTGTTCTGTCTTCGGTTGTAGCACGGAATTTTGGCTTTTAGTGGATAGGTGTGAAGTGTGATGGATTGTAGGTGAGTGCTGGATTTTTTCTTTTCGGAGTTCCAGTTTTCTTGCACTTTGGTTGGATGGAGGGGCTTGATATGCATAAAGATGCGAATTGTGTATAGTGCAGATTCCAGGTTTTTGTAGTGTGTTTGTTGTCGCTTCTTAATATGACCGAGAATTTGAAATGAAATGCATCAAGAAAATGCAATTTTTCAATGAGGGAGGAGGCAATATATAATTCTCCTGTTATTTGAATTGTCAGTGCAAACTGGCTCATGATTCATGAATCCAGAGTGGCTTTAACATCAACACCAAATTAATCTCGAGCTAGAAGAATGGGCTAAAATCTATATTCAGGAGTAATTTGAGCTTCAAGCTGCCTATATGATTTGGGTACAATACGATATCATAATTGTGCTTGCATTAGTTTAGCGCCATTTTCTTAAATAGTTGTAGAACTATCCTATTGCTGAGAACAGCTTTACAAAAGCACATTAATTTGCAAAGAAGTTGTAGGCTGCTTGGGAAAGACCTCTGATCCTGAGGTGGAGGGGCATTCTACCGATGTCAAGTCATGGACTGGTTTCTTCAGCCCTTTTTCTGTGTTGGTTTTCTATATGACCGACATAAGACTCGACTTGTTAGATCGATCACAGCCTATGCTAGGATCTACATGTATCCATTTATCTCAAGAGAGTACAGCAACTACATCGACACAAACTCCGTTATTCTTAGTAAGTCACTTCCTAATGAGGAGATTTCGAAGACAGTCTTAGGGAAGTTTAAGTTAGAGGACAGAATACTCGAAGGAATCTTCTTAGCCCTTTTTTCCCTTTTTTTATTATTAAAAAAAATAAGGGACGCTTACCTAGCCAACGCTTGGATTTGGCAAGTTTGCCACCAACCGTAGCAGCACCATCTGCTAAAATTTGGTTACATAATTATGATGGCAGGCCTTCTTGTTGAGCCAAACCCAATAACCTGTGTCTTAAATTAAACGGACCATTGTTGACTGGGCTAGTCTGCATTTAACTTGATCTGGGCCTATGTCTCTTGTTTCGTGTCTTAGGCTTATAGTTTCTCAATCTGCAATTCCTAATTTACTGCATATTTCTTTTCAAGTTCTCATAGTCCAGCAAGACGTCAAAATTTAAACATTTTGATAGTTGTTACCAACATTTATGAGTTATTATGGGTTTAAAATTCATCACATCTTTTATAAATCATGTACGCAGCATCCATTTCTCTTATGTTAAAGAAGCTGTCAGCCACTAATTTAGTATTTATTATATTTCCTAATGTTACATCAAAACAATGAAGCATATTACTGACAGTAATTATTATTTTCCTAATGTTACATCAAAACAATGAAGCATATTACTCACTTGGCATAATCAGCCTCTACCAAAGTAGTATGTACGACTTACTCGTACGTGAGTGTTAGATATTATCTCAATTGATCAATGAAGGGTCGTACACCTTGCAGGCTAGCGTGAGTACCTTCTAATTTTCATAATGTATTTTCTAAGAGTGAGTTAAGTTTATGGCATAAGATATATATTTTAGAAAGAAGTGAAACAATATGAGAATTGAAAAATAAAATCATAGATTAAAATTGCTAATTATTTCCATTTTGAGACTTCAAGAAATTCTGCTTTTTATTTTTCCTACGCTGCTGGAAAATTTTGAAATCCCTTGAGAAATTGCTAAAAAAAATCCTATTTTTTGATGGATCAAGGTAACCTGAAATCAAAACTTTAACCACCGAATAAAAATAAACTGTGAGACTGTGAAAATACTTAAATAGACCATATGTCAACTTTAGATTTTGTGGCCTTTTGTGGCCGCAATTGATTTACACGTTAAAATTTGTAGCTATTAGTTATATACTTAAATAGACCATACGCTGACTATAGATTTTGTGGTCGCAATTGATTTACACATTAAAATTTGTAGCTATAATTATTTTATATATTTAATATTCAAATTTTATGTTGACGTGACACCCCCACAACTACACTGTCCATAGAATAAGTTTACTTAAGTAGTATACTAGAGTGTATGCCGACTCACTTGTTTCAGACACCTAGATATCGAAACTCCATCATGCATGGATGATGTTCACTACTCTTTCACGATGCAATTGTCTGTTCACTCCTGAGTTAAATTACAAGTCACAAGTCAAAAATATCTGCTGCATTAATTGCATGAGCTATTGCATGTTCCAAAGAGCCACCAACATTTTACCAGAATCCAGATTGATCACAGACCAAAATGAAAGCGCGATTAACAAGTAATTAGACAAATAAATGTCTGTTAATTGCCTTGGAGAAATCTTAAATGCATGTGATAAACTTTGATTATCACCCCTTACCACATTAGTTTAAGAAGACTAATCTCTATATTATTTTCTTTGTCGACCATGCAACTACGTCATGACCTGCATGTAACTTGTAGTAAAAAATTAGATGATTCATTCTAACGTATCTAATCTCAATTAATACAAGCCATCTTGTGCCTGAGTTTCATAGTGAAGAATATTGTTATCTTATGCTATTATTGGCCTCGAAAATGGATTGCTATTAATAAGATATATTTACTACATGCGGCAGATTACTATAATATTCTATTAAGGGAAGAGCGCAGAGATTTTGCTGTTTTTGCGGGCGTGTTCTTCATATTTTGCAAATAGTGCGACGTCGTGGCTCGGTTAGTCAGAATTGGAAAATTGTTAGGGGCTCGAAGAAATAATACCATTATAATATTGATCTAAGTTTTTAATAAACTAAATTGTAAGCATAAAAAAATCACAAAATATTGTTGCATGTAATCATGTCAATTCTTAATTATAAGTTCCAAACGAAAATGCAGTAGTTTTTGGTTATTGATAACATAATTTTAAGAGTCGAGGGTAGAACTAAAATATAATTTATATTTATCGTTCGATGATCTCAAGCTTTACACAACAAAAAGTGTCCGTAGGTAAATGAACCGAGCCTTCGGGGAACTTAGTGGAAACTATAAAGTAGGTGATGATCATGCCTCATTTGCAGCTGAAAAATATGTTTATATAGACGGCGCCTCATGTATGTGCCATGAGATGTTCACCGAGACATTCATAGAGCCATTGAAACCCTAACTCTGCATTAGTTCTGATGATTACGTACGTAAGCAAAGGGATCATCAAACCTCGGACATTACCATTTATTAGGGTCATGGCTACATAGAAAACTTTTAATATTATTGAAATTTATCCCACATTGGTTGGGAACGTCCCTCTAATAAAGCCTTTCGTGGAAAATATGATAGGTTCTTAATTTCTACATGGTAATTTATTCCATATTGCTTGAGAATGAATTTGAAATTCTTTTTATAAATGATCTCCCCTTCTCCTTTAAATAAAGCTTGTTAAATGGAAATATTATGGTCGTCTAATTTCTACAAATATGTCTACAGAGTCGATGGTATGATATGCATTATCATTCAACAAAAGAAATTAGTTAGGTGTTATTCATATCAATTTAATTCATCGCCAAACTGTCAATCAAATTATTCGTGTCAAATTAACTCATCAAAATTGTCGAAATCTTGAGGTTGCGAACTTGCGGTAACGGAATGTTATAATTAAGCATGTAAATGTCTTAATAAAGATAATCAATATATACGTACATATGACTCAGACTTACTTGTTCATGCCCAAAATTGTAAATCAAGAAATTATTAGTACCGTTGTAGTAATAATCCTTTACTAACAAAGTACTACTGCATGGATGGGTCATTTTTTCTGCACAAGTTGTTAAATAAATCATATTAATGGAGACCAGAAAGTGAGAACTCTATAAACAACAACGCCTCGTAATTCTAAACCCATTAACTATTTTTCTTGTTCCCCATAAATAAGTTCTTTCAACTTCAATTTAAGCCAAGGCTGTTAAATGAGCAGTAGTAGTACATGGTGACCCATGTCGTGTAATATTTAAGGTTATATCAATGACAAATTGTACACGTGTCCAGTTCATATCTACGGAAGAATCTGATACACAACAAAATAATTCAATTAATTTAAACCCGGCAAAAGGGTCGTGCCCACGAGTGAAAGAGGCATGGACCCTGAAAATCAGGTTCATTTTGTATATTTTAAAAAAGACTTAACTCAAAAAAAATCTCTTCTTTTTCCTTATTTTACGTATATTTGGTCAGTTGTTTTGTACTTGTGGGATTTGTCCGTAAGTGAGACAAGATTGAGAATGACAAGTTGACTCCCACTAATTAAGAGAGAGTGTATGTATATAATTAGTGGATGATTGCGTGGTGGAGTAGTGGTTTAGCTGCCGCCGGAGTAAAGCGGCGACCAGGTTGGGTGTCAATTATTTTGTAATAATCTTACAATTATTGTCGAGACATATGTTGTTGGAAGGCACATTAAATGGTTTGTGCTTAGAAATGAGAACATGTAGCGATGGGAAATACTATAATGGACTCGCTTTGAGTCCACTGGGTTGTATTTATATTTCCAAGTGTATATATGTTATAGTATAATATATAGATAAATATACACAGATAGATAGATATATATAAATAAGTATATATTGTGTAAATAAGTGAGATTGTATTCTTTTCTTTCTTTTGGTGTGGTGCTTGTATTGCAAATTAATATTAGACAAAAAGATTACATACTGGGAGTCTAGAAATTGGGATTTTGATGTCATATATAAATCTTGTAAACCGTATCTTAGTAGTGAAGTATTGTGTAGACTTTGATGTCTAAACCTAGAAATTTATATACATTGTTAGCATATTAGCATATTATCAGGGGCGTAGTCAGGATTTTTTCATATCATGGGCTATGTTAAAAACTAAGTAAATTTAAAAAAAAACTATAAAATATCTAAAGCATAGTGAAAAAATCTATTGTTTGACCGAGAATAATAATAGTAGAAAACTATATGCTATCAAACAAACAAATGGCAATGTTGATTAAAGTGCATAAAACCGTCTTTTTTAAAACAAAACTTACTCTTCTACAAAATTTAGGTGCATGATATTTGATTACAGGCATTGGTTTCGTTCAAGGTTTTTTATGATGGAAGGCGGCTTGGTCCAAATTATTAGTAACACCAGTGAGTTTGGTGCAATGTTTTTGATAACATGAGGTGATTTTGTGCAAGTTTGAGAAAAATGCAATGGGGTTTATGCATTTTTTATCAGGATATTATAATCAATTAATAATTATACAAGTTTAAAAGACGAAAACTAGTCTAATTTAACACAATTATAACAAAACCGAGAGGGGGTTTCGTGTGAAGTTCTTGGTATCATGATGCAGTTTTGAAAATTAATATCACGAGGGGGTTTGGTGCTAATTTTTAAAAATATGGAGGAATTTATGTATTTCTTTCCGAACATTTCATTGAAGTTGAGTCATGCAGTTCTTTAGAAAATATAATCAATTAAATGAACGTTGCCATATTCCATCATATTATTATACACAGTTTTAATAATGTTTATAGTTGCAAATGCTTTTTTTTTGTTTTGTTTTGTTTTTTTTTTTTTTTTTTTTTTTGCGGTAGAGACACGAAGAGTTTATGCAAATGGAAATAATATATCACTTAAATTGTGCATTTTATTATGTAAATTAGTTATAGCCTTGTGGTTGAGTTCATACTCAATTGATGGTGGAATAAGTTTTTAGTTTAGTTAAAATTGATTTGTTAAAGTGCATTAAGATATTTATGTTCCTTTAATATTTTTTTTAATTAAATTGTGTTGGGCTAAATTAATATATATGTATATATAAATAAAGAACTAAAAAAAATTACCCCGGCCCGTAGCCCAGCCCAGCCTTTGGGGTGGCTACGCCCCTGCATATTATTATTTTATGTATTTTATTTAGTTAAGGGCTTTCTTGTCTTTTTTGTCTTTTAATTGTCTTCTTATATATATATATTATCTCTTGTAAAATCCTACTTACTTTTAATTCATTCTTAAGTTCTTCTCCTACCTTTGTCATTCTTTTAAATGTCATGTTTCATCAGTCTTAACATACATAATGTAATGTGATCTATAAAGCCCTAACGTTTCAAAGCTTTCACGTATCAAATTGATATGCCATCTCTAAGATTCTATTGTTTGTGTTCTCAAAAATAAACTAAGTCTTCAGTCTTACCTAAAGATTCGTATACATACCTCGTAGGTACACATAAGCATGCAATTATAGACTCTTAATTAAATGAGTCATCTATATGTGTCTTGTTAATTACCCACCAGAAACATTATTCTTGCATTCAAATCTAAAAGCCATACGATAAAATTGCTTCCAATGGGATCTGATTTATATATAAATAAAATATATCAACCTTTAAAACAACTATAACACTTTTGATAGGATAATTTTTTTTGGTTTAAATGGTTGCATATATCCCGTTGATTACCTTTTGAAATGTATGTGGATAAATAAACAATACAAAACCAACGTCAAGAGATATTTCAAGTTTTCCAATAATCGTGTTCATCAAAGATATATATGGTATAAGTATAAGCTCCAAATGAAGATGGCAGACCACCAAAATACTAAAAGACAAATAAAACGATTCCTTTCTATTTCCTCATTTTATGGTACACAAGTGCAATTAACGTCTTCCTTTTTTCTTGCTTTCTAAGATATAATTCTCTAATTTTACCTCATTTTCGGGGCACTTAGACTCCCACACTGGAACTCCATATTCCCAATGCATAAATAATTAAATATCAAACGCCGCAAATTCTCTCCCACCTAATAAACTCATGCTAAAATTAGAAAACTTAATGGGGAAACCCAACAAGTCTACGACTGATTAATAAGTCAAAAAACTAAAATACACGGAGATGCAGCAATGGGTTGGTCTTCGACATAAAAGTGCTATGTGGGTGTTTTCTCCGCACATAAGCAACTTATATATTCAACTATCCAACTCACGATATTTTTTTAATTCCAAAGTAGCTAGTAGCTAGCTAGGAGTTTTTACGTATTATATTTGTTTGCATTTGATAAATTAAAATTGAATAGGTTTAGTGATTAGATAAATAAGGTTCAATAAAAACAAAATATACAAATAAAAATGGTGTCCGTAGATCTAATAATTACAAACTTATAGATACTTCATGATGTTGCGTGAATTTAATTTGTGTCTAAACAAATTGGTTGAAGCATTTGTGACCTAAAATGTTAATTGATACTAACACCTCATACATATTTATAATATTTAACATATTTACAAATCTATATTTAGATTGACGAATTTAATATGATGTCTAAGTCACTTGCAAAGAAATTTGGTGTTCAAATATTTTAGACAAACAAAATAATACGTGTCAAGTATAATGAAAAACTGTCCCATATTATTGCACCCTTATTAAGATTTAAGACCGTATACGATTAGTAACACTCACAAGAAAATCTTACTCTGGACAATTATCTATTCCATGACCACGTGGGAAGAGACACGTGGCATCAGGTGGATTACCTGAGAGCCGTGGTGTGCGCCGGAGATGGTTGGTCGGAAAGGTGAGAGATGTCAGATGGGGCCCATAAAGTAAGAATGGGCCCCAATTGTCGTGGAGTCTCAAGGCAAACCAAATTCTCCCGGCCCATTTAGCGCTGTGGTCTGTTCTCTTTTCCTTTTCAAATGAAGATGCATGCACATAAAATAGGAGACCTTTTTTTTTTTTTTTTTTTTTTCCTTTTTTGCATTTGAAATTTCGTTCCTCTTGGGGGTATGTACTTGTGGGCACATAACAAACTAAACTGGGATTTAGTTGTTATACAAAGAAATCAAAGTAGAGAAAACATTTTGGAAAATATGTTGTATGTATTTTTATTTCCCAAACGATTGTATTTATTAGTTTCATTATTTTCAGCTTTTAGTGAATCTAAATATAACACGTATAAATACAAGATACATCATAAATATCTCGTTCGAGCTATTTTAATTATGTATTCCATAGTACCTGTTAAGAATCAAGGTTTAAATGAAGGAAAAATCAGGCAAACCAGAGCGAAAAAAGACAAATTTAGGTTGATAATTTTGATGCTTTTTACACATTTTGTTTTTGGTGAGATTTTCCAACCCAAAAACTAATTTCAGTTGTTCTTTATTTAATAATTTTGACTTTTTCTACACATACCATTTTTGGTGAGGTTTTCACACCCAAAAACTAATTTCAGTTTTTCTTTATTTAATTAAAAAAAACATCCTAATGTATGACATGCTCCCATGAATCAAAATTTTGGTTTTAGTTCAGTAATAATTTATAATTTTTTCAATGTTTTGAGAGTTTTTCGAAGTGCTTAACAAAAAATTATTGTTGCAATGTACGAAAAAAGTATTTTTATATTCCGCTTCTACACACAGACATGGAAGGTACTTTCTGAAAAAAAATGGTGAAAACCATCATTAATGCATGCTCCTTTAATTAGTTTGACCTGTGTAAACTGATTATTTTATTAAATTTTGATTAAAGTGTAGCTCAAAATTGTTGCTCGCAATTGGCAGCCAATTATTCTTGAGAGAATTTGTTGCTAAACAAAATTGATATTTCTCCGACAAAAGAACTCGGAATGTTGGTTCTGTTAAAATACCATAGTAACCGTATGGTAATATCAAATATGCAACTGCAAGTGATTTTTATTTTTTGTTCAGTTTTTGGTTTTCAGAACACTAAATAATACGAAACAATATGGTCAGATAGTCACATTAATTATAAATTTAAATACCGAGGCTATATGATGTAGGTGTCAATTGTCACATAATCACAACGAATCATTTTTTATAACACGTAATGCATGATTATCTACATTTAATATAGTTATTCATTTTAAACAAACATAAAAACCTCATAAGTACAGGGTCAGGCTTCTCCATTATGTTGCTTACAATTTCTTTATATGTTTTTAGTACCATCTTTTCATTAAAAAAAAAAAGGGAATAAGAAAAAGTTTTGATTTTCAATTTACAATGAATGTTTTGACAAACATAATTAGAGGAACCAACATCTCTTGCTTCACCTCGACGCCTAATTACTCACGTCTCTACTTGAGATAACATTTAAATTTGGTTTAGGAAATCGTGTTTGCCTCAGTTACTCATTGGTTCGTGTTGCATTGTTTTGATTTTTTAACATGAAAATGCGAGCTTCGGATTTTGTTAATCTTTTTCTTCACTAATGTCGAAGCCCACAAATAATATAATAATAAAGCTTCACACAAGTGGCCCTTCTTTTCGCAACGGATCTCACGGTACTTTTAATTCATATTTTTTTGGGGATTATTTAGAGAAACATAGGGATTTAGTCATATATGTTCTTTGATTTTCGTTATGATCACTGCCTGAAATAATTAGTTTCTTCATTCTTTTTTCTTTCTTTGAAGTTTGCAATGTTAAAATTATGGCTCATGGTTTTCCGCCCTTCTCCCCTTTCCAAAAAGAACAAAAATCATTGTAATGTGTTTTCAAACATTCCGTTGTTTCATTTGTTGGCACATTAACTTCTTTAGTTAATAGTGGCGAACTATAGTGCGAAATATAACCCCATTTTTCTCAACTTATTTAATTTGCAAATTTCTGTTGTTTTCAAATTATTATGTAATAAATAAAAATATTTTCATTATTAATTATTTTTAATACATTTCAAAAATAATAAACCATCGTAAAAACATGAATACCTTAAAAAGTAGTATTTAGTAACCAAAAGTTATAAATGTAACTCCAAAATACCACAATAGTAGCTAAATTCGTAAAAGCTTTAAACTGAAATTATATAAATATATGCAATAAATATGTCAACAAAGTAGAGATATTGTACACTCTTAGAGTTTTTTATGTTTACTTAAACATCTATATATAGTGTTGCATGCTTTAAGAGAATATTAAATTATAACTATTATAATATCGAAGTATTGAGTACTTCCTTTCTTTATCTGTATTATTAATTCATATTTTCATCAAAAAAATAACCATTTTGTTGTAAAGATATTTCGAACAAGTTAAATTATTCAGAAATTAAATATGCATTCAAATGTTAAATTAGCTAATTACCCTTATTTTATTTACTACAAGAAAAAAGACTAGGAGAAAATAAAGATAAAATTAAAAGTAGTATACCAAATTATCTATAAAATATTATGAAATTAAGGAATTGCGTGAGTTCAAAAAGAGGAGAAAAGAATTGGCTATAAATGAAGTGATATTGAAATTTAAAATCGTATTTAACATTATATAATAGTATAATATAACATATATAACATATATAACATTGTATAATATATTATAATATAATATAATATAAAACATATGCATATAGTAATAGGGTGTACCTACTTACGGAAGAATTATTAGGTGTAGTCACTGCATTATGACGTGGTACAGCCTGTGGTGTAGATTACACACAATTGTTAAATAATAGGGCATTAACTTCTTAACACCTCATCACAACCATGCATTTAGACTAATAACCGACTTACTGTACCACCTCATCGTACAGCCGCTGCGCCTAATAATCTCTCTTATTAAAGGGTGGGGCTGAAGCAGGGTGGGGGGTTTCAAAATAACTTGGAGTTGCGTAGTATTAGAAAATAAAGTTATGTAACTTGAACACTTTGAAGGTTTGAGTGTGAAAATATCATTTTATACTTGATAAATGTGTGTTGTCAAAAGGTTCTCTCACACATAAAGGGGTGCAAATCATAACCGTTTAATTTACCCCCGGCCATACATCATTAGTTAAAATTTTACTGAAAATATGTAAGTTTTTTCTAAAATTTGCCATCTATGCTATTCGACATGCATAGTATTTAGCAAACTTCTTCTCCCTTAACAGTAATTTCTTGTTAGAATATTTCGGAGTCTCACAAAGACAATATACATCAAACAATATAAATAACCTAACTTAACTATTAACTGTATATTAAAAAATATATATATCATCTACGAAAAGTCTACTGCGCAAGTGGTGTAGCTACTTAATTTGGGAAGTACATACTAGCCAGCTTACATGTAACATAATAAAGACACGACGAGTATAAGTAGCTGGTTTTACACTAAAACCAAGGGCATCTAAGCTCGATGACACTTAAGTAATTGATGATTAAGGAAGGCAGATTTGAGGAGTATTCACTAAAATATCGTAAAACCATCTTGGGCTTAATGCTTATTTGACTTATTCCTCAACTCACAAATTAGTTTTATGTCTTCGAAATTAATTATATTAATTAATCACAGAAAAATCATGTATAACAGTGAACATAGACCAAAGCTTTCCTTTGACGAGCTCGATGTATTTATGTATTTTGTTGTATTATCTCACTTGGCTCAATGGGGAGGCCAAACTCCAAGAGTACGACAATAATTAAATTTTTGGGTTGGTAAAGTGTTCACAAATCCATATAAGATCTTTCGCTCTAACATGGATCCATTTTGGAACACTATTTATTGAACAAAGTTAATTTTTAATTATTTTTTTTTTCGAAATGACCGCGGAAACTTCATTCGTTAGTACTCTTCAATCTAGCAAATGCTCATTATACATTGCAAATCATTAAACAAGGTGCGCGACGAGGAAGAGTAGTGGTGCTCTTAAATATTCAGTAGTCAATTTTTATCGATGGATAGTACACCACATAATAATAACATTATTAGGTGAAATTGATAGCAACATGTATGTCTTTGTTAAATATATTGACGATGTGTTAATTTCTATATAGAGGTTAAATCAATAGGGATTCCTGTTGTCTTGATTGATAGCTCAAATAATTGCTTGATAACAGCTATATATATATATATATATATATATATATATATATATATATATATATATATATATATATATATATATATATATATATATATAACATATATATTAAAAAAATCATTTCTCAAAAGCTTTCGTCGTTTTTAAGATGAAAAGTTGTATAAATTGATATTTGACCAATTCAAAATAAGATATCTTTAGCTTAATACAATATTGCGTATAGATGAATCTGATATATTTAGTTGCTCATAATCATTTTGGGGTGAATGAGAAATGAAATATATGCTAAAGAATAATTATTTGTGGACAATATTTTACTAAGTTTTGATGATTTAATTTAAGTGATAAATAGTTGCTTAAGATGTCCATCTAGTCACCTAAAACATGTATCTAGTAGGAGAAAAAGTTTAGTGCATGAACAACCTCCTAAGCATCTACTTGACAGTGAAATGGTAGGACAAAGAGAACAGATATATCCCTCTAGCCACTCCTGAGCAACATTTCACTTATATATATATATATATATATATATATATATATATATATATATATACCGCACTTGTCTTCATTCTCACTCGGTCACGTACAAGTTCTCTTATCACTTTCGTAGTTTTGTACCGAGAGTTCAATACACTTTTTTAATTCCTAATTTTGGATATTTCCAGTGCTGCTATATCGAGTTTTAATTCAATGTAACTTGGAAGACAATTGCTGAATAAAGTGTAAGTCTCGTAGCGGGACAATTTTGTCTTAAAGAAAAAGAGTCCACCTCTTGTCTCGACTATATTGTGATTACGACGTTTCTTATTGAATTACGCCACAGTAAACATAAAGTAGTAGTGTTTTTTGAAATTATATTTATGAAAAAGAATTTTCGTATTTTCATAATCTATGCTTTATACTAATTGATAGCTTAAACCCTCTTTTAGATTAACACTTATTATTATAAATCCAATTTTTTGGTAAATTGAACTTGTTCCAAGTATCAAAAACCATTCCATCTCAATCCCGCAACATACCATCAATCCAATTTAAGTCTTGACAAATCGCACCTCAATTTTGAGAATATTTTGATTTTACTTCTTAAATATTGAAATAGTTACACTTACACCTCTAAAATTTTGCAAAAAAAGTAAAATACATTAACAATCTTGAGGTCCCTTTTATACAGAAAACCAAATGTAATAAGTTAAGACCTGATATTTAATTATAAAATGACTTAAAACTTATTCAATTTATTATAAATACCAATTAAGTATAGAAGTAAAAGATTGTTTACTATTTCAATTAGAAAAATTGAATTAAATTTCATCTATAAATTATTTTTTTAGTTAGTTTTATTAGTTGATGAGAGTTATAAGTTTAAAAAAATATTAATGAAATGCGTTTTTTTTTTACATATTTTATTTTCTAATAAATATATCTATTAAAATTTTCAAGGAAAAAAAAAAAAGAGACAACCACTCCACCGCTCCCCTCCAGTCCCCTTTTCCTCCACCCACCCCGTTGGACCCGATCGACCCCTGTCTTCAAACAATAAGTTGTGGTGCAGCAGAACTCAGGATGGTCAGATAAATCTCCATTTAGGATCAACGCTCTCTATAGAGATTTTTTTACTAACATGTGAGTGAATAATGCACCCGGGACGAACGTAAATTTGGTGAATTTTCAATTGATGAAGATGGTAAGAATCAGTTTTGTTTGACTAGGGCATTTGAAGGGGTATAAGATAGCATATAAGCGTGATGTTGGTGGGCGGTAGGTGTGGGGGAAGGTGACTTGTAGGGTACAATGTGGTGGGGATCAGTGTTTTAAAAGGCGCATTTTGGGTGCGTCTTGAAGCTCGCCTTGTGGAAGATTTCACTTAAAACACCTCAAGATGCTTGTTTAGGCGTAAGCGTCAAAAGGCGTACGTCTTTTTGTAGAGGCATACGCCCAGGGCGCACCTTTTACTCCTTTTGCGCTTCATTTCATAAACCAACGCTTTTATGATGTGAGGTAACAAAATGAAATTACTTAATCAATTGAGGGCAAAAAGGAATCTCACTTCAATTCTAGGAGAAAATGCAGTATTTCTCTTTCCTCAACAAAAATAATACCACTCATTTAAATTTTTATACGCCAAGTCAAAGCAAAACTCTTTTCCTCTTCTCAAAATCATTGAGAACCATCACCAATTTGCTACCATCAAAATCGTATTTCTTTATGATTCTTTTTGCTTTATAGTTAAATAATCTGATATTGATTTGGTAATTTATTATACTATTGTTACTATATAGCATACTTTCTAGACAATAACATATCTATAAATATGAAATTATGCTTTTATGCATTTTCTTAGGTATCAAATTGAATGATTTTCATATTGCAACTCTCCCGCTTTATTACTCTTTTGATAATTTTTCCATTATATAATAATAATAATAATAATAATAATAATAATAATAATAATAATAATAAAATCCTTTTTATTATTATAATTAGCCCATATATAATTTCAAAATATTAAATTCTAAAATTCGTGAGGCTTGCGCCTCGCCTCTGGAGACGCAAAGCGCCTCGTCTTACAACTTTGCCTTTTAAAACACCAGTGGGTATATATATATATATATATATATATATATATATATATATATATATATATATATATATACATACATACATATATATATATATACATACATACATATATATGTATGTATATGTATGTATGTATATATATATGTATGTATATATATATATATATATATATATATATATATCAAACTTTTGAGTTATTAAATTTGATTTTTGAAGTATAGAAAAATTTAAGATTGCAAATGTAGTTATTTTAAAGTTTTAGGGGTGTGAGTGTGGCTATTTTAAAACATTTGGAGTAAAATCAAAATATTCTCAAACGTAGTTGCAAATGTATCAAGGATTTAAACTTGATTGATGACAAATTACTTTTTTATTCAACTGGATCAAAAATCTTGTACTTGCTCAACATATAGGACCAATTTTGAAAAAGTCTCCAAAATAAGTATCACATTATTATCGGAATTTCCATGTTGTACTGAATTATTAAATGAGTAGAAAATTGAACTTAAATCCAATATAGAGACATATTGGTGAATCCATAATTTGACAGTGAATCAATAATTTTTCAAATTAAACAACCAACGTATGACGGAGTACTACAATTTATATGAAAGACAAAATTATTTTCTTAATCTATTCTAAATATTAAATATCTTGTATGTATACATATATAAATGCCTTAATACACAATAGTGTCTCATAAATAAATTCTAATTATGTGAAATAAATAAGAGACAACATGAATTTTCTACTAATAACATTAATGTTATGATAATAGTTGACGATATTGTTAAAGAAACAACTGTACAGATAAGTTTTTGCACGTTTGTAAATTTGTCCTTTCTAGTAATATTGAATATATTGACATATGTATGTCGAGAGTCACATTTTCTTTTACAACTATTACTGATATTTCTTAAATAAAATACAATGTGCAAAAAATTTTCCATAATGAATGAATGTACTGAATTGATGAATTACCAAAAAAATAAAAATGTACGGAATTGATGAGTATCTATTTATAATCTATCCTGTCTCACTTCCGAAAATATTATACAATTACATTTTGATAAGTACGTCACGTCATGAATTGTGTGTAGAAAACTTTTGTTAATTGAGAATTGTGAAACGTTATAATTTTCATAGAAATACATGTTAACAAAATGATATAATGAGAATGCAAATAGATAAAACACAATATAGTTCACTTCAATACTTTCACATAATGGTTTTAAAGGAGTCCAAAAGTCTTGTTGCTAATACATAAAAAAACAATAGTTAACTTTAGGGTGACGATATTGCCAAAGCACAAATTGTTGGAACCAAAGCAAATCTTTTATTATCTCTAATATACCCTTTCTAACTAAGGAATTCTAAAATCCCCTTCCTTAAATCTAGTAAACACATCATCTTAATTAGTATCCCCAAATTTTAGCAACAAACCAGTTATTTCATTACCAAATTCAGTTTATATCTTTAGTATTTTAAAGAAAGAAACAGATCATTTCATATCTTGGCACAAAATTATTAATTAAAATTTAATTAAGTCTAATTTTAACAGGCACCGTTAAAAAAAGGTTAAAATTGCCAGTATATTTACAATACTCATAATTATATCATTAACTTAATTTCAGCCAATTATTTAACTAACATAGAGCATGATTATTTTTGAAACTAAATTATAATATGTATGTACATCATATAGTTATTAATTATATTATAGTATATATTTATATATATTTATATGTATATGTATATATTTATATAAATATATGTGTGTGTGTGTGAAGAAATGTGACTTGATCATAATCTAACTTTTTTGTCTTTCTTTTTATCGATTTTCGTACACTATTTAATATATTAAAATGTATAACTATTCAACTGATGACATTAAATCAAATGAAATAAAAGTTGTAGCAAGCAAACTAGATGATAAAAATATATAAGAACATTTGTTTTAACTTGGATAATAGTCTTTAGTTTCAATTTTTGATTTCCAAGTAAAAACCTTGTAATAAGAAATTATTATTATTAGGTTAATTAATTTTCCGTAAAGGTTGAAGTGATCAAGCAATAATTTCTGTACTCCTCGTGTTACTAATTTGTGTAAATGAACTAACGGTAATCAATGTTGCTTTTTGCTATAATTAAGGACTAATTAACAAAGTAAAGATATATAAGAATCTAATTTCTCTGTTTCTTAAATGAAAAGGGTAAATTTAAGAAATTCAAAATTTTGTTCTGACTCCAACAATTCTTGCTTTAGCAATATCGCTAGCCTTAACTTTAACATACATGTGCGGCAAAACTCCACGACTGGTATATAAAAGTTTATTTTTTTTAAGCAATCACCAAGTTACCAAAGAACAAGAGTAATAACAATCATAAAGCAAAATTCACACCATTTAAGATTTTAGTATGTTAATCTCAGTCATTGATTTTGTAAAGCCTACTAAACGGCCGTATCTCTCGTTAAGAAAAAAATATATAAATCCTAATTCCTAATCGTATCTAAGGTATATTTGGACAATTTAAGAAAGACAGATGCAATCAAAGCAAATGATGGGATGTGGAGAAAATGAACAGCGAAAGGTAATTTACCTAAAATTTACTATTGACAACTAATCAACTAATTAGCCTTTAATTAAGAAAAGTCCACAAATTATACTAAATCTTATTAAGAAGGAAAATAAGTAAAACTTAATATCTAATATTGGACATTATCACGTGTGCATATTCACGAGTATTATCATACACAAATCAGACCAACTTATGAGGTTTTTGTACTCTTACCCACTTACCATGTGCGTTGTGAGAGGTTAAAGTTTCTTTTCCTCATTTTTTGTTAAAAGTCGGTTAATCTTTTTTGTTGCCTTGCAAATTTTACCGGGACAAAAAGGGGCCTTCAAAAAAAAAAAAGTAAAGAAAATCACACGCTCGTACCCCACGTGTAATGTACTGAATCAGAATATTTTTAAATTCTAAAGATAAATTCAGAGCAAAAATAGTATACTATGTCCTGAAACATTAATTTTCTTTATAAGTTGAATAAGTTCTTATAATCAGTTTAAACGAATTTTTTTCGAACAACAATTATTACTACTAAAAGTTAAAATTCAATTGTTTACGGGAGCACGTGAATTCTTTTTTTTTTTTTTTAATCATTATAATCGATTCACATTATATATCATTGCTTGCTTTTTGACCGTTATAAAATATAAACACGCTTATTGTAGATGCATATATTGTATTTGATAAAAAATCATTTTACATTTAGTAATTATTAATTTCTTATTTGTTTATTATAATACGATCTTTCATTTGAAATAACAATAATGAAAAACAGCTAAAATTTTAATTTCTATTAACTCCAATAGGTCATATGACCGAATTCAAGACATTTTGAGTTGTACACATAATTTTTACTTCTTTGTTTCACTCATTATGATTGACACACATTAAAGACTTATGCCTGTTTATCATCCATTTAAAAAATGTATACATAATATTCTTACTTTTTTGTTTCACTCATTATGATTGACACACAATAAAGACTTATGCCTGTTTTTCATCCATTTTAAAAAAAAATATAGATGTTGTGAAAGTATAATATATTGTACTTTTACTCCCATTACACACATTGCCTATTAGAGACCTCATAATGTAAATATATACAAGTATAAAAGAATTACTATAATACTAAAAGTAGGAGGTGTGAACCATGTCTAATTTCACAATAAACATATAAAATGTTATATGACTGAATGAAAGTCATCACAGGAAGATGCACGCATGAATTTTCTTTTCTTTACACAGTATAATTGATTCACACTAAAATCATTGGTTTTTTTTTTTAATTTTTTTACCGTTACAATAATAAATGCGCTTACCATTGATACACGAAGTATAATAAGAATATATGTCCTTTTTATGTTTACTCATTGGAAATATCTTATCTGTCAACGATAAGACTTTTTTATAACAAACATGCCATATCATTTATTACAACAAAAATGAAATAAACAACAAAAAGTTTAATTTTATTAATTTCCAGTAGGTCATATAACAGAAAGTGAGTCATTTTGAGTTGTACACATAAATTCTTCCTTTTTCTCCACTTATAACGATTAACTCGCATTAAAAATTGTTGCTTATTTTTCAGCTATTTCCAAAAATAGACGTTCTTTTGTGAAAGTGTAATAATTAGTATACTGTAATTTTACTCCACAAGTCTTCAATCAAAAAATCACTATACTTAAGAAGTTACAAACAATTAGAATAATTTTGTAAAATAAGTATATTTCTACTTGTACATGGAAGATGTATTTATAGGATGAAATCTACTACATATTGCATATTAGATACCTCATAATGTAAATACAAGTAAAAAAAATAAAATAATGTACTACTAAAAGTAGGATGCACGGTCCATAACTAGTTTCACAATAAACAGATAAGATGTTATATGTCGTAATGAAAGTCACGTGAAGTTGCACGCATGAATTCTCTTTCTTCACCCACTATAATTGATTCACAACGAAATCATTGTTTACTTTTTACCGTTACAATAACAAACGCGCTTACCATCAATGTTCAATGTATAATAAGTATATTTTCTTTTTATGTTTAGTTATTTAAAAACTTCTTATCTGTCTATACCAAGATATATAACAAACATGGTCTCTCATTCATAACAACAATAAAGCAACAAATGAAAATTTTTGTTAATTTCTATTAACTTCTACAGGTCATAAGACCGAGTGGGTGTCATTTTGAATTGTGCACATAAATTCTCCTTTTCTTTTTTTTTTTTACTTATTACGATTAACTCGCATTAAAAATCATTGCTGGCATTTCACCTATTTACCAAAAATAGCCGTTCTTATTGTGAAAGTATAGTATATCATAATTTTACTCTACTAGTCTTCAATTAAAAGTTCTCATATTATCTTAAGACGTTACTAGCAATTAAGTATATATTCTTGTAAAATAAGTTTATTTCTACTAGTACTTGGGAGATGTATTTCTATACCTTATAATATAAATATCTATTATTAATATAAATAAACAGGTTTTGTGTTGTACAAATAAAGTGTTTTCCAAATTTGCCCCTATTTAATCATCTAAATTTAGTTTCTAAGAGCCTAATATTGTAATTATTTTAGTACACCACAACACCGATCTTTTAACTACCCAAATATTTGTAACCATCATCCAAAACCACCTCCTAAAATTTTGGGAGATTGATTCAATCAGAGTATCACGTTCACCACGTCTATCCTAATTAAACAAATTCAAAATTTTAAACTTCTTCATCTTCTTATTTCTTCTTCGTTTTTCTCCACAAACTACCTCTTTTTACAGCTTTTACCATGAACTTTTTTGGCAATAGAGTAAATCAACCCTACTTAATCTATTAATTACAAGCCCATTTTTAATACCTAAGAACACATTGCACGCGGTGCGCGCGTGCACACAATGGCTAGTAAATATAAATACAAAGTATCAAAAATTGTTATAAACTACTAAAAGTAGACAGCGTGATCCACACGCGCGGGTAAAAGAGTTGGGGGAACATTTTCTTGAGAGAGGTAATTACTAGAAAACAAGGTAAAACCCAGAGAGCCGTACAAAATCGAATTATAAATGGCGGCGAATCCTAGGTTAATCCTAGCTGTCAAAAAGCTAATTTAACTTTCAAAAAAACTGTAAAATGTCCAAAAATACTCTCCCAACTGGCTCACAGCTAGTTTCAGAATAAATTTACCACTGGTTAATTCTTTTGTAATAAGTTAATAACCTTTTTTTATTGGTCAAAGAAGTTAGTAGAAGCAAATTGCTTTTCAATTTGACCGACATAATTTAACTGGGCCGAGCATCCTGGGCCTCACGTGACCGGTCACACGTACTTCGAGGTAAAAAATGTCCCATGCACCGGCTCACTGAGTCAGCACTGTTCATGCTCACTCGTTGGACCAACACCACGAGTGGGCCCAGACCGCCACGTGTCAGCCTCAGATGCGGCGGGCTGTTTTTTTCCCCTGCCGGAATCTTTTGGCCCACCTACACCAACAGCCGGTGTCTACCACCGAAGACTTTTCCTTTATTGCAAAACAGAGATATTTTTGGAATCTAATTAAAGACTTGTTTCATTTTACATTAGTATTCTACCAACCAAAAAACACACACCCACTTTCTTTAAATTAAATATATAAAATAATATATCATAAGGAAAAATAATAAAAATCACATTTTTGGGAGTTACCAATTTTATTGATCCTATAAAGACAGCGATTTCAGTGTTGTTATTAGTTATTACACTCTATAAAAGACCTTAAAACTCTTGCTTGCCTCCTCATTTTCTCTGCATCATCAAATTAAGTGAGAATTTAACACACTTTCCTAATAGTAACATTTTACAAAATTAAATTATTACAACTGTGATTCTTTGCAGTGAGTCAAAATTTTGAGAATTTATTTTATTTCCTTTTTGCCACTGATATGGTCACTTTAAATCCCCCACACCCCCCTTTTCAACTCTCACGCTCTCTCATCTTTATAGCAGCACATAGGTCCACTTTCTTATGAAAAGTGTGTCTCTCTCTCTCTCTCATTCTCTCGCCTTATATTAACCTCTTTTTTCCCCTTCATTCTTCTTCCAGTTTCTTTGTGTGACCATCCCATCTTTTAAGGCTATTGTTCCTTTTTATTTTGTCAGAATTTTCTTTGTGGGTTTTGAAGCTTATTCTTCAAGATTGCTGCCTCATCTTTTTTAGTACCTCAATCCCTCGTGTAGACCCTCAAAGCAATCCTCCTTTAACTTTCCATTTTCAGAGTTGCTCTGTTTCTTGTATGTTCAAGAACAAGTTTTTCAACATTTGACCAACAATGGATCAAAGCTTTCTATGGCCTGTCAAATACACCGAACACAAAAGAATCACCAAGAAACTCGTTAAACCCAAACAAAACCTCAAAAAAGAACAACAACAAAATTCATATTCCAACCCCAGATCGGTCCGAATCTCTGTCACTGACCCTGACGCCACTGATTCATCCAGCGACGAGGACAACGACAACGAGCTCTTCCGAAGGCAGCGCGTAAAGAAGTACGTCACTGAAATCCAAATTGAAACATCTACCAATGCCAGCGCAAGCAGCAAGAACAACAAAAGCGTCCTTCACCCCAAGCCTAAGCCCATGAAAGTTAAGGAGGTGCATCATCAATCGGCGGCTTCTAACGGTGTTCGGAAGTTTAGGGGCGTCCGACAACGTCCTTGGGGCAAGTGGGCTGCCGAGATTAGGGACCCTTCCAAGAAGGTCCGGCTCTGGTTGGGTACTTATGACACCGCCGAAGAGGCCGCCATGGTTTACGACAACGCGGCGATAAAGCTCCGTGGTCCCGAGGCGCTAACGAACTTTACCGTTCCGCCCGTGGAGGATGAACCGGAGATCAACGCGGCTTCGGTGTCCGGGTATGATTCGGGCACTGACGAGTCTCACAATCTATGTTCGCCTACTTCTGTGCTCCGGTTCAGAAGTAGTAGTAACTCGGGCGAGGAAGCCGAAGAACCGAGCCGGTCCGTGGTTGAACCGTGTGTTTCGGTTGATGGTCCGGTTATTGATTATGTGGATCGTCCGGTTTGTGAGGTTGGACCGGTGGTTAAACCGGTTCAAGAAATGGAGGAGTGTCAAGGGGAGACCAGTGTCGTGCCAGACTATACAAATGACTATTTACCAATGGACATTCCGTTTATTGATGATTTCTTTAATTTTCAACCGGAGGATCAGACGTTGTTCACGGACGAGGGGACGAGTTTTCCGAATGAATTTAATGAGTTCGCGTTTTCGTTCGACGACTTCCCGACTTTGGACAGCAACTTACAACAAGTTGATTTTGGAGATTTTAATGATTCGTTTCAAGATCTTGGCGCACTTGATGTTGATGATTATTTTCAAGATACGGGTGATTTTGCTAGCGTTGATGCACTCTTGGCTATCTAAAGTTCGAAAAATCGATCAATGTTTCACATTGCCGGCTTGCCATTTCATGGCAAATTTTGTTCACCGGCTATCGGCTTGTATTTTTCTTTTTTTTTAAGTAATAATTATGAAGTTTATTAGGGAGTTGTTAAATTATTTTATTTTAATGTTGTAGTATCTCCGTTAGAAGAAAATGGAGATTGAGTGGGGTTTTGTTATTATTTATAATATATAGCCTTTTGAGTAATAAAATAAATTGCCCTTTTCAAGATTGTGGTGTCACATTTTTAATTGCTATTACCTATTTCTTTAATTTTATATAGAGAAATTATATTACTGCCAAAGTGTCATTCTTTTTGTCCCATGGCCACACGAGTAGGCGCAATTAGCGGTTGTCCATTTGACCAAGTCAGACTTTGCAACTCGCTGGATTGAAATTAATTAGTCACACAAATCTTTCTCCTTATTAAAGCACGTTTTTATATAGGGTGATAATAATTGAACCACAAAACATTAAAATTTTGTATTTGATGTAGAGCCGAAAGCATTTGCTAGTCGAAAATGTAGAGAATGGCTTCTTACATTTACTATGCTATAGTACTTAGCAATAATATTATTCAGTGGAACTTGGTGCTATGCATTCATTATATTGTGGGGATACATTTGCATGATGTTAACTGTTTGAGGGAGCAAATATTTGCAGCTTTGTGATAGTGAAATTTCGGTAAATATAGTTGAATCCAGCGGGGATGTAGTACGTAAATCATCAAGAAAACGGCTAACAAAATAGTACTGAAAGAAATAACACCTAATTAAAGAGTTTAAAAGCTTTGAATTTATTCAAAATTGTATTAATAGTAAGAATAAATAAGTCCTCACTGCAATTTTCCCTCATTTACATATCGCGCCATCTTGCAATATTGACCATTTTTTCTCCACACATAAGCACTGAATTTTGACTCAGTTAGAGTGATTGGATCTAGAGTAATTACAAGTATTTAAAATTGAAAACTCAACCAGTTTGTAGTTTCAATAGTTCAATTTCATGTTGTCTCCTCTCCACACAACTTTTCCTCCAATTTGAAAATTCTTATTGAATACCCATATTTGATAGTAAACGGCCAATACCCAATATTAAAGACATCGTAATGGTACTATTCACAAGAAATTTTCAGTTAACCTTGATGCATTTTCCCATTATATACTTGGACAAGGAACTTAGTGCAATTTAATCAAGTGAAGTAATATTAAAATATATCCAACTTTATCAAATGATATTTGGAGGGGATTAATTGTACTGTGGGCTCAAAGGTACCATGCACTATATAATTAGTTGGGACCATATATAGAATTTATAACTTGCATTTCACTCCAACATATTGAAAAAAATACAGTTACGAGGATGTAGGAGCCAGTGATATCATGATTAATGCACCCTAATTATGTCCCAGGCGAAATTCAATATATTATATATATATAATTTGTGTTTTAGATAATATAATTTAGATGGCCAATCAGATCTTCAATATCACGCGCAGTCCACACGTTCAATCGATTTCATGTTAACAAACCTCAGTCAAATGATTATGTCTGAACTCATAAACCTTTTCGCACTATTAGTTAGTTGTGTAACTGTACATTTGAAAGGCGTTGACCATTACATGGTAGAATATAATTTGTACCAAGAGCTTAGTTTTTTTTGGATAAATTTAACTTGTAGTTGTAGATAATTTTTTTTTCCTTTTTGAACCCGTCACAAATAGGAACGCATAGTCTAAAACATATAAGAGTTTATGGCAAAATGCCCCATGTATTATGAGAAAGAGGCAAAAATCCTATGTTAAATAAAACGAGGCAAAAGAAACCTTTTTATAAAGAAAAACATGCACACAGACACCTTTATTTGCATAAATGGCAAAAATTTTCTCACGTGAAAGATAAATAAGCAAGAAATCTCTCGTGTTTACAAAAAATATAAGGATTTTCTGCGTCTTTTCAAAAATATAAAGGGTTTTCTTTTGCCATTACCGAAAACACGAGGAGAATACGATTTTTTTAACAAGATGTTTATTTTTGCTTGATTTCTCTTCATAAGGTTTTTTCTTTGCTTCTTTCTTATAACACAAAATATTATTTGCTACTAGCTCAAAATTAAATCAGTAATAGAAAGTAATGTGGGAAGGTAAACATGAAATTTATTTGCGGCTTATTTTTTTCTACCGCTTTTTTCCTAAAAGTAATTATTAGAGGGGGGGTGGAGTGGGGGTCCATTTGTGGCTCTCCTGTCTGAAAAATAAGGGCTTAAAAATCAGCAGATAGTCAATTTACGTTGTTGTTAGTGGAATGTGATACGGGTAATGAGTTGTAAAGAACTTGGGGCCTCCACAATTGTGGAAAAATATTCATAACTGTGACACTCCATTGACATTAAATTTTCATAAATGTGGAAAAATATGCGATCAATGTTCTTAATTTAATAATACAGGTGGGGCGCAGAAAATTAATTTAAATCTAAACATACAACCTGCAGTGAAAAATTGTACGTTAAGTAGTTAATTAAATTCTTTATGTATATAGATATTAGAGAGACGAGAATTAAAAAAATTCAATCAACTTCGAATCTTAAACCAATAGTTTTAGTAGCTAAAATCTAAATATCTAATTTATCTATAAATTGTTAAACATCGCCCGGAGCATATAATTTTCCTGTTGCTACAATGTCCTATAAATTAATAATCAGAAACAAAACACCAGGTACGTAAACAAAATAAAAGGAACGACGTCGATTTGCAGAAGTTTTGGACCACAGTGATATTTTGCTAAATTCAAAAAATCTAGCGACCTGATCCTTAATTTGTCGAATATGTTAAGGCTTCAAGATTCAAATGTATCCACACAGAAAATTAACCTTCTTTCTGCAACACTTCAGCAACTAGTACAGCAAAAGACAAATGCATAAATCATTGCATTTAGCTGGATCGAAGGTTGCTCGAATCTTTATACTATATATTCATTTAACAGAAAATGAATGAAAAGTTCGCGTTCTTTTCACAAATTTAGTACTTAATCGTTGAACAGATTGATGTTACGTACGTTTTGAATGTTGGTCCTAACTCGATCATAGCTGTCCTCTATGCTCAAATTGTATCTCCTCAAGTAATTAAAGAACCATTAACTCGTAAAAAGTTACACACATCTTAGTGCGTTGATGAAAAAAATAGGATGATCTTAAAATATAATTCGACTGAACCTGCACAATACTTCCAAAATAAAAATAAGTCCAATTTATAAATTAACACATTGCCTAACGATGTCTTTTGATTTTACAAGGAAAAAGGGACAATTAATTACGTTTGGCTTTCCTTACGTTGGTCTAATAATAGAAAGTTCCCCCATTTTCATGTAACTATCAAAACAGAATAGAATATTTTCTATATTTTTGTCAAATCACAGGGCGTGTAAATGTAATTATTCCAAGAAACATTGAAAAGCTTTTCATTTCTTCAAAACTTTTGCCTGTTACCAGATACATCAACACCAGGCGCTATACAAGGTTAGCTATTGGCATAGTCAATTTTGGTATCCAGTATATATGTATAGACTAGTATAGACCCACATAGGAGAAATGTTAGGTTGGACAATAGCTGTATGTCAATTTTTTCCTCAAAAATAGAAGAACAAATAAACTAATTAGCCGAGTTTAAAAACTATTTTTCAATCCAAACATAAAATTCCCTTTTTATCATTAACTTGTAAGTATTTCAACCCATTGTGCAACTCATTTGTACCACTCATTTCATCCTTAAACAACACATCTATAAATTACACTATTGCACGATTTTAACACTAAAATAATGGTTTTCTTTCCTAAAGTAGAGACTTATCTCTAGCAATGTACACCAAATCCAAAACCCTCAAACCCAATTTTTATATTCACCAAGGCAATGTTCACTATTTTTCTATATAAACTACAAAGAATGAGTGATAATTATCATGCTTTCAAACCCCAAACTCCTATTTTTAACTGAACTTTCTAAAGATATATCATACAAATTATTTTTATGCCTTTATTAGTAATTTTTAATAGGAATTTGTTGTCGGAATTTTGAGTGAACTACCAAAACTCGTATCATTGCAAGGATAACCTCTAATAGTATTTTAATTTGTTTTGTTTAATGACGTATAGGTTTTGATGTGGTCAAGTAATTAAGGAAGGGATAAGAGCTGGATTTTGCTAATCTCTCGATTTAACAGTTGGAACACTCGAATACTGAGCTCGAAGGTTAGTTACAAAGCGTGTGCCGTATATAACTAAGATAGGGATATCTCACCTACTTAGTGTGTGGATTCGAGTTTTTGGCTTACCCTCCATATGATCCGGATATGGGGTATTCATAGGTTAGTGAATGTGCTTAGGTGTTACCCTCATGCCAGATGTCAAGTCCGATAGGGTTTTATGAGTGACGAGGTCAAGTAGTTAAGGAAGGGATAAGAGCTGAGGTTTGCCTAACTCTCGATTCAACATTCAGAACATTCTGATCCTGAGCTCGAAGGTTATATTACAAAGCGTGCTTCGTATATATCTAAGATACAGGTATATCACCTGCTTAGTGTCTGGTTTCGGGGTTTTGGCTTACCCTCCATATGAGTCGGGTTTGGGGTATTTATAGGTTAGTGGAAATGCTTAGGTGTCACCCTCATGCCTGATGTTAGGTCAAACAGGGTATTTATGAGCAACAGGTGTCACATCCGACAGGCTCTTAAAGATCGCACGAGGGCTACGGGGTGAGCTGCTTTGACCCTCATGCCTTCACGCAGGTTCATTTAGTATCATGGTGTCTGACTCACGTAAAGCGCCTCGAGCCCCTACACCTTTATTGCTCGAATAACGTCGCTATCAATGTGGGTGTTGTTTATTGAGTTAATTCGTTTGTCTTTCGGCAGGTACTAGAGGGACGGAGTCTGAATACTAGCCCCTCCAAGGCTATGTTCTTCGAGCCCCTAAGGCTGTGGGCTCTGAGCCCTCGAGGCTACATGGTTCGAGCCCCTAAGGTTGTAGGCTTTGAGTCCTCGAGGCTACATGGTTCGAGCCCCTAAGGTTGTGGGCTTGGAGCCCTCAAGACTACGTGCTTATTGCCTCATTATTAAGCTGCTTGAGAGCCTCAAATCTCTTATGTTACCATGCTTACGAGCCTTCTTTATTAATGGTTTACATAGGATCTAGTCATCTGGGTTATTTACCTCATCAGGTTTTATAATTTATTTGACGAACAATGGATACTTGTCAAGCTAATTGAGATATTTATGTACTTCAATTTTGCATAAATTCCACTAAACCCCATAATGTATGGGCTCATTTGCACCAAAAAAAAAAAGAAAAAAAAAAAGCTTGCCGACATATTTTAAAATGTGCAAGCTCCCTTGATAGAGATCGGGTACTCATAAGAAGAGAGATTGGAGAAATAGAGAGAAGAAATAGATTTCAGAGGGATTAGAGAAAGAA
The DNA here is from genome assembly GCA_946800315.1 of Misopates orontium. Lineage (NCBI taxonomy): Eukaryota > Viridiplantae > Streptophyta > Magnoliopsida > Lamiales > Plantaginaceae > Misopates > Misopates orontium. The sequence goes on from OX326951.1 coordinate 26,234,074, forward strand.
TTAGAAGAATAAGCTAGAGAAGAAGACAAAATAAGAGAGAATTGCAATCAGCAATATAATAATCAATTCATCATAAAACGTCTTACAAAATAACCATAGCCCTCTATTTACAGGCTAGGAAATAAAACCTAGCAAAACTAAAACTCTTAAATAAAAGATAACAAGATACAAAGTTGTATAATCTCCTGAAGCACTAGCAGAAAATTGAGGATGTCCAATAATAATTTGATAAGCAGTTAAATCTTTATTATTGAAATAAGGACTCTCAAAAAAATTTGGAGGCAAGTCCGACAAACTATCCTTAGACTCAAGTAATGGTAATTTCAATAATAAACAAAACTCAACTTCTATCTTACAATCAATACTAGAAGATAACAACTTCTCACAAGGGGTGGTATCAATATTAGGGACATCAACCTTCATATTTTCAGAAATATCACAAATATCATCTAGAGGTAAGTGTATAGATTGGTCATGCTTGGATATGGAATTATTTTCAAAATTCCCTACTTCACTTTCTTGTGATTCACGTTGTCTACGAAGTTCTTCTTTTATCTCTTGAAGTCCAGAGATCATTTTATTGCAGAAGTTATCAAATAATCGATCTAATCGAGCTAATTCTGGTGAAAACATAATGACGCAAGACTTGCCAACAAATAATTAAAAGTCCAAAATTCAATAAAAGAATAACTTTACCAAAATTTGAATAGCCCAATTGTGTGAATGTTGGCAACCCGTTTTGTCCAATCTCGGCCCAAATCAACAGAAAATAAAGCCCAATTTTCTCCTTGTCTTGGCCCAAATCGGATTCAATTTTCAGCCCCTTTGTTTTCCAATTTTTGGCCCAATTTCTCGGCCCATTTTCAATTTTGGTCCAATTTTGTGGCCCAAACCCAATGACTGGGTTTTCTTCCTCGGCTGTGATACTAGCACCGGCGAAATAGGACTTGTGGCTTTGATGGCGGTCGGTGGTGACTAAGCTGGTGACGACGGCGGAACTCGGTTACGAAAAAGGCGACTGGAACGGCGGTGGAGGAATTCGCTATTTAGGGTTTTCTGTAATTGAAACGGTAATGGTGGTTGTTGGTGAGGTGGCGGTAGCAGATCGGTGGCGACTGGTGAAATCGGCGAGCGCGGCTGGTGGTGGGTCTACGGAGGAGCGATGGGTCTGGAGTGACGGTGGTGGCTGGCGGTGAACGTGACGGAGACGAGGGGTCGCGAACGGTGGTGTGAAATTGGCGGCGAAATCGGACAAATTTGCCGCTGGTAGTGGCGCCGGCTGTGGTGTCAATGGCGGTGGCAGGCAGCGGTTGTGTTGGCGACTTTGTATGCTGGCGCGTGTTCTGCACGCTCCGTTTTTTTCAGCTGTTTTTTTTTTCCCGGATGGATTTTTCTGATTTTCTGATTTTCTGGATTTTTGATTTTTTTTTTTTTTTTTTCTAAAAGAACTCGAAATTTGTAGAATTAATTGAAACGAAAATTGCAGCGGAAATTTGGAAAAGGATACGTATGGCTCTGGTGCTAAATTGATAGAGATCGGGTACTCGTAAGAAGAGAGATTAGAGAAATAGAGAGAAGAAATAGATTTCAGAGGGATTATAGAAAGAATTAGAAGAATAAGATAGAGAAGAAGACAGAATAAGAGAGAATTGCAATCAGCAATATAATAATCAATTCATCATAAAACGTCTTACAAAATAACCATAGCCCTCTATTTATAGGCTAGGAAATAAAACCTAACAAAACTAAAACTCTTAAATAAAAGATAACAAGATACACTAGAATCATAATTTAATAATATCAAAATATAAATAAACTATAAATTAAACTATAATTCTAATCAAACTAAAATTCTACTAATAATTGATTCTTGATTTCCATCATCCCTCTTGAGACTAAATCAAACCATTCAATTTGGGCGAGTTTCTGCATTTTTGTCTTTTAGATTTTGCCTCGTGAGAGTTTTGGCACATTTTCACTAAGTTGGAGCACTGTTCCTTGATCTCTCTCTCTCTCTCTTTTTTTTTTTTTTTTTTTTTTTTTTTTTTTTTATAAGTTGGGGGCATATTGTGAATGTTTCCCTAGGTTTGGCGATTTGATGTTTTTTTTTACCTAAATTTTCATATTTTTTAATATAGTCTAATTAATATGTTGGTCCGGGGTAAACATAAACAACTGCATGCTCCTCATTGGACATCCTAAACTTGTCTATAACAAACCAATAAAAATGTAAGAATCCCACTACACATATTTTCAACAACTTAAGAACATAATGATTCGCTCAAGAAGCTGCACATCATTCTAATTAATAAACATTTCCCAAAAAAAAGAGAAGAAGCTAACGACCACTTTCTGCAGAAAATCAGCGTATAGAGGTTTAGGATTTTCCATTTGTCAAGAAAATCTAAGCCCAGAACTTTCCTCCATATGAACAGACCGGCCGTGACCAAAATGCCGTAGACATATCATTAATGTTGCAAGACACAAGAGTTGTGTAAAAATCATAACGTAATCATTTTTTTGTTCAAAGTGTTAAAAGGTATCTGTTTATATAAATAGATAAATTATGCAGAATCTTCTTGTCCCAAGAATGTTTAATGCTTGTTAATATTACTTGTGGTTCAGCTTTCAGTCATGATGATGCCTCTTCGTCACGTGAGTTGTTGCCTTTACTCGGAAAGACTGATGACAATATCAGAGGCGAGGTTAACGATTTATTCGCATAATAAAAAGAAAATGTTACACAAAGTAATTTTTAATTAACTTGGTAATTGACGTGGCCTTGTAACTTAATGGCACAAGAGAATAATTAGTTTTGGCCCCAAAATAGACCACGTAGCTGTATCGTGCTTAATTACTTCAAATCGAGTGAGGCGGTGAGCTCATTGAGTGCAATTTCCATTTAAATAATTCAATTGTAGGACCAAACGTTTTTGCCTTACCGATACGAAAAGATAAATAATCAAATCTAATAATTAAAGATACCAACTATTTCATATATTGTCATATTATCTATGAATTTTTTAGTAGTCAAAAAAGTTGTAAAAAGAAATTCAAGAAAGAAAACTACATGAAGCTGCGGCAGTTCTCTTATCATATTTTCTCTTAATCTTCTCTGCAAATTGCAATTTCTTAGAGAACTTCATTAATATGGTCCAAAGTTTCTCATTTAATGACTCATGTTGTGTGCCATAATTTGATCTCATGTGAACCAGACTTTCAAGAAAAATTAATGCTACGTACTATGCACATGCCCCTAAAATGATGGGAAAGTTATATATATTTTGAAAACAATTAAAAGAAATGAAACAAGACTATAAATAATAAGGGCACCTGCTCTAATGATTTTGAGCTTTTAGATTGTGTAGTAACATGATATTAGATCAGACTAAGAAGAAGTCTTAGGTTAAATTTCATCCACTCCATTATGAGAATAACTAGAAACGTTGTGATTCATAAATTAGAAACATTCTGTGTTGAAATCTATCTCAGCTTGTGAATGAATTTAAACTTCTGCAATGAGGCATTAATTTAGAGAAAAAATATAATGGAACCCCAATTCTTATAGGAGATATGTATATATATATATATATATATATATATATATATATATATATCACTTCTATAAATGTAAACTTTTAAGAGAGACCGTGAAACTTCTTCAAATAAAGAAAGTCAAAATGATTTATAAAGTTTTGGCCTACATGCATGGATATATGCTTTCATTAGTAACCCTCTAGTTTTAGCCACAGTTTTTAACATTTTTTTACTCACAAATAAAACTTTCCCAAAGGAGAAAGAACAAAGGAGACAATATCTAACCTAAATGGAGTTGAGTTGACTTGACCAGTCACGTGACTCGCGAGCACTACATGCCTCGGGCTAGATTCTGTGACTACTGCCCTAATCTGAGTATTTACGTGGAATAAACTGAAGTCACACACTTCCTGGCGATGTGAAATGCCTATAATGCCCTTCCACTCAACAGATTAAGATTCATGATATGTTGACTTAAGACTACGGCATCATCAAATGTTGTTTTGATAATATCATGGGATTATATTCTAATATATAAGTAATATAACATATATGTATTCAGTTTTTTATGGGGTTGTAAATTGTAATAGGCAATATTTCCCACGTGAGGCATCAAATATTTAACGACTGATTGTATGTATCAAATATAATTAAAACTTTACGGTATTTGTTCAATTTAATTCATGCCTTTGCTCTTACGAATTCTCTTTTCTTTAAATTTCTTCCGTTTAATCATTTCCCATCCGAGTGACCATATTTTCAAATTTATACTATAAGATGTTGTTACTCAAAGACCATAGAACTACTATTGCGGTTGCCGTGTCCTACACAATTAATTGAAACATCTTCGGACGATATAAAGTACATACGTAAAATATCTTCATATGAATAATAATAAATTATTTTCTCCAATTAATTTGAAATAAAGTACATTTGCAGAAGAAATTGTACAAGAGCGACGGTGCAATGAAAAATTGGGCGTGACAGGCTTTAATACATAAGAAAACTATATAATAATATTTTGAACAAATAAAAGAAAACCAAAATATTGTTTATAGGAAAAAAGTTGATCAGAGCCGACTTTTGCCACAGCCCTGCTTCTGCACAAAACTGGTGAAAGAGCTGTTGTAATTGTAAAGCAAATTAAATGAACAATATTGACAACACAAATAATAGTGATCATCTGATGTCTCTCTGATTTGGTCCCCTACCCCCCACCGCACACACTCTCTAGTTGCCACACATAACGCTCATTTTTTGTCAATTTTAAGCTAAGTATTGTTACGTCCCTTTCACATAGATTTCATTTTCAGGTTGCATATATCATCCACAGATTTAAATTTGATATTTTCTTACATATATATTATATCTAAACCTCAATTGCTAGCTAGTCTACCTGGTGGTATTTAGGAATGTCCCGTCGGGTCACGGGATGACACGTGTCGTGATGCGTGTCTCTACCTTGTTTATTATGCGGTGAGATGTGGAAGCCGCAAAATGACTATTGGGAGTATTTATTTACAAAAAAGAGAAAAAGATTAAGAATGTAATTTGTTATAACCCGAGATGATAATTTTTGTGTTGCATATCTAGTATTCTATTTTGTACGACACTGATTTATCATAATAAATCGTCGTGCTTGACTAACCCCTTTGTTTTATTTCACTAAATTTTATATTGTTATATATGCTCGTTTAGTGAATCTAGTGGGAGATTAGAGTTAGAATCGTTTTCATCGGTTTCATAAAATGTAATCATTTTTAAATCAAATAAAAGAGCTTTTATTTGTTAAATTGTTTTATGAATCGAAAAAACACTAATGGCTTACAAAGAAATACGTGCTTTATCAAAATAAATTTCTTTATTGTATTTATATGGTTGGTATATATATGTTATTTTCAAATCTTTTTGATAATCACGGATATCTTCATGTATGGTTTATAGTCGACACGCGTCACCAATGTCTGTTCGAACGTCGGTCCTGATTCAGTGGGCTGAGTTGGGTGGTGTGACGAAGGAGAGTTGCTTTCTTTTTTAAGTGATTCTACAGTGAGTCTACGTTTGAGACCAATTTGAGCGAGGGTAGTGAGAATAGCTATGTTAGTAACGGTTATATAGTATTCTCCTTTGTGAGGGCAAGTTCGTCCTATTTATAGGGGTTATGCCCTTAAAGACGAGGGTAAATGCGTCTTTATTTGTGAGACAAGTGGTGGCTGCATGCACGGTCAGGACTCACTTAGTGCGTTGAGCGTACTCGAATACATTAGAGCAGGCCACATGGTGCCTGCAAGCAAGGGTAAGACTGAAAATAAAAGATCGATGCTTGTCTTAACACATTATTGTTGAATTCTTTTTAATAGCTATTTCCTTGTTAACATAATAATACATGCTAATGAAACAACATAAGGTAGTAAATGCCCGTTGAGACGATGATTCAGATATAACACATTGCATAAAATCTTACAAACATAGTAAAACTGAAATTAAACGATAAAAAAAATCATTATTCTTCTAGCATAACACTATGATATAATAATTAGTATTTAAATTTATCTTAGTGACTGGAGCCAAAAGTTATTGAATAAAAATCTATATATGACGCATTTCATTTTGTACTTGATCCATATTTTTAAAGTAAAGGTTGTATCTTAGAATTGCTATTTCGATCTCAAGCACTCATGCGACTTATGGGTTTGGGTTAACGAAACTATTCATCCATTTAAATTAACTAATAATGATATCACTCCAACTTTTTTGTGTCACCGATCGATATATATATATATATATATATATATATATATATATATATATATATATATATATATATATATATATATATATATATATATATACATCAAATATGTGGAGCGAATCGAGTGACCTACAGTACGAGGTAGTGGTTGGTTAAGAAAATAAATTCGTGCAATTTTATTTCATAATTATCGTATTTGACCTAAATTTAATAGTTCACTTAAACCATATTTTTATCTTAACATACGCGCTCTAATGTTTGTGTAATGTCAGCTTTTGACCACCAATATGTACACTACAGAAAAGATAGAAAATTAAAATAAGTGCGACTACGTTGGCCATTGGCATAGCTTTTGAAGCTTCATCAATTGCGTGGAAGAAGGAACGTGAAAGGTGTATGGGCTCACTGTTGTAGATTTTCACTAATTCTCTATCGCAGAAATTGCTACATTTTATAATTACTCACGTGGTTTGAATCAGTAATTATTGAAATTAGTTGATTTGTGGGCTCAAGCCCTGTATCATGGGGCCCATTCAGGTTTGAAACCAACCGACATCTGAGAAGATGGGCCCTGTAATTGGGGACTCTACTCATTTATCATGTGAAATTCATGATATTGTCGATTTTATAAGTCGCTGATTAACAAATTTAGAGATTGTCCACATGCTTTATACATAAATAAAGTCAAGGAGTAAATCATATTTGACTATTAAGTAGATCCTTTAAGTTGTTTAATTACAAGCCATTTTCTTTCTGAATAGTTCCGACGAAATTTAACTTGATAGGATTGCCCAGAAATTATGTTGGTATTCCCAGTCTCCATTCACATTTAAGATAACATTATTTCTAAATCTTACATCTTTATATAACTTTTGGATTTTTCTTGGCACAAAAAAGAGTGATTGGCACTTTCTACTTGGGAATAGGCTTTTGACATAATGCTCCCTTAAATTAAATTTTGACACATGACGTGCTAAAATTGTCTATTTCGTGATATATATGATGCGGCCTGAAGATATAGTGACGTAGCAAGTGAAATAAGGATTAATGTAAATAAGTCTATTTTCTTCATAATCATTTATAGAAAAAATAAAACTCTAGGCAACGATTTTGCTGCCAGCGAGCTATCGTAAGAACGTAGTGAACCATGAAGCCATAGCAGGAATGGCCACTAGGGTCTCATTTTATTTTAATTTCAATTATTAATAGGTAGTATTCGCAAATGCTAGTTAAAAAGGTTTATTGGTTTTTGTGGCCACATAATCACTATTTAGGATTTGCAATAATTACTCGTTTTTGCTTGTTTTAAAAAAAAGTCAGAAAAAAGCACAAGTCGCAACTTCTCCACCTACTTTTATTTATTTATTTTGTTTATAAAAATGAAAAAATATCACTTCTCATTACCTATTTCAAATATCTAATTAATATTTTAAGTAATTTTTTTTAAAAAGATTACAAATACCTTATCAAAAGTTACTTTAAGTGACTTGAAGCAAAAATAGTGAACAAATTCATTAGCTATTGTAAATACTCTTTAAATGAGTTTAGATTATAATTTAACATTTTAATCGATTTCTCTGAAGTCTAATTTCAGTTTCCCTCTTCCATGTTATATAAAATCAACTTAGGTGACCCAAATATTTTTAGAGTGCAATTTGTGCCAAATATCTATTTTGAGTGTGTCAAAATGCTCCATGGAGTAAAGTGCTAATCTCCAAAACGGAAAAGATTCAATTTTACTCATTAAACAAACAATCTAGTTCTCAATCATAATTGCTAAAGTCTTCTAGAGTTCTTTATTTAAAAGTATATATTGCATATTAGTGGAACACGATATCCCATAATTAGGCTTTTAAAATCAACTTGACCATTAAAAAAAGAAGACTTTGATATGACTTATATAGCCCACCACCATGACCGTCTACACCTAGCAAGACGGCGTGCAAAATCACACGTAAAATTAGCAGAAAAGAAGCTGATTAGTTACAAGACAAAAAGTGGACTTGAAAATAGGAATGTTGTTTTCCTGTCCATTTTAGATGTAAACAAAAGGATGGTTTTAAGTCGGTTATCAAAATCTTTGAGGTTCCTTTTTTGCATGATGCTAGGAATTTCAAATAGATCTAATTTTTTGCATCACACGGCCTAATATTTAGTGTTTACGAACAAATAAGTCAAAAAGTTGTGGAAACAGCATGTGCTCAAATTTTGGACATTCTTGTCGAAGAGCTAATGTTATTTTTGGCAAGATCCTACTGTTGCCTAGTATATACTTGTGTATTCAGGGGACAGTATTGCTAGACCTTGTCGATGGAATTTATAGAATTTGTTGGCCCATAAGTTATAATGTCATTTGAAGAGGTATGAGATCATTTATTTAAAAAAAGGATCTATTCTTTTTTTTTTTTTTGTAAGTTTGGAACGATTTAAAGTATTGATTGTTGACGAGGAGTGAGTGACAGAATGATGGGTGTTTCCTACACCGTATACCATCTAACTCTCAATACACGTGGCAAGCTGTATCCAATATTCTATTACGTACAACAAAAAACTGTTTGATATTGATATTAGAAGAATTAAACATGAGATTTTTAGGGAATATATCGAAATTGGTTCCTCTAAATTGTACTATGTCTATTTTCAGTCTTTTATGTCGTAATAGCCCAACTTTGGTCCAAAATTTTGTATTTTTCCTTTCAATTTAGACATTCGGTCATTTTTTGGCAGAAAACTGAATTTAATTCGGAGAGAACTAAAATTGAAAAAGGCACAAACACGAAATGGAAGACCAATATTGAACTAGGCAACAAAAGACATAAAATGAACATGATACAACATTGGCGACTACTTTAAATAAATTCCCCATTTTTCGACTACATTTATTGTCATCGATTGTGTTAGGTCTTGACAAAAAATCTCAATGATGAATAACTTAACTTCTTAAAGTCTACAACAGAAAAATGACTTAAATTGTCTGTGGTCATGCTCCACTATTGGCAAAATCTTGAATCAATTTTAAAAAAATAAGGAATTAAAACTCGGTAGTCCACATTGCAAAACGGCGAGATTCAATAAAAAGTACGGCAGCCTCCTTCGAGTTTGAAACCTCGATGCATGTCTCCATGCAAATATAATAGGTTGACTTTGAAAACAGAATTAGCTTTTGAATTAATCTTAATCAAAGGGAAATTAGTGGGGTGGCCATAAACGTGGACAGCAAAAGACAAAAATGCATGGGACATTTTCAAACTTGACGTGCTACTAGGAAAAGATCGATTTTGGCCGGGGACTTCTTACTTGCCCCTGATTGGAGGTTTATTTTTGGTCTAATAACTTAACACGTGTTGGAGAATGTTGACAATAGTATGAAGAATCAAGTAAATGACTTACTTGGATACCATTATATAGTTTATGATGCGAAGTATCTTCGTTTCACATCATACCAGAAATAGATTTCTATATGGACAAAAGATTATGGTCTTGTTTGGATGTATTTTTGCATGTTTGGTTATCTCAAAATTTATTTGGAAGTTTGGTAGATTATTTTGAAAAACGTGCAAAATATTTAAAATATAGTTTGGATGTAGTTTGAGTGCTAGAGTTTTAGGGAAAAAAATAGGTATATAGACATCAAATCAATTTAGGTAAAAGAGTGTAAAAAATAATATAATAGTCAATAATCATTGTTTTATAATTAAGAATAGTTGACTTGATTGTTTGATGATTGAGATAATTATTTTAATAATTAAGAATTGTAATATTTATTATTTTATGACATTGAAAACATATATTTATAACGCTTACTTTTACATTTATATTTTGTAAAAGTACTAATATATTGTTTCCTTATATGTTATAATAATTAGAAATGTATAATAATATATTTATTTATTTATTCATGTATATATACTTATCCTAAACTTGTACATGTGTTGACGAATTAAATTGATAGATCCAAAGTATTGTCACATAATCCTTGTATTTGATAATGTAACTGTATTTATAATTAATATATATTTATAATGTCAAAACGCTTGATATTGTATGTGTATATTTCATAAGAAGAGATGAGGATTAATTAGAGACAGAATTACAGTTAATGAAGAGAGAGAGAGAGAGAGAGAGAAGTTAAAAAATTCAAAGTGGACCATTTGATGTGACCGATGTACGCTTTTTCCTTTAGAAAATGAATCAGAATGAATTTTCAGATTTTGGGCCAGATTTCTTTCAGCTGAAAAACGTTCCAATTTATTTTTAGCCCACCAAACTTTGAAAATCTTGAGTGAAAACCGATCCAAACAGGGCCTATAAGTTTCGAATAAAAAAACTTACTCTGAAACAAGATATTTAAATAAACCAAATAATTTTCGATTAAAATCATTCGATGCTTAAATCATTAAGTGCATATTATAAAGTCAAGAGAGAAGTTCTGACAAAAAGAGAAAATAGTAGCACGAATTATGTACATTAATTTAAAATTACAAAAATAGGCTTTCTATAGATATTTCGCAGGTTAAATTATGGGCTTGGCCTAGTGTTGATAAATCTACAATATATATTAGAAGAGGTCTTAGTGCGACTTGGGATTTGGTGCATTGGTGCATAAGTAAGTGGTAGCTGGACTCTAGAAGGTGACATGCGGCTGATCAAAGAGTTTTCAAGTATTTTGTGACAATGCGTACTGAGATATGATATATCATATTTATTTTGAAGGAAATATTATATTGTACTTTTCAGTTTTATATTTTTTGAAATAGAATGGCGAAATTTAAGTTACATGGTGGATGATTTTTACAATTCTGATCTGACCATATTCTTGCCATAGTAATCATAACACGACATCATATCCTCGCTTGCCGTCATTAGCCTAGCTCATATTTTGGTAGATCCGGAATACAACAACACCCAGAAACCTATTTTCCATCACACGAACAAAAGAAAAAAAAACAAGGGAAAGAAAGAAATCAAGAAAAGCTTTAGAAAACATGAGCGGGAAAATGTAAATCTGGGCCGTCCGTTTGAGTAGCACTATAAAACCCTTGTTTACTCCCATGAGGACCTCAGTGTAAACACTCACAAAAGAGGTGATGGTGTTGGGCTGCTGGGAATCATCTCGATTAGGTAGTATTGATGGGTCTACTGGGAGTCATCTGGGTTAGATGGTGCTTGTGTGATATGGGCTATGTGGCATTAGAAATGATGTTACCCAACTCATAAATTCTGAGAGATCTTGGGTAAAATTCATGAAATTTTTAGGATCTAAAAAGCAAAAGTCAAGATATAACTACAATTTACACATCTATACTCCCTGAGGTTTGATCTTATTTACAAAATCTCTCATATTATTTGAGTATTTACAACACCTTCTAAAATTTTAAGAAGCATGGCGGATGTTTGAATTATACATACTCCGTTGAAGTATGACTAACATTAGTCTTTTTAAAACTTCACATATGCTTGTGTATTTCTTTACAAAATCATCATGGGGAGTCCTTGAGTTCGCCATATCCATAGCATAAAAGTTGGAAAGTTGCATATAAATTGTACTTGTATGGATGTTCATGCTCTTATTAAGTATGGGAACTGCGTCATATTTTATATATCAGTTTAGTGAACACCAGAAATTTGTTCGTCCCATTACAGACCTCGACTATGATTTTGGTAAAGCTCATATAGTTCTCTGTGTTTAATTGCAGAAATGGGATGTACAAGCATCCTAAATACAAAAATATCAAATAAATTTCTTAAATAGAAGTTAAATTAACAGTACAACTAACTCCAAGCATAACTCAATCATCAAAAGTATCATTTCTACAATTCAGTTGAACTAATTTGAGTCTGAGTACTTGTGGTATTGACAAAACAACATAGTCTTTGAAAATTTCTCTCTCTACAAGTCTACTTTTCTCCTTTGAAAAAGCGCCCGTAAAGGGTTTTCTGGTGTCTTTTTGCCGCTTCTTTAACCGTTTACTACAACCTTTAGGTTCCTCCTCTCACTTCAATGGATGATAACTCTTCTCTCTCAGACATTCTTAGCAAAACCAACTTGAATTGTCCAAGTGAAAAAGCCATATCTGACCCCAAAAAACCACACAAAGAATTTACCTTACTTGCCAAAATCTTCACAGAAAAAGATCAGAATCTTAGTGCTTTAATAGCCACGATTACCAAAGCCTGGAACACAAAAAGGAAAGTTCACATCATCCCCCTCAGGGACAACTGTTTCTCTTGCATTTTTGATCTTGAGGAGGATTTGGAAAAAGTGTTTAAGCTATCCTGGACTTTCAGAGACCACCAAATTCTCCTAAAGAGATGGCTTCCAGACAAAGTCCTCTATGAAATAGAGCACAACTCCACTGCCTTCTCGTGCTAAATGCTGCAATTATTGGAAACTCCATAGGCAAATACCTGGAGATGGATACCAACGGGAGCAAATGGCGTAGGGCATTTCGAATTCGGACATAAATCTTCATCTCTCTCTCCTTTATTTCTAAAGAAGGGAAAGCTTGCACCGTCGAGGTCAGATTTGAGAGATCAGGGGAATTCTGTTTCAACTACGGGTTGCTTGGCCACCGTTTTACCGCTTGTAATGAGGTCCTGAGCATCCCCTCCTCTCAGCCGGAGGCATGGTCTATGGCTCAAGGCGGAGAATCAGTCAATCGAAAACCCTAACTTCAAGCCCATCCCATGCCCGGGTAAGATTTCTCCTCTCTACATTACAACCCATCTCGAGTAGCCCAATCTGCTCTGGCCCACCCCCCACTGTCACTCCAATTGTTGAGCCTAAAAATTATGAGCCAAAAAAGTCAGTTGAAATATCAAGGCCCAGTTCACCCATCATATCCCAACCCATCTCAGATACCAATACCATTTCTTCAAGCCCAATTGGAAAGCCTAATGAGGAAGCCCAGCTCTACAAACTTAGTATCAACCCAAGACCTTTTAAAACCAGTGTTATCATAACCGGACCGGACCGGCCGGTCGAACCGGTTCGACCGGTGACCGGCCTCTGGTCCGGTCTGGTTCGCATTTTCAGAACAGGTGAAACCCGGACCGAAAAAACCGCTCAAAACCGGCCGAAAATTGGTAACCGGTGGCCGGTTTTGGCGGTCCGGACCAGTACTACCAAAGTAAAAAAAAAAATTAAAAAAAGGTTCTGCAAAACAGACTCCGCCTCTCCTGCCTGATCGCGCCGCCCCCGCTCCGCCACTCTTGGCGTTCGTTGAGCGCCCAACAATATGTATTTTTGTTACTTTTGGCAAAAGAAAAAGAAGAAAAATAGATTAGATGAAGATAAAGGTCTTGGATGCATGGAGAAGATGAAGAATCAATTGAAAACTAAGGAAATAGAAAGATTCATGAAATGAAGTAGGGGAAGCTTGACTATAGAAAGTTACAAATAGAAATAAGGAAATTGAAGATTTAGAAAATTAAATGCGTGAGGGATTTTTGAAATTAGGGAAGTAATTAGAATCATAATTGGATACTAATTAATGACTCTTGATTACCAAAATTAAATGCTATTTAACCATTCTTGATTTTTTCAAATCTCAAGAACCACCGATATAACTATATATAAGCAATTAATTAAAGTATTATTAGTAGTATCTTGCTAGAGTTTTAACTTTTAATTACCTTTACTATTCAAATGTAATTAAGGTAAATATTCTAATAAAGTATTACTTTAATCTTTTTTAGTAATTTATTTAATCAAACACTCTAGTTAATTTTTGTGTATAAATAATAACTCTTGGCAGTGACTTAATTACTTAGAAGGTTTGATCTCTAAAATTGTATTGCTTTGTCGATTATAAATTATTTTGTTTTCTTAATAAATTGTGAAAAAGTTTCAAACTTGCACATCACTTTTCACAGAGAATTTACTACAGTATTTTCAATTGACATATATATATATATATATATATATATATATTAGTATAAAATTATGAATAGTTTGAGAATGTTAAAAGAATATTATAAGATATATTTGTTTACTCTATTTTTTGGTTTTGACTTTTTATACCGGTTCGACCAGTGGTTAGACCGGTTCGACCTGTAAAACCTGTAACCAGTAAGGTCACCGGTTCGGGGTCCGGTCCGGTTCTGAGAACACTGTTTAAAACCAGTGTTCTTAAAACCAGATCGGTCACCAAATCGGTGGCCTTACTTGTTACAGGTTTTACAGGTCGAACCGGTCTAACCACTGGTCGAACCGGTATACAAAGTCAACAACCTAAAAATCTAAAATATAGTCAGCAAATATATTTTATACTATATTTCTTAAGATTCTCAAACAAAAAATGGAGTAAAAACTACAAATCATAGTAATCTACAAATCATAGTAATATACAAATCACAGTGAAGATCCATGTGGTCATGTGGTTCTAATATATAGAATATTCAACTATTAATGAAATAAAAATAACTACTTTTAACTCATTTTATTTAATAAATTACATGAAACAAATTAAAATCACATGCAAGAGACACATCCCAATAAATATTTATTAAGACATATCTCGTTTTCTTTTAATTGAGAATATATATATTAATTGAGAATCACATTTCTTTTTTTAAGGAATTGAGTATCGAATAAGGAAAAAAAAAAAAGAGTATCGAATCTGATGAGATTTGATAAGAGGCGATAAGTCTCTTTGACTTTTTCTTCACTCTCTTTCCTCTAAAACCACAAGTCACAACCCAAGATTCCTCTCTCTTTCCTCTTCTTCTTTTTCTCTTTCCTCTTTCTTCTTTGTTCTTTTTCCTCTTTCTTTCTCTTTCTCTTATTCTAAACTGCAGATTGTCTTGATGGCGGTCGCAGAGGAGCGGTGCGCGCCAAGGATGGCGGCGGCCGGCGCATGCGGGGTGGGGAGGCAGAGTGTACTTTTCTTTAGGGGGGCGAAGATTTAGTTTTTTTTTTTCTTAAAAAAAAATTTGGAAGTACCGGTCGAGACCGTCAAAACCGGCCACCGGTTACCGGTTTTTGGCCGGTTTTGGATGGTTCATACGGGGCGATTCTCAACCTAGTTACAATACCAAATCGGACCGAAAAGGAGCCCGGTCAGCGGTCGAACCGGTTCGACCGGCCGGCCCGGTCCGGTTTTGAGAACACTGTTTAAAACTTACTCCAAATCTACTAAGGCCCAAATTATCTTGAATTCACCACATACTCAAAATATTAACATTTCACCCTCAAAACAAAATAGTGCATACTCCTCTGCACTTGAAGCTACTGTGACTCCTGATTTAGTGGCTTCAAGCCTTCCTCCAACTGTGCCTCTTTGCACAATCTCGGCATGTCAGCTAAAAAGAACGCGCCAACCTGATGTTACTCCGTCAGAAACAGCGTTGGCACCGGAGCGGGAAAACAGAAAACTAAGGAAGACTCTCATCGGCCATAAGCCCATGTCTCTTAGAACCTCTCAATCAAAAAAAACTTAATCAACGAGCTAGAAAAGGAATTATGTTCAGACCTTGGAGACTCCTCGACTCACGAGGGGTCGAATGAATAGACGCTCCAATGATTATCCTCGCTTGGAATTGCCAGGGGCTAGGTAAGCCCTAGGTAATCCAAGCCCTTCGAACATTTCTCCTCAACGTTCGACCTGATGTGGTGTTTCTTTCAGAAATCAAAACTTCCGATTTCTCTAATCTTCTCTCTTCTCTGAATACTGCTTTGCTTACTAATAGTTTTATCGTTCCTCCTGTTGGTCTTTCAGGTGATTTATGCCTTGCATGGAACCACAATACTAGATTGTTTATCAATCTCAGCAACAATTTTATCAACTCAAATTCTGGACATGATTGGCATCTTTCGGGTATTTATTGCCCTCCATATGCAACAACAAAATCTGATTTCTGGAAGCTGTTGCATAACTTAGCAACCACAATCTCCATCCCCTGGACCATTATAGGAGATCTCAACGACATTTGTAACCAATCGGAAAGCAGGGGGTTGTTCATTCGCGAGCTCTCCAATCACTCTCTTTGCGAGGATCTCAACACGCTCTCGCTCTTCGATCTAGATTTTGCTGGTGATGATTACACTTGGAATAATGGACGAGGCGGTTCACACAATATACAACAAATGATTGATCGGGGTGTGGCAAATGCATCGTGGTGCATGCTATTCCCTTCCGCCCAGGTCACCCATCTACGGCCATCGCCTCAGACCACAAGCCAATTGTGCTTACAACTCAGAATCACCAGCCAAAGGGCCGTAAGCCCTTCAGGTTTGAAATTATGTGGCTTTCCGATTCTAATTGTGCAAACGTGATTGAAAATGCTTGGTCTTACCTTTCATATGGTCATCCCCCTTTTCTGTTGCATATGAACACCATAAATTTTAAAAAAGCTTTGCTTATTTGGAACAGGGACCACTTTGGCAATATTCATACTGTTATTAATTCTATCACTAAATCTATTGCTAAACTCCATGCTGGTCCTCAAACCCATGATAACATTGCTAGAAGCAAGTCCTTGCAAGCTTCTTTTGACATTTGGCACGACCGTCTTAATTCTTTTTGGCAGCAGCGTTCTCGTGATAAATGGCTAAAAGATGGAGATGCCAACACTCGGTATTTCCATCTAAAAGGCATTCTTCATCAGCAGTTTAACCGCATTGACTATATTTCCACCCCTTCAGGTGACGAGCTTAAAAATTGAAATGAGATTGGTGAAGCTTTCACACCTATTTTAAAAAACTTTTTACTACTGATTATGCTAATGCCACCTCTTTTCCGGACGATCTTGGTAATCTAGTCCAACCGGTCATTAGTGAAGCTGATAACAACTTTTTGTGCTCCATCCCGACTTTGGACGAGATTAAAAAAGCTATTTTCTCTCTTGGTTCTGAAAAAAAGTCAAGGGCCTGACGGTATGTCTACTGTTTTTTATAAAACCAACTGGTCTACCATTCAAACTATTTTCGTTAAAGCCATTCAGGATTTTTTTAAATCTGGGAACATGTTTAAAGCTTTAAATCACTCTCTTATTACATTGATACCTAACAAACAAAATGCATGTATCGTTGAGGATTTTAGGCCGATTAGCCTTTGTAACATTTCCTATAAAACTTGCTAAAAAATTATTTCTAATAGGCTTAAGATTTATCTTAATCGCTTTATCTCCTTCCCTCAATCGACTTTTATTAAGGTAGGCACATTAACGATAATAGCGTCATCACCCATGAAATCACTATATTCACCACTGTTAAGGGAAAAATGGGTTCATGGCTTTAAAATTTGACCTTGTAAAAGCTTTTGACAGAGTTGAATGGAAACTTTTGTTATGCATCCTTACTCTTCTTGGTTTTGACAAAACATTTTGTTGGGTGGATTTCATCTTGCATCTCCACATCCTCGTACTCTATTCTCATAAATGGTACCACATTTGGCTATCTTGAGCCTTCGAGAGGCATTCGTCAAAGGGACCCTTTTTTCCCTACCTTTTTGTTATTTATGTTGAACTCTTGTCTCGTATAATTTATCAGCAAGAACAATTGGGCACTCTGAAGGGTATTAAAATTACTAGAACTTCCCCTCCCATTTCCCACCTTATGTTTGCCGATGATCTTGTAATTTTTGGGAAAGCTTCTACCAATAATGCTGGTGTAATTAAAGAATGTTTTCTAGATCTCTTTTGTTCTTGGTCTAGTCAACTCATTAACAAGTCTAAATCTTTCATTCATTTCAGCAATAATACCTTTGTTGGTGATTAGCATTCCATTCTTGATATTTTCAATATTTCTAAATGTGATCACAAAGGTATTCATCTTGGTCTTCCCTTTTGCAAAACCAAATCCCATAAAGAAGCCTTTTCAAAACTGACTTCTAGTATCCAAAATAGTCTCTCTAATTGGAAACGTATCAACCTCTCTCAAGCGGGCAGAACTGTTCTCATTAAATTTGTGGCACAAAGTTCCCCTGTCTACCACATGTCTAATTTCCTTCTTCCGAAAGATCTTTGCTATAAATTAGATGCGATTTTCGAAAATTTTGGTTGGGGGAGAATGACAAAGGTAACTTCCATCCCCTTGTTGCGTGGGATAACATTTGCAAACCTAAAGCCTTGGGGGGGCTCGATTTGCATCGAATGTCTGATTTTAATCGTGTATTGATTGCTAAACTCACATGGAAAATTGTCTCAAACTGTGACTACCTTTGGGTTAAAATTCTTAAAACAAAGTACACCCGTACTTGTGATAATTTTGAGGAAAAATCTAACACTCACCAAGCCTCGTGGATTTGGCATGATATCTTGCATACTAGAGATCTTATCACAAAAGGAACCTGCTTCCCCATTCATAAAAATTCAAATATTTTTTCCCTTGAACAACCATGGGTTCCTAGTTTAAAATGTTTATTCTTAAACCTGCTGCCCCTGATAATCCCCTCATTTAAAATCATTTCTTTGTCAAAAGCTTTATCAATGAATATGATCCCTCTTGGAGGGAGGATGCTCTTCTCACTATCTTTGACAAAAACACCACTTATGAAATACTCAAGATTTAGATACATTCTGGATACTCGAGCGCGTCGCCTCTTTGGATTCCCGATAAGTCCGGGAAATTCTCCACTATGAGTGCTTATCTCACTGATCAAAATCTCCGGTTTCATGCTATTAATGATGATGATTCCACGATTTATAAAAAAATCTGGACAGCTAGAATTCATAACCATCATAAACCTTTCCTTTGGAAGTTAATGCAGGATGCTTTCCCCTCTAGAGGAAGACTTTTCCCATTTGCAACTCTAAAGATGAGTCGATTGAGCACATTTTGTTGAAATGTCCCTATACAACCAAAATCTGGATTTCAACTGATTGGCACATTAATCTCAATCCCTTCAAAGATTGGAGCATCAAAGATTGGCTGTCACTCTTATTCTTAAATACATGGAGTTTTTTTGAGACAGATTTACTAAGAGAAAAATTTCTTGTTTTATTTTATATCGTTAGTGAATTAATCTGGCTTAATAGAAATGCTATAATTCATGGTCTGACTACCTCTTCTTTTCAGGATCTGTTGCGGAGGGCTCATTCAAAAACAGAGGAACATTGGAAAGCCCAGAAGAACAAATCCCTGGCCTAAAAATCTAATCCTATTGCACCATGGAGCAGACCTCAAAAGAAATGGATTAAAGCTAACTGTGATGCAGCGTTCATTAATGGGAGAGCAGCTACATCATTTGTCCTTAGAAACTATGATGGTTCTATCCTTTTTGCATCTGCAAGGCGCAAATTCTGCCTGGATTCTCTGGCAGCTGAAGCCCTTGCTCTCTTCCAAGCTTGTCAATGTCTCCATGCCGCAAAGATCAATCAAGAAATTCTCGAATCAGATAATCTCACTCTTATTGGTGCCACCACTGACTTCCACGGTGAAATTTCATGTTCTATCAAACCCCTGGTGGCTGCCATTCGCAAAATCTGGCACTTTTAGCCAAAGTGGCCTTTCGACACATCAACAGGAGTGCGAACCAAGCGTCGCACAATCTGGCCCATTGGACATTTTTGAACTCTTGGAATAAAAACTTTACAGCTTTAAACCTCCCTACTAATTGTTTTGTGATGGAGGATTTCCTGTAATGAACTATTGTGACTCTTTTGCTCACACCTTTTGTTAGTAATCTACTGTTTCATGTTTAAAAAAAAAATTTGAGTCTGAGTAAGAGATTCCTCGATAGGCTTCCACCCTTAACGATTTCCTGAGGTAGTCTACCAAATTTAGCGGCTTTAATAGAATAACAAAAATTTTGAATCGTGCATAAGATGCAACGTATTATGAAATTTCACAACTAAACATATCATCCCACAATCAGCACAAAATGTTCGAGCCTTGCTAAAATCATTATATTCACCCATAGGATATTGATGGCAATAGAAAATCAAAAAGATAACAAATGGAGGATATATTAATTGCATAAATATTTGAAAGATCCACTAAACACACATAGATTTACACAAGCGACACAACATGCATAGCCTTTCTTTCTTTTAAGGGCACGACACATCTTGGACATGTATTTTGTCCAAATCTACGTACTTCAACGACAACTTAAACTGTTCCATACAAAAAATATGATACCAAAGTATTTTAAGCTAAGGCTCTCCCCTCAACATGTTTTTAGCCCATGGCATATTTCTGAGTCCAGCTCCTTGCAGTGGTCTCGTACTTGGTCCTGTCTGTTTTGTACATATCTGCAATCTCAGGCACCAAAGGGTCATCAGGGTTTGGGTCCGTCAACAAAGAACAGATTGAAAGCAACACCTGAAATTGGAAAGGAAAACAAGTCAACCCCTAGCATGTCGAAATATAAAAATACTATCTAATGAAAGGGGATCAACGAGAAGTTAGCCTCTATCATATTGAACCTTGGAAATAGTTAGTGCAGGACTCCATTGCTCCTTCAAGATGTCGAGGCATATGCTCCCGTTACTGTTTATATTAGGGTGGAAAACTTTTGTCCTGAAAGCAACCTGCAAATCTCACCCATAACCATATGTAAATACAAATTGTGATTTGAGAAGTGGAAACGCATTTAGGATTAATTCCAGATGGAGATAAGTAACATTCCATGGTGAAGAGTGAAAACTGAAGACCGGCATAAATTTCGTCATTGACTAATAAAAAGCATATAACTAACCGAAACCCCATTCCTATTTGTATATTGTGATACACCGATACTTCAATATATGCTCGGGTTAGTTAGAAAATGTAACTTTTGTTTTTAATTTCTATTTTTGGTTAATAAACATGAAATATTAATCTAAAAACTAGGAAAATATTATAAAAAAATGCAGTTCCTTGCGGAAACTTGCAGTTTTGATACCTTAACTTGAAAGATAACGTTTTTTTTTAACGGAATAACATATATCAATCAGGGAAAAAAAAAGAGGTAATAGCAAAAAGTATCCCTGTGTAATTTCTAATTGGCAGAAAACCCCCTGAGTAATTTTAATTGGCAAAAACCACTTTTGTGTCATTTGATAATAGCGAACTCAGCCCCTATAGCCATAAAGTCTACAACACGTGGCTAAAATGCAAGTGGTAGATTTTTTTCAGTTCTGAAATTATAGTTCTGCCCCCAAATCTCTTGGAATAAAATATTATACTGGAAACATAATAAACTAAGAAAAAAGAACAGAATCCTAAGACACCCGGCACCTACCCCCTCCCATAGAGCCTTGCGACGGCAGTGGTGGCGGCCAACAACCGCTGAATTTCTTATTGGAGCTGTGTAATTATGCATTTGATTTAGTTTCTCTTCTGGTTTTGTTATGTTAGGGTTTTTGAATTGTTAAATAGTTTTGTATTTGCTTGGTCTTTTTTTCGATTTTGAATACTCGGATTTATAACTCGTTTAGCCGTTTAAGTAAAAGTGGTTTAGTTATTATCATAGATGTCAAGTCAATTTTCATTTTGCCCGCATGTGTAGACATGGCTGTTGTTTTGCTTTGCAAATGAATGAAGATTAGATTGATTTGTTTTTCCCTACATATTCTTGAACTCAATAGTGAAATACTATGGGTTTATGGTTCAGGCCAAATCTGGTGAATTTCCTTTCGAGTTTCTTGATTAACTGTGGTTTTGTTGGATGGAGGGCAAGGAAAGGAAGAAGATGCTCCAGTTCTTTTTCTATTTCTTGTTTTTGTTTTTGTCCGTTTAACCTTAAAATCAAATGAAAATTAGAAAACATGATAATTGAAAATTATTCATTTGAATCTATAAATCTGACTTCTTTCAAGGTTTCGTACAAGGGTTAAAATGGCATTTTCCTATCTGGTCAAAGAAAACTATGGGGGTTGGGTATAAAGTGCAAACTAATCAATAACACAAGGGAGGTTTTTGCCAATTAAAATTACACAGGGGGTTTCTGCTAATTAGAAATTACACAGAGGTAGTTTTTGCTATTAGTAGAACATTTTTTGATACATTAACATGACAGATCACGTAACCCAATTTGGCTTCTTTCTTTTTAATTTTGGTACTCTGGTGGCGGCAATTTCAAAAACTCGCTGAAGTTTCCCACGGTGGACAAAATTTGGAGATATGGACTCTGTCTAACATCGACCTCAACCCATGGCTGAGTTGGATGCCACGTGGACTTAAAAACAAAAACCCAATTCGCTGAAAAAAAAACGTGTGATTTGGGGTATTTTCGTCTGGATACGTGTCTACTTGCCAACACTCCACGTCAAACTTCTTTAGTAGCTGCTGGATCCTTAAGCAACTTTTGTGTTCGGAACCTGCACTCAACACCACACGTAAACCAAGCCGGGGCCTTCCCAGCAAAGGCACTCCGATGTTTAAGTCAGATAAGCCAAAATATGAGATCTCGTTGTGCGTGACAACAAAACGAATAGAATAAGTCGAATGCAAACAACTAGAATAACAAGAGAAACAAGTCGAATTAAGAGGTCAGAACAAGTCGAAATGAACTCTCAAGTAACTCGAACTGCATGCAATTGTAAGTCAAATTACAGATGTTCTATCAAGTCGAAATGAGATGCCAAACATGTCGAATTCGGACTATATAACTCGAATTGAATGCTGAAAATAATGATTACGTAGCTTATAATGATGATTAAGACCTCTATATATATATATATATATATATATATATTAGTAGGAGTTATTAATTAGCTAAAATTGTTGTTCTAATACAATTATGATTCAAAATAACTCGAACTAGAGTTGTTTTGAACTAACTTGAAATAAGCCTTCAGACAACTTGCAAATTCCTTGAAATAACTTGAACTGGGCCCAATAACTCGAATTGGGGCCAAACAAGTCGAATTGGAGCCAAACTGGTCGAACTAGGACCAAACAGGTCGAGTTTCGACTTGTTCTTCAGCTTTGTGCAGCCTCACCGTTCTTGTTATATCTCTTTATCTAGACCTTGGAATCTCAATAAGATTTTTGATTTGGAAACTAGACTTTAAAAGCTTTCCAGGCATATAAAATTCATGAAATTACAAGTTGAATTCATAGGTCGATAATAACTCAAAATAATAGCTCAAAATTAACCCTTCAGAACTTTTCTCCCTTTTTTTATGTTGTGTCTTGTGGTATTTATTGATATTGGGATGAGGTTGGGCCTATAGGTCAAAATATAAGTTGGATTGGGCCCAAATATGTCCAATTTCGACCTATGCTACAACTTTGAGCGAGTTTAGAGTTTTTGTCACAACTTCGTATATAGATGTCTGATTTGTAAACCATTTTTTGTGTTGAAACGTAGACAGGTGTGGCTTTCTAATGATATATGAATCTCAAGTATGTGTGGTCCATAGAAATCCTAGTGAGTCGCGTAAGGTTGCTTATTTGTATCTTTTGAACATATCGACAAGCTTGTGGAAGCATGCCTTCTTCAGAACGTGCCACATATCGATACCAAATTATGGCACATCGACATGGTACAAATTAGCTAAAATATTTTTAAAAAATGGATGTTTAAAAAAAATACACAATTGTTATTCCAGAACATAACCCGAAGTCGCTGAAATTAAACTTAAAAAATAAACGTTTTTTATTTTTTTAAGTTTTACACAGAAAACGTTTTTTCCTAACACTTCCAACACTTAAAATAAAAAAACCAGTTCATTCCTCACCCACTTCCCCTCTTCCAAACCGCCGACACCTAACCCATAAGCCCTAATATCTTTTTTCAAGCCAAATCGCGTAAATAACTACAAATTCAACCTCACGGAGCTTGTGATTTTGCGAACTGACTCATTATTGTTGAAGTATTAGGGAGGGAGAATGAGCAAAATTAAGGTTTTGTGCCCCGATTTTTTTTTTCTCGAAGGCTGCAAAGAGGGGATGTGTTTTTTGTTTAAGTGTTGGAAGTGTTTTTTGATTAAGTGTTAGGAAAAAATGTTTTCAGTTTTAATTTAACAGAAACGTCCATTTATTTTAAAAGTTTGATTTCAGCGACTTCAGGTTATGTGTTGGAATAAAATTTTTCTTTGTTTGTTTGTTTTAAACATTCATTTTTTTAAAAAGTGTTGTTTGAACCACAATTTTTTCCAGCGAATTGCGCTTTTATTTATTTTAAATTCCACGTGGCGTCCAACTCAGCATTTGGCTCAGGTGGATGTTTGAATGGGTCAAAATTCACAAATTTTGTCCACTATGGCAAAATCCAGTGAGTTTTTGAAATCGCGGCTATTGCAGTACCGAAATTGAAAAACAAAAGCCAAATTAGGGTTGAAAAAAGAATTTGTGCCATGTTAGGGTATCAAAAATGCAATCCTAGCTATTCCTTGCTAACCCAGAAAAATCAATTAGAATTGAGGGTCTTAAAACCACATATCTCTGTTGTGTAAGAACAAGTTAGCCAAACATTTTCACAGTCTATTTCTCCTTTGTTGCAAACCATACTGGCATGTTTGATAAGCCTTAATAACC
Source organism: Misopates orontium (assembly GCA_946800315.1). Taxonomy (NCBI): domain Eukaryota; kingdom Viridiplantae; phylum Streptophyta; class Magnoliopsida; order Lamiales; family Plantaginaceae; genus Misopates; species Misopates orontium. The sequence continues at coordinate 26,258,772 of OX326951.1, forward strand.
CCCTATTACTGGTTTTTAGAGGGGTTGCACAATGTCTCTTTTACGTTTGGTCGGAATGACTCTCTTCAGGGTCATATGGAATTAATCTGTGTGACCCGGGCTTATTCAACTAATATACTTTGTGCAAAGCCACCAAGATTCATATTCTGATATCCCTCTTATTTTAATAAGTTGGAATAATTTGCCCTTCTCCATTTTTTAACACGTCATTTCTCTTTTTGCTCCCTCCCTATCCGCCAACTAAACCACCTTCCACCACCGCTCTTGGCCCTAATAGCGAGCATCTAGAGGTCGGGAATCTCGGCAATGGGGTAGCGACCTATTTTATCTCAAGCCCTATTTTCTAGATGATGGTTGGCGTTGATGGTGGAGGTGACAACCGACACAATAGATGAGCTACATAGTGGTTGGAAGGTGGTGTTGGACGATGCAGAGGGGCTGCTGTGGAGGAAGATGAAGTAGATTTCGTTCATTTTTTTTTTAATTTTATTTTCCGCTTCCCTTTTTGTAATTTAGTTTTTTTTATTGGAGGAAATGCAAAATATGCCCTTTAAGTTTGGCGATTTGGTACTTTTGCCCAATATCTTTTCGGGCCGGACTTTTGCCTCGTACCTTTCGACATTCGCCGCAAAAAATGCCCAATCGGGCTCAACACGGGCTTTTTGCCTACGTGGCGTGCCAACGGCTAAATCGCCGTTCCACCTGTAAAATCGCGCTCCACGTGTATTTGCCACGTCCAAAAACACGATTTTAACAACACTTATATATTTTATAAAAAAATTCAGATTTCCAAAATTCAAATCAAAATCCCCAAACCCGATACCCTAAATCCCCAAAATAAGTCGAAAAATCCCCAAACCCAAAACCCTAAATCCCCAAATTCGTCCAAATTCTCAAAAATCGGAATCAAAATCCCCAAACCCATAACCCTAAATCCCCAAATTCTCTAAAAACGGAATCGAAATCCCCAAACCCATAACCCTAAATCCCCAAATTCGTCAAAATTCTCAAAAATCAGAAACAAAATCCCCAAACCCATAACCCTAAATCCCCAAATTCGTCCAAATTCTCAATCGATTCAGTGCGAAATGTCGGAATCGTCGACCTCGGCATCGAATTTATTCTGCAGATGTAGGAGACGCGCCATTGTTAGGATATCCTACACAGATCTTAACCCAGGAAGAAGATTTCATGGGTGTGAAAAATGGAGTATTGGCTGCAATTTCTTTGTCTGGAAAGACCCCCCTGTTTGTCCTTTTGCTAGGGCTATTTTGCCTAATTTGCGCAGGAAGCTTGAAGCCATTGAGTCAAAGAAACAAAATCTGGAAATGGTGCTGATCGAGATGGAAACGAAGAAAAGTGAGCTAGAGATGAAGAACACGAATTTGAAAATGGAGAACGAGATGTTGGATGAGGAGAACAAGAAGTTGAATGATGAGAACAAGAAATTAGGAGTATGGATTACAGTTTCTTGGTTTTTTTCTGTTTGTATGGGTGTTACATTTTGCAGAACTTGTTTTAGCTTATTAGTATAGGTTTGTAATGAATCTTCTTTATGAGATAAGCTCAATTTGTTTGTTATTGTTAACATTGTAATGTATGGTTTATGGATTTGAGAAGTTTTTATGGATTGTTAGTGGAACATTGTTTGTCCTTAGAATGGTATCTTGTTTTTACAACTCACAAAATGCACAAAAAAACCTGCAAATGCATAATTGTAACACAAATAACCTGCAAATGTCTTAACACAAAACCTGCAAATGCATAATTGCAACACCTATAACCTGCAAATTTCTTAACAACAAAACATGCTAATGCATAATCTGCAACACATATAACAGCACTCAAAATTGACAACAAAACCTGCAAATGCATTCTGCAACACATATAATCTGCAACAAAACCAAAATTGACATCTTGCATACATCAACTCAATAACCATAATTGTCATCACTACAACTGTAATCAAGGTTACATCAACTCAAGGAAAACCAACCAATGTTCAATGGCAACTTTACACAACTACTAAACCCAACACACCAAAAACTGGATAATTGTTCAAAACAGGGGAAAAATATTACAACCAAACAACACAACAACTTCTCACATGCCCTTGTCCTTATTCTTTCTAGGCTTCTTCCCTTTTTTTGCTGCATTCATGTCACTCATGGCACTAGTCAGATTAGACATTTTCACATACTTCTTCCCACCTCTCATATATGTTGGGTTATTGATTTGAACTTGGATTGTAACTGGACTGGTACCTGTTTGGCTTACTTGTGTACCTAGGGACACCCTTTGGCTCATTCTAGGCTGTGAACCTAACCTTTGCATCAGTTGATCATTAATTGAAGGTCCAGGTTTATTGGCTGGTGTGTTCAACATCTCATTCATCCACCCTTGCCCCTGGCTTTCACCATTTACTCCAGCAGCTTCACTTGTTCCCTCTTCAACTGTCTGATCTTGCCCTTGTGTTTCAGCCCCCTCAGTTAAATCCTGTCCACTTCTACTATCCCTGGCTCTCTTCTTGCCTTTATTCACTTGCTGTTTAGTTGAACCCTGAGGTGTAGGCTCAACCAATGCATCATGTGTTGCATTAGGAACCTGAAATCCAATACATTAGTAAAGTAAGAAATATATTACTCAAACAATATATTTTCAGAATCCCACTAAATCAAACACTATACCCATACCTCATGGACCTCATTTTGCACCATTGTCTGTGTACTAGCTTCTGTGCTTGCAACATTTCTGGTACTCATAGACTTTTGCTTCCTCTTTTTAGAACCTCTCCTAGATGATTCTCCAGCTTCATTTGTTCCCATAGGCTCACCACCCTCCACCACACCTGAAGCAGCTCCTTCACTCCTTCTCTTTTGACACCCCCTCTTATTATGGCCTTCTTGCCCACAACCACCACACTTCACTGTCTTTTGTATCATTTTCAGTTTCATTGGCTCCTTCCCTTTCTTAGTTTTGATCAAAGGTTCATCTGGACCTCTTTTCCTAGCCTTCTCGGGTCTTCCAGCCTGTCTACCAAAATTAGGTGGTAGTGGTGGTATATACACCCCCTCACCCTATATAGCTATACTACACACTCCAGATATTGCTGATTCATACACCTTCTGGTACTTCTCCACATGATACCAGTCTGAGACAAAGTCAGCTTGCTCATACCCTGCATGTAGTATGGCTGATACTTCATGTTTGCAAGGAATCCCAGTTATGTCCCAGCTCCTGCATGTGCAAGTCTTATCCTTCAAACTGACACAGTGTTGAGCTCCATCATGGCCACCAATTTGGTAAGAATCAGCATTTGACTTCATAGGGATACAGTCAGAATGCTTATCAATATTTTTCTGCAGCTTCTCTTGGATATTAGGGCACAACCACACCCTCTGATTTGTTGGCTTCAATCTAGGCCACCTGTTTGCACATGTATCCCTGTTGGTAGTGAGTCTTCTCATTAGATACTCTCTGATCCACTCCAACATAGTGAGAATAGGCTTTTCCCTAGCCTGCAAGATGTTCCCATTGAAAGTTTCACAACAGTTGTTGAGAATTAGCTCAACTTTAGGGTTGAGTGTGAAAAAGGCCTTTGACCAGTGATGTGGTGGTTTATCTTCAAAGAATGCTGCAAACCTCTGCCCCATATCCTGAATCTTCCTCATTGCAGTCCTAAATTCTCCTTCAGTGGTCTTGTTGGAGGCGTTCCATACCAGATCAGTATAATCTTGCCCTCTGAAGCCAGCATTGTACATGTTCTTGATGAGGTGTCTGACACATACTTGTCCCAAAAAACAAGGGAATACAACCACAATAACAAGTTAGCACACCATAAATATTCAGTAAAGTAAGCAAACATTATTAAGTAAGCATTATTACCTGTGTGTAACATAAGGGAATACAATCTAAAAGGCTTGAATAAGCCCCTTCTGCTTATCTGACATGAATGTCAGATTTGAATGCTGCTCAAGTCCCAAATCCTGCTTCAGAATCCCCAGAAACCATTCCCAATTCTCTGTGTTTTCCTTTTCAACTACTGCATACCCCTACTGCAGTCAGCAACCACCCTTTGTGTGGACCCATGAGATGGCATCCATCTACTCCAATGAAAGGCCTACAACCAGCCTTGTAACCATCCTTCAATGCCTTAAAACAGATGTACATACAGTCAAATCTGACCTCTCCCCCAACATTTTCAGTCCCAATGAGCACAGTTGAGCCTGGGTTTGTTTTTCTGAGCTCATCTGCATAATCCCATAACCTTGAATATTGATAAGCTGGAGTTCCTTCTAGCTTATCCATTATCTGCCTTCTAGCTCTATAAGCCTGTGACTTTGAAACTTCCACATTGTTCTGTTTTATTGCATCTAACCTCATTGTCTCTGCAGCCCTATTTGGATCCATAGCAAAATCACTCACATACTTTTCTGTTAACCAAGTTGATTTTAAGTTCTTCACATAGAAAGTAGACCCACAACTATGGTTAGGATTATACTCTCTAATCTTGAAAGTCTCCTCATTTTTCACTTTTACAACATGCATCCTCTATGGACAGCCTTCACCCTCACACACAACATAAAGCCTACCAGGGTCACTTTTTTGAATTTTCAAACTTCTTCTAGTCTTAATGGCATGAGATTGAATATCAAACTTTATTTGTTTCTTATTAGTGAACATCATTCCTAATTTAAAGGTGGGAGCAAACCTATCCTCATTGTTAAAAATGGCAGACTCTTCTTCTTCTTCACTCCCAGATTCATCCACATTAATATAGGGCCTATGCTCCACCTGCACTATGTCCTCCTCACTATAGTAATCATCACTATCTTCCTCTCTAGCATCACCACCTACTTCTTCTGCACTAACATCTATGTATGCCTCAAACTCCCTATCATCTGCACTCCCTTCAACTGATAATTTATAGCTTTCTCCCTCTGAGCTACTATTCCCCTCTGAAACACCTTCCTCATTTATAACAAGTGATTCTCACACTGAACCAAACACCCCTACATCCCCTTCTTCCTCATTTTGTACAGCACCCCTAATTTCTTCATTTTCTATACCACCCCCTTCTTCCTCAATTTCTAGACCATCCCTAAGTTCAGCACCCCCTTCTTCTTGAATCTCTACACCCACCCTATCTTCTTCAGTTTCTACAACACCCCCTTCTTCTTGAATCTCTATAGCACCCCTCTCTACTTCATTAACCAAATCAGCTAATTCATCAAGACCAACTACATCATCTACTGTATAATCTAAGTAAGCATCTTCAACTTCATCATCACTATCCTTATTCTCTGATTCATATTCTACATCACCCTCTAAGACATCTGCACCTTCATTATCCCCCCCCTCAACTCCCTCAGTTTTATCACTTACCCCTAAACTTTCAGAGTCATCACTAGAATCCCTATCACTTTCCTCCCTAACCTCTACGGTCTCTTGATTTTCCTCCCAGTCAGAAGAGAAACTTTCACTAGGCTCATTCTCAAAGTTATCCACATACAAAACCACTTCCCTGTGTCTAAGACCTCTAATACAGTGGGATCTCAAATCACTATCATCCACAACAAGTACAAACCCACCCTCAACTTTAACATAATAACGTTTACTACCCCTAATGTTAAGTGGAATACATAATTCACACAATATTTCATGGGTAATACTCTCTGTATGGATATGGTCGTACTTACTTTTGGTCCCCCCATTGTAAGTGTGAATTGGCAGGTGTTGCCACTCCCCATGGTGATGCGACATGAGTGTGATGTTCACGTTCCCTGGGTCTGTGACAAAAAGCATCAAAAAATTATTAAAAAATAAGAAAAAAACAAAATTGCAGTCGAACTTTGAATAAAGAATTCAAAAGGGGGGACCATTAACACAACACCCCATATAAACAACGAATTTCAACAACCCACCCACGAATTTCAACAACCCACCCACGAATTTAAGAAAAATAACATTTAATCTAAACCCTAAACTTACGGTATTTAGGGTTTGGTAGGTCCGCGTCTGCTCCAGTGCGTAGAACCTTCCTCGAGTTCGGCATAGTGAGATGTTAAACGATAATTGATGTTAATCTTCGAGAAATTTTGGGGCAGATTGATGAATTTATCTCCTAGGGTTTTTTCGCGATAGAAATTTAGGGATTTGGGGATTTTGATTTGAAACGTGTAATTGGAAATCTGAAATTTTTTATAAAATGTCTAAGTGTTGTTAAAATCGTGTTGTTGGACGTGGCAAATACACGTGGAGCGCGATTTTACAGGTGGAACGGCGATTTAGCCGTTGGCACGCCACGTAAGCAAAAAGCTCGTGTTGAGCCCGATTGGGCATTTTTTGCGGCGAATGTCGAAAGGTACGGGACAAAAGTCCGGCCCGAAAAGATATTGAGCAAAAGTGCCAAATCGTCAAACTTAAAGGGCATATTTTGCATTTCCTCCTTTTTTATTCATAAAAAAATGAAAAAAAGGGTAATTATTTATCTTGGAAATGTAATTTATAGTAAACAACTCAGTAAAATAAAGAAAAAGGTTTTGAAGTATTAAATAGACCTTAACGTGTTAAAACCAGTAAAGACGTTAAAATGTTTTACATTATTATATAGATTTAAAATTTAATTATGTATAACTTTTAATAATTCAATTAAGAAATAAATTTGTGAAAGTGTGAAACAAAATATATAAGTAAATTAAAAAAATTCAGAAATTATTTAAATTAAGAAATATAGTAAGTAAACAATTGTGTGAAAGGACAATATAGAAAAATTACCAAATTTTCAAAATCAATCTCTTCTAATCTTTTATTCAACCAAACAAAAAGTTTTTATCTCTATCCGCCGTTATCTATCTCTCCCCTATCTAATCAACCACAATATCATCTACCCTATCATACACCCCCTACGTTATTGCACTCGGATTGAAACTTATTGAATTGACGCCTTTATTGTGAAAAAAAGAATCCGGGAATCACACGATAGATAGTTTTGATTTTTATCTTTCTCTCTCCAAGTATAAATTTTAATGCCACTACTTTTATGTAATGGAATCTTTAACTATCGTGATCTTTGCCTTAGTAAGATCAAAATGAAACAAATAATTATATTATCACATACGACAATCCATATAGAGTACTCTTGTGTTTCATCTTAATTCTTTCTTCGATTCAAGTTAACAACAAAATAATATTTTACGCATTAATGTGAAATCTTGACTTTATATAGGTAGAGGATGGACAAATTTTCCTAAGGCAAAAGATTCTTACTCTCTGGAATAGTTAGAAAACAAAATCCCTTTAGACAAAACTCAAGACTTATATTCTTTTTAGGAGGCAATATACTACCCCGTACTTACTATGCAAATAGATTCATGTAGATCTGATCCATGAGGATCTGGATCCAACCGGATCCACATGGTCGGATCTCAAATGGATTCAACTTGGACCGGATCGAGGTCCGGATCCAAGTGGATCCGCGGATCCACACAGTACTATTTTCGGATCCATGGATCCGGGTGGATTAAATGGCAGATCCACAACGGATCTGAGTGGATCCATGGGCGGATCTGAGTGAATCCATCTTGCAGATCCATCTAATCCACCAAATTTAACTCCATCCAATTCTATCTCTCCATCCACCCACCTTAATTTAGGATTTTGTATCATTATTATTTAATCTCACCCAAAAAGTTTGGGGATTAGTATTATTAATTTCAATTATTTTTATCATTTTAAGTAATATATGTCAAAATTTCCTCCCCCTTTCTTTTTTGTTTTGTACTAATGCCTGTATATTCAAAGAAATAAATAATAATATACATTATATCCAATTTTATATACCAAATTTGTTAATATTATGAAAATTAAGTAAAACATTTTGCAACTCTTAGAGGTCAGTGCTTAAGAGTTGAGTTATCACTAGTGGCAATTAAATGTAGTCATATTGCTATCAATTGAGATCTATTTCTAGACAAAAAATTCTTGGTAGTCCCTTAAATTTTCCAAGAAAACACTTCTCGACTCCATATTTGTCCTTGCTTTTTCTAACTTTTTAAACTATTAGTGAAAATTGAGTGTATTTTATTAGAACCAAAAACCTAATATCTGTTCTCATGCAGGGCAGAGCCAGAGTGGCATTTAGCCCCGGCTCCACCCCTCCCCCATTTTATGTATGTGTGTGTTTTTATATATATTATGTGTTACAATCATATGCATTTTTATACTTCAAAAGTTTTTCTAATTTTATGCGTTACTCCGCACAAGACTTTAAAAATATGGTTATATGCATTTTGCTATGTGTGTGTGTGTGTGTGTTTTAATCATAACTTATGCGTATGGGCACAAAACTTTAAAAATATTATCTTTATTTTTTCTCAACTTTTTCATGTAATAAATAAAAGCAAAGATGATAATCTAATACAATATATAAGTTTATATTTTATATTTTTAATTGGATAATTAAAGTATCTTTAAAATACTTACAAAATTCGAATATTTATTATCGGATCCGCGCGGATCAGTGACTGGATCCGGTCTTGGATCCGTCGGTCCAATAGGATCCGAATGCGGATCCGCACGGATCCACATTTGGATCCGGGTGGATCCACAATGGATCCAAATTCACCTGAGATCCGTCGGATCAACCTGGTTCCAGATCCGTGGCGGATCCGCAGTTGATCGGATCCGGTGGATCCTCAATGGATCGGTTGGATCCTTGGACCTGGATCCATTTTGCCACTCCTAGATTCATGTATTATCAAAATGTCCTATAATTTCAAGAATTACAATACGTTTCTACATTCGCTACCACATGTTTTGAGTTAAAGATTCATCTTTTTAAGAGTCATCATATAAAGACTAATGAATCAGAATCTTAGAGTTATATTCAAAATTCATAGCTCATACACTCAAATTGATACAACCAAGATTCTTGAGATTTAAGAATGTATATGCCCTAAGGAATCAAAAGAAAAACTCATTCATCACATGGTTCGTATTCTTACACATTCCTCTTGAAGAAAGATCACTCCATTCTTCATATTGCGTAGTTACACATTCGTCTTAAAGAAAGATCACTCCATTCTTCATATTGTGTAGTAGTGAGGAATCAATTCAATATCGAGGCCTTTTCGCTTCACAAGTGACTCAATGTGACCTTTGAGCGTGTGCCGTTCTCTTACCCTTCAATGACAATAAGAAAAAAAAAGTTTTAGTTACCTTTTTTATTTCAAAAGGATTAGTGTTCGTAATCATATGAACATCAAATACATGGAGAGTGGGTGACTATTTGACACATAGAATGGCATAAAATATGGCTCAGAAGATCCGTAGTGCATCAAACGAGAAAAAGGATACGAACCTTGCAATCTCAGCTCTCCTCTTGAACTCTTCTGTCATTTGAGAAGTTTCTTCATACCTACAAAATTCAGTTCTCCTCGTTATTTCGCATCCATGCAATGTTCTCTGAGCATTAGCCCATTTATATTCAGTTTCCTCTCTGCCATAGTCTTTCTTCAAGGAGAAACCACTCTGTTTCAAGTGAAATAATTTAAGTGAAAAAACATTGACAAAGGACACAAATCTTAAAAAAGGTTAGATAATACTCAGAAAAATGCATAAAACTCCTCCGTATTTTGTTAAACCAGCACCAAGTCCCCTTGTTTTATTTTTCTTTAAAACTCTTAACTCTTTCATTTCATTAACAACCCTGCATCAAAGCCCTCATGTTATCAAAAATCCAGCATGAAACCCCTCTTTAACGAAAGTACAACGACTAACGAGTAAACTTTATGCCAGTTATCGTTTTTGTCCCTAAGAAAAACGCATAAAATCTGCCGGTGCTTTCCAAAACCTATTCCAGACTTCCTTGTGTCATCCAAAACATGCACCGAACCACCTTCCGTTACCAAAAATCAATGATCAAACCCCCTTAAAACACGAAAATGAGCAAGTGTCATGCACTCTAAATTAAATTCAAAGGAGAGGGGGTGGGGGGTTTGGTGCAATTTTTTTATAACAGGCAGAAGTTTTGTAACAAAACATAATATGATTCGTGCATGTTTATTATAACACGTGCGAGTTTTATGCCTATTACTAATAAATTTCAAGCAGTTAGGCTCTTACAAATATGGAGAAGCGTTTCCAGATATTTATTCTCTTTGCCTTTCCACTCTGTTTTCTTCCTTCTCTTACACTTTCTACAAGTTTTGCATCGGGGTGTAGCGGAGATGGAGTTGGTCTGAAGTTTAAATCCTCGATCCTTGAAATGCTCGAACTGAAACTAAAATCTGAATCCGAAGCAAATGATCTGGTGCTCGTAGTTCTCGAATTATCCAGACTAAGTTGCCGAAGCTGCTCTCTGCGCATCACAGCTTCGACTAGCCTCTCCCAGTTGTCGAAATACCTGTTCATCATCTCGGCCTGAGATTCGGGATATTCAAGAAAGTGATGAGCTTTACAGGAAAAATAAATATAATTCAACAGTGATTAATTAAGCTGATTCACTTTTCTTGTTCTCTTGGTTTGACAGAGGAAAGGATAGAAAGTTTGATTGCAATGCAGGAGATATTTTTCAGTGATGAAGAAAATGTAACCAACTCTATAAATGCGTGGAGACTACACCATATGCACCTTTTGACTACACCCCACTCTGACAGTGACCTATTGTTGAATGCAAGCGATCACCGCATCACCAAAACACTAGCTAAATATATTTAGATAGTGATGCAAAGCAGGAGTCGCATCGTAATTTTGAAGAAATTCGCGATAGAAATAGGATTGCGCGAAAAAGACTATAACTTTAGGCTCATTTTGCTCCATTTTCAGCCTGTAGTATATCAAGACAAACGTCTCGCTGTGTCATACACTTGGTCTCGGGTTGAAGCCTCAAACTCCTCGATTTCATGCTCATAATCGGTCATCTAGGCCCAATTCGTAACAAAGCAGTTTCATGTCGTTTTTTCTTAAAGAAAATTGGATTTTCAAGATTTATTTTATTTTTTTGAATTAAGTATTTTGAGAACTAGAAATACTTTGGTTTTTCATTATTATAGCTTTTGATAATTGAATTATTACTTGAAAGTTTTCTCTCAAATTCATAAGGTTTTCCTTCTTCTCTATAGCTTCCACTATGTCAGATAATTGGTCATGGAAAGTTTATTAGACTTGATCTATGGTAGATCTAAATGCTACAAGTTTTCATGTGTTACAATTTGTAGGTACGAGTACATCAAATAGAAAAGGCCTAGATTCATATATATAATATATATAAAGAAAGGTCTATCCTTGCTCATGGAAGAAGGACCTATCGTAGTGTAAGCACAATGACAGAAGATAGGCAACAAACAAATGACTTCAAACAATCTCTATAGTCATGTTTTAGGTAAAGAGCACCCATCATGATGTGACAGAAGATTAGCAACAATACAAATTACCTTTCAATCAAGAAAAGTTGAAAACTGACCCTAACGAAATATATTCTTCTTCAATGCCCTGCAGATGTTGAAGTTGATTTTGTCATCACTATTGAAGATTACCTTGCAGTTGAAGGCTACTTCAATGTCATGAGCCAGTTCTTTTTTCAAAGGAAGAGAAGGAAAAATGTACAAACACGGAAAATTAATTAAACATATTCAAGTTTTAAATAGAACTTTGCAGGAAAAAAATCATTTTGTGCACCCATTTAATCAGTACAATATAACAAGACCAACGTGCATCAATTCTACAGTTTTAAGAACAGTTTTGGAGTGATAATATGAGGTCTTATTACAATAAGAAGAACAAGAGGAATTATACCATCACAGATGACTTTGCTGTTCGAAATATACTTCTATGATCTTCCTAACACACTCTAAGAAAACTACTTTATCATCTATAAAATGGCTATATACTTTTACAAGAACAATACTTAATTGAAGTGCACATAGGAACACATGCTAGATCAAGATTTGCAGATTACATGCAACCTATACCAAGTTGAGTGGTTTATCTTAACGGTGCCTAGCCTCGTTACAATGTGCATAGTTACCAAAGACTTCAATTCCAAACAAGAAGCTGTTTAAATTTTCACCTTTTGCTTTTATTTAGAGTCTTAAGACACACCTCAAACACGATAAAAACATTACGATCAATGCAGAAAACTATCTTCCTTCTCACTCCAAATAACCTGGGTATGTAACCACGTGGAGAAATCTTTATAGAATTTACTTGCATCTTGATGCCGCACTCTGTTAATATATCGATTAAATGCTTGGTCACTTCTATTTTTCCTAATACTCTCCAGCATCTTCAATATATCTGCCATTTTGGGCCTTAGTTCTGGCTTTCTCGCCACGCAATGCATTGCAATGAGCAACACTTTCATCATCTCTTCCTTAAATTTAGGCGGTTTCATGAGCTCCCCGTCGAATACTTGTATAGTCCCCTTGTCACTAGTCACAGAATTCACCCAGGTATCGAGACCGACCGTCTCTTTGCCAATTCTTGTATGGACAGGGGACTTTCTTGTTAAAAGTTCAAGCAATAAGATTCCGTAGCTATAGACATCTGATGCCTGGGAATGCTTTCGTAAGATTTTTACTTCCGGGGCTTGATAATTTGTGTACCTTATTACCGGCATGTCAGTGGCAGCGAAACAAAGGTCAGACACACAACCATATAGTTGTAAGTTAAGGAAAATGTTGGATGCTTTTATGTTCCCATGAACTAACTTCCCCCGACATTGAGTGTGAATATGAGCCAGGCCCCTAGCTGCACCAATCGCTATTCTCAGTCGTGTATCCCAATCCAAAGGCCTTAGTCCACCTCGTGTTTTGTCTGCAAAACTAAAGAATATAACGTTATTACATAAAAACTACATTTGTTATGTCACCTAATCGATACAAGCAACAAAGAACAAACCATGTAATAATGAATCTAAGTTCGGCTGATCACAATAATCGTACATCAAATACTTTTCATCCTGAAAATAAAAGTATCCTTCTACCCCGAGTACATTTTCATGCTTAATTCTTGCAAGAATCGCCATCTGCTGCTCAAACTCCCATACAGTAGCTTTGAACTCCTTCAAAGACCTTACCACAAGTGAGATTATTCCATGCAACAATACCTTGAACGTAGCGCCAAGTGTTCCCCTGCCGAGTAACTCAGCTGGAGAACTGAGGAGATCTTCTAAGGTGGTTAAGAAATAACAATCTTCTAGTAGCACAAGCTTGCTTTTTTCCTTGTTTTTTAACTCTCGTTTATATAATAGAGCTGACAATGGTTGAGGATATTCATCTCTACAGAAAACTCCAGAACTCAGAAGGTTAGAACTGGAGGTGACGAAACTGACATCAGATGTTAAGGAGCTTTCGCTCGGGCTCCTTGAGTGTCGTCGACCAAGATCTCGAAGGTGTTCCCTGTGCAGGACTGCTTGGACCAGCCTCTCCCAGTCGCCGTAGATCTTGCCCATCTTGAAATAAGCTTTAGTTAACCTCACAAATAAAGTCTTGATAAATATAGATTCACCTTGTTTTGGTTCTGATCTGTATAAATCAAAGCTCTTCTCCTTGAAGACCTTATTAGAGAGAGACGAGACCTCGTTCTATAGAGCGACCTAAATGATCTCTTGAGCCATGTGAAACGTTGTCAAAATGATAACATCGTTATACTATTATAGAACCTTCAAAACATAGAATTTCCATGGAAATTCCATCATATTTGTTGAAATTTGTCCGACATCATTTGAGAACTATTACACGGGTCATACGATATATATTAATAATGTAATTTCTAAAAACATCATTGGCATCCTAGGAAATTCCATCACATCATTGGTATTTTAACTAATCTGGTCGAGGGTGACTGGGGCTTGTGGATGTACGCATATTCACAAAAAGATAAGCTCAAAAACAGCCAACTCCAAAGTTTTTCTTTTTGGTTTTTTCTTCTTGGTGGTATTGATAGTGAACACTAAACAAACCTACAAACTAATTCAGCCTGCAAAAGGAAAAATCGTTTGTTTTTCCTTTTGATGTAACAAACCAATCTACGTAAACCAAAAAAAAAAACAAAAACAATCTTACAGAAATGTCGAGTGCTCAGTAGTAGGTTCTTGTTCTTCTGAAAGTTTGACGATTAATATGCAAGTTAAATCATTGTTTCCTGAATAGGCCTCGACAAATGATTCACAAACTAAATGAGTAATAAAACATCAGGTTGAAGAGAAACTTAAATATATATATAGATTAATAAATTGTTTAACTTTAGTAAACTGTAAAACTAGCCGTATGATTACTTTAACTAACAAATACCTTGTCTGATTTTATCAGCATCAATTTCCTATATAAACTGAAACTGATAACATCGTTCCTGCATTACTGACTAGCTAACCATTCATCCATGATCCACCCATATATGCAAGCTTCACGTATTTATCTCGCATCAATGGAGAGATTCTCTTGTTCTGCCTCCCAAAGATTCAAATAATTCGGAATCACCCAATCAGGTCCTATTGGAGTTATCTCACCCAACCAGGCACAAACTTGTTCCGTTGATGGTCTATTCCTCAGATTTGGATTAACACAAGATTTTATTACACCGTCAATCTGTTTAAGATGGCCTTCATCGTACGTCTACAAAGTTGGGTCGTCAACCACTTTTATGACAGTTTTTGTATGTCTCGTTGTAAGATAATCCAACAACCAAGAATCACGAACCACCGACTTCGGAAGTTTACCAGTTATCAACTCCGGCAGTAAGAAACCAAACCTAGAAATGTCATGATGTATATCTGTTTCCATTTCAGCTGAAGCACCTCATCCCAGAAGTCAAAATCGGATAAGTTTGGCGGCATAATCCTTGGACAGGTACACAGCAAAGGAACTGAAGTTTTTGTGGCCAGTGGTGGTGTTAATTGGTGAATGTGCATAAGGCAGTACCTAACACCCACTGCTATTTCTCAACCGAACTGCCAAATTCAACCTTTCCGCCTCTTTTACTGCATATTCGATAACGAGTTATAGTAAAATGAGAATAAAGAGCCATCTGCATACATAATATATTCGAGGAAGTCTGTGGAGACACTCAAACATACTTCCGTGAGAAGCATACTCAAAAGCCATCATCCTAGCAAAAGGTTGCTCTTCTGCAAAATATCCAATTATGTTGATGAAACCCTTGTGTTCACTTTTGATAGCTCCTCAATCTGAAATGACCATGCATGAGTTAAATTCATAAAAGAGAATCTCGTTCCTTATGATCGATTAGGGCACCTGATCAGAAACAGACGCTGTTCTAGCTTTTAATTGTGATAAATGAACATTACAAAATATCGAGGATGCTATTATTCAATCTCTATACCAGTAATAAAGAAACAACCCTGCCGCTTCTTACGGTACCAAGAAAGTCCAATTGCAGCAACAGCAAATCCAAAAGGCTTGCTTTGCCATCTGAATTGGTAAAATGCATCACATAATTGAAGAGACAGTATTTGTCATCCATATATTAAAGACTGAAACCCTGAATGTCATTCCATTGCAATAGGCATATTCTTACTGCTCGATCATCACATTAAACTACAAAATCCATAGTTTCTCGGGTTGCAATGAGCAAGGAAAACAAGAGCAATCAACAAAGAGAGTGTAGACTAACTTGGAGGAACATATGGCAATGTGGCGGTTTTGTAAGAGGATGAAAACAATTATTGGCAAAACTGAAAGATGTATATAAAGAGCTTGAAATCAGCACTTGAGCAATAAGGATCACAACATAATCTTCGCTATAGAATTATAAAGATGGAACGTCGACCTGATAGGATCATAATTCATAAGGCTTAAAGTAATCATCTAATGAAATTTGCCCCATCAGCTGGTCATTTGAAAGATCACTGCAAAATTAAGACTAAAAGCAATATAAACTAATTGTACTAAGAAAAGTAAAGATTTGTGTACAGTTCTTCCGCTAAAGCTAGAACTGTAATTGGAGGAGCTGGAGTTGATTGAGGGGTCGCGGCAGAGTTGGCGGAACTGCTCTCTTTTCAGCGCAGCAGCCACCCAGTTGTCATAGAATTCTACAGTGGAACCAGCAATTTTATTGTGGACAAAAAGACCTTCATTCTTCTATCATTTTTTAATCACAAGGTGCTTCATTGGTGTTGTTCATATGACAAATCAACGAGAATATTTTATAGGAATAATTAAATTTACAGCACTAGAAAAAACATCTTTAAAAACAATCAGCAGAGCCTGGACAGATAGATAATCTTGGTCAAGTGTGTGATACATTATTCAACCCAAAAAATAATAGTTTCTTTTCGTTCCTGTAGAAACATAATCATAGAATTCTGGTTTCCTGTACTAATCATATGAAACCACATAGCGTTCCAAACAAATCTACATACACTGAAACTGATAAAGTTATATACTTAATTCATGCCTGTAGTTTAAATGCAATCTTCATACATCTTTTAGAAATTATTAAATTTCCAGTTCAATAAAATCAAAATCCTCGATTTGAATTAACACAAGGTTCATAGTTTAGTCATTTGAATGATATATCCTTTAAAATAAAAAATATTCCAGTCTCTTCCCCACCCCGCCTGGCAACCCCTCCCGCCCTCACTCACCACTCCCCTCCTGCATCATTTATCTTCATCTTCTATGCATTCAATTAATATGTTAAGGTGATAACTCTTATAACTAACTTCATTGGTGTGAACTTTGGACGCTGATAAGCTCTTGCCTACAGGAACAGGTGTCTGATACAAATGATCTTATGTGTTAGGAGAAAAACATGGTACATTATTGTCAAATATTAGTTATTTATTCATTTCCGACGAGCATGAAACGACAGACATTCGATGTTTCTCCTTACAATTAAAGCATTGCTGAAGCAAGCCATGAATGTGGTAGCGTTTCATCAATAAGTCACTACCATGGTGTTAATGTAATCATACCAGAATTACTAGCTATCCATCCATGTGTATCCAAGATTTACTTATTTAGCTTAACATGAATAGACAGATTCTCTAGTTTTGCCAATATTTCGGGATCGCCTCATCAGGTTTTATCGCAGTTATCTCACTCAACCATGCACAAACTTCTTCCATTGATGGTCTCTTCCTTGAATTTGGATTAACACAAGACTTAATCACACCCCCAATCTTTTCAAGTTGGTCTTCATTATATGTTTCCAGAGTCGGGTCAACCACTTCTTTGATGGTTGGTATTTCTCCTCCAAAATAATCCAACAACCAAGAATCGCTAACCATAAGATGCGGAAGTTTACCAGTTATCAACTCGAAGAGTATGAGTCCAAATTTACAAACATTATCCTGTAGATTTGGTTCGTTCTGAGCTGAAACATCTTCGTCCAAGTAGTCAAAATCTGATAATTTGGCAGCATAATCTTCTGTCATGCACACAGCAAAAGAACCCAAGTTTCTGTGGGCTAATGGTGGTGTCAATTGGTGCATATGCTCAAGGCAGTAGGCAATGCCCATTGCTATTCTCAATCGTCTTTCCCAGTTCAACGTCACAGCTTCTTTTACTGCACATTCCATGAAGAGTTAAAAAGCAAAATTAAGATGTGGATTGTGGAGCAATTAACTACATAACATTTACCATATCAAGTAAAGACCAAACTCAGCCTGATAAATGTAGCAATAAGTTTCATCTGATGATGATTGCTCCATAATGCACTGAACTAAAGTTATATAATATGACCATGAATTTTCTCAAGCATGCCGGGTTAGAATGCCAAATATACAACTATACTCTATAAATCAAACAACATATTTATAGGTTTAATAACCAAGTCTTATTTCATAGTAACTCGAAGATATCGATGGTAAATGAATCCTGAACTTAAGTTACACGTTAACATTACAAACTACATGATAGAGATGGCGAACTTGTGAGAAGAGATATTAGAGAATTAGAGAGAAGAGATTAGACTTTAGAGGAATTGAGGAAGAATTAGAAGAGAATTTAGGAGAAAAGAGACATAAAGTAGGAAGAAAATTGCAAACAACAATCAATAATCAATAATCATAAAACATGTCTTGAACAATAAGACTTAGCTTCTATTTATAGGCTGTACAAATGAAACCTACCCTAAAAAACTCTTAATAAAAGATAACAAGATAAACTAGAATCCTAATATGATAATATCCAAATATAAATAAACTCTAATTAAGCATAATTCTGAAATACCAAATATATTATATTCTTGATTTGCATCACTACAAGGTTATCATCCGCTTCATCTTGCAAGCTATGATGAAGTGTTATTGCAACTGTCTCAATCAGTTAACATTAACTGAACCCAGAGACTACAAACTGGGTACACGACCACATTATAGAAGTATGTATTCATGCAGCTGGAATATAGTAGCTAGCATCAAACTAACAAAATACTGATGATGGATTCCAGTAAAAACAGTATTTAGGAATTTGCTACATATTTGAGACCCTTGATCTATGGTCTAACAAAATATTTATTGTGCAAAATGGAATGTTTTTGCTCCTTAAGTTACCATGTTTCTTTTAAAGACCATATACAACAAACAAAAAGTCCTATGCACAAGAAGATTCTTCGATACACAACAGATGTTAAGGACGTTCGAAGACTCACAGTGCAGAAACTCAAACAGAGTTCCGTTAGGAGCGTACTCAAAGACCATCATCCTAGTGAAAGGTTTCTCTTTGGCACAATATCCAAGTACGTTGACGAAATTCTCGTGATTTACTTTTGACAGGGTGTCGATCTGGAATAATGATAGACCAAATCAGTTTCAGGGAAGAAAAGATAATGTATCAGACAGGGTGTCCTTGTTCAAACAGAAATGTGCCTACTCTGCGACTGCAGAGCAAGATCGCTGGTAGACCACGTATGTTTTCTGTTACTTTAACGATTGAGGAAATTACTCAAGCTCAAACAGTCGAACAGCTCTTCATGGTAACCAAGAATTATAAATATTTACAGATTCAATATTTGTGAAACTAACAAACTAAGACATCAAGGTACCTTCTTCCTGAACTGGGCTTCGTGGCCATCGGACCAGTGCCTTGCAGATGCCAATGTAGTAGACACAACTTCAATTTCAACTCCACTGGATAACGTACCCTTAAACAATTCACAGTTCGGGGAATGACAAATCAAAACATTGCTAAAATCTTCACAAGCAGCTGCAAGTTCAGAAAACTGCAGCTTTGGGACACCTGAGATATTAAAGACTGCTACATTCATAAACTGATCTAAGAAAAAAAAAAAAGGTAGGTCCTTTACTGATTATTTAGTATTGTAAAAATGAGAAGGCCGTGAAGTGGCTTTGCGTACACCGTCTCTGTTCATAGAGATTGTCAAATAGCCTGTACACAATATTCCATCATCCAATACCACTCACCAGTCAACAAAAGCCCGTTTTGTCGCTTTCTTAGATAAGAAGCAAGCGCAGTTGCAGCAGCAGAAAGTCGAAGAGCTTTGTTATCTGAGTACGATAAATTGGGCGTATACTGAGAAATCGGTATTTATAATCTAATCCAGGCGACAAACTAAAAAATTCCAAGTGTCATTCTACAAAAATATGCATACTTTCTAGTCAATTTTTGCGATTACATTAACCTTTTTCGTATGAGATTAGTCTACTGACAGTAAGAGTAATCAACAAAAAACTAACTTGGAGGAACGTGCGTCTTTCTTGGCGGTGTTGGAATACGATTCAAACGAATATTAGCAAAACTGGGAGATACATAAGAAGCTTGCTTGAAGTCAGCATATTTTAGCAATGGCATAATTTTTCTGCATAGAAATGCTAAAACAGAGGAAGTTAAACTCGACCTGATACAATCATAAAGCTGAAAGTATCCATCTAGTGGAGTTTGTCCCATTAGCGAATCATGCGGAAAATCACTGCAAAACTAAGACTGATCATAGCATCACAAATTGATGTTAATTTTGCAAAAAAGTTACATAAATACAATTCGAAAAAGAAAACTCCCCAACTAAGTCTAAAGCTAGACCTGAAATCAGAGGAGAATGAGCTGAAGCTTGAATTTAACGAGGCTTCGCGACAGAGTTGTCGGAATTGCTCCCTTTTCAACACCGCGGCTACCAGCCTCTCCCAGTTGTCGTAGATATGAGACATTGTTTGCTAAACTGCTAAAGTCAATTTTTACATAGGACTGATTCAATAGTATTATGACATGACCTGCAATTTTATTTATTCATTTTTGTGTGACAATAGTTTCTTTTTAATCTCAATGAGCTTCGTTGACTATCTAAACTTATATAACTTAATATATGCCGTGGTTGGCGGGCAGTTGTTCTGTCCGGAATCTCCATAGTAGTTATGGCGGGAAGAAACCCATAGTAGTTAAGTAATAGTAAAGAAAAAAAGAACACGAAAGAGGTGAAATGCTGCAAAAAATTCCTTATGTTTGCGTAGTGCACAAAATACTCTAGCGGTTTCATAAATTAGTCATATAATCCTCCATCTGTTTAACTCCATTAGAGACCGGTATACACCCCATCACATTTGGACATGATTTTTGTATACTTATTCCTGTTGAAAAATTTATTATACTCTTTAAGACTTTTAAAATAATTGCCCACGTGGTTTGAACCCTCCAAGAGAATCCCTTGTGGTTTCAAAAATCGTGCATAACATCTTTTAATTATAACATACCAATAAAAAGGATTAATTGCACAAACCCCCCAATCTATGGGGTTTGTAGAATTTTGCCCCCTAACCTATGAAAATGTATAAATATGCCCCCAGGCCCCAACCTATTGAATTTTGTGCAATTTTTCCCCTGAGTCGTTGATGAACCGTTCATTTTTGACACATCTTTAAGTACTCATCCGTCAGATTTGACATCGGTGAAAATCGCACAAAAATCAATAGATTGGAGGGCATTTCGCACATTTTCATAGGTTATGGGGCAAAATGGTACAGACCCCATAGATTGGGGGATTTGCTGCAATTAGTCCTAAAAAAATCAAATTGCAACAATCTACAGTTTTAAAGAACAATTTTGGAGTGTAATATGCGGTCTTATTACCATAAGATGAACAAGAAGATTTATACCATCAGAGATGACTTAAACATACTCCTGTGATCTTCCTAACAAACTACTATATCATCTCACTAAGTGTCTATATACTTTAAAAAGAACAATGCTTAATAAAATTACACATAGCAACACATGCTGAGATCAAGATCTGCAAATCACATGCAACCTTACCAATACCAAGTTGAATAGTTTATCTTAGAGGTGGCGAACCTCGTTACAATATGCATGTAACAAAATACTTTAGTTCCACACAAGAAGTTGTTTATAATTTTCACTATATGCTTATTTAGGGTCTTAAGATTCACCTCAAACATGACAAAAAACGTTATGATCAAGGCAACACACTAACTTCTAGCCTAAGGCCCTGCCTTATCACTCTCATTAACCTGGCTATATAACCACCTTGAGAAATCCTTATAGAATTTAATTGGATCTTGATGCCTCTCTCTGTAAATATATCGAACGTTTGGTCACTTCTATTTTTTCTCATACTCTCCAGCATCGTCATTATATCTGCCATTTTGGGTCTTAGTTCCGGCTTTCTCGCCACGCAATGCATTCCAATGAGCAACACTTTCATCATCTCTTTCTCAAATGTAGGAAAAATTATTAGGGGCAGCCGCTGCATGATGATGTGGTACATCCTGTGGTGTAGATTAAACATAATTCCTAAATAATAGGGCATTAACTTCTCCACATCTCATCCCAACCATGCATTTACACTAATAACCGACTTGTTGTACCATCTCATCGTACAACTGTTGCATCTAATAATCTCCCCAAATGTAGGCGATTTCATGAGCTCCCCGTCGAATACTTGTATAGTCCCCTTCTCACTAATCAAAAAATTCACCCAGGTATCGAGGCTGACCACCTTGTTGTCGATTTTTGCATGGACAGGAAACTTTCTTGTTAACAGTTCAAGAAGTAAGGTTCCATAGATGTAGACATCTGATGCTTGGGAATGCTTTTGTAAGATTTTCACCTCCGGGGCGTGATAACTCGTGTACCTTATTACCGGCATGTCTATAGCAGCGAAACAAAGATCAGACACACAACCATATAGTTGTGCGTTAAGGAAAATATTTGATGCTTTTATATTCTCGTGTACTAACTTCCCGCAAAATTGAGTATTAGCCTGACTCCTATCAGCACCAATTGCAATTCTCAGTCGCGTGTCCCAGTCTAAAGGCCTTAGTTCACCTCCTGTTTTATTTACAAGAGTTAAGAAAATTAAGTTATTGCGTAAAAACCACATTTATGACGACACCTAATCGGAACGAGGAACAAAAAGAAACCATATTGTAATGAATCTACGTTCAGCTGATCAGAGTACTCGTGCACCAGATACCAGTGTTCTTAAAATCGGACCGGTCACCGAACCGGTAGCCTTACTGGTTACAGGTTTTACAGGTCGAACCGGTCTAACCACTGGTTGAACCGGTATACAAAGTCAACAACCTAAAAATCTAAAATATAGTCAACAAATATATCTTATACTATATTTCTTAAGATTCTCAAACTATTCACAATTATATACTAAAAAAGTAAAAAAAATACACATCTCATCAAAATTAACAACATCTTTAACATTAAATAGTGACTAATATCTAATACAAGAATAAAATCTTTAGTTGATTTAATAATTAATACTTACAAATTCATACACATAACACATCATAATCAAATAATCATTAATCAATTAATCACTTTAGAAAATAAAATTAATCAATTTACAAAATAAATAATATAACAGCAGAGCAGAGTACGTACGATTACGAAGAGCGCCGCTGGAGGAGGACTGGAGGAGAGGCGCGCTGCTGGAGGAGGAGAGGCGCGCCGCTGGAGAAGAGAGACGCGCGCGGCGGAGGCGAGCGGAAGCGCGGTGGACGCGTGGCGGAGGGGAGGTGTGAGATCGCTAGGGTTTTGAAATTGTGAGATTTTGGGGTTTTTTTTTTCAGATTACGTACGTTAGCTGATTATTTTTTAGGGGTTGTTTTGTAATTTCACTCTTTCTTTTTTTTTTTTTTTTTTTTAAGTGATTCAGCGGTTCAAACCGCCAAAACCGGCCACCGGTTCCCGGTTTTGGTCCGGTTTTGGCCGGTTTTTTCCGGGCCGGTTTTCAACCGGCTCAAAACAGCAAACCAGACCGGCCGGTCCGGTCCGGTTTCAAGAACACTGCCAGATACTTTTCGTCCTGAAAATAGAAGTATGCTTCTACCCCGAGTACATTTTCATGCCTAATTCTTGCAAGGATGGCCATCTGCTGCTCAAACTCTCATACCATAGCTTTCAACTACCTTACGACAACTGAGATTGTTCCGTGCAACACTAACTTGAGCATTGCACTAAATGTTCCCTTGCTGAGTAACTCAGCTGGAGCACTGAAGAGATCTTCTAAGGTGGATGAAAAATAACAATTTTCAACTAGAACAAGCTTGCATTTTTCGTTGCTTTTCGACTCTAATTTATATAATAGAGCTAAGAGCGGCTGCGGATAATCATCTCTGTAGAAAACTCGAGGACTCAGAAAGTGAGAACTGAAGGTGTAGAAACTAACATCAGAAGTTATGGAGTTTTGGCTCGAGCTCCTTGAGTGTTGCCGACCAAGTTCTCGAAGGTGTTCTTGTGCAGGACTGCTTAGACCAGCCTCTCCCAGTCGTCGTAGATCCTACCCATCTCGAAATAAGTTTAATCCCACAAATAAAATCTTGATAAATATAGATTCACCTTTTATGGTCCTGATCTGTATAAATCAAGTTGCGCTTCTCCTTGAAGACCTTTTTAGAGAGTCAAATTTCGTTATATAGAGCAACCTAAATTATCTTTGAAGCCATGTGAAACGTGAAACAGTAGTGAACATGATTAAATCCAAACTGCATTTGTACAACTATTGAACCTTAACAACATAGAATTCATGGAAATTCCATCACATATGTTGAAATTTATCTAACATCGTTCAGAAACTATTCTGGTCATACTATATCAATAATCTCCCATGGTCCCTTTCACAGGGTCTTTTAGGAAGAACCTAGATGAGTTCTAATTCCTAATAACATCATTGGCATCCTGGAAAACTACATCATTGGTATTTTAATTAATCTGGTCGAGGGTGATTGGGAATGCACGCATATATACATGTATATATACATATCTACATATGCATACATGTATACATATGTACATATGTATATATACATATCTACATATGTATACATGTATACATATGTATATATACATATCTACATATGTATATATATATATACCTATGTATATATATATATACATATGTATATATAGAAGATAAGCTCAAAAACAGCCCACTCTTAGTTTGTCTAATTGGTTGTTTATGTCAACAGATGATTTCCACAATCAACACTATCAATCTAAATCAATTATGTAAATATAGTTTCCATGTATAGATATATTCTTTCCTAGTTATATTATTCTCTTGCAGTAGATAGAACATGTAATTATGTTAATTAGCATAGATTAGGGATTGATCGTTACCTGTACACTATATAAGATGGCAATGAAATATTTCAAAGTCATCAAGCCATTTTACATAAAATCTGTCATGGTATCAAGCCATCGAACAGAAAGGGTTTGAATTTATTTTTTTCACTTCGTCTCCGAAAGCCGATTTTTTCGGCGAGACTTCTTCTGCTGTGTGCGGCGGCGACTATTGTAGACAACACGTCTACCTATCGACGGTGAATTCATTGCGTGGTGGGCATCGAGTTTGTTGCAGAATTCCAAAGATGAACATGGCAGCTGTTCCGATCCTTGTTGAACGTGTGAGCAGTGAATCGACAGCTCCATTTTCCGCGGAGGTTGCGCGGATTTTGTTTGGCAGTGGACAAATTCGATTGTCGCGGTCAATCGGGTTGTCTTCTCGGGTCAATTTTGCTGATCCAATTTTCTGCTCCTTGGATAAGGGTTTGGATCGTGGGTAATTGGTATTTTGATTTTGCAAACTGGTATTTGTTTTCTTTGTTTGCCAATTTCCCTTGAGTGGTGTTTGGCTATTTGCACTCAACTTGGCTGACTTTTTCTTTTGAGTTCTATTTTGAATTTTTTGAGTTTGGTGATGACTTTGCAACTATAATGACTACCGACGGATTCTCCGTTAGATTTACAGGGCGGAATTATGCCGCATGGGAATTTCAATTTAAGATGTTTTTGAAGGGGGAAGAAATTTGGTGACATATTGATGGCACCTCTTCGATTCCCATTGAAGCTAAAGGACTTGCTCAATGGGAAACACAAGATGCTCGAATTGTTTCTTGGCTTTTGAGGTCGAGTGAACCCCATATGGTGAGTAACTTGCGTTCATTTGGCAAAGCAAAGGAAATGTGGGAGTATCTGCGCCGCATATGCCATCAAGATAATACCGCTCGACGTTTTCAGTTGGAGCTCGAATCTTCAACTTTAGTCAAGGTAATCTCAATATTGAACAATACTATTCAGGTTTTCTTAATCTGTGGAGCGAGTATTCTGATATATTATATAGCAAGGTACCCAAGGAGGCTCTTCCTGCTCTCCAAACAGTCCATGAGGACATTAGACGTGACCAGTTCTTGATGAAATTACGCCCAGAATTTGAAAGTGTTCGGGTTGGGCTACTCAACATAAATTATGTTCCCTCTTTGGACGTGTGTCTTGGATAACTATTACGTGAAGAACAACGATTGGCAACGCATGCAAGTATGGCCATTCCTTCTGAAACATCTGTGGTGATGAAAGTTGCCTATGCAGCATAAGGGAGGAACAAAGGACCAGAGACTCAAAAGTATTATAATTTCCAGGAAGTTGGTCATATTGCTCGCACCTGCACTAGTTGTTCTGCAAGTACAGTAAGAAAAATGGCTATCTCATCAAAGACTGTAGGGTTCGTCCCGAAAATCATCGTGTTAATGCCTTCCAAAGTGGTGCCCCTCCGAGTCAACCAACATTCTCTCCTACCACTCAGGCTGCTCTTACTCCAAAAGTAGTTCAAAAGATGATACTTTCAGCATTCTCTGCATTAGGATTGCAAGGTCAAGGTAAAATTGTTTCTTATCCTTGGTTAGTCGATTCTGGTGTGTCTAATCACATGACAGGTTCTTCACACTTATTACATAATTTGAGAAAATATACTAGTACACAAATTATTCAGATTGCTAATGGGTGTGTTCTTCATATTCAAGAAATTGGTGATATCGGACCTTCATTCCGTAATGTGTTTGTCTCTCCTGCATTATCTACTAGTTTGATTTCTGTCGGCCAGTTAGTGGATAATAGATGTACTGTAAATTTGTCTCATCATGTGTGTATTGTGCAGGATCAGGTGTCGGGGAAGGTGCGAGGGGGCCTAAGGTGGGGAGGATGTTCCCGTTGCAGTTTTCTATTCCTCGTTCTTTATCGTTGGCATGTATGACGGTTAGCAATAAGTCAGAGGGTTGGCATAGGAGACTAGGTCATCTGAATAATGAGATTTTATCTTATATGTTGCGAAATGATGTTTTGGGCACTACAGAACATTTTTCCCTTACTTTTGAATGTACCGCTTGTCGACTTGGCAAAAGTAAAACTTTATCTTTTCCTACTCATGGTAGTCGTGCTACTACTTGTTTTGAGATTATCCATAGTGATGTTTGGGGTATTTCTCCTACTATTTCTCATGGTCAGTATCAGTATTTTGTGACTTTTATTGATGATTATAGCCGTTTTACTTGGATTTATTTTCTGCGTTCCAAAACAGAGGTGTTCATTGCTTTTCAGAAATTTTTGGCTTACATTGACCCACAATTTCCTTGTACAATAAAAATCCGTCGCTCTGATAATGGTGGTGAATATGGGTCTCATTCATTTCAAAATTTCCTACAAGAAAGAGGAATTATCTCTCAAAAGTCATGCCCTTATACCCCTCAACAAAATGGGTTGGCAAAACGTAAGAATCGTTATTTGTTAGATATGGTTTGCACATTACTTATGGAATCATCTGTTCCATCTATTTTTTGGGTGGACATTATGTTAACTGTCGTCTATCTTATTAACCGCTTACCTACTAAAAAACTTGGCTTTTGAGTTACCTTATTATCGTCTTTATTGAAAACCACCTGATTACACAAACCTCTGAACATTTGGTTGTGTTTTGTTTGTTTTGCTTCCTTCTCATGACCATCATAAATTGTCTGCTCAGTCTGTGCGATGTGCCTTTATGGGATATAGCAATACACATAAAGGATTTGTATGTTATGATGGTGTTTCCAACCGCATGCGCATTTCAAAAAAATATAACTTTCTTTGAACATCAATATTATTTTCAGCAGCTAGTTGTATCTCCTAACAGCATTTGACTTCCATCTTTTGAGCCTCTATCACCATCTGTGGAGCGTTTTAAACCTGGTGTTGTTTATCAGCAAAGACAGCCCCCCATTGCCATCTCTTCCCGACCCTGATCCAGATCCTGCTTCTGTGATCCTTCGGCGATCTACTCGCGGGATTCGTCCCCCTAATCGGTATGGTTATTTTGCAGCTTTTACTGTTATTTCAGTTCGTAGTTCTTATTCTCAGGCAGTTAAAGAGGCTTGTTGGGAGCGATCTATGCAAGAGAAACTTCAGGCTCTTCAAGAAAATCACACTTGGGACATTACTCCTTGTCCACTTGGAAGCCCATTGGTTGCAAATGGGCTTATTCTGTTAAGTTACGTTCTGACGCTCTCTTGATTGCTATAAAGCGCGCTTAGTGGCACTTGGTAACAGACCAGAATATGGGGTAAATTATGTAAATTATGATAAGACTTTTGCTCGAGTTGCTAAGATGACTTCAGTACGCCTTATATTGGCTACCTCTGCTTCCCATGGCTAACCTCTTCCGCAAATGGACGTCAAGAAGATCTCAAGGAAGAGATTTATATGACTTCACTGCCTGGATTATTCTCGATTCCTTCTTCAGATGTTTGCAAGTTGAAACGTTCTCTTTATGGTCTGAAACAGGCTCCGCGTGCTTGGTTCGAGAAGTTTTGTGCTACACTTCTTAGCTTTTCATTTGCTCAGAGTCAATATGACTCATCTCTGTTTCTTTGCAAAACTGCTACGGGGATTGTCATACTTCTGGTTTATGTGGATGATATTGTTATAGCTGGGAATGATACTGACTTGATCTCTATTCTTCAGAAGCACCTTCAAACCTCCTTTTATATGAAGGACTTGGGTCCGTTACATTATTTCTTAGGTTTGGAAGTGCATTCTACTGCAACTGGTATCTTCTTAAATCAGCATAAGTACATCCAAGAGTTAATTAAGTTGGCCGGTCTTGAGGATGGTCGGTCAGTCAATATAAAATATCAACGTGACCATGGTGATTTTCTTTCCGATCCTTCTTTGTATAGGCAGTTAGTGGGAAGTCTCAACTACTTGACGATTACTTGCCCGGATATTGCTTTTGTTGTTCAACAAGTGAGTCAATTTATGCAGGCACCTACTCATCTTCAGTTGTCAGGTGTTCGTCGTATCCTTCGTTACTTACAAGGTTCTTGTACTCGTGGTCTATTCTTTCCTGCGAATTCTCCTATTCAATTGACAACTTACAGTGATGCGGATTGGGCTCGTTGCTTGGACACTCGCCGTTCTATTTCTGGTTGGTGCATGTTTCATGGTAACTCTCTTGTGTCTTGGAAGAGTAAGAAACATGACGTGTTTCTAAATCTTCTACTGAGTTTGAATTCCGCGCTATGTCATCTACTTGTTCTGAAATTATTTAATAGCTCCAAGGTCTATTAGCTGAACTTGGTTTTCTCAACACCAACCTACTCCACTCCGTGCTGACAACACTAGTGCCGTTCAGATAGCAACTAACTCGGTGTTCCACGAGCGTACCAAACATATTGAAGTTGATTGTCACTCTATTCGTGAGGCTTTTGATAAACATATCATCACTCTTCTGCATATATCCACTGAGCTTCAAACTGCAGATGTGTTTACTAGAGCTTTGGGTTACCAATGTCATCAGTTTCTTATTAGCAAATTGATGCTTGCGACATCAATTTGAGGGGGATGTCAACGGATGATTTCCACAATCAACACTATCAATCTAAATCAATTATGTAAATATAGTTTCCTTGTATAGATATATTCTTTCCTAGTTAGATTATTCTCTTGCGGTAGATAGAACATGTAATTATGTTAATTAGCTTAGATTAGCGATTGATCGTTACCTGTACACTATATAAGATGGCAATGAAATGTTTCAAAGGCATCAAGCCATTTACAGAAAATCTGTCAGTTTCTTCTTGATGGTCTTGAGACTGAACAGTAAACAATCATATAGAACAGCCTACCTCGTCCGTTAGCTTTGTATTTGCTTGTTTGGTCTGTAAACAGATGATAAATTATACATACTGTCTGTCCATATTTTTCTGATGCAGCCGGCTAAAGACCGAACAGTTTGTTCCTTCATTTACATAAACAAAATTCTTACAGAACTGTCAAGTGCTCAGCAGTATGTTGTTGCGTTTTTTCTGAAAGTTTGACGAGTATGTAAGTTAAATCATTGTTTTGTTGCAGACAAATGACTCACAAATTAAAAATAAGTATATAAATATAGGTTAAAAAGAAATATAAAAGTTTAAATAACTATACTCTAAAAATGATACCGTATATTTAATTGGTTTTATACCAGAGTCTTACTCCAAGTAACTCGAAGAACTCGTAGTTAACTTAGTCATACCGATGATAAAGGAATCTGAACTATGTTTTACGCTAACATTATAAACTACAAGGTTACTATCTGCTTCGTCTAGCAAGCTACGATAAAGTGTGATTGCAATTGTCTCAATCAGTTAACAAAATTTGAACCAAGCGACCGTAAAATACGACCATACAAGAACACATTTAAAAAGTATGCATCCATGCTACCAGAATATAGTAACTAGCTCAAACTGACAAAATACTGAAAAAGGATTCGAGTACAGACATTATTAAGGAATTTGATACATATTTCAGATCCTTGATCTATGGTTTAACAAAATATTTTTATGCAAAATGAAAAGTTTTTGCTCCTTAAGTTACCATGACTTTTTTTTAAAAAGTCTGCATCTTGTTCAACACAATATACAAAAAATAAAGAGTTCTATGCACAAAAAGATTCTTTGATACATAACAGATATTAAGGACATTCAAATACTCAGAGGGCAGATAGTCAAATAGAGTTCCGTTTGGAGCATACGCAGAGACCGTCATCCTAGTGAGAAGTTTCTCTTTTGCACAATATACTTAAGTATTTTGGACGAGATTCGTGTGATTTGTTTTTGTCAGCGTGTCAATATGAGAGGGATGATGAGTCGAATCAGCTTACAGAAAGATAAGAGAGTATGCATCTTATGGTGTCTTCTTGTTCAGACAGAAATGTGCCGACTCTGCGATTGCTGACTGCTGGTAGACCATGCCTGTTTCTTTAACAACTGAGGAAATTACTCAAGCTCAAACAGTCAAACTCGCTCTTCTAGATTTCATACGTTGAAATCAATGTTTATAATCCAGACGAGATCTTGAAATTCCCAGTAAGAGTAATGAACAACGAGAGCGCAGACTATCTTGTGAGCGGTTTTGGAATAGGCTTCAAACGAAGATTAGCAAAGCTGAAAGATACATAAGAAGGTTAAAGTCAGCATTTCAGCAATGGCATAATTTTCTCCATATAATTAGAAGATATGCGAAAACAGAGGAAGTAAATTCGACCTGATACGATCATAAAGCCGAGAGAATCCATCTAGTGGAGTTTGTCCCATGCATTAGCCAGTCATGTGGAAGATCATTCCAATATCAAGAGTCATAGCATTATGAATTGATAGTAATTTAGAAGAGATAATAGAAGTACAATTCAGTTGTAAGAAATTGTTCAGCTAAAACTAGACCTGAAAATCCAAGGAAACGGAGCTGAAGCTGGAGTTTAATGAGGTTTCACGACAGAGTAGTCGGGATTACTCCCTTTTCAGCACGGAGGCGACCTGCCTCTCCCACTTGTCGTAGATAAATGCTACGCTTTGACTTTCACAATTTACTTGAAGTTTCAAAAGCAATCAGATGCATTGTATTTTCACTCATAAACTGATAAAATCTTTCTAACATCTCTTCTAATTCAAACTCTAATTCAAATAAAAAATAAATTCAAAGAAATTTACATTTTTGGTGCCTTAACTTGGCACAAGTTCTTTTTTGGTGCCTTAACTTGGCACGCCACGATTTTGGTGCCTTAACTTGGCTTTTTTTTCGATTTTAGTCCCCCGGCGGCGGCAATTTCA
Organism: Misopates orontium; assembly: GCA_946800315.1. NCBI lineage: Eukaryota > Viridiplantae > Streptophyta > Magnoliopsida > Lamiales > Plantaginaceae > Misopates > Misopates orontium. The sequence goes on from OX326951.1 coordinate 26,290,114, forward strand.
AATACTCGCCGGAAAATGCCACGCTGGCTGAAATTTGGGGATTTTGACCCGGTCAAAATCCACCTCAGCACAATTTCCTACGTGGCATGCCACGTCGAAATTTAAAAAAAAAAAAAAAGAAAATACAAAAGAATGAGCGAAATTAGGGTTTTAATCCCCAATTTAATAGGAATTAGGGTTCTGTGTGTGATTTTCTCACCGTGTGCGTGTGTTGATGAGGTTGATGATGATTTTCTCTCCGGAATCGAACGCCTCAGCGATTTGTTGATGGCTTGAAAGAAAAAAATTAGGGTTCATAGAGGGATTGATTTTGGGGAAGAAAGATCGTTTGTGTGTGATTTGGTTTCTCTTTTTTTGTTTGTTTTTTACCGTTTGTTAATTGCTGTTAGCGATTTTGTAAATCGCTGCAGTTCTTTTTTTTTTTTGTTTTGTTTTTTTCAGCGATTTGGTTTTTTCCTTTTTTTTTTAAAAAAAATTTTCGACGTGGCATGCCACGTAGGAAATTGTGCTGAGGTGGATTTTGACCGGGTCAAAATCCCCCAATTTCAGCCAGCGTGACATTTTCCGGCGAGTATTTGAAATTGCCGCCGTCGGGGGACTAAAATCGAAAAAAAAGCCAAGTTAAGGCACCAAAATCGTGGCGTGCCAAGTTAAGGCACCAAAAAAGAACTTGTGCCAAGTTAAGGCACCAAAAATGTAAATTTCTCAATAAATCCAAACATGTCCCTAAAGCCTTTATTTTTAGAAAACCATATACTAAAATTCCAATAACAGACGCTACATTTTATTTCAGAATCAAATAACCTTATCAGCCCAGCAAAGTTTATGGATGCCACAATAAAATGGTTTAAGTAGTTCAATAGCCAAAGCGCAAGAAACAACCAGAACTGGATAGAAGACGGCAATCAGTTTCTTTGTGGGTTACTGGATCATCTGAATCATATGACGCATAGGCAAATAGGCAATATATTTCTCATTCACCAAGGGATCCGAATAATTTCCTATAACATCTTGACCACTTGAGTCATTTTAGGTCTGTGCTCCGGTACACTTGCAACACAATCCAAACCGACTAGAATCAATCGCTCTACAACTTGCAACAATCGCTCTATTCCCTCATTACGTGTAAGCTTCACGAGCTCTGAAACAAACACTTTTGAAGTCCACTCCTCACGCTTAAAAGACTCAACCCAAGTAATGAGCGATCTTTCCCCTCTACTTGAAATAATTGGTCGAACTGGCTTTCCTGATACAAGTTCAAGCAACAGAACACCAAAGCTGTACACATCAGAAGTCTGAGATACTGTCTTGGCGTGCGCGAGTTCCGGGGCAAGATATCCGGAAGCTTGCGCAACTGGAACTGTGATTTGGTTCATCGACATTGGCAACCCAAAGTCTGTAATGCACTCATTCCAATGATTGTTTAAGAAAATGTTGGAGCCTTTTATATTGCCATGGACAAGCTTTTGCCGAGGTTGTGTGTCGATGTAAGAAATCCCTCTTGCTACACCCAGTGCGGCTCTTCGACGCTCTTTCCAACCTAAATTGCTCATTGCAAATCTTTTTCCTGAAAAGTTAGAACTTCCATCACTTTTTCAAGGTCAAGTGTCTTTCTTTCAAAAATTGGCTTGAATTTACAAGTTAGTTACATCTACGATCTGCCATTAAAGCCACTATCTTCAATAATCCATCAATATTTACAACATTAAGAACATGCAGTTTTGACATTGTAATTGCCATCTATACATAGCAAAGGCTTCAATCAAAAATTACAAGTTAATGTAGTCATGATAACATAAAATCTAACTACAGAAGATTGGTATTGGAAATCAACCAAATAATAGGGGTAATGTAAGTTCAATCATGCGATTCAACTACTGTGGCTTGTGTGATGTTATTTCAAAATGTCGTTGAGATATACATGCACCAAGGAAGGGAGAGGGGTGCAAGAAATCATACGTTTACTGCGCATTGAATGCTTACTGGAACTTTTGGTTCAGAAAATTCTTCTCATGAAAAATATGAAAACTATGTAGAACAGATAGCTACAACTGAGCTGCTTTAAGTACCATGTAGTCTAGCAGATAAACTGTCGAGAATACACCAGGAGCCTTTGGTCCTGCCAACAGTAGTATGCCTTTAGTTCACCGATATTCTCATGCCTCAAACTTCCGACGAGCTTGATATGCCGCAGAAATTCTTCATCTGTCATGTTTACTTCCTTCAATCTCTTCACTACAAATGAACTTCCACTGTCTAATTTCACCTTATATGAAACCCAAAATTTTCCTGTCCCCAGACATTCAGTAGACAATACCATCAATTCATCAATGTCAAATCCATGATCAAGACCATCAAGGAATACAAGCTTCTTGTGGCTTATATCCATGAAAATGTAATTTTCGTTGTTCATCATTCTAACATCTTCTATCATCTTCACTGTTAGGACCGTGCGTCCGTATGATTTAATTTACGAGTTTTAGAAATATATTTTATGGAAAATTACTTGTATTTATGTTAATTATCATATAATTCTTTGAGTTTGCATGAGAATAGAATTCTATAAGGAAAGGGAATTCTGGTAAGTTTTGATAGAGTAGGATTAGATTTAGGAGTATCTTGAATATCTTGGAAAGTAAATCTATATCTTTTCTCTTACCTATATCCGATCTAATAGCTTCCTTGGGAGTGTTTTATCGTTTCCTTGTGTGCAGATAATGAAGATTTCAAGATCTTATCAAAAGGAAAGATTTCGGGTATTTTTGGAAGATACGAGTCCTGACTGGAGTAGGAGACCTTCATGCGCAAGACTTATCTTCTAAGGAGTGCTATCCTATAGATAGTAGAGGATCTAGGTTTAGAACTTAGAACACACGTTTATATCTTCCATAATATTAGAGTGTTCGTTGATTAAGTTTTATTCATTAGATTTTATTTTATTAAACGTATTGGTTTTCGATCAAAGAACGCGACAAGCCGAACAAGAGTTGAAGGGAGTTCAACGGGAAAGGATTGCACCAGTTAGAGGGAGTCTATACGTACGTGCATTGCCGCTTGGAAGCTTGGTCATAAGAAGATCTACGGGAGTTGATCTTACGGGTTTGAACGGAGTAGTGATAAAACTATTTTATTGGTGTCCGACATTAGAGGGAGTCTAAGTGTTAGAGTAAAGCAACGAGTAGTTGTAAAAACTTTTGATCAGTGAAAGAGGTTTGAATTCTTGGGCGAAAGCCTCGTGGATGTAGGACGGGAGTCCAAACCACGTTAAATCTGCTGTCTTTATTTTTACTATCTCTTTACCTGTCTAGACTAGGTAACACGACTTACCGCTTTAAAGTAAAAATAATTGACTTTAAGATCTAACAATTGGCATCAAGAGCTTGTCACCATTTTTGGTGAGATCCTGTAGTGTTTAGATCTTGCAGATGGCACAAAACGTTGAAGGAACGTCTGCATCAAAGCCGCCGCTTCTTAATGAATTCAACTACTCATATTGGAAAGTTCGTATGAAAGCCTTCATCAAACGAGAGAATTAGAAGGCCTGGAAAAGCATTCCCAAAGAATGGGCCCTACCAAAAGGAGAGAATGGAAAATCCAAAGATGAACTTGACTGGACGGATGCAGAAGACCTTGAAGCAAGTCACAACTCCATTGCACTCAATGCAATTCTGAATGGAGTCGATCTTAATCAATATAATCTTATATCCACATGTCAGTCGGCAAAGGATGCATGGAATGCTCTTCAAATTGCACATGAAGGAACACCATCGGTCAAACGCTCTAAAAGACAAATCTTTGGTACCCGTTTTGAAGAACTCAAGATGGAGGAGCATGAAACCATTGCATAATTCAATGCCAAAACTCCGTGACATTGCAAATGAAGGCTTTCTTCTTGGTGATGACTACAATGATGTAAAGCTTGTTCAAAAAACTCTAAGATCACTACCGGCTAGATTCGACATGAAAGTCTAAGACATTGAAGAAGCAAGAGATGTTGAAAATCTGCCTCTTGAAAAGTTAATGGGAGCCCTTGCCACTTTTGAGTTAAAGAAAAATATGAATGGCTCCACTCATAAAGGAGTTGCTATGAAAGCAAACATCCAGGATCATTCTCAAGATGAAAACAAGGAGGACATGGAAATTACCATTGTCCTTCTTACTAGAGGAATGCGAATTTCATTGAAAAAAAAGGTAAGAACACAAAATTCCGGAACTCTGATTTTAATTCTTCCGCTGCTGATGATCTTAGTATCAAAAGAAAGGGAAAAGGTGTTCAGTGCAGAGAATGTCATAGCTTTGGACATGTTCAAGCTGATATTGGGAATCTTCTTCCAAAGAACAAAAACAAAGCAATGGCGACCACCTGGAGTGATGAGGAGTCTGAGACCAACAAGGAAGAATTTGAAGAGAGAGCAAACATTGCTTTCACCTCAGTTATTAGTCAAAACTCCATGACTGTCACGACTGGACATGACGACTCTGATAATGATGATGGAAGTGACTATGAGGACATCGACCCTGAAACACTCAGAAGAAACTTTCTTATTCTTGTGGACAAATGGAAGGCAGAATCCAAGAAGAATGCTGAGCTGAATGAGAAGCTGAAGGAAGCCAGTCGTGACCGTTCACGCGACACAGCAGCACTGGAGCAAAAAATACTCGAAGTGCAAAATTAAAATTCTGATCTCAAGAGAGAAGTCAGAGCTCTCAAAACTGTTGTGGAAGGAGCAAAAGAAACAGTTAACATGTTTGAACAAATGCACCAAGATGTTCAGACAGAGCTTGTTTCAGTTCGAAAAAATGTGAAGTTACTTAGCTCTGGTACGAAGACATCGGATCATGTTTTGGAACATCAGAAACCGAAAAATGATCGTGCTGGTCTTGGTTTTGCCAGAGAAAAAGCACATAATAAGTAGAAACTTGCTCAAGAAAATCAAAATGTGGTCAAAATAAAACCACAACCACGACAACAGACTGTGTGCCACAACTGTGGAGTTGCAGGGCATATTCTTCCATACTATTGTCAATACTGGGATGTACCATTCACTGCTAACGTTTCACAAAATTCTAGGAAGAAAGTCGCGACTGGCAAGACGACTCATAGGAAACCAGTGACAAAGGCAGCTGTAACAAAAGAAAAGCAATCAAAGCAAATATGGGTGGAACGTTCTAACTCAAAATACCATAATGTTGCTTATGCATATTCATCTGTTATTTCTAATGCTTTTTCTTCTGTTGAAAACGCTTCACCTTATTATTGGTATTTTGATAGTGCTTGCTCAAGACACATGACAGGAAATAAAGACATTTCGACAAACTATGTAGCTGATCCAAGGGGAACAGTCATGTTTGGAGATGGTAAAAAGGGTCAAATTGTGGCTAGAGGAACACTCAACATCAAAGGATTTCCTAAGCTTCGCAATGTCTATCATGTTATCGGACTAAAACAAAATTTGATTAGCATTAGTCAATTGTGTGACCAAGACCTTTTGTGAACTTCTAAAAAGGAGATTGTCGAGTGGTCAATGAAAATGACATGTGTGTCCTTACAGGAAAACGCATTGTGGAGAATTGTTATACTCTGACTAAGTCTCGATACCCATCTGAACAACTCACTTGTTTTTTTACTAGTGCAGATCAAACTGATCTCTGGCACCAAAAGATGGGACATGTGAATTACAAGTTGCTCATCAAACTAAGAAGAACAAAGGTTGTACGAGGACTTCCTGACTTTGGTTCCACACCTTCTTGAAAATGTGAGCTTTGTCTTTGTGGGAAACAAAAGAGAGGAAATCAACCAGCAGGTCATCACTCACTTACCTCACGAGTGTTGGAACTGCTTCGCATGGATCTTGTTGGACCAGTCCAGACTGAGAGTACAGGAGGTAAAAGGTACATTTTTAATTGTGTTGATGATTTTTCACGATTTACATGGGTAAAATCTTTAAGAGAAAAATCTGAAACTTTTGAAACCTTTAAAGTTTTTAGTGTAAAATTGATGAATGAAAAGGATCTCAAAATTAAAAAGATTAGAAGTGATCATGGTAAGGAATTTGAGAATTCATCGTTTTCTAAGTTTTGTGAGGAGTATGGAATTGTTCATGAGTTTTCAGCACCTAAAACACCACAACAAAATGGTGTTGTTGAGAGGAAAAACAGAACGTTGCTTGAGATGGCACGAGTCATGCTCAACTCCAAGAGACTCCCTATGCGACATTGGGCAGAAGCGGTTAACACAACATGTTTCTTATCAACCGCACTTATCTTCGACCACGTACATCTATGACTTCATATGAGGTATGGAAAGGTAAGAAACCAAATGTCAATTTCTTTCATGTTTTTGGATGCAAGTGCTTTATACTCAAAGATCGAGAAAATCTAAGTAAGTTTCAATCCAAAAGCGATCTGGGTATTTTTCTGGGTTATTCAAATAACAGTCGTGCTTATAGAGTCTTAAACTTGAGAATTCAAACTGTTATTAAATCATCTAACGTCGAATTTGATGATTCCAAGGATTATTCTGACACATCACAGGAAAGCGAAATGCTCTCATTCACAGGAGATCATGGGAACACCAGTGATGACGACATTAGTCATGTACTAGTCGTACCCCAAGTCGCTACACCTGATGATACCAAAAATCCACCAGAGTCACTTAATCATCAAGAACCCCCAGAAACTGATCAGTCCCATGAGCCAGTCTCAACAGGTCCCTCGTCAAGGATAAGAAAAAGTCATCCTGCTGATTCTATCATAGGTGATATGACTGAAGGTATTCGTACTCGTGATTTACCACAACGCAGGTATTATCAGATGATTCAGTTTGCATGCTTCACATTACAAATCGAACTGAAGAATATCAATAAGCTCTTCTTGATGACGCATTGATTGAAGCAATGCAGGATGAACTTGGACAGTTTACCAGACACAACATTTGGGAACTTGTTCCTCGTCCTTCTAACACGAATGTTATTGGAACAAAGTTTATTTTTAAAAATAAAACTGATGAATCCGGTAACATTGTGCGAAATAAAGCTAGATTGGTTGCACAGGGATATACTCAAGTAGAGGGTGTTGATTTTGATGAAACATTTGCTCCTGTTGCAAGACGTGAGTCCACCCGCCTTTTACTGTCCATTGCATGTGTTCTTAGATTCAAATTATTTCAAATGGATGTTAAAAGTGCTTTCCTAAATGGTTTTCTAAAGGAGGAAGTCTTTGTAGAGCAACCTAAAGGTTTTGTTGATCCCCATAATCCTACTCATGTTTTTAAACTTAGAAAAGCTCTGTATGGATTAAAACAGACACCTCGTGCTTGGTATGAAAGACTTATAGTGTATCTTATTGAGAATGGGTACTCAAGGGGAGGGGTAGATAAAACGCTTTTTGTCAAACATGTCGCGACTCATATGGTGATAGCACAAATTTATGTTGACGATATCGTGTTTGGTTCTACCTCTGAAAGTCAATTGCACGAGTTCACGACTTTAATGCAAAATGAACTCGAAATGAGCATGGTTGGTGAATTGACTTACTTTCTTGGTTTGCAGGTTAAACAAGGAACCGATGGTTTGTTCATCTTTCAATCCACATATGCTAAGAATCTCGTGAAGAAATTTGGCTTTGAAACTGAAAAACCGATGAGGACTCCGATGGGGACGAATGACAAGTTGTCAGCCGATGATGAAGGAAACTCCATAGACCCCAGTCTTTATCGAAGCATGATAGAGAGTCTTCTTTTCCTGACTGCTAGTCGCCCCGACATATGTATTAGTGTTGGTGTGTGTGCCCGTTATCAAGAAAATTCGAAGGAGACACATCTTCGTGTCGTAAAAAGAATCATCCGATATGTGAACAGTATAGCAGATTATGGTCTTAGCTACACATTTGATACTAATTCAAATCTTGCAGGATACAGTGATGCAGACTGGGCCGGATGCGCAGTCGCCCCGACATATGTTTTAGTGTTGGTGTGTGTGCCCGTTATCAAGAAAATCCGAAGGAGTCACATCTTCGTGTCGTAAAACGAATCATCCGATATGTGAACAGTATAAGCAGATTATGGTCTTAGCTACACATTTGATACTAATTCAAATCTTGCAGGATACAGTGATGCAGACTGGGCCGGATACGCTGATGATCGGAAAAGTACCACTTGAGGATGTTTCTATGTGGGAAATAATCTGGTATCGTGGTATAGTAAGAAATAAAACTCGATTTCACTCTCCACTGCTGAAGCCGAGTATATTTCTGCTTGTAGTTGTTGTTCCCAACTCATTTGGATGCAACAAATGCTAAAAGACTATGGTATTGAGCATGATGAGTTACTTATGTTTTGTGATAACACTAGTGCGATTAACATTGCTAAAAATCCTGTTCAGCACTCACGCACAAAGCATATTGATATAAGGCACCACTTCATTCGTGAATTGGTAGAGTCTAAAACTGACGTCATTAAGCATGTCGCTACAGAAAGACAGTTTGCGGATATTTTCACAAAGGCACTTCACTCACAACACTTTGAGACCCTTAGAAAGTCTCTTAGCATTTGCCTTCACTAAGCCTGTCGCTTGCCTGATTTAACTGGGATGTTTTTGTTTATTGCCGAACTAATTGTCACGACTCATATTGCAGACTTGTCGCACCAGTGTGTTCCGGAGCTCGATCTGACCAGTGTTACTTACTTAGTGCTCATATTCTCCAGTTAAATATGTGAAAGCGAAGGATTTTGCACCGGCAATTTTTGTTTGTTTATTCTCTTTGACTTTGATAATAATCCACTTTTGCTACCTCACACATCAAAAACAGAAGAATTGAGCATGAAAAGAGTTGTTTGAGTGTGCAACAGAGTTTGAAAACAAAAAGTCAAGAGAATGTGAGCCGAAAAGATTCATGAGCTTCACAAGAAAAATAAAAGGAGGAAAAAGCTGCCTAAACTCAATGAATATGTGTGAAAGCTTTCAATTTTTATTTCACGGTCTACGCTCATTGAAAAGGAGCTACAATATTCTTCATAAAGTCCATGAGCGAAAGCTACCTCCTTGCAAAAAGGCTCAAATATGTGTGTTAAGGTGCAATTGTCTAGTTTCAAAAGAGATATCTTGTTACGATTGTTGCCCCTTTCAAATTCTCTTCTTCTTCCATATATAATACATGAGAATTTAAGCACACATTGTTTTTGTGATTATCTGGTAAATGAGAAAACTTCGGACAGACTGTCTGTGAACGAGTCGCTAAAGCTGTCATGACAGGGTGTTCTTCCAAACACTCAAACCAGGTAAATCAGGTTCTCGGTAAGCTGTGTGGCACTTGCTGAGTTTCTTTTTGTTTATTTAAAGCTTTTATTAAAGTGGTGCAATTCTGTTGATTTTATCCGAATCTTTGTCTTTTAAGCGTGTTGTTCTTAATTATGGCAGTTTTTACCGCCAAGATCTTTTGCCGCGCGCTGAGTATTTTTGCACTACTTATCTCTATCTCTCTTATCTCTTTATCTTTCCGGTGTTGGTTTTATAGTCTTTTGCCCAGTTTGCAGACAAGTCTTGACTGGTTCTGGCAAAATGGGGGAGTAATTTTGTGAAGCTGGAAGAATGGGGGAGCAAGATGATTGGGGGAGATCTGTCTAGATTGTTTTTGTACATTCATTGATTATATGTTTTTCGACTAACAATCTTATGCAACATACTTGAATTTTCCAGGGCTTAAAATGTTTTGCCAAAACTAGTCAATTGGGGGAGATTGTTAGGATCGTGCGTCCGTATGATTTAATTTACGAGTTTTGGAAATATATTTTATGGAAAATTACTTGTATTTATGTTAATTACCTTATAATTCCTTGAGTTTGCATGGGAATAGAATTCTATAAGGAAAGGGAATTCTGGTAAGTTTTGATAGAGTAGGATTAGATTTAGGATTATCTTGAATATCTTGGAAAGTAAATCTATATCTTTTCTCTTACCTATATCCGATCTAACAGCTTCCTTGGGAGTGTTTATCATTTCCTTGTGTGCAGATAATGAAGATTTCCATATCTTATCAAAAGGAAAGATTTCGGGTATTTTTGGAAGATACGAGTCCCGATTGAAGTAGGAGACTTTATGCGCAAGACTTATCTTCTAAGGAGTGCTATCCTATAAATAGTAGAGGATTTAGGTTTAGAACTTAGAACACACGTTTATATCTTCCAGAATATTAGAGTGTTCGTTGATTAAGTTTTATTCATTAGATTTTATTTTATTAAACGTACTGGTTTTCGATCAAAGAACGTGACAAGCCGAACAAGAGTTGAAGGGAGTTCAACAGGAAACAGTTAGAAGGAGTCTATACGTACGTGCATTGCCGCTTGGAAGCTTGGTCATAAGAAGATATACAGGAGTTGATCTTACGGGTTCGAACGGAGTAGCGATAAAAATATTCTATTGGTGTCCGACATTAGAGGGAGTCTAAGTGTTAGAGTAATGCAACCAGTAGTTGTAAAAACTTTTGATCAGTGAAAGAGGTTTGAATTCTTGGGCGAAAGCCTCGTGGATGTAGGACGGGAGTCCGAACCACGTTAAACCTGTTGTCTTTATTTTTACTGTCTCTTTACCTGTCTAGACTAGGTAACATGACTTACTGCTTTAAAGTAAAAATAATTGACTTTAAGATCTAACATTCACAATTGCTGACGTTTTAGGTCTCTTCTTTGGTGCTTTTTCCATACACTTTAGTCCTATTTTCAACATCTTCACCATCTGCTTATTTATAGCAGGATACTTCAGTAGATCTACATTAAATAGCTTAGTATTAAAGTCCTTACGTTTCACAGAATAAATCCAGGTGACTAGGTCGGAAGCATTATGACTATTGGTGGTGTGCAAAGTTGAATATTCAGTGACAAGTTCAAGCATTAGACTCCCAAAGCTATAGACATTAGATGCTTGCGACACATCCTGAGAGTTCTTGACTTCCGGGGTATAGTATTGTGCATTTGAAGGAAATGTTGTTTTTTTTCTTTTTTTTTTGTTAAAATAAAATATATAGATCAAAACAAAGGAGCTACAAGAGGGTAACCTCCATCACAAAACATAGAGCAAGGAAGTCTACCCAAAGGAACTATGCCTGAGAAGCAATGTTCCTTTGCCCAAGCAACCAAAAAGTGGGCTGAAAAATTACAATACCTTGGAACATATTTAAATTTCCATTTAGGCCAAAATAACTATGTCTTCTTGATATCTTGGACTGCAGGTAAGGATCTCCAGTTGATGTTGTCATTAACAGACAAGATACTCTTAATGACATTGAGATTATCAGATTCAAAGATAATTCTCCTCTTCTTGAATTGGTTTGCAAATTTAACTGCTTTGAGGATAGCAAGAGCCTCGACCATTTCTGCATCAATGATGTGAAGTTGGTGTGTGTGGGAAAAAGTCACAGATCCTTCTTCATTGCGCCAAACAGCAGCAGCAAATGCTCCTTGAAGATTGAATATAGCATCAGTGTTTATTTTAATCCACTTCTTTCCAGGAGGCTTCCAGGAATGAGAATTTAGCTTGCAATTTGAAACAAGGAGTTTGGTGGATTGAGCTTTGAAGTGTAGAGCAGTCTGATAGTGGACTTCTTTGATCAGCTCATCTATTTTCTTTGTCTCCTTATTGTGGATGATATTATTCCTATGGTGCCAAATGGAGTTCTGAATACAAGCTGCAAAAGTAATCAGTTCCAAGTACTCTTCCTTGAGGAGAGTCATCTTCAGATTCCCATCTAAAATAAACTTAAGAAAGTCAGTAAAAGAGATAAACTGAAATTGAGAAAGCTTAAAAGTCCATTTAGAAGAGAACCAGATAAGTCTAGCAAGCTGGCATTTTAAGAACAAGTGATCAATACTTTCAATCTCAGTATAACAAATAGGGCAAGAGAGATCATTGATACTGAAAATCGAGTTGAGTTTAGCACGAGTAGGAAGTGCATTAGAACAACACTTCCACCAAAGTAATTTGTGCCTGTTGTGGACTTTTGCTTTCCAAATCAGTTCCCAGATACTAGGATCAGCAGCAGTTCTGTTTTCTTTGATCATGGTGGTGTAAGAGCTTTTGATTGAGAACTTCCCCGAGTGAGAGGGGAACCAGAAAAGCTTTTTGGGTTCCTGGGAATCTGAAATAGGGATCTTTAGGATCTCTTCAACAGATTCTGGCAGGAATAAAAAATCCAACAGAGCAGTGTTCCAAGAGGCTTCTCCGTCATTGATCAAGTCCCCAACTTTGGGGCAAACCAATTGGTTATCATGTTGGGTGTCTTTGAGAAGAGGGAACCAGACTTTAGAGTTGGGAATCCAGGGTTCCTTCCAAGTTTCCACATCAGAACCACAGCTGATACTGAATCTAGCACCTTTGAGGATAATCTCCCTGCATTTGAAAATATCCCTAGCAATCCAGGATAGATTGGAAGAAGGGATCTGCATAGTCAGAAAATCTTTGCCTTTAATATACTTATCATAGAACAGGGATATCCATATACTGTCATTCTTAATAGCAACATTCCAAGTCAGTTTGGAAACAAAAGCTTTGTTATGATCAGACATTTTCCTGAAACCAAGTCCCTCTTCCTCCTTGGGTAAGCAAATAGAGTTCCAACATTTTAAAGGGAGGATGTTGTGGTTTTGGTTTTCTCCCCACCAAAATCTGAGGATCAGGCTATCAAGTTTTTTGGTGATACTAGAGGGAAGAAAAAAATTAGTCATCTGGTAAGAAGGCAAAGCTTGGACCACAGACTCAATAAGGACATATTTACCAGCTTGAGGCAAAATACTGCTCTTCCAACCAGACAGTTTGTCTCTCATTCTAGAGAAAAGATGTTGGAAAGCTTCTTTTTTTCTTCTCGGTTTGCAAAAGTGAATGCCAAGATGAAGATTACTATGGTTACACTCATGGAAACCTAAATCAGCAAGGACTCTCTGCTTGTCTTGCAGTTCAGAGTTTGAGCTGAAATGGACATAAGATTTGGCTTTGTTAGCAACTTGACTGCCCCATATTTCAAACACATCTAAACATCTTAAAATAGCTTCAACATCATCAGTGCTATTCCTACAAAATATAGTGAGATCATCTGCATAAAAAAGATGAGATATTCATATAGGAGGACTTAGTCTGGTAATTTTGATGCCCATCAGCTTGTTGTTCCTTTCTTCTCTAAGAATGAGTCTAGAGAGCAGCTCAGCATAAGTGATAAAGAGATAAGGGAATATAGGATCCCCTTGTCTGAGGCCTCTAGTAGGACATAAGTGACCAAAAGGAGCTCCATGAATAAGAACAGAGAACCTGCAGGAGTTAAGACAGTGAAGAATCCAAGAGCAGAATTGGTTGTTGAAACCAATGTTCTTAAGGATTTGAATCAAGAGATGCCATTCAACCCTGTCATAAGCCTTAGACAAATCAATCTTAACAGCCATGAGTTTCTTAGAGCCTTTTTTAGTATTGAGGATGTGCATCAACTCATGGTTTATAATATTATTGTCATGGATGAATCTACTTTGAGAGAAAGCAAATTGAAAAGGAGAAATAAATTTGACAAGGCAGCTTTTCATCTTGTTAGCAAGAATAGTAGCAATAACTTGGTAAACCACATTGCACAAACTTATAGGTCTAAAATTCTCAACTCTACCGGGCCTATTCACTTTGGGGATCAGGGCTATGTAAGTATGATTGAAATTTATAGGAAAAGATTGATTGAGAAAGAAAGCCTGCACAGCTTGGATGATATCTTTACCTACAAAACTCCAATAGGTTTTGTAAAAATGAGCAGAGAAGCCATCAGGGCCTGGGCTCTTGTTAGAGTTCATACTGAACACAGTTTTCTTGATAGCTTTTGGGGAAGGCATAGAACAAAGTAACTCATTATCAATATCATTAAGCACTTTAGGAAACAAATTCTCAAGATTTTCAGGAAAAGAAAATTGATCAATAGCATAATCAGAGCTAAATAAGTCAGAGAAATAATCCACAAAACAGGAGCCAATGTCATGCTATTTAACCAGTTTATTTCCAGAACCATCTTTGATAAATTCAATGTTATTTACCTTAGCACGAATGATGGTAGATAAATGGAAGAACTTTGTGTTAGCATCTCCCTCTCGAGCCCAATGTTCTTTGGCTTTTTGCTTCCAAATTATCTCTTCTTGGAGGAGAATAAGGTCAAGTTCATTTTGCAGCAGCTTCTCAGCATCTAAGTTCTCAAAGTTCTGCCTCTGATTTTGCAAAAGGGAAATATGATCAATAATAACAAGTTTCCTGTCTTGAATCTTACCAACCACTTCTCTATTCCATGAAGAAAGTGCATCTCTGGTAGCACCATTGCACTTCTGCACTTTAGGAAGAGGACGACCATTGACAATAGAATTCCAGCTTGACTTAACCACTTCTGCACAATCTGGTCGAGATGCCCACATGTTTTCAAAGCGGAAAGGTCTTTTAACCTTTTTAGCATTGATATCCAGAGTAAGGATCAAAGGTTTATGATCAGATTTATTAAATCTGGCAAATGAGTAATAACGACAAAAGAGAATTTGAGTCTCCAAGCAGCGTTAGCTAAACCACGGTCCAATCTCATTCGAATATTCGCTAATCCTTCCCTCTTGTTGTTCCAGGTGAAGATATTGCCTTTAAAGCCTAAGTCCATGAGATCAAGATCATTTTGAGCTTTTTCGAATTGGTGGTTTGAAGATGAAGCAAAAGGGAGGCCACCAAGTTTTTCACCCTGATTCACAATATCATTAAAGTCTCCCATAACCAACCACGGAGTTTGATCGTCAGGTTTGATCCTCATCATCTCCTGCCAGAAAAGATCTTTAGCTTTGGCTTTGCAGGGACTGTAGATACCAGTGAACAACCAAGCTTTATCAAAAGAAGGCCAGCAGATAGAACAGTGCATGAACCAACGGTTGGTCTTTACAATGTTGAAAACAATATTATCAGACCAAGCAGTGCAAAGACCACCGGAGATTCCTACAGGTTCGACAAAAGAGTAATTTCTAAGATTGTAAGAAGAGAGTAGAGAAATAAGGTTGTCATAGTTGTGAATTTTTATTTCACTGATAAAGACAACGTCAGGCTTATTTTTCAAAATCAAATTTTTAAGCGCTCTTATTGTCGAAGGTTCCGCGATTCCTTGACAATTCCACGCGATGATCGAAGGTGTTTTCATTGTAATTCCCCCTCTGGGGCCTCGGATTTTGGATTAGGGGATGATTCATCAGAAATTTCCTCACTCACCACATTGTTGAACACAGGCTCTTTGCTTCGAAAAGTCCTGATTCTTCTAATGATTGTTGTTTCCACCACAACCTCCTGAGATTCTTCATCATCAGATATCACTTCCTTTTCAACTTGTGGGAAAACAAAATCTTGTTGGTGTTGCAATTATTTTTCTTCTGGAGAAAGAAGCTGCATAGCGAGAAGATTACCAGAGAGAAAATTATTTTCTTCTTCAGATATGACTTTGGGCCTTTTAGAATTTGCTCCGTCACCATGATCCATCAATCTTTTGGGCCCTGTGTTGCTAGTCCTTTGATTAAAAAGGAAGGATGAAATTGGTCCTGACGGCCCAGGGTATTTTCTGAGTTTCGGAATATCCAATTTATGCTCCAATTGGGCCAGGCCCACACGACTTACACTTTCAACGTTTAACACGTTGTGTAGTCCAAAAGTAGTCGTTGGAGCCTGGTTTTCTGCTAACAAAGTGGCCTGGAAAATCCCTTTATTCTTTGTGTCCCATCTGTGCTGATTAATATGACTAGACCCCACCTCACTCTGGTTAGGGATTAACCGTGGTTTGGTGAACTCCACCTTCGAGTTACTGTTGATCGAAACAGATGAAACCGGATTTTGATCGGACTTAGGCCTAGAATATGGAGGGACTTGCTGATCAACCTGTTCATTGGACGCCAACTAATTTAAAGGGACAAAATGCTCAGTGTCCCGTTCCTTGTAAAGATCACAGGATATATGGTTACCTAGATCAGGTTTAGGATTTTTGCTATTGTTTTCAATCCTGAGCCAAGGACCAAACGGTTGGATGAGTTGAGAAGGTGTTGGGATGGACAGACCTTTTTCTGGCATACGTTCTTCAATTTTGTGACCGATGATACCGCAGCAAAAACAAAATTCCCACAATCCTTCAAATTTAATATCACTGTAAATCTTGTTGCCCCCAGGCAGGTTTATGATAACTTTGTCCACCAGAGGCTTTGTAATGTCGATTTCAACTCTTATCCTTGTAGACCTTCTCCATTTGTTGTTGTCACCGACATCCGCCCAGATAAATCTTCCGACAGCATTTCCGATGATGTTCACCATCTTTTCAGTGATGAATCAAACAGGGATGTTGAAAGCGTGGATCCAGAATTGCGTTTTGCTCAATTCGAGCTGTGTGAAAGCAGTATCATCTGACCATTTATTCACCAGAACCAAGTTTCCTCTAAAATTCCAAGGACTTTTTTCAAGCACTCGGTCTGCATCAATTTTTTTGAGTATGAAAGACAGAGTTTTTGCTTCAGCAATTTTTGTTTTTGGGTAATAATTTAGATTCCAGGCTGTGCTAAGGGTGTTAGTAAGGGCAGTGAAATTAACAGATTTTTTTGAGGTAATGACTTTGGTGATAATAGTACATTCTTCATCATTGGGATTCTCCATCCCTAGCTATGAGAACAGAGACGAAAACAAAGCTCAAAGACAGGAAAGAAGGCTAAAAGAGGAAAGACGAGGAAGAAGAAAACCCACAGCTGAGAGCAAAAAGACTAAAAATAAAAGGGCAAAACAAAGGCGATTTCCACAGAGAGAAAAGGGAGTTTCTAGAGAGAGAAAGGCTTTTCAAATATGAAAAGGGCCCACGGAAATGTTGTCGATATTATGTTTGCCAAACCAAAATCAGATACACAGCCATATTTTTGTGAATTGAGAAGAATGTTCAATGCTTTTATGTAGGGGTGGCAAATGGACCAACCGGACCGGATCCAAGTCTAAATCCATGTGGATCCGATCCATTAGGATTCGGATCCAACTGGATCCATAGGGGTGGATCTCAAATGGATTCAACTTGGATCGGATCCGGGTCCGGATCCATGTGGATCCGCGGATCCAAGTAGTACTATTTTTGGATCCAATCATGGATCCAAACGGATCCATTTGTGGATCCACCGCGGATCCATAGTCGGATCCATGTGGATCCATTGTCGGATCCAAGTGGATCCATCTTGGTAGATCCATCTAATCCACCAAATCAACCTCTACTCAACCCAATTTCCCATCCACCAATCTATCCCACCACCTTAAATTTAATAATATATATCATTATTCTTAGTTCTTAATTAACAAGATATTGGACGCTTAGAAAGAAAAAAAAAATTGTAATTTAACACTCAACTACATCACGATATAAATGTGCAAGCTTGTGTTTCACATAATTTAACTTTTTCTTTTAATTTTAAAATATGCAATGCTCTTTTGAGATGTATTTACTAAAAATATATATGTATACACATAAAACATTTATATATATATATATATATATATATATATATATATGTATATATATATATATCTGTGTGTGTGTGTGTGTGTGTGTGTGTATTTGAGAAAAATATAGAAATCATGAATACTTCTATAACAAAAGTAATATTATTTTTTGTAATGTTTTTAATGAAGTTGAGTTTTGGAATTTGGAAGACTTTCTCGAGCTTTTGATTAAGAATTAGAAATATTATTCAGATTCTTTTTATATATGATTGAGAATAATTTTTGCCTCTTTACAAATTGAGGTTAAAGGTTACAAAATTATAAAACTTAATAATGAGAATAAAAATGCCAATCAACCATATATTGTACATATCTTTAACTTTAATTGATAGTTACCAAATTAAAGCACGAGATCTTCTTCTCATAATGAATAGTTACGTTGTCAAATTATTTTACGTAATTAAAAAATTAAAATCATAGTAAACTAAAGTTATATTTTAAAAGTATACAAATGCATAAAGACAATGAGATAGTGACGCGAATAAAAAACTAAATGCCAAAAATTGTTTTAAATTGAGTTAGATCTAGACATGGACTTGGATGGATCCACACGGATCCAAATGTGGATCCACCCAAATCCACCTGGATCCACGTTTGGATCCACACGGATCCACAATGGATCCAGGTCCACCTTGGATCCACCGGATCAACTTGGTTTCGGATCCATGGTGGATCCTGGGTGGATCGGATCCAATGGATCCACAACGGATCCGGTTTGATCCATGGATCCAGATCCATTTTGCCACCCCTACTTTTATGCTTCCGTGCACCAGGTTCCTACCACGTTGCATGTGAATATGAGCGACACCACTTGCTGCACCCAACATAATTTTTAGGGATAAAAGCATTAAACCCCCTAAACTATACCCCCTGTTGCACTTTGCCCCCTGTCCTTTTATTTTTTGCGACTTGCCCCCTAAACTATGGATAAATAAGCACTTTGCCCCCTGAGTCACTTTTTCACCGTTGGATTTGAATACGTGTCAACATTTTTTACCGTTGGATTTGGACTCGGGGGGCAAAGTGCTTATTTATCCATAGTTTAGGGGGCAAGTCGCAAAAAATAAAAGGACAGGGGGCAAAGTGCAACAGGGGGTATAGTTTAGGGGGTTTAACGCTATTATCCCTAATTTTTAATCGGATTTCCCAATATAAAGTAGTCTTATCCTCAGGAGCTCTTCCTGGAAACATTAGAAAGATATTAACATTTGACTAATCACAAGCTACTGCTTCAAACTAACACAATACCGAAAACAATAATTTTGAAACTGATTTAATTGTACATCTAAACTTTTTCCTCTCAATTTCATCAGCATAATCATGCAGAGAGGTGACACACAGCAGTAACAAATTATTGGAAATAAGTGGCTATACAATATTAAAGTTTACATAATGGTAGTCTTGGCATAACATATCATGTGAGAATGCGTAAGCACTTCCATTGCTGTAGAAATCATACAACATGAGCTTTACTTTTATTTGGAATAAAAGTAAGCTCTCAATGGAACCACATTTTCGTGCCTAATGTTTCGAACAATCTCCATACATTGTTTGAACTGTGCCTCCGTCATCTTCGCTAACTTGATTCCCTTCATCACAATCGTGATTCCATTATCCATGGCAGCCGAATACGTACTACCAAACGTACCATTTCAGAGCAACTTAATAGATGCGTTCATCAGGTCCACGAAGTCAAAAGCAGGGGTGAAATCTCGAAGGAAAACAAGTTTTGGATGCTGCGGATATGGGGAAACTCAAAGTACGAATCGTTCAGGGAGGAACTCGAATAGTTGAAACTGGATGAATTGGAACTGGAAGCTTCGGAGCGAGTGCTGGGGCTTCTTGAATCCTGGTGAAATAGTTGCCACAGGTGCTCCCTACGAAGAACCGCGTCCATGAGCCTCTCCCAGTTGTCGTAATTCCTCGACATCTCTTGTGTTTTTTTGAGCTTCAGAGATTCAAATTCTACCTCATACTTGCTGTAATGATAGGAAATTGAACAAAGACATAATCCTACCACAGAACAATAAACAAGAGGATATTGATGACTGATGGTCTAGTTGGCTGATTATATCAAAACAGTTGACATTCAGTCATTGACTTTCTTAAAAGATTCTCTCATTGGTATCCATTCTTTATAAAAATTGTTTTCTCCAGCTTCTTGCTCTTCAGTCTTCACCATCTTACATTGATGCCCACGAGATTGCCACATTTCAACAATGTTAACAACTATAGTGTCATGCAAAAACGTTTCATTCAACAAGTTCAAAAAACATGTTTTAACCAAAACAAGAACAAAATGGAAAAAGGGACATGAAATGTATCATGACTACCCCACAAAACCTAAATGTTTTAATGAGTCAAAGGTAGAACACTATTATATCAAATCAAAAGTAGGTAGATCAATCCACTTGTCTCATCTTTTACTTTCTTCAAAATTAAAAAAATTAAAGAATTGGCAACATATTCTTCAGCAAGGGCCATGTCAATATCCCTTTTATCTCAACCATGGGCGGAAATCCCTGTTTAAAAAGCAGAATTTGTAAAACCACAAGGAGTTTTCGTGCAGGTCTTTTAATTCACATGTCGACACAGTACTTTTTTATCCATAGGACAAGGGTAAGTGGGCAAAGAAAAATGATAGAGGCAAAGTGCAACAGAGGTATAGTATAGGGGGTTTAATGTTTTTATTCTTATTATAAATTAGGGTCAATTGCAATTTGTTCCTTAACGTTTGACCTGTTATGTAATATCCCCCTAACGTTTCAAAAAAATGAATTTGCCCCCTAAGGTTTGTAAATTATGAGCGATTTGCCCCATGATGCCAGATCTAATGGATAAAAAGATAGACATGTGTCAACAATGAATGGTTGATGAAAGACTAAGGGGGCATATCGCACATTTTTTCAAACGTTAGGGGGCTAATTGCCATTTTTCAAGCGTTTGTAAAAATATTGCAAAACGGGTCAAACGTTAAGGGGAGATCGCTATTGGCCCCATAAACTACAAGGTTATTGTCCGCTTCATCTAGCAAGCTATAAAAAGCTCTGATTGTAGTTAATTATCTCAATCAGTTACACAAAAAAGTTGAGCCAAGTGACTGTAAAATTCGACCATACAAGAACATATTTCAAAAGTATGCATCCATGCAACCAGAATATACTAACTAGCTCAAACTGACAAGAATAATAATTTTAACCATGGCTTTATTTTCTCCATGTAATTCCAAGAAATGCTAAAGATACACATGTTATTAAGACTCATAGCATTATAAATTGATAGTAACTTAGAAAATACAATTCAGTTCTAAGAAATTGTTCAGCTAAACTAAATCTAAAATCCGAGGAAATGGAACTGAAGCTGGAGGTTAATGAGGTTTCACGACAGATATATAGTTGCTTCCTTTTCAGCACAGCGGCCGCGACCAGCCTCTCCCAGTTGTCGTAGATATATGACATTGTATGCAACGCTTCGACTTTCAGAGTTAGCTAGAAATTTCAAAAGCAATCAGATGCTCTTAAACTCTGATTGCTCTTATTCAAACCAAATAATAATCCAACATGTTCCTAAACTCTTTACTTTTTAAAAGACTCAACATTATTTTTCAGAATCAAATAATCTTTTCAGTCCGTTAGAATTTATGAATGTCATAATAAAACGGTTTAAGTAGTATAATAACCAAAGCACAAGAAACAACCAGAACATTGGATCGGAGACGATACTCAGTTTCTTTGTGGATCATATGAAAGATTCTCTGAAAGGAGAACACAATTCAGAGATTCTAATATTCTGTTATGGTATACAGAGCCATACTCTAAGAAATCTCAGTCATTTTTTTTCATAGTTTCAAAGAAAATGGAGAAATCAGATAATGTTTGTGTCAGATTCACTGGCAAAAATTATGCTGCTTGGGAGTTTCAGATGGAGACACTTCTCAAGGGTAAGAAACTATGGGATCATATCATTGGCAGCAGCAATGACGAATTTGCAGCAGAATTTTCAGCCACTGAAAAGGCAACGTGGGAGGCTCAAGATCAGCAAATTATGTCCTGGATTCTTGGTTCAATGGAGTTTCATCTGGTGCTTTCCCTGTGTTCGCATAGGTCTGTAAAGTCTATGTGGGACTACCTCAAGCAAGTCCATAATCAAGACAACAATGCTAGACGCTTCCAGTTAGAGTCGGAGATTGCCAAATACAGCCAAAGAGACTTATCAATTCAAGACTACTCAAGTTTTTTTAACTTTGTGGAACAATTATTCTGACCTTGTTATTGCAAAAATTTCAGCAGAAGGACTAGGGGGAGGTTTGGCGGCCGTACAACATGTACACAAAAGCATCCAAAGAGACCAGTTTCTTATGAAATTGCGCCCTAAATTTGAGTCTGTTCGCGCCTCTCCAGAAACAGAGATCCAATTCCAACTTCGAAGGCCTGTTTTGGAGAGCTATTGCGCGAGGAAGGACGTCTCAGCACACTACATGCTATGGAACATGTGCACCTTGCTTCTAATACTGTCTTCATTGCCTATGATGCTCATGGCCAAGGAAAAACTTGGGATAAGAGCACTACATAGTGCTACAGTTGTCATAAATATGGCCACATAGCTACTAAGTGGCCTGAAAATTTTTGTAACTACTGTAAGAAACCAGGCCATATAATTAAGGAATGTGCAGTTCGTCCCCCTCGACCTAATAAGGCTTATCATGCTACTGTTACCTCGGTAAATGTCACACTTCCTCCACCAGCACTGTTCCTTTATAGTCACCAACGTCGGGCCTAACTCATGAGGCTGTGCAGTAAATGATTGTGAGTGCTTTTTCAGCATTTGGCCTTCAAGGTACTGGTTCCTCATCTACTTCTTGGATCTTAGATTCTGGTGCTTCTAGTCATATGACTAACTCTCTTCGTGGCTCATGTAATATTAGAAAATATCATGGTTCTTCACATATTCAAACAGCCAATGGTAGTGCTCTACCCATCGTAGTGGGTGATGTATCACCCTCCGTAAAGGATGTCCATGTATCACCTGATCTCTCTGTTAACTTAGTCTTTGTTGGGCAACTTGTAGATCAAAATCATGATGTGTGCTTTACTAATGATGGTTGTATGGTGCAGGACCGGACAGTTGATAGCGAAGGTGGCTAAGCACGTACGTCTCTTTTCTCTGCATTTCCTTGTTCCACGCGGCTTGTCTACATCTTCTGAGTTATCATTTCTTTGTATTGAGTCTAAAGTTTCTAATACAGTCTGGCATATGCGCCTTGGTCATCCTAATTCAAGGATTTTATCTTATTTGTTGAAATCTGGTTTATTGCCAAATAAAGAGCATTCTTCTTCCAATGTGTTTCCTGGTTGTGCAACTTGTAAACTTGGTAAAAGGAAGACTTTACCATTTCCTTCGGAAGGCACTAGAGCCACCCATCGATTTGAGATTATTCATAGTGACGTCTGGGGTGTTAGTCCTATCATTTATCATGCTCAATACAAATACTTTGTGACATTTATTGACGACTACAGTCGATATACATGGGTTTATTTTTTAAGGCACAAATCAGAAGTTTTTCCTATGTTCAAACTATTCTTAGCTCTTGTTCCCACTCAATTCGCTGTTGTTAAGATTCGGCCTGATAGGGGGGGGGGGGGGGGGGAGGGGGAATATATGTCTCATGAGTTCCAATATTACTTGCGATCTAAAGGTATTATTTCTCAACAAACATGTCCATATACTCCACAACAAAACGGAGTAGCGGAACGAAAGAATCGACATCTTTTAGATGTTGTGAGGACTTTGCTGATTGAATCTTCTGTTTCCCGTGAGTTTTGGGTAGAAACACTGATCACAACTACTTTTCTTATAAACAGACTTCCTTCCAAGTTCTGAGTTTTGAGTCTCTATATTTCAGACTTCATCAACGTCATCCTACTTATACCAATCTTCACACTTTTGGGTGCGTCCGTTTTATGCATCTTCCCCCCATCTGATAGACATAAGCTCTCTGTCCAATCTATTCGTTGTGCACTATGGGATATAGTGTTACACAAAAAGGTTATTTGTGCTATGATTCAAACTCTAATCGAGTTCGTGTTTCGAGGAAAGTGCTGTTCTTTGAAAATCAGTGGTTCTTTCCTTTATCATCTCAGCCTTTCATTTCTCACTTACCATCTTTTGATGAAACTTTTAGTACTCCTAATACTCAGGTTGAAAGATTCAAGCCAGGCATGGTATATCAACGGAGATATTCAATGCTACCCCCTTCCTCCTCTTTCTTGCAATCTGCTCCTCTACACCGCTCCTCTAGAGCATCTCGACCTCCTGATCGTTATGGATTTCAGTCAGGTATTCCTAATTCTGCACTCTCCGCCACTATATCCTCTACTGCTATTCCTACTAGTTACTCACAGGAAGTCAAGGAGAAATGCTGGTAGTAGGCTTTGAAGGAGGAATTAAAAGCTCTTGAAGCTAATCACACTTGCGAAATGGTGAATTGTCTTGTAGGGGTGAAGCCACTTGGATGTAAGTGGGTATATTCTATTAAGGTGAAGTCAGATGGTAGTCTGGATAGATATAAGGCCCGGTTAGTTGCTCTTGGGAATAATCAAGAATATGGTCTGAATTACGAGGAGACTTTGGCTCCGGTGGCCAAAATGACAACTATTTGCACAATTTTGGCTATAGCAGCCTCTATAAATTGGGCATTACACCAAATGGACGTGAAGAACGCCTTCCTTCACGGGGATCTTAAGAAAGATGTCTATATGCATCCACCTGCTAGTTTATTTTCCTCTCCCACTTCTGTTGTATGCAAACTGCGTCGCTCTTTATATGGTCTCAAACAAGCACCTCGTGCATGGTATGAGAAATTTACTTCTACAATACTCAAATTTTCATTTCTCAAAAGTCAGTATGATGCATCTTTGTTTCTTCGTAAGACTGAGACATGCCTTGTGGTTCTCTTGGTATATGTTGACGACATCATCATCACGGGTAGTAATTCTATAATGATCTCTCATTTGAAACAACATCTTCAAGACTCTTTTCACAAGAAGGATCTGGGATCACTCACATACTTTCTTGGCGTAGAAATTACTGTTAATTCACAAGGTACTTTTCTGTCTCAACATAAGTATGCTCAGGACTTGGTAACGACTGCTGGACTTCAGGATTCTAAACCTCTTGACACTCCCATGGAAATAAATCTCAAGCTGCACAAAGAAGAGGGTGACTTGGTATCAGACTCGATTCTCTGAAACGAGAACACAATTCAGAGATTCAAATATTCTGTTAAGAACTGGAGGTGCTGAAATTGACATCAGATATTATGGAGCTTTGGCTCGAGCTCCTTGAATGTTGTCGACCAAGTTCTCGAAGGAGTTCCCTGTGCAGGACTGCTTGGACCAGCCTCTCCCAGTCGTCGTACATCTTACCGATCTCGAAATAAGCCTCAATCCCACAAATAAAATCTTGATAAATATAGATTCACCTTGTTTTGGTTCTGATCTTATAAATCAAAGCTCAGGTTCTTCTTGAAGACCTTATTAGTGAGAGACATTCGTTATATAGAGCGACCTAAATTATCTCTGAAGCCATGTGTAACGTGAAACGGTAGTGAACATGATTAGATCCAAACTGCATTTGTACAACTATTGAACCTTAACGATATAGAATATTCTTGGAAATTCCATGACATCTGTTGAAAATTATCCAACATCGTTTAGAAACTATTCTGGTCATACGATATCAATAATCTCCCCTGGTCCCTTTCACAAGGTCTTTAGGAAGTACCTAGATGAGTTCTAATTCCTAATAACATCATTGGCGTCCTGGAAAACTCCATCAAATCATTGGTATTTAAGTAATCAGCCGGCTAAAGAACGAACTGTTTGTTTCTTTTCCATTGTTGGAAATAAGTGGCAATACAGTATTAAAGTTTACATAATGGTAGTCTTGGCAAAACATACCATGTGAGAATGCATAAGCACTTCCATTGCTGTAGCAATCATACAACACGAGCTTTTCGTCTTTGGAATAAAAGTATGCTCTGAATGGGACCACGCTTTTTTGCCTAATTTTTCCAACAATCTCCATACATTGTTTGAACTGTACCTCCGACATCTTTACTAACTTGATGCCTTTCATCACAATCGTGGTCCATTATCCATGGCAGCCGAATACGTACTCCTAAACGTTCCATTTCCGAGCAACTTAATAGATGCGCTCATCAGGTCCACAAAGTCAAAAGCAGGGGTGAAATCTCGAAGGAAAACAAGTTTTGGATGCTGCGGATATGCGGATGAAGCTAAAAACTCAAAGTACGAATCGTTCAGGGAGGAACTCGAATACGTGAAACTCGATGAATCGGAACTGGAAGCTTCGGAGCGAATGCTGGGGCTTCTTGAATCCTGGTGAAATAGTTGCCACAGTTGCTCCCTGCGAAGAACTGCGTCCACGAGCCTCTCCTAGTTGTTGTAATTCCTCGACATCTCTCGCCTTTTTTTGAGCTTCAGAGATTCAAATGCTAGCTAATACTTTGGTGTAATGATATGAAATTGATTAAAGACATAATCCAATCATAGAAACATGAACAAGGGGATATCGATGAGCAATGGTCTAGTTGGCTGATTAAATAAAATCAGTTGACATTCAGTCATAGACTTTCTTAAAAGATTCTTTCTTTTGTATTCACTTTACAAGAAAATGTTTTCTCCAGCTTCTTGCTCTCCACCATCTTACATTTTGGTTTAGAAAAATGTCAGGAACAGATGCCCACGAAATTGCCACATTGCAACAATTATTAACAACTATAGCGTCATGCGAATTAAAGTTTTATCCTTTAATAAATTCAAAAAACCTGTTTCAACAAAAAAAAAAAATGTAAAAAAAGAGACGTGAAATGAATAACATGACTACCCCACAAAACCTAAATGTTTTAATGAGTCAAATCTAGAACACTATTAGATCAATTCAAACTTAGCTAGACTAATCCACTTGTCTCGTCGTTTACTTTCTCCAACAAAAAAAAAATTAAAGAAATGGTGACATATTCTTTAGCAAGGGCTATGTCAATATCCCTTTTATCTCAACCATGGGCGGAAATACTCGTTGAGGGGGTGATCGCTATTGGCCCTATAAACTACAAGGTTATTGTCCGCTTGATCTAGCAAGCTATAAAAAGTTGTGACTGTAAACGTTTCAATCAGTTAAACAAAAAATTGAGCCATGTGACTGTAAAATGCGACCATACAAGAACATATTTTAAGAGTATGCATCCATGCCACCAGAATCATAAATTTTTGATATGTTGAATCGATGTTTATAATCCAGACGAGAAACTGAAATTCCCAGCACCATTCTACAAGGATATGCATAAATTGGTGTACTTTTGCAATAAAATATATAAAACTACTCATAGTAAGAGTAGTCAACAAAGAGAGTGCAGATTAAGTTGGAAAATAGATGGCTTTGTCAGCGGTTTTCTAATAGGCTTCAAACAAAGATTAGCAAAACTGAAAGATACATAAGAAGGTTGAGGTCAGCGTTTCAGCCATGGCTTTATTTTCTCCATGTAATTCCAAGAATTGCTAAAGATACATATGTTATTAAGACTCATAGCATAATAAATTGATAGTATAGGCAACAGGCCATACATCATATGATCCACATAATGTCCTCTAACATCTTGACTACTTGAGTCATTTTAGGTCTGTGCTCCGGTAAACTTGCAACACAATCCAAACCGATTTGCAGCAGTCGCTCTATTCCCTCATTATTTTCAGGCTTCTCAAGCACTGGATCAAACACTTTTGAACTCCACTCCTCACGGTTAAAAGACTGAATCCAATAAACGAGCATTTTGTCCCATTTGCTTAAAATAATTGGTCCAACTGGCTTTCCGGATACAAGTTGAAGCAGCACAATACCAAAGCTGTACACATCCGAAGCCTGAGATAATGTCTTGGTGTACACAAGTTCTGGAGCATATCCTGCAGCTTGCGCAGCTGGAAGGTCTCTAATGCAGCCATACCGTTGATTGTTGAAGAAAATGTTTGAGGCTTTTATATTGCCATGGACAAGCTTTTCGCCAACTTGTGTGTGGATGTAAGAAATCCCTCTTGACGCACCCAAAGCGGCTCTTAGTCGCTCCTTCCAACCCAAATCGCTCCTTGCAAATCCTTTTCCTGCATAGTATAAACAGCATTGGTAGAATTTTCATCAGTTTTTGGAAGTTCAAGTGCCTTTCCTTGGAAATCTGCTTGGATTTACAAATTAGTTACATCTAGCAAGTGCACTATCTCCCTCATATTTCCCCCTCAACAGAAGCCCAAGTTCATTCCCAAACAACGTGGGATAAATTCCAACAAAGGCTTTAGTAAAAAATTACAAGGTAATATGCACCAAGGAAGGGAGAGGAGTGCAAGAAACTTACGATTACTGATAAATGAATTCTTACTGGGTCTTTGGGTTCAGAAATATCTTCACATGAAAAATATAAAAACTATATAGAACAAATAGCTACACCTGAACTTCTTTACGTACCATGAAGTTTAGCTGATAAACTGTCCAGAACGTAGTACTCATACACCAGGAGCCATTCGCCCTGCCAACAGTAGTATGCCTTTAGTTCACCAATATTCTCATGCCTCAAACTTCCAAAGAGCTTGATATGCTGCAGAAGTTCTTCATCTGCCATGTTTACTTCCTTCGATCTCTTCACTGTAAATGAAGTTCCACTGTCCGCTATCACCTTATATGATGTCCAAATTTTTCCCAACCCTAGAACTTCAGCAGTGGACGCCAACAATTCGTCAAGGTCAAACCCATGATCAAGACCATCAAGGAATACAAGCTTCTTGTGGCTTACAGCCATGATAGGGTAATTATCTTTGTTCATCACTCTAACATCCTCTATCATCTTCGCAATTGCTAACATTTTAGGTCTTTTCTTTGGTGCTTTTGCTACACAGCTTAGTCCTATTTGCAACATCTTTACCATCTGCTCATTTATAGCAGGATACTTCAGTGGATCTACATAAAATAGCTTCGTATTCCAGTCCTTACGTTTCACAGAATAAACACACTTGACTAAGTCGGAAGCCTTATGACTAGTTCTGTTGTGCAAAGATGAACTTTGAGTGAGAAGTTCAAGCAGCAGAATCCCAAAGCTATAGACATCAGATTCTTGCGATTCATCCAGGGTGTTCTTGACTTCCGGTGCAGTGAATCGTGCATTTTCAGGAAATGTTGCTGATATTATATTTGCCAAACCAAATTCAGATACAATGCCATATTGTTGGGAATTAAGAAGAATGTTCGATGCTTTTATGTTCCCGTGCACCAGGTTCCTACCACGTTGTGTGTGAATATGAGCGAGCCCCCTTGCTGCACCCACCAGAATTTTTAGGCGGATTTCCCAATATAAAATAGTCTGGTACTTAGGAGTTCTTCCTGAAAACATGAGGAAGTGATAAATTTGATTATACTTATCATTATTATCACAATCTACTGTTTCAAACTAACACAATACCCAAAGAATAATTTGATACAGATTTAATTATATATCTAAACTTTTCCTCTCAATTTGTATCAGTATATCCATGGAGAGAGGTGACAAACAATTGGCTATCCACAACATACCATGTGAGAATGCATAAACACTTTCATTGCTGTAACAATCATACAACAGGAGTGCTGCGCTTTCGGAATAATAGTAAGCTCTCAACGGAACCACGTTTTCGTGCCTAACGTTTCCAAGAATCTCCATATGTCGCTTGAACTGTGCCTCCGACATCCTTGCTAACTTGATTTCCTTCACCAAGATCGTGATTCCATTATCCATGGCAGCCGAATACGTACTCCCAACCATTCCGTTGTTTCCGAGCAACTTCATAGAAGCGTTCATGAGATCCATGAAGTCAAAAGCAGGGGTGAAATCTCGAACGAAAACAAGTTCTGGCTGCGGAGGATGCATGGATGATGCTGAGTTTTCAAAGTTCGAATACCTGAAACTCGATGAATTGGAACTGGAAGCTTCAGAGCGAATGCCGGAGCTTATTGAATCCTGGTGAAATAGTTGCCACATGTGCTCCCTACCAAGAACTGCATCCACGAGCCTCTCCCAGTTGTCGTAATTCCTCGACATCTCTCGTGGTTTTTCAGCTTCAGAGATTCAAATGCTGGCTAATACTTTGGTGTGATGATATGAAATTGAATAAAGAGTCAAAGACATAACACAACCATAGAAACATAAACAAGGGGATGTCGATGAGCAAGGAAAATTCTTGTATAGACTTATGGACCTTGTGGTCTTTGTGCGTTCTTATTTCTTTCATGCGGTCCCATTTTCATTCAAATTGATAATTAAAGTCTTTCACTCTAAAAAATTACATAAAGAACCCCAATAAGTTTTATCAAGTTTTATCCTTATCAAAACAAGCAAAAATGATATCAGAGCGAAGTTTATTTATATATGGAAATTGATGAGTGTGTAAAATCACTCATAATATGATAGTTTTCCTTATATTTTTGATTGATATGTAGTATTTTTATGTTTATTTTTCATGTTTTATACATTAGAGGTGAACTTGGAAAGAAGAGGCAAAACTTTCAAAATTTACTAGCACTTGTGCAGAAAGAACTAAGAGGCGTGCAATAAACCACTAAAAAGCCGAAGATATCTAGTTTCCAATCCAAAAGCGGTTTTCAATTTCAACGTCTATAGAATGAGGTATGGCCGAAACGATAAATTCGCGCAAAGCTGAAATTTTGCTGCGAAATATGCGCGACTTTTGGTAGTTGGATCACCACAACAATCACATCATATCCCTTGATCAAAACAAAGCAAATCTGATGGTCAAAATTTTAAAAAATTAATTATTGGTCAAAGATCATGATGAATGTGTTCGAGCGCACCATGAAAGACTAGTTTCTAGCCTTTAGATTAATATTGAGATGGATGATGAAGATGCAATCTGTGGTTTTTGTTCTCCTGTAAATAGAGGTCAAAATTTCCTTATTTCAAAACACCTCTCTTCTCAATAATCGTCTCTGTAAGTAATAGCTTCTTCATAGTTATAGTTTTAGCAAGTAGTTTGTAATATTAGAATAATAGTTTAGAGTTCTATAGGGGAGTCACTTTGAAATTCTAACGGTGGCATCCTTTTGGAGTTCTTTTCGTAGTACCTTCATGTTTCTCAGAATCAAAGCTGTAACAATCTCTAAACTCTCTTTATTTTAGTAACGTTATGTTTATTTTATAGTGTTTGTAATTGTTATTATGTGCTAATTAAACTCTGCTGGGAATATGACGTAGCCTAGTTATAATGATCGAATTTGAATTAAATATATCGTTATGATGTTTTAACCGTTGGAGTATTTATTTCTAAACGTAATGCTTCTGAAACCGAGAGGAGATTTTTGTGACAAAGCTGCGAAATAAATACCATGAATTCTCTGATAGAATAGAAATATATCTATTTGTTTTCATATGGTTGAGAAAATTACTAAGAAGTGTAAAATGCATACTTTTGCAATTGGAATCATTTTTCAATAGTAAAAGTATAGAATTTACGTATAACTTGAGAAAGAGTACGTAAAACAATGGAGTACCAACAACGGTTTCAAACATAAAAATCATGTAATTATGTTTAAATAAAGTTAAATTAGACTAATGACGGTGAAATCATCATTTTCAGCTCTCGTAATATCATCTGTTTAGTTATACTTTGTTTTACCTTTCATACTTATTTTACTCTGCCAGTAACATTGTTAATCATTGTTTTAATTGTCATAATTAACTATTTGTTATTCCGCTTAGTTACATTGTTAATTTTTTTACTTGAACATACTCAAAGTTCAAATTCTCAAACAAAATAAATGTTGATCAATTTTGGTACTTAACTATTCACTTAACTACTTAACTTAGTTATCACTTTATTACTTGTTAAGATTTCGTATACCTGCGTATTTTACGACAACAAGTTTTTGGCGCCGTTGCCGTGGAATAAATTTTTAATATCGAGACTAATCAATTATGGTCTTACTTTGAGGTTTTTACTATTGTCGGAAAATTACTTGTATTTCTTTTTACCAAGTGCAAGTTTTTACTTTGGTAAAAAAAAAGTAAAAAAATTAAAAAAAAAAGAAATATTTTTTTATTAATACTTAAGTGTTAAAGTTAATTTGTATTTTATAAATATTTTTTACTGCTAGTAATTATTTTTAGTATAGGTGAAAACTTTTGTTAATTTGTTTTTTTTTAAAGAAAAACAAATATAGGTAAAGTAAAAAATTAAAAAGAGGTACTAGGAGCAAGAGCAGTAATTCTACACTTTTACCGTTGTATCCTGAAATTGATAGAAATTTTCTAAGACTTCTTAGGGAAGAAAAAGGTAAAAGAAAAATGAGTGAAATTGTAGAAGCAGGAAGAAAAGTCTTGCGAGACTATGCAGTTCCTACAATATATGGTGCTTATACAAGCATCTAGATGCCGTTGATCGCTGTTAATAACTTTGAGATCTAACTAGTAATTCTTTAGATGATCCATACGTATGTTCAGTACTATGGAGTCTCTAACGAAGATCTGAATGCACATATTACCAACTTTTTGGAAGTATGTGACACTTTCAAATCAGAAGTAACGGAGTTCCACGTGATGCCGTCAAGCTGAGATTGTTTTCGTTTTCTTTACCGGACAAGGCACAAAATTGGCTGAATTCACTTCCTCAAGGGAGTATCACTTCGTGGGAGGAATTAACTCAGAAGTTTCTAACTAAGTTCTTTCCGCCTGCTAAAACAACAAAAATGAGGAATGATATCATGCAGTTTGTGCAGCATGACATGGAAACTCTGTATGAAGCTTGAGAGAGGTACAAAGATATGCTCCGAAAGTATCCTCACCATGGCCTTCCTAAATGTTTTGCAAGTTCAAACGTTCTACAATGGGTTGAGTGGAAACCCTAGAACCATAGTAGATGCTGCTGCGGGAGGAGCTTTAACGGCGAATACAATTGATGATGGCTATGAACTGCTAGAGGAAATGGGGTCAAACAATTACCTATGGCCTTTTGAACGGCAACACAGACCAACTGGTGTGTACGAGATAGATGCAATCACAACATTGACAAAACAAGTTGAAACTCTCACCAAACAGCTGGGAAGTATGAAGGTAAATGCCATTCAATTATCATTAGTGTGTGATTTTTGTGGTAATTATCATTTAACTGCAAACTGTCATCTGGTAAATACTTCTAACTATTCTGCTCAACATGAACAAATAAACGTTGTGCCGGACTTCAATAGACATCAGAATAACCCATATTCTGACTCGTACAACCCTGGATGGAAAAACCACCCGCACCTCTCTTGGAGTAACAATCACAACCAAATTAGACCTCCATTTGGATCTCCACTACAACATAAAAATAGATCTTCTCATAAAGATATTGTCACTCAGTTAGCCACCACCACAAAACAACCAGTTCATCAGTGACACCAAGCAGCAATTCCAGAATCAAGGCGCTTCAATGAGAAAATTAGAAGCACAAGTGGGTCAGCTTGCCACAACTATCGCTGAAAGGTTGCAAGGTGAACTGCCAAGCAACACAGAGACGAACCCTCAGGAGCATGTGAAGGCAACTACACTTAAAAATGGCAAGGTATTACAGTAACCGATTTCTGTGCAAACATGGACAAAGTTTAAAACAAGCGAGGGAAAATGTGAAATTGTACAGAGCACAATCTTGCCAGGATACCCCCACCAAGTGTGCTAGCGGTACCATTTCCACAAAGATTGAAGAAAAACAAATTAGATAAACAATTTTCTAAATTTTGGATATCTTTAAAAAGATGCATATTAATATTGCATTTGCGGATGCTCTTGAACAAAGGCCCAGCTATGTAAAATTCATGAAAGAAATCTTGTCAAACAAAAGAAAGCTGGAAGAACATGAAACTGTTTGCTTAACATAAGAATGCAGTGCTATTCTATAGAAGAAGTTGCCACCAAAGCTCAAGGATCCAGGGAGATTTACAATTCCTTGTGTAATTGGGACTTCACTGCTTGAAAATGCATTGTGTGACTTAGGCGCCAGCATCAACCTGATGCCTCGAATTAGTGTAGAAAAAGCTAGGACTAGGGGAAGCTAAACCAATCACGATGTCTCTTCAACTAACAAACATATCAATCAAATATCCAAAAGGTATGGTTGAAGATGTTTTGGTTAAAGTTGATAAGTTCGTCTTTCCTGCATATTTCATCGTCCTAGACATGGAAGAAGACCCAAATATTTCAATTATTCTTGGCCGCCCATTCCTTGCCACTGGAAGGACTCTAATCGAGGTAAAAAAAATGAGAACTCACAATGAGAATTCAAAATGAACAAATAACCTTCCATGTCTTCAAAGCTATCAAACTTCCATCAGAAGCTGACAGCTGTTTCAAAAATTGACATTGTGGAGAGTAAGCCATATAAAGGACATGTTGGAAGTAAGTCTACCAAAAGAAGAGTTTGTTGATGATCATGGCGAGATTCAAAGGTATATTGCTGACCTCGATGCAAATATTGTTGATTATAAAGGAAAGATTGAGGAACTAGAGAAAGGTAAGGACCTCTCAGTCCCATCTATTATCAAACCGCCTACTCTAGAATTTTAACCACTTCCTTGTTGATAGATCTTTAATTCTTAAATTTTACGTTTCAACAGTAGTTGCGATACCTAGTCTAGACAGGTATATAAGACAGTAAAATAAGACAACAGATTTTTAACGTGGTTCAGACTATGTCCTACATCCACAAGGCTTTCGCCCAAGAGAACAAACTTCTTTCGTCGAACAAAAGTTATTACACCTAATGGTTTTACTCTAACACAGAATCCCTCTAATGTTGATACCACTGGAACCTTTTTTCGTCTACTCCGTTTGAACCTGTAAGACCAAACTCCCGTTGTGATTCTTATGATCAAGCTTCCAAGAACTGCACGTACGTATAGATCCCTCTAACTGGCGCAATCCTTTCCCGTTGAACTCCCTTCAACTCTTGTGAGCTCGTCACGTTCTTGAATTGAATCAAGTATGAAAACTAAGAAATAAAAATAAAACGGAACACCTAAATATGTATATTTTGTTACACGAGTGTTCTACATTGATTCCTAGGATTTCTACTATTTAAAGGATAGCTCTCCTTGAAAGATCCCGAGATCCGCGGCCAGTCTCCCAATCCAGTCGGGACAAGATCTTTCCAAATAATCTTTCCTTAGATAAGGCTTCTTTTCCTCTGATAAGTCTTTGTTTCCTTTTGATAAGATCTTCATGATCTTCGTTATCCTGCACACGAAAGACGAAAAAGAACTCCACAAGGAATATATTACTTAAGGATATAAACAAGAGTTTCATAAAGATTAACTTTCCATAAGATAAAATTCTAAGAGATCAAGTTAAATCTTTACAAACTTACCCAAATATTCACTCGCCTTTACAAGATAATTTCCATAAAATCAAGAGCGAATATTTCCAAATAAATCAAACTAAAATAAAACCAGAATTTTCCTTTAAAATATTTTAGCAAACAAGGAAATAAATCGAGTTGGACCAGCAGTCCTGACTGTCTCAATCAAGTTTGAATCGTGTCGAACTTGCGGTCCTAACAATCTCCCCCAATTGACTTGTTTGGCAGAACTCTTTTAAAATCCCAGGAAAATGTAGACATGCTGAAAAATAACAAGTTAGTAAAGGCATGGGAAAATAAAGTAACTAACAAGTCATAACAGCAATAAAAACTTGTTGCAACAACAGTGCAATAATCCGCAAAACAACTTAAAAATAAAGAGTTAAAATCAATGTTCTTAAGCGGCAAAAATAAAATAAAATAAAAACATAAGATAAAGCAGCAGCAGCCGAGATGATCACCCCCATTCTTCAATCTCTCCCCCATTCTCCATTTTATGCTACTCCCCCATTTTGCCAGAACAGGTCAAGGCTTGGCCACGATTTGGGCAATTGACTCGTTCATGGACTCTAGCAATGTAATCACACGGGCAAGTTGAGACTGTAGATTGTCGAGACTGTCCTGGGAAACAAATGGACCAGCTTCATTATCCCCAGCTGTTGGGGCAGAATGCCGGACAGGAGAACCAAGAAGGGCTTGAACAATGTGACTCGAGGCATGATAAGGATTGGGCCGGCGCGTCATCTTATCTTTCTTGACCCGGATATCCATTTGAGATGTGAGCGTGCGATAAATCAAAGATGGATAGCCCAGGGTCATATTTATCTTTTGGTTGAATGCTTTAAGTTGTATACGCTCAAAGACCAGTTTCCCCAGATTAATGGGGGCATTCAAACTAATCCGAAACAAGACAGAAGCAG
Source organism: Misopates orontium (assembly GCA_946800315.1). Taxonomy (NCBI): domain Eukaryota; kingdom Viridiplantae; phylum Streptophyta; class Magnoliopsida; order Lamiales; family Plantaginaceae; genus Misopates; species Misopates orontium. The sequence continues at coordinate 26,326,015 of OX326951.1, forward strand.
TTAACGGACTCAAGGTAGAAGTATGAGACATGGAAACCAGCTTCTTACCATGATTCCATAGATCAGACAATACCACGGTGCAAGGGAACCTCGTTGGAGATTGTCATTCTTGGGCCACTTCATGGGCTGGCCGGTTATGGTTGATGCGACTGCATTCAAGTCTTCTTCCAGTTCTGACTCGGAGTCGCGATCGGTTGTCACGTCAGGAGAACCCAACTGCATGTTCAAAATTTGAGGACTGATCTGGAAGATATGGTTCCTCACAAACGCGGAATGTTCCTTGACTGAGCCCGGAACGCCAAGTTGAGTATCCAGATTGGCATAAAAATCGTGCACAATTTGGGTGACAAATGGTTGGACCCTGCGAGTGGATTCAAGAAAATCTCTCCATTCCAAAAACTCTATTATCCCCGTTCCCGCATAAGAATCATCATGAAGTTGTACTTCATTAACAGGAATACGTCGGGCAAAAGGTGGATACCTGAGTTTGGCATGAGCTGTGTAGAACCTCTCGGACATAGCATTCTTCACACGGAAAGGGTCATCGGGCGGTGGAACTCTGGGAGGGATGGCATAGCCTCCATCAGCTTCTTCAGACTGAACCTGACTGCCTGCATCAGTATTAGACTTGTCTCCAGACTGGTTGACCTCATCAGACGAGGACTTAGCTGGCCGTTTTTGCTGTTTCCTGACTGGACTTGAGTCTGTGTCAAATAACTCGATGTGAACAGAGTCTGAGGCAGCAGCAGCACAGATCGGGGACGTTTGTGAGAAGCAGTCTGGGTACGTCTCCCGACTCGGCTCGCAACACCCTCTGCAACAGGTTTGGACTTTTGACGAGCAGATTGGGTGCGCTTTCGAGGTTGACCTTCTACTTTCCTTTAGCTGCAGCGGAAGGGCAACATGAGGATGCAGGTGTAGGTGGGGTCCGTGAAGGAGATGGAACCAATGGTGACGGCGGTGCGTCAGCCGTGGCGGCGGAACAGAATCACGCGGAGGAGGAGAATCATCAAGTGGTGGTGATGACTCTCGTGCCTGAGATGGTGTGGCACGTGGCGGGGATTCTGCTGCCAGTGGTGGTGGTGTGGTGTCTTGCAACGGGCGGTGATACATCAGAAGATGGCGGTGGAACATAATCCGGTGGAAATCGGACTAGTAGCGGCTCCGGTTGCAAGACAGTGGACAACTTGTTGTCCGTGCAGGACTCACTGTCATAGTCGACCAGTGGGGTCGAATGAGACGGTTCACCTGTAGACTTGTTTTTCACCATGTTAAATAATTTCTTGAGAAGTGATGGTGAGAAAGAAGACATAAACCCACACAAAGAAAATAAACACAAGAGATAGAGAGTAGGGATGGCGTGAAAGAGATATAAGATATATAAATAGATATAATCAAATCAACACAATATCTTCTATAACTCTATCCCGAAGTTTCCATAATTGATAAGACTCTTCCCAAGACTAATCAAGGAAAGATTTCAACAGTTTACACGGAACTTAATCTCTACAAGTGCGACAAAAGATATAGGCGGGAAAACGTGCCAAAATTAAACATCTCACGCTAAAAGACAAATTCAATTAAAAAAATTAAAATTTCACCTGATAAAATAACACAAGTTAAAAGACACAAACAGAAAGTAACACAGCAAATTACACATAACTCACTGAGTACCGATTCAACTGGTTTGAGTGGATGTTGAGACACCCTGTCATGACAGACCGTAAGACTGAGTACAAAACAGCCAGAACCGAAGAATACTCATGAACCAGATGAATACAATAAAATGTGCGTGTGTGTGAATTCTCATAAGATAAACAGAAGAAAAGGAAGAGAATTTGAAAGGGAAAAAATTGTTTTGCAAGATATCTCTTTTCTAACAATACAATTGCACCATGTACACACACTTGAGCCCTTTGCATGGAGGTAGCTTTCGCTCACAACTTTATGTAGAATATGGTAGCTCTTTTCAATGAAGTGATGAACGTGAGATATGAATTGAATGCTTTCACACATATTCATTGAGTTTAGGCAGCTTTTTCCTCCATATATTTTTCTTTTGAATTTCTTTTTCTTTTGGCTCATACTCTCTTTGTTCTTTTCTTTTCATAACTCTTTTGCACACTCATTCTTTTCTTTTCATGCTCAATCCTTCTGTTTTTGATGTGAGGTAGCAAAAGTGGACAAAGTCCATGTCAAAGAGATAATAAAAACAAATTAAAAACAAAAATTGCCCGTTGCAAAATCCTTCGATTTCACTGATTTAACTGAGGGAGAGATGTGCACTGTGTATCGATGCAGTTCAAAGTACGCTCCAGAGCTGGTTGTCCAACAAGTCTGCAAGTAAGTCATGACAGTTAGTTCAACAAACAAAAACATCTTCGTTAAATCAGGCACGCGACTAGCGCTTAGTGAAGACAAATGCTGAGAGACTTTCTAAGGGTCTCAAAGCTTTGTGAAACAAGTTCCTTCTTATAAATAACAACAGTTTGTCTTTCAGTCGCGCATGCTTAATAACTGCACATTCATTATCAACCGAATCTCATATGAAGTGGTGCCATATATCTGTGTGCTGTGTGCATAAGTGCTTAACATGATTATGAGCAATGATAATAGCACTGATGTGGTTACTAAAGACCAAGACATCACGTTGCACAAAATTACAGTTCTTAAGCATACGATCGACCCAACCAATATTAAGTGATATGACAAGATTGCACTTAGTTAGGTAGAGATGGCTTCCTGTTATGCAATTTGAGAGACTAAGGTCTATGAAGTTGCCTTCTGTCTCATTGATAACCCATTTAGGAGTTTCCACATGAATCATCATCTGTTCAGCAGTTTCACGGTCAAGACCCTTGACAGGATTTTGAGCAAGTTTGGATTGATCGATGATCAATCTGTTGGCTCATTGACTAACCTGCGAACCAAGAAAATAGATTAGTTCACTAACTGTAGGAGAAATAGTTCTGCTTGAAACAGAGTTTGTGAACTGTTCTGTAGGGAGTCGTGACTGCATTAAAGTGTAGGAATTTTCTGCAGTCCGCTTTCCTATAAAAACACAAAACTTTTGGTCATCAATCACGTGACATTTATCTTGTGAGAAGGTGACAACTATCTTTTAATCGCATAGCTGGCTTATGCTGATCAAATTCTGCTCAAGTCATGGAACACATCGCTAAGCTTCGGACACCCGTTGATAACGAGTGTTCCTTTTGCAACCACTTGACCCTTTTTTACCATTCCCAAACTGAACTGTTCCACTTTGACCAGTAACATAATTAGTCAAAAAGTTTTTGTTCTCTGTCATGTGATGTGAGCATGCACTGTCAAGATACCAACAATCAGGTGAGGCGTTTTTAACAGAAGAAAATGCAAAATAGATATTTTTATGATTAGAACATTTCAACCTTATGTGATTTGTTGGCTTAGAATCTTCATTGGAGTCATCTAACACTGTTTTTCTTTGAGTCTCCAGAGTTGGTGTGGCTCGTGGTCCAACAGGTTTTGGCGCTATGTTCCTTGATGAGTTCTGCTTGAGGTCATGACAGCGTGAATGAATATGACCTTTAACACCACAATGATAATAGACTCGGCTAGACTTGCGAGCTGGTCGTGACCTGCAAACTGGACTGGTCTTGTGAGCTGGACTAGACCTACGATTGAAAACATGAGATTGTGAGCGGCTAAGAGCACGTTCTAATCTGAGATTTTCATCATCAATGTTAGATCGAGAAAAATTCTCCCTGTTTTGTCGGATCGGTGAATGGTAACCCAAGCCAGCACGATTGGAACAAGGTCTTTGATGATCCGAATCTTCATCCAGATTATCTGAAACAGCCTTCTCGAGAACCTTAAGAACATCATGAAAGTGCTTTTGTAAATCCTCAAAAATTGTGATGGACTCTGTTACACTTTGAACATCAATTTTGAGAGATTTGACTTCTCTGCTTAGCTCATAGTTTTTGCGCATTTCTGTAACAACCAAATGTCGAAGAGATTTGATTTCAGAGAATGGATCAGGGAAGTCTTCATCCTCAGTATTTGTTATAACATCGTTGTTTCCCTGACAAGTCAAGACAGGTGGTGAGTCATGACGGATAATGGAAGAAAATGCAAAAAATGTCCCCTCATCGGGTTCATAATCACATATATCTAAATCATCATCACTGCATATGGATATCATTGTTTTATTCTCAGAAACAGCTTCAGAGTCATCCTGGTCAGTCGCAACAAGTAGAGAGTCAGGACGAATGATAGGAGAGAGTGCTATGTTTGCTCTTTCTTCTGCTTCATCTTCACTTTCAATTGACTCCTCATCACTCCAGGTGCACACCATGGCTTTGTTTTTGTTCTTCGGGAGAAGATTTGCACAATCAGCTTGTATATGACCATAGCCTTGGCATTCCCTGCACTGAACACCTCTTCCTCTTCTTTTGTAACTAAGATCATTAGCAGCGGAAAGTTTTAATGTATCATCAGAGTGTGTAGGAAAAGTGTTCGTACCTTTATTTTTCCGTTTGGAAAACTTTCGGAGTCCTTTTGTGAGAAACGCGACAGGCTTCTCAAACTCCTCCTTATCATCACTTTGAGGTTTGTCTTTGATTTCAGCTTTAAGTGCAACACCTTTTGTAGTGACTCCATTCAATCTCTTTCAACTCAAAGGTTGAAAGTGCACCCATTAGTTCTTCAAGTGACAAGTTCTCCACGTCTCTTGCTTCTTCAATCGCCTTAATTTTGGGCAAAGTGCGAAGAGTTTTCTAAACAAGTTTGGACTCACTGTACTCGTCACCAAGGAGGAATGCCTCATTTGCAATGTCTCTGAGTTTGGCATTGTATTGATCAACGGTTTCATGTTCCTCCATTTTGAGTTCCTCAAACCGTGTACCAAGGATTTGTCTTTTGGATCTTTTCACGGATGGGGTACCTTCGTGGGCAACGCGAAGAGCATTCCATGCATCCTTAGCCGACTCACACTTTGAAATCAGTTTGAACTGGTTGAGGTCGACTCCATTTAGTATTGCATTGATTGCAATGGAGTTGTAACTCGCGTCTAGATCTTCTGCGTCAGACCAGTCGAGCTCGAGTTTTGGCTTTCCATCTTGATCTTTTGGTGGAGTCCATCCTTTGAGAATGCTTTCCCACGCTTTCTGATTTTCCTGTTTGATGAAAGCTTTCATGCGAACCTTTAAGCATGAGTAGTTGAACTCATTCAAAAGTGGTGGCTTTGATGATGATGATCCTTCAATGTTTTGTGCCATCAAATCTGCAAGATCTAAAGAAAATCAGAATCTCACCAGTGTAAGTAGGTGACATAGGTGACAGGATCTTGATGCCAATTGATAGATCTTTATGTCTTAAATTTTACGTTTAAACAGTAGTTGCGATACCTAGTCTAGACAGGTATATAAGACAGTAAAATAAGACAACAGATTTTTAACGTGGTTCGGACTATGTCCTACATCCACGAGGCTTTCGCCCAAGAGAACAAACTTCTTTCGTCGAACAAAAGTTATTACACCTAATGGTTTTACTCTAACAACGAATCCCTCTAATGTTGATACCACCAAAACCTTTTCGTATACTCCATTTGAACTCGTAAGACCAAACTCTCGTTGTGATCTTCTTATGATCAAGCTTCCAAGCAAACTGCACGTATGTATAGATCCCTCTAACTAGCGCAATCCTTTCCCGTTGAACTCCCTTCAACTCTTGTCAGCTCGTCACGTTCTTGAATTGAACCAAGTATGAAAACTAAGAAATCAAAATATAACGGAACACCTAAAGATGTATATTTTGTTACACGAGTGTTCTACATTGATTCCTAGGATTTCTACTATTTAAATCGAGTTGGACCAGCAGTCCTGACTGTCTCCAATCCAGTCGGGACAAGATCTTTCCAAATATATCCGAATCTTTCCTTAGATAAGGCTTCTTTTCCTCTGATAAGTCTTTGTTTTCTTTTGATAAAATCTTCATGATCTTCGTTATCCTGCACATCAAAGACGAAAAAGAACTCCACAAGGAATAGATTACTTAAGGATATAAACAAGAGTTTGATAAAGATTATCTTTCCATAAGATAAGATTCTAAGAGATCAAGTTAAATCTTTACAAACTTACCCAAATATGCACTCGCCTTTACAAGATAATTTCCATAAAATCAAGAGCGAATATTTCAGTAAATAAATCAAACTAAAATAAAACCAGAATTTTCCTTTAAAATATTTTTGCATACAAGGAAATAAATCGAGTTGGACTAGCGGTCCTAACACTTGTCATATTCCTACAAGGACAGTTACAGGATAGAGGGTATGTATTGACTACCCAAATCTAAATAAGGTAACCCGCAAAGATCATTTTTCTTTACCTTTTATTGATCAAATGTCGGATAGACTTACTTGTCACCCTTATTATTGATTTCTTGATGGTTATTCTGGATCTATGTTTAGAAAAACTTGCCCCGGGGCTTTTTTGACCCCAAAACGCCTCGGAGCGGTCTTGTGGGGCTTAACCTTCACGGCGCTTACGCCCCATGATTTAAGGCTTACGCCTGGAGTTAGAAATCACGCCTTTTGCGCCCCAAGCTGTTGGGCTTACGTCCAAGAAAGATAACAAATAAGGTTGATTTTTTTCACTTATTTATAAATATTTGACGAAATCTACCAAGTCTATTAAAACATATTTGAAATTCTTGCTAAATTATTCTCTGAATCTAGAAGTTGCCTTCCTTTTCAAATTAATTTTTTGATCATATTTTGTGGGTTTCTTTTTCGTTATTTATAGTGTTTTGTAGAGATGGGTTGATATGAAATTTATACAATATGTAAAGTATGATAACATTTTTTAATATTTTTTTTGACTTTCTATTGGCACAAATATATTTTTTTATTTATTTCATGTATATCTTAACTTATTCCTTATATTCCTAATTCTAGTTTCTACTTTTTATCATAAATATATAATTTTAATAAATTAAACATCAAAATATGTGAGGCTTACGCCCAACGCCTCGGGGATTACGCCCGGCCTTTAGGTCTACGAAACACCCCGTCTTACGCCCAACGCCTTTTAAAACACTGTTCTGGATATAACCAAATACCTATTGCACCTGAGGATCAAGAGAAAACAACTTTCACTTGCCCTTATGGTACTTTTGCATTTAGAAGAATGTCGTTCGGTCTTTGTAACGCCGCCGTCGCTTTCCAAAGGTGCATTATGTCGATATTTTCCGACATGGTGGAAAAATTCATTGAAGTTTTCATGAGTGATTTTTCAGTATTTGACGTATCCTTTGATAATTGTTTAACAAACTTGTCTTTAGTGCTGAAAAGATGTGAAGAGACAAACTTAGCCCTGAACTAGGAGAAATGTCATTTCATGGTGCAAGAAGGGATTGTCTTGGGGAACCAAATATCAGCCAAGGGAATTGCAGCGGATCGTGCAAAGAAGGAGATCATCGAGAAATTACCACCATCGAGAAATTACCACCTCTGACGTCAGTAAAAGGTATTGGTAGTTTTCTTGATCATGAAGGATTTTAAAGTATTCATCCATGCAACCACAACATACTAACTCTCAAACTGACAAGAATCATAAATTTTTTATATGTTGCAATGGATGTTTATAATCCAGATGAGAAATTGAAATTCCCAGCACCACTCTACAAAGATATGCATAAATTGGTGAATACTTTTGCAATTACATTATAAAAATCTATAAACTTTTCATATGAGATTTAACTACTCACAGTAAGAGTAATCAACAAAGAGAGTGGAGAATAACTTGGAGATCATAGATGGCTTTGTGAGCGGTTTTGGAATAGGCTTCAAACAAGATTAGCACAGCTGAAAGATACATGTAATTCCAAGAAATGCTAAAGATACATATGTTATTAAGACTAATAGCATTTTAAAATGATAGTAACTTAGAAAATAGAATTCAGTTCTAAGAAATTGTTCAGCCTAAAACTAAATCTAAAATCGGAGGAGATGGAACTGAAGCTGGAGTTTAATGAGGTTTCACGACAGATAGTTGCTTCCTTTTCAGCACAGCGGCCGCGACCAGCCTCTCCCAGTTGTCTTAGATATATGACATTGTATGCTACGCTTCGACTTTCAGAGTTAGCTAGAAATTTCAAAAGCAATCAAATGCATTATATTTTCACAAGTAAACTGATAAAATCTTTTAAACATCTTTTCTATTTCAAATTCCTAAACTCTTTATTTTTTAAAAGACCACATACAGAAATTCCTCTAATAGACTCAACATTATATTTCAGAATCAAATAATCTTTTTAGTCCGTTAGAATTTATGGATGCCATAATAAAATGGTTTAAGTAGTATAATAGCCAAAGCACAAGAAACAACCAGAACATTGGATCGGAGACGACACTCAGTTTCTTTGTGGATCATATGACGCATACATCATATGATCCTAATAATGTCCTCTAACATCTTGACTACTTCAGTCATTTTAGGTCTGTGCTCCGGTACAATTGCAACACAATCCAAACCTATTTGCAGCAGTCGCTCTATTCCCTCATTATTTTGAGGCTTCTCAAGCTCTGGATCAAACACTTTTGAAGTCCACTCCTCACGCTTAAAAGACTGAATCCAATTAACGAGCGGTTTGTTCCATTTGTTTAAAATAAATGGTCCAACTGGCTTTCCGGATACAAGTTGAAGCAGCACAACACCAAAGCTGTAGACATCCGAAGCCTGAGATAATGTCTTGGTGTACACAAGTTCTGGGGCATATCCTGCAGCTTGCGCAACTGGAACTGTGATATGGTTCATCAATATTGGCAACCTAAGGTCTCTAATGCAGCCATACCCTTGATTGTTGAAGAAAATGTTTGAGGCTTTTATATTGCCATGGACAAGCTTTTCGCCAACTTGTGTGTGGATGTAAGAAATCCCTCTTGAAGCACCCAATGCGGCTCTTAGTCGCTCCTTCCAACCCAAATCGCTTCTTGCAAATCCTTTTCCTGCATAGTATAAAGAGCATTAGTAGAATTTTCATCAGTTTTTGATAGTTCCAAGTGTCTTTCCTTCCTATCAAAAAAAAAAAAAAAAAGTGTCTTTCCTTGAAAATCTGCTTGGATTTACAAGTTAGTTACATCTAGCATCTGCACTATCTCCAATAGAACTTCAACACCATCAATCAATATCAACAATAATAAGGACATGCAATCTTGACATTATAATTGCCAACTACACATAGCGAAGGCTCCAATCATAAATTACAAGGTAAGGTAATGTAGTCATGATAACATAAAGTCTAACCAAAGAAGATTGGTAATGGAAATCAACCAAATAATCTATAATCTAAAGAGGATAAGGCCAAGGGAAGGGAGAGGTGTGCTTCAACCAAACTCTGAGTTCGATTGATCCAACTATCGTGGCTTCTGTGATATTCCAGTAAAATCAATTATGGGATTTCTTTCACAATGTAGTTGAGATATATATGCACCAAGGGAAGGGAGAGGTGTGCAAGAAACTTACGGTTACTGAGCAATGAATTCTTACTGGATCTTTGGGTTCAGAAATATCTTCGCATGAAAAATATAAAAACTATATAGAACTGATAGCTACAGATAGCTACAAGTGAACTTCTTTAAGTACCATGTAGTCTAGCTGATAAACTGTCCAGAACGTAGTACTCATACACCACGAGCCTTTGGTCCGGCAAACAGGAGTATGCCTTTAGTTCTCCAATATTCTCATGCCTCAAACTTCCAACGAGCTTGATATGCTGCAGAAATTCTTCATCTGTCATGTTTACTTCCTTCAATCTCTTCACTATAAATGAAGTTCCACTGTCCACTATCACCTTATATGATGTCCAAAATTTTCCTGACCCCAGAACTTCAGCAGAGGATGCCAACAATTTATCAAGGTCAAACCCATGATCAAGACCATCAAGGAATACAAGCTTCTTGTGGCTTACAGCCATGAGAGAGTAATTATCTTTGTTCATCACTCTAACATCCTCTATCATCTTCACAATTGCTAACATTCTAGGTCTTTTCTTTGGTGCTTTTGCTACACAGCTTAGTCCTATTCGCAACATCTTTACCATCTGCTCATTTATAGCAGGATACTTCAGTGGATCTACATAAAATAGCTTCATATTCCAGTCCTTACGTTTCACAGAATAAACCCACTTGACTAAGTCGGAAGCCTTATGACTAGTGGTGTCGTGCAAAGATGAATGTTGAGTGAGAAGTTCAAGCAGCAGAATCCCAAAGCTATAGACATCAGATTCTTGCGATACATCCCGGGTGTTCTTGACTTCCGGGGCAGAGTATTGTGCATTTTCAGGAAATGTTGCTGATATTATATTTGCCAAACCAAATTCAGATACACTGCCATATTGTTGGGAATTAAGAAGAATATTCGATGCATGTATGTTCCCGTGCACCAGGTTCCTACCACGTTGTGCGTGAATATAAGCGAGCCCCCTTGCTGCACCCACCAGAATTTTTAGGCAGATTCCCCAATATAAAATAGTCTGGTACTTGGTAGTTCTTCCTGAAAACATGAGGAAGTGATAATTTTGAAACATATCTAAACTTTTCCTCTCAATTTTCATCAGTATAGCCATGCAGAGAGGTGACAAACAGCAGTAACAAACGATTGGCTATACAATGTTAAAGTTTACATGCTGTAGTCTTGACACAACATACCATGTGAGAATGCATAAACACTTTCATTGCTGTAACAATCGTACAACAGGAGTGCCTCGTTTTCGGAATAAAAGTATGCTCTTAATGGAACCACGTTTTCGTGCCTAACGTTTCCAACAATCTCCATATGTCGCTTGAACTGTGCCTCCGACATCGTTGCTAACTTGATTTCCTTCACCAAGATCGTGATTCCATTATCCATAGCAGCCGAATACGTACTCCCAACCATTCCGTTGTTTCCGAGCAACTTCATAGAAGCGTTCATGAGATCCATGAAGTCAAAAGCAGGGGTGAAATCTTGAACGAAAACAAGTTCTGGCTGCAGAGGATGCATGGATGATGCTGAGTTTTCAAAGTGCATATCGTGAAGGGAGGAACTCGAATACCTGAAACTCGATGAATTGGAACTGGAAGCTTCAGAGCGAATGCTGGAGCTTGAATCCTGGTGAAATAGTTGCCACATGTGCTCCCTGCGAAGAACTGCATCCACGAGCCTCTCCCAGTTGTCGTAATTCCTCGACATCTCTCTTGTCTTATTTGAGCTTCAGAGATTCAAATGCTAGCTAATAGTTTGGCGTGATGATATGAAACTGAATAAAGACATAACACAACCATAGAAACATAAACAAGGGGATGTCGATGAGCAAGGAAAATTCTTGTATAGACCTATGGACCTTGTTGTCTTTATGCGTTTTTTATTTCTTTCACGTGGTCCCATTTTCATTCAAATTGATAATTAAAGTCTTTCGCTCTAAGAAATTACATAAAGACCCCCAATAAGTTTTATCAAGTTTTATCTTTATCAAGACAAACAAAAATGGTATTAGAGCCAAGTTTATTTATAAATGGAAATTGATGAGTGTGTAAAATTACTCATAAATATAATAGTTTTTCTTATTTAATTATATATTCTTGATTGTTATGTGATATTTTTATGTTTGTTTTCATGTTTTGTAGGTTAGAGGTGAACTTGGAAAGAAGAGGCAAAACTTTAAAATTTACTGGCACTTGTTGAGAGGGAATTAAGAGGCGTGCAAAAAGCGGTTTGCAATTTCGACATCTATAGAATCAGTTATGGCCAAAACGATAAAGTTGGACAAAGCTGAAATTTTGTTGCGAAATACGCGCGACTTTCGACCGTTGGATCACCACAACAATCACATCCTATCCCTTGCTCAAAACAAAGCAAATTTGATGGTCAAAGTCTTCAAAAGATTAATTATTGGTCAAAGATCATGATAATTGTATTTAAGCACACCATGAAAGATATAGTTTCTAGCCTTTAGATTAAAATTCAGATGGATGATCAAGATGCAGTCTTGTGGTTTTTGTTCTCCTATAAATAGAGGCCAAAATTTCCTTATTTGAAGACACCTCTATTCTCCTAATCATCTCTCTAACTAATAGCTTTTACATAGTTATAGTTTTAGCAAGTACGTAGTTTCTAATATTTGAATAAAAGTTTGGAGTTTTACGGGGGAGTCACTTTGAAATTCTAATAGTGGCAACCTTTTGGAGTTCTTTCCGAAGTACTTTGAGGTTTTTCGGGATCAAATCTGTAATAATCTATAATCTCTCTTTATTTTAGTAATGTTATGTTTATTTTTATAGTGTTATTTTAATTGTTATTATGTGATAATTAAACTCTGTTGGGAATATGACGTAGCCTTGTTATAATGACCTAACTTGGATTAAATATGTTGTTATGGTATTGTAACCATTGGAGTATTTATTTCTTAACGTAATGCTTTTGAAATTCTGGCCAAATTATGGATGAACTAAGGATCAAAATGAAACCGCGAGGAGATTTTTGTGACAATGCTTTGAAATAAATACCATGAATTCTCAGATAGAATAAAAATATATCTATTTGTTTCATGTGGTTGAGAGAATTATTAAGAAGTGTAAAATGCATTTTTTTCCAATTGGACTCATTTTTCAGTAGTAAAAGTATAGAATTTATGTATAACTTGAGAAAGAGTACGTAAAACAAGTGAGTAATTAACCATCAACAGTTTCAAACATAAAAATCATGTCAATAATTTTAATTAAAGTTAAATCGGACTAATGACGGTAAAATCATCATTCCCAGCTCTCATAATATCATCTGTTGAATTATACCTTTGCTTTACCTGTCAATGTCATACTTATTTTACTCAGCCAATAACATTGTTAATCTCTATTTTAATTATCATAATTATCTATGTGTTATTCCACTTAGTTACATTGTTAATTTTTTACTTGAACATACTCAAAATTCGGATTCTCAAATAGAATTAGAGTTGATCAATTTTGGTTCTTAACTATTTATTCCTCGTGGGACCGAAAACTTCACTTATCACTTTATTACATGTTACGATTTTGTATAGTTACGAGTTTTACCACATTAGAAATTTATTTATTGTAATAATACTTAAATACCTTTTGACAAGAGTCATTTTAAATCATGAATACATAAGTCCGCAAAAGGTCATACAAGACATTTTTTCGAGACATCGGAAAACATAAACAAAAAAAAATACTATGGTAGATATTATCTATCAAACAAGGATGTGTGGTTTTTCCTCATCAACTTTTATTGAAATCGAGTCGGATAACTCTAAGCTATTTCAAGATCTTAGAGAAGTCCAAAAGACAATCCAGTATTTTGGTAATCACCAAATACAAATTTCGAACCATATCCATCTAATACAAAAGGAGATGGAAAAGATTACTAAATCATTTGCAGAAATCTTGGATGAACTCCAAGATATTCTTCATCAGATAACGAACTTGGAATCACAACCACGTTCTTTTGGAAGAAACTATGGAGGATGGTTACCACCATCTTTTGGAACAGAGCCACTTCTTCACCAATAGGGCAAAATAGTAGAAATAACAAGAGAGTTGAGTGAAAGCGAGAAGCTGAGAGCTTTGTTAAAGGAGAACCAATTCCTTTTAAAAAGTGATGAGATCCCAAATCAATCTTGACAAAATCAACTATGGAGAGCTGCAGAATCTCAACGATCTTGACAAATCAATTGACGAAATACAATGCTTCAACCAGTGCAACACTTTGTGGTCATGAGATTCTAGTTTAGAGACTGCGACAAGCATTTTACCACAAAATGCCCATTTTTTTTTGCACCCAACGTGGTAATGGCGGAACACTTCGACATCCAAAAATGAAGGACCAAAGGAAATATGGCGAAGCAATCCTCCAATTACATATTGACAACAAGGAGGTTGTAATGAAGAAATGATTCATAGTAAAACAATTGAGATCCTAAAAGCCAGCCTTGAGAAAAGTCCTCAACCGGACTTTACAGGTGAGGAACATATTTCACTTGAAGATATCATGTACAAGATCTGAAGGAATTTTATTGAAGTTCCTTTTGCATGGTCGAATAAGAACGAACTTAAAGCGTCCTTGAAAATCAAAGCAGGAAAGGAGAATGAGTTTGTGCGGTACAAGCCTATCCTGATCAACCAGATGGATCGGAAGGATATGCATATGATTCTCAAGGCGCACCTCTACCTTATGTTAATATTGCCAAGAGTCTCGCCGTATAGCAGTCGAGGGTTTTTTGTCCAAAACCAAGGCGAAATCAAAAGAGGAAAACCAAGATCGGTTATCAACTACCAGGGCATGAATAAAATCCTGGAGTTCAATGGTTACTACATTCCAAGGCGATAATACCTCATCAACTGCATTCAACATGCAAAAGGTATTCTTAGAATTCGATTCTAAATCTAGTTTTTATCAGATAAAGATGGAAGAAAGAAGAAAGTATACAACGTTCTCCACACCGCAAGGACACTATATTTGGAAAGTGCTACCAATGGGTTTGGCTAACGCACCTCAAATATACAAAGGGAAGATGGATAATCTTTTTAAAGATTATTTCAGTTCATGTTTGTTTATGTGGATGATATCCTCGTTACATCAAAAATAGTCAAGTAACATATGAGACACTTAGAGATCTTCTCAGACGTTTGCTATAAAGAAGGGTTAGTAATATCTGAAAAGAAAGTAGTAATCTTAACAAGAAAAATTGAATTCCTTGGAATTGAGATTGACGAGTATCATCTCCAATCACATTTGGTGGAAAAGGTACGCGACTTCTCTGATGATCTCAAAACAGTTAAACAACTCCAAAGTTTTATGTGGTTAGTTAATTTTGCTGAGATGTTTATTAACAACCTAGCAAGTTATAGGAAAGGGTTTAGTCCATTAATAAAAAAGGAAGCAGATTTCAAATGGACAAACAAACATTGAGGAACGGTTCAACAATTGAAGAAGCTTTGTCAGAACCTTCCTAAACTTGCAATCCCTAACAATGAAGGCAATCTAGTATTATATACTGATGCTAGTAATCATTGGTGGGCAGCAGTTCTTATGAAGGTGGAACCGAAAGGAGAAGTCCCATGCAGATATTGTAGCGGACTCTTTGCTAATAATCATTCGGCAAGATGGCACATCAACGAGAAGGAATTCTTTGTAGTTCGAAATGCATTTTAAAAACGGCATTGGTTTTTATTTGCAAAGAAATCTATCGTAAAAATTTATAATATAAGTGTTAAAGCTTTCCTGAAATATAAGATTGAAAGCAAACCCGAGAAAGCTAGACTGTTAAGATGGCAAGTTCAATGTCAATACTATGATTTTGACGTTGTTATAAAATCTCACAAAAATATTCTTGCAGATTTCCTAACAAGGGATGGAGCAACATGAGGCCAACACAACCCTGACAAGATGGAGGCAGCATAGGGAGAGCTTGGAATAGCTCAACAAGTCAATTAACAGTCTTGCAATTCATACTTATGCTTCTGAACATGTATAGAAATTTGATTTTAAAAAGGTCGAAACAACAATGAAAGCATCCTTACTTTGAAGCACAAGTCTATGGGAGAGTCTTTTTGATCCCATCATACGAGATGCTTTAGAGTCTAAATTCGTCTCTGAAATTCGAGTACAAGACATGACAAGCACCACCAATCCGAATCCAGGGGTGGATCCTTATGAAGAGGGAAAAGACACCGTTGAGAAGAAGGGTTCCAAGATCGAAACATCGAAGAAATCAAATCAACCTCATGATTCAGAGGTTACTGAAAACGAGCTTAATCTTACACCTGTGGCAGGAACATCTAAGATTAATACTCACAAGCTAAAACCTTCTCCTTTGATTGAATACCAAATAACATGGGAGAGGTTGTATTCGAGAATGGGACTTGTCCCAAGAAAATCCGTGACCGATTGGTCAGGAAAATACCCACGAGTTTGGATACTATCGGGTTCAAAACCTGAGAGTGTGCAAGAATGGTTTGACTTTGGATGTCTCACCTCAGTCTTTACCACATCACCAGGATTTCTGGAAATTTCTAAATTACCAGAATGGATCTAAGAGGGAGTATACAAAACTTAAAAAAATAATCATACACTGGGAAGAGGAGAAACTCTGAATTGAATGCAGCTCCAGAAATTATAGGAAAAGGTTTTCATCCCAGCTTTCATGTTATTGAGTTGCAGAGACCGTACATGAAGGCTATGGATTACATCAAGCCACCACTAGAGGAACAACTTCTTGCCTTCCCAATATCAGAAGATGATACTACCAGAAGAGCTTGGAGACTTTGGGTCTGTCTCACCGAGATGGACAAAGTTAAGTATTCGTTCAAGATATTTCAAAAATATGAAAAGGGATCTTTCATGTTGAATACTATGACAAGCACCACTACACAATTTTCCGAAACAATTTTTGAAAATAAAAGGCAAAAGTTATAGAAAAACGAGATTCAGGTAACATCAAAAACTAGCTGGAAATTGTGCAACATGATGCACGCCAGAAAAAGGAAAAAGTGCATTTGTCCAAAATGTCCTGATCAGAAAGAACCAATTTTCGAAAAGAGATTCCTAGTAAAAAGGAACAAATGGGAAAATGACATCGATGGCCCCTCAAGACAGGAAAAGATACCGTGTGTCGGGAGGAAGACAAATTTTGCTGGAAAAGCAAAGGAAGCCATGTGACGCTGACAAGGACCACCTCCACTAACAAGAAAAACACGTTCATGGAGGGACCTAGTATCCACTTTGGAAAGAAAAGACGAAGGGACCACGAGAGCTAGTGGAGTGAAACGTAAGAAATGACGTATGAATCCGTCAAGATGAGTTGAAGTCCAAATTTGAAATCTTGAAGGGCTTCTATAAATACACAAGCTGAAGGAAGCTGAAGATATCAAACAATCCCATCTGTTTTCTTACTACAAAATAATTTGTAATCAGAAAAATATTATGAACTGAGAGTGTATTAAGTGTCGAATTCTGTTTTCAATTACGAGTGGATATGAAACAAAGCTACTATAAGTAGCTAAACAAGTAACTCTTCTCTAAAGGGGTTATTATGTCGTAATAAATAAGTTTCCATTTATGAATAAAATTATGGCTTCTCCTTAAACACTGCATTCCCTTTTAATTACTCAAGCAATACTACAATAGTATCTCATACTCCTTGTGTAGGAAACGAACCAGGGCTGTGCTATTTACCGTTGAAGGAGCCATTGCAGAACCATCGATTGCGATCGTGTGGTTGGTTGAAGAACTGTAAAAACTGGTGGAATAAAGGCGGTATTTTTGTCACCACTTAATTTTTGAAGGTTTAATTTTATGGACGGAAGCATGTTGGGACTGATATGGTCGTAATATTTCCCAATTTGAGGTCTCGAAAAGGATAATTTAAAATCTTCTTGGGTCAAGAATTAATTTTGAAAGTTATTTAATGCAATTATCTTCTTGCATGTGGGACCGGAAACAATGAGAACCATAAGCTCTATAAGAATTCTTATAGACTTGGTCTATATAAGAATGACCAGATGAGCAATGGTCTAGTTGGCTGATTCTATAACAACTGTTGACATTCACTCATTGATTTTCATAAAAATACTCTTTCTTTTGTATCCATTTTATAAAAAAATGTTTTCTCCAGCTTGTTGCTCTTCACCATCTTACGTTTTGGTATTTGTCATGTACCTGACAGAAAAGAACAAGAAGAAGTTAGCAAATTAGAAGAAAATTGGAAAAAAAAAAGAAATTAGGGTTTATGAAAAGGCAAAAGGGGGCGAAGACGACCTGATGGGTTGAATTGGTCAAAATCGGAGCTTTTATAATAAAACAAGACGACTTTTTTTTTCTATAGACGGAGGATGCAGCAGAGAGGTCCACGTGTCCAGAGACGTGTTTTGTTTATTTAAATTAGTAGTATTACATTTTTAAGCTTTTGTTTTAGCAACTTTGGTATCTTTCAGCTAGAAGTCTGAGTTGTCACACGTTGTTGTCATGATTAATATAGTAGCTCTATGTAATGGCATAGAACATGTGGAATGACATCATTCATAATTTCCAAGTTTATTCTCCCTCATTTCTCTCTATCTTTCTCCCCTTTTTGTTTATCTTCTCTATTACAACATTATAAACCCTAATTCTGAGCTTTTATTTACAATGGTTGATACTACTAGATTAAGAGAATAACAAGTAAATCAAAAAAAGATGGAGGAATCACAAAAAGCTATTCAAGAGGGGATGCGAAATGAACTTGTAAGGCAGGAGTCGGCATAGCATAATCTCCAAGATCGTATCACTTTGGTTAATCAAAACCTACAAAACCAAGGTGCCATCAGTGAGGAGAGTCACATTTCAGTTAACTCTACACTATCATCAATACAATCACAACTTTCTAAACTGGTGGAACGCATGGATGTACAAGACAGAACTCGACCCATTATGCCTCAAGTTCCTCTATCTCGCTCACTAGTTGAGACACAAACATCAGTTACACAAAACCCTTTTCGCAACATCAGCAGATATACTCTTGATAACCTACAGACACCAGTTGTGGTACACGGTATGTCACCAACTCCTATAGTCGATATTCCCAAGTCCAATGGTACTAACACTAGAGATCGGGTGTTGAAATGCAATGGGTACTTTAGGCTGATCCCAAACATTCCTGATCCACATAAAGTTATTATGGCCTCTATGAGTTTTGAAGGGAAGGCTTTCTTGTGGTTTCAAAATTATGGCCAAATGTTGGAAAATGTGAGGTGGACTCAATTTTTGAAGCTGATAGCAGCTAGGTTTCATGATCTTAAGGAGGCTAAGATCATTGGTGATTTTAACAAGCTCATTCAACCTAGATCATTGAATGACTATATTGACAGATTGAGGAACTAGTTTCCTATATGAGGATCATAAAAGGGAGGGAAGTTACTGAGAGTTACATCATAGCTAGTTTTGTAAGTGGTTTGCAGAATCAGTTACAATCATTTTTAGCACTTTTTGAACCTACTTCAATTTAAGATGCCACTGACCTTGCTAGGAAGCAAGAAAGAACTACTGAAGCCATCAGGAAAACCAAAGGGTAAAACTACTTTTTCACACCCTTGGCCAGCAAAGAAATGGGATGTTTCACCACCCAAACATCCTAACCCAACCCCTAGTCACCCACCTAGTACTAGGAAAATTCTCACACCTGCAGAGATCAGAGCTAGGAGAGAATAGGGTCTCTGCTACAGTTGTGATGAGCCCTATGAACTTGGACACAAGTGTAAATACATATTTTTTTTTACCTCATGATGTCTTCTACAGAGGATGATGATTATTTAGCATCGTTAGAGGATTGACAGGAGTTGGAACACATTGAGGAAGACCAAGAAATTGGAGTGGTTTTTCTCAATGCTATCACTAGGGGTGGAGGTCCTAAGGTTTTCAGGTTGTCTGGAGAGTTTGGTAAACAGAAACTACAGATCTTGGTGGATTGTGGGAGTACACACAACTTTTTAGATGAAGATTTGGCTTTACAGTTGGGGTGTGAGTTGGAGAAGGCTTCTCCTATGCTGATTGAGGTTGCTAATGGAAAGAAACTCCTTAGTTACAGAAGGGCTAAGAATTTTTCATGGGTTATGCAAGGAAATGTGTTTTCTTACCCTGTGAGGTTGTTGAAAATGGGGAATAGGCACCTTATCTTAGGGGGTGATTGGCTTAAACTTCACAGCCCCATCCTTCTAAATTATAAGGATGTGGCCTTTGAACTCCAGATAGGTGAGAAGAGGGTACTATTTCAAGCCATGTCTAGGGGCCCTTCTTCTCAAATGGTTTTAGTGGAGTCCTTGCAGAAAATGTTGACCAGGAAGGAGTTTGAGGAAGTGGGTCAAGTATTTTCTATCATAGTGGTGGGAGAAGTCACTGCTGAAAATTCAACTGTCACTTCACTTCTAAAAAAATTTCAGGATGTTTTCGAAGAGCCCAAAGGTCTACCTCCTAATAGAAACATTGAGCATCAATTTGTCCTTAAGCCAGGGAGCACTCCTAGACACCAACATCCTTATAGGTACTCTCATGCCGATAAAGCTGAAATTGAACAAATTGTAGGAGATCTCCTCAAAACTAGAATGGTTCAACACAGCAGGAGTGCCTTTGCATCTCCAGTAATCTTGGTCGGAGAAAAAGATTCTACGTAGATAATGTGCTCTGACTACAGGTATCTCAATTCATTAACAATCAAACGTGACTACCCTATCCCTGTGATAGATGAGTTGTTGGATGAACTCTATGGTGCTAAGTATTTTTCTAAGGTTTATCTAAGATCTGGATATTTTCAAATTAAAGTGAAGGAGTCAGATGTCCATCCCACTACTTTGAAAGCTCATCATAGTCATTTTGAGTTTAAAGTCATGCCATTTGGGCTTTGCAATGCATCTGCAACCTTTCAGTCCTTAATGAATCAGGTGTTTGCCACTTCCTTGAGCAAGTTTGTATTAGTATTTTTTGGTGATATTCTGGTGTACAACAAGACTTGGGATGATCATTTAATTCATCTGGAGAAAGTGTTGAACACAATAATGAAAGAGAAGTTATTTGCCAAAAGATCCAAGTGTGAATTTGGTAAAGAAAGCCTTGAGTATTTGGGTTATATCATCAAGAAAAATGGAGTGGCTGCTTATTCTAGCAAGATTGATAGCATGATTAATCGGCCTATTCCTAAGACAGTTAAGAGCTTGAGGGGATATTTGGGTCTCACTGGATATTATAGGAAATTCATTAAAGGCTATGGACAAATCAGCAGGCCTTTAACTCAATTACTAAAGAAAGATGGCTTTATTTGGAATTCAAAAGCTCAGGCTCCTTTTGAGCACCTGAAGATGGCCATGACCAGTGCACCTGTGATGGTACTACCTGACTTTTCCAAGTCTTTTGTGGTAGAAACAGATGCAAGTGATACAGGAGTGGGTGTTGTACTTATGCAGGAAGGCAGACCCCTTGCTTTTTTAAGCAAAGTCCTTTGTCCAAGAAACCATCAACTTTCTATCTATGAACGGGAGTTCCTAGCAGTCCTTATGGCCATTCAAAAGTGGAAGAATTATTTGGAAGGACGTCACTTCACCAATAGGACTGATAAGCAGATTTTGAAGTACCTTCTTGAACAAAAAATTACTTCAATTTTGCAACAGAGGTGGTTAACTAAATTGTTGGGATTGAATTACAGATATCCAATATAAAAAGAGTTCTGAGAATAGATTGGTTGATGCTCTATCCAGAAGAGAAGTGGATGGAATTTGTACAGCTATATCAGTGGTGCAACCAAACTGGGTAAAGTTGGTTGAGGCCAGTTATGAAACTGATAATTTCTTTCTACGTATTTTGACTGTGAAAGCTATTGACTCTACTTTGTTTGCTGATTTTTTTTGTGGTGCATGGGGTTATCAGATTCAAAGGTAGGCTTTGTGTGGGTAGTGAGGGTTCTTTGAGACCTTAGATTCTGACATAAATGCATCATTCATCTTATGGTGGGCATTATGGGATCCAAGGAACATATATGAGGACTAAAGTTATATTTTTTTGGCCTCATACGAAGCAGGATATTACTAAGTTGGTGCAGAATTATGAGGTGTGTATGCTCAACAAATTTGAACATACACCCAATCCAGGGTTGCTTCAGCTCGTACCAATTCCTGAGCAGGCTTGGTCTCATATCTCTATGGATTTTCTAGAGGGGCTTCCTAATTCAGAAGATAAGACTGTGATTTTGTTGATTATTGTCAAGTTTACCAAGTATGGAAGTTTTGTGGCTTTTTCTCATACCTATACTACTGATAAAGTTGCAAGGTTGTTTTTAGATATTGTTTATAAACTTCATGGCTTACCAATCAGTTTCGTCACTGACAGAGACAAGATCTTTACATGTTCTTTTTGGAGGGATCTTTCAAGTTGTTGGGAGTAAGTTTGGACATGTCTTCAACCTATCATCCTCAGTCTGATGGGCAAACTGGGAGGCTGAATAATTGTTTAGAACCTTATCTGAGGTGTATATGTAGTGATTCTCCTAAGAAATGGGTGAAATGGCTGCCTTTGGCAGAGTTTTAGTACAGTAAAAAAATTCATTCCAGCCTTAAAATGACTCCTTTTCAGGCCCTGTATGGGTACCAACCAGGTTATTTATCTCTCGGTCCTTATTTAGAAAGCACCAACAGTGAAGTGAAGGATTTGTTAACAGAAAGAATTTGAGTTAATCAACTGATGAAGGAGAATTTAACTAAAGCACAATATCTCATGAAAATCTATGTTGATCCGAAAAGAGTAGAGAGAAGTTTGAAGGTTGGTGATGAAGTTTACTTAAAACTTTAGCCCTCTATATAGAACATTGTAAGTCTCCACAAAAACCTGAAACTCTCCTCTAGGTATTTTGGGCCTTACAAGGTGTTGGAGAAAGTTGGACCAATGGCTTACAAACTTGCATTGCCACCGGGTTCACTGGTGCACCCCGTCTTTCATGTCTCATTGCTTAAAAAGAAATTAAGTTCTACAGTCACTACTTTTATAGATCTTCCATCCACCAATCTCAACGAAATTTTTCTAATTTAGCCTATTGCAGTGCTTAAGGAACCAAACACGTTGAAAAGGGGGAAACTTGAACCACTACAAAAAAAGTATTTTTTTGTGACGAATTTATACGACGTAATACAACTTTTGTTGCACAAATATTAATAAATATGACAATTTTAAGTATTGCCACATAAGAGTAGCTTTTTACGTGGCGATCCCGTATTTTGTCATATAAGCTAAATTTTTGTCACAACTTGTGTAACTCGAGTGACAAAACATGTTTTCACCATCAACTTCGTCACTTGAATTATTTCACTAAAAACGCGGCAAAACTCCCGCTTCTTTGCAAAACTCTCCCTCCTTAATTTTTTCTTTTTCCCTCAATTTTCCTTTGCAACAAAAATACTTAATTTGTCAAAAAAACCTAAACTATGTCATTTTTGTATGATTTACATTTAGTTTCATTTTAATACAACCTGCGTAAGAAAAATACCCCAAATCAGAGTTGAAAGCTTATGCCGAGTAAAAAAATTGCTCATTCTCCCTCGTTATTGCATTCTCTCTTCACATGAAATGGTAAGAAAACTCTTATTCTCTCTCATACTCAAAGATTACGCTATAACTTCATCTATAATACCCTAATTTCTCGATTTTATGATGTTTAATTGGGAGTTTGTTCGACCACAATGGGTTTCTATCATAATTTGTAAGCTTGTTAAGATGCATCTAATTTTAGTTTTATTTAGCTTAAATGAGTAAATCGTTGGGTATTTGTTGTTCTTTTCTGGAAAAACTTAACAGGTATGGAATAGGAATTGTGGATTGGGAATTTTGAAGTTCTGCATGTACAGTTCTGTCACTTTTTCGTGCAATAGTGGTGTTGTGTTTCTCAGATGTGAAGATATTTTGTTGACATCCATCTTACTTCCAACGTTGTGTTGAAATTTTTGTCCACAACTTTAATATCTATTGTTTTCGTGTTGATTTTGTTATGGTTAAGTAAAAGCTCTTAAAAAAATCTGTGGACTTGTTCATAAGTGTAGAATTTTATACCGATCAATCTATCAAACTCACACCTCAAATGAAGTTCACAAACAAGTTCTTTTACAAAATGATCAAGAAGAACGAGATCGGATCACAAAACCAATCCAGAAACAAGTTAAACAAAATTGCCAGAAAAATATGCACAAACACACAGTGATTTTACGTGGTTCGCGTTTGAATCAAATCGATCCAAACCTACATCCACGGAGTTCTTTTCAATAGAATATGTGTATGAGAGAAAATCTCAGAAGAAATTACAAAATTACATCTGAAAACTGACTCGCAAACTCGCCTTAAAAAGGCTACAAACACCAACCTCAAAACAGAAAGTATAACTAACTTTCTAACTAACTTTTAAACTGAAACCTTCTAATTTCGGTTAACTCTCACTAACTAACACTTTCAGCTAATGAACCGTGTTAACCTTCTCTTAATCTTAGTAAGTTATGAACTAACTTTCTCACAATTCTCCACCTTGGTTCATACACTTCTATATTAACCACTCACCAGCCTTAAGCAAGGCTATTCTTCCTTCAGCTGCACAAGCTCCAAGCATTAGCTGAATTTTCCACTTGCCAACACCTTTGTGATCATATCAGCAGGATTGTGCTCCGTTGCAATCTTCTGAACTAACACCTCTCCTCTTGTAATGATCTCTCGAACAAAATGCAGTTTAATATCAACATGCTTTGTTCTCTCATGGTACACCTGATTTTTAGACAAGTGTATTGCACTTTGGTTGTCACAGAACACTACAATGACTTCTTCCTGAAACCTCAGCTCTTTACATATGCCCTCAAGCCACATTGCTTCCTTTATGGCTTCAGTTAAAGCTATATATTCTACCTCAGTTGTGGATAAAGCCACCACCTTCCGTAAACTAGCCTTCCAACTGATAGATGTTCCAAATGCAGTAAATACGTAACCTGTAAGGGACTTTCTAATGTCCAAACAGCCTGCATAATGAGAGTCTACAAACCCCTAGCTATCCTCTGATCCTTAGCTCCACCATAAATTAGAACCTTGTTAAGAGATCCCCTAATGTATCTCAGAATCCATTTCAGGGCTTTCCAGTGCATTCTTTCAGGATTTGCCATGAATCAACTAATGATGCTTACTGAGTATACTAGATCAGGTCTAGTGCATACCATAGCATACATTAATGAGCCAATTGCATTTGCATAAGGAATTGAGCTCATGAACTCCTTATCTTCTTCAGATTTTGGTGCTTGATCGCTATTCAATCCGAACTGCTGAGATAGAGGTGTGTTTACTGATTTTGCTTCAATCATCCCAAACTTCTCAAGAATCGTCTTCAAGTAACTCTCTGAGACAAGTATAGAACACCTCTTCTCTTTTTCCGACTAATTTCCATGCCAATGATCCTTTCATTTCAAATTCACTTTTTAGTTTTCCCTTTATACTGTCAACCTCCTTTCTGTTGTTTCTAGCAATTAGTATATCATCCACATAAAGTAACAAGATAATAAACATGTCTTCTGTGGTGAACTTGAAATACACACAAGTGTCAAACTTGCTTCTCTTGATGAGGGTGACCTATTTGCAAATTTTAAGCTTTTAAGTGTTTTGAGAATTAGAAAAATTTATTGGGATACAAATAAATAAGTGTTCCAATATTCTAGTATCATTATAAATAAAATCAAAGTGTCTCAAGAATTAAATATTATTATGATACAATTAAATAAGTGTCCGGACAAATAAAAATTAGTAGGATACAATTTAGCAAGTGTTCCAAGAACTAAAAGTTATTAGGATACAATTAAATAAGTGTCCGGAGAACTAAAAATTATTGGGATACAATTTAATAAGTGTTCCGAAATAATATATTTGAGACATTAATAAAATAATGTCCCAAGCAAAGCGTCCCAACATCCATATTTTGTTGTAGTGGTTATGTAAGAATTTGAACCAATTCGAACAATTATTGTTCTTCAATATCGAAGTAGTCACTTTTGATTATTATGAATCGAACCAAATCTTATGATTAGTCATATTAAATGATAAATTCTTACTATATATGTAAGTATATATGTATGAATTGATCTATAAGGGTTACATTTGAATTAATTTATTACATATGTGATAATTTGATATATTTAAATGATGTTTGGTCTTAATAATTAAGAATTGAATTTAGGGATTAGGAATGCATACTTCCTACCGAATTATTATAATACCTTTTTGATTTATGAAATTATTAACTAATTGATGATAATTTTAAAAAAACGGT
The DNA here is from genome assembly GCA_946800315.1 of Misopates orontium. Taxonomy (NCBI): domain Eukaryota; kingdom Viridiplantae; phylum Streptophyta; class Magnoliopsida; order Lamiales; family Plantaginaceae; genus Misopates; species Misopates orontium. The sequence goes on from OX326951.1 coordinate 26,351,854, forward strand.
GTTGTAGGTACGGAAATTCCGTACTTAATATTTCATCCAAAAATTTGAAAACAAATATTTATAGGTACAGATATACCGTACCTAATACTTTCGGCGACCCATTTGATTTTTTCTCACCAAAAAATTGGCGGAAACTTTGGTTTTCAAACATTCGCCAAAACTTTTAGGTACAGATTTTCCGTACCTAATACTTTCACCAAAAAATTGCCTCCTTTAAAATTGCTCCAAATCTTTTAGTTACTGATTTTCCGTACCTAATACTTTCACAAAATTGCTCCAAGACTTTTAGTTACTGATTTTCAGTACCTAATACTCTCACCAAAAAATTGGCGAAAACTTCAATATTTTCACAATTGCGCCAAAACATATTGGTACGAAAATTTTGTACCAAAAAATATGAAATATTTTTCAAATATACCACCTTCTGATCACTCTTTAATCATAATTTTAAAAACCCGTCTCCTTCTCCAAGTTTCTCCGTTCCCCATCAACTTCATCCTTTTAATTTATTTAAAGTTTTGAATTCAATACTCCTACGCAATTAGCTATCCATCTCGTTCATCTTCTTTCAATTGGTAAGATATTTATCATCATTATCATATTCAACCTTATATATTATAATGTGTTAGTATTTTCATAAACTTCATCTTCATCTACTTCTAATATATTCTTTTGACTTTAATACTCTTATGCAACTAGTTCTCCATTCATTCTTCCTCTTTCAATTGGCAAGAGTTATTATCATCATTATTTTATTCAACTTCATATAATGTATTGTATTAGTATTTTCATAACCTTCACCTTCATCTCCTTCTAATTCATAAAATTGTATATATAGAAGTTTTACCTTTTATATTCTTATGCAATTAGTTTTAATATCCTTTCAATTGGTAAGACATATTTTCATCATTAATTTATTGTGATCTTACATTATAGAATGTCTTAATATTTTTTTATTATAATATTCGGACAATTTAATTTTTATTTTTTCAGTTTAATAGGTATGTATATACATAATATGTGTGTTTCTATAAATATTAAGTCATATGCAGGTCGTTTCGGGCACCTTTTATTCTTTTAAATGCCACAACTCATTCGTGATAGATTTTCCCTACTAAAAGATTTTCAGTTTTAGTTTATTTTTATTTATTTTATGAACGTAATTGGAACGGAAAGTCTATACCAAATGTGTTTTAATTTTACTTTCCATTTTATTTTAATAAACTAGTGGGGACATATAGTATGTACCAAATACATTTCCATTTAAATTAAATAAACTAGTTGCGACAAAAATCTGTACCAAATGCATTTAAATTTTGATTTCCATTTTATCTTAAAAAACTAGTTGGACAGAAAGTTTGTACCAAATGCATTTCCATTTTAATTTTCATTTAATTTTAATAAACTAGTTGGGACAGAAAGTCTGTACCAAATGAATTTCGAATTTAATTTTCATTAAATTTAATTAATCTAGTTGGTACAGAAATTCTGTACCAAATGCTTAAATATAATTTCTTTCCCTTTATTTTTTGGTACGGATTATCCGTACCAAAACAGTAGGTATGCATATGCCCGTACCGAATACCTTTAGGTAGAAGCGCAATTGTAATGGACTTTTGGTATGAATTTTCCGTACCAAATGGTTATCAGTATGGATTCATGCTCTTTTGGTACCGATTTTGGCGTACTGAAATTACAGAATTCTTGTAGTGCCAGTAAATTCAAAAAACCTGTTTTAAATAAATAAATAAAAAGAGACATGAAATGAATAACATGACTACCCCACAAAACCTAAATGTTTTAATGAGTTAAATGTAGATCGCTATTAGATCAATTCAAAATTTGGTAGATCAATCCACTTGTCTCATCTTTTACTTTTTTTAGAATTAAAAAATTTAAAGAATTGGCAACATATTCTTCTGCAAGGGCCATGTCCCTTATGTTCTCAACCATGGGCGAGAAATCAGAGGATTACTTGAACGTAGTCGTGAGCGACGCCATTTTTCCGAATGGCTGTTTTTGTCCTTCTGATATCGGACTATAATTTTTAATTTTTTCTTTTTTGAATTGGCTAAAGATATACATATTTTTTTTTCTTCATAACAGAATATAAACTTTAGTACACAATGATGCAACTTCTTACAAAAGAAAAAATAGTCGTCATCCATGATACTTTTATATATGTAATAGATCTCAGTTGAGATATGAAGTCCAGAAATGACATGTTAACACTAGACAAATCTGACAGCATAACGAACCGATAACAGGATCAGACAGATTGAAAGAGCACAAGAGTTAATTCAGAGATGTTCTGCACAAGAAACATCTTCGATGGAACTTATTTCATGAACAAAAGGACAACCATCTCATTTATTAAAACGAACCAGAAGAATTGAACGTGCAATAATGTAGTGCACATTTCAGCTCAGAAGAATTGAACGTGCAATAATGTAGTGCACATTTCAGCTCAGAAGAATTGAACGTGCAATAATGTAGTGCACATTTCAGCTCAGAAGAGGACTGTTAACTCCTACTAATTTCCTCCAGCCTCTTGACTACGTCAGCCATTCTAGGTCGGTTTTCAGGGTGCCTAACAACACAATCCGTTGCTATTTGCAAGATTTGCACCGCCTCCTCCACCACATTTTCGTACCTCAAAAGCTCCAAGTCAATCCCTCGAGCATTCCACTCCTCACGAATAGCAGACGTGATCCACTTTACAAGTGGGACGCCCTCATCATCGTACAAGGTACGTTGTGGTGGCTTTCCAGACACAAGTTCAAGTAGCACAACTCCAAAGCTGTAAACATCAGAAGCCTGGGAAACCAACTTGGTGTCTATGACTTCTGGGGCGCAGACTCCTTCATTCCACATAACTAAAGATTCGATTGGCCTTGTGAAGTTTGCCAACCCCACATCAGAAACGACAGCATTTTTCTGTTCATTGAGGAAGATGTTTGAAGTTCTTATATTTCCATGCACAAGCTTTCCGTCGTTTCTAGCGTGGATGTGAGCAATCCCCCTTGCTGCACCCACTGCAATTTTTAGTCTGGTCTTCCAGTCCATACGTATTCTTCCTGAACCTCTATCACCTGAAAGTTTGAAAAAATCTGCCTTGTGTAATAATCATCTTTTCATATTGATAAGCTGCTAACTTTGAACATTGAAATGTATGGAAGAGTTATAGAGGATATAAGAAAGTGTATATTGTATTCCTTGATTACAATAAAGAGTAGTACAACAATATATATACAAGGCTATAATGAATTAAGGAAAGATCTATCAAATCCTATAACAAGGAAACTCTATCAAACTAATAAGGGAAGATTAACTTAACATAATTACATAGAGATCAATCGGGAAAGGCTAATCTCCTACACGCCCCCGCAAAATTGCCGTTCCATCGGCTAAGGCAATTTTGGAACGAAGAAGCGAGAACCGAGAGCGATGTAATGCTTTAGTAAGAAGATCAGCAAGTTGGTCGCGAGTGCTAATGTGCGACATAGTGAGTAAACCTTTAGAGACAATGTCACGAACGAAGTGAAGGTCGATAGCAATGTGTTTCATGCGAGAATGCATGACAGGATGGAGAGATAAGTGAGCCGCACCAATATGATCACAGAAAATATTTGGAGGAGCACGAAGAGAGACTTGAATTTCGGAAAGAAGATTTTGTATCCATCGAACTTCTGAGGTAGTGGTGGCGAGAGCTCGATTTTCGGCTTCAGTGGAAGAGCGAGCGACGGCGCGTTGCTTACGAGAACTCCAGGAAATCGGGTTGCGACCTAAGAAAATGATGAAGGCAGAAGTTGAAGTACGATCAGCTGGATTTCCAGCCCAATCTGCGTCGGAATAGGCCGTGAGGGTAAGAGGCGATGATTTGCGAAGAAGCAAGCCATGAGAAACCGTTCCTTTTAGATAACGAAGTATGCGTTTGAGACAGGACCAATGAGAATCTGACGGGGCCGAGACAAACTGGGCGAGGCGGTTGACGGCAAAGGCGATATCGGGACGAGTTAGAGCGAGGTATTGAAGTTCGCCTATGGTTTGACGATACTCATGCGGATCACACGGAGAAGAAGTAGCGGCAGAAGAAGGCGGATCACCGGTGGCCATGGGGGTTGAGACTGATTTGGCGCCATCCATGTGGTGGCGCACAAGAATGTCGGTGATGTACTTATATTGTGAAGGAAGCAAACCTTCGGCACATGGGACAGCTTCAATGCCGAGAAAGAAGGAGAGTGAGCCTAAGTCCTTGAGAGCAAAGGAGGACTGTAATTTAACAATAATTGAAGAGATGAGGTCGGAGTTATCGCCGGTAAAAATAATATCGTCAACATAGACGAGTAAGAAGAGACGTGCGCCAGATTTCTGAAAAAGGAAAAGTGAACTGTCGGATTTTGATTGGAGAAATCCGAGAGTCAGGAGTGCATCACGTAGAGCTTGGAACCAAGCTCGTGGAGCTTGTTTCAAGCCGTAGAGTGATTTTCGCAGCCGACAAACGTGTGAAGGATGGTTCGGATCAATAAAACCGGGGGGTTGAGTCATGTAGACAACCTCAGAAAGATTTCCATGAAGAAAGGCATTGCTAACGTCAAGTTGACGAATTGACCAATTGTTAGCAACAGCGAGAGATAGAATTTACCGAATACTGACCGGTTTGATAACGGGGCTGAAGATTTCATCAAAGTCGACGCCCGGACGTTGATGAAATCTTTTTGCAACAAGGCGCGCTTTGTACTTCTTAATAGAACCATTAGGACGACGTTTTACACGAAAGACCCACTTGCATCCTATGATATTGGCAGAAGAAGGAGGCGACACTAAATCCCAAGTACCGTGGCGAAGTAAAGCGGTGAATTCCTCGGACATGGCGGAACGCCAATGAGGATCAGTGAGAGCCGTAGAAACAGACGATGGCTCAATAGTAGGAGGCAGCGGATATTTAGAGGCTGCATGTGCGACTTTGGGCTTAATAATATTGTTCTTCGCCCGAGTTCGCATGGGATGAATATTGGTGGTCGGCTGTTCCGGCAAAGGAGAATGAGATGGAGTTGGAGACTCCGTGAGACGAGGCGGAGAAGACTCAGAGGAAGGCGGCAATGAGGCAGGCGTCACGGGTGGAGGAGCAGAAACTTGTTGAGATATAGTGAGAATTGGCGTCGGAGTGTGAGAAATAGGAGCAGCAACGTCGAGAGCGGCAAGTTCAGGAAATTTATCCTCACAAAACCGAACGTGGCACGAAACAAAAATTTTCTTGGAGCGAATGTCCCAACACTTGTAGGCACTTTGAGAGGACGAATACCCAAGAAAGATACACGGACTTGAAGTGAAAGAAAGTTTCCCCGGAAAATATGGCTTAAGCCACGGGAAACAAATACACCCAAAGACGCGCAACTTGTGATAATTAGGGGCCGCACCAAATAATTTAGAGAATGGCGATTCTCCATTGTGAACCGAGGAGGGCATGCGGTTAATAAGATAAATTGCCGTTTGGAACGCAAAGCTCCAAAAAGTTGAGGGAAGACGTGAATGATGTAAAAGGGCACGACCCGTCTCAACAATGTGACGATGACGGCGCTCGGAAATGCCATTTTGTTGAGGGGTGTGCGGAGCGGTTGTTAGCCAATTTATTCCATGAGTGGTAATAATTTTTGAGAGCCAAGAATTCCCCGCCATTGTCGCTGTAAAAATTTTTAATTACTTGACCAAATTGCTTCTCAACAAGGGGCTTAAATTTCACAAAAATCGCATGCACCTCGGATTTTATATAAATCAACAATCAATAGATAATAACGAAAACCATCCACCGAAATATCTGTTGGACCCCAAACGTCCGCAAACAAATAATGTAAAGGAAATAACGCCTTAAACGAAGAGTCCGTGAAAGGTAAACGGTGAGCCTTGCTAACATGACAAGACTCACAAAACAAATCTTGCGCAGAGGACAAAGTACTAACAGGTAAATTAAATTTTGAAATTAAAAATGAACTAGACTTCGGGGCGGGATGCCCCAAGCGAGCGTGCCAAGTGGTGGATGAAGTCCGAACTCCAAGAGCCGCAAACTTTGATTCGGACTGAAGATAGTAAGATGGCGGCCTGATGTGGTAAACGCCATTAGTGCAAGTTCCCTTCGCCAGATGGTCCCCCGTAGTTGGATCCTTAACAAGAAAATAGTTAGGGAAAAATTCAACCGAAACACCGTTATCCCGTGTGAATTGATGGACGGATAATAGGTTGTGATGAGCGGCGGGTACACAAAGTACATTATTTAAACGAAAAATATGAGAATTCAACTCAAGTTTAGATGTACCAGTGTGAGTTATAGGAAGGCTGTTCCCATCGGCAATATGAACCTCATCTGTTCCATCATACTCCGAATGGTAGGTGAGGTTGTTGAGATCGGCAGTAAGGCTGTGGGAAGCGCCAGAGTCAACTAGCCAAGAGCCTTGAGGGGGCCGAGAGTTGGCGGGTGGTGGGGTGCGAGCCAAGTTGGCCGTCGGCATCATGGCATTTTGAAGGCGATAACACCGAAGAGCCGAGTGTCCATATTTTCCACAAATTTGACAATGCACATCTTCACGTGGGGCATGAGGCTGAGACTAACCCGAGTTGTTGTTGCGATAGCGACCCCGATTATTATTTGATCGGCCACCACGATTGTTTTGCCCGCCACGACCACGAGGGTGACGGGAGCCATGGTGAGAACTGTGACTATGTGGAGGAGGATTGGTGGTGGCAGTGTTTGCTGTTACGACCAGATTAGATGAATCATTGTCGAGGCGGCGAAGGTAGGCTTCATGTGCAACTAAGGCACTATGTAATTCAACAAAGGTCATGGGGCGCTCACGTAAACGAATTGAAGCAGCTATGTCACGATATTGAGCGCCAAGGCCGTTGAGTATATATAAAGTGACATCGTCGTCATGGAGTGGACGATCGATCATGGCTACTTCGTCAACTTTTGCTTTGATGTCGGTAAGATACTCAGTGATAGAACGAGAGCCAAGGGTGGTGGTGTTTAACGAATCTTTGAGTGACATCACACGAGTGCGATCGGGACGAGCAAAAGCGGACATAAGGAGCACCCACGCATCGGAGGAGTATTTGGCCGAGTGAACGAGAGGCACGAGCTCGGGGGAGAGTGAACCAACAAGCGCCACAAACAAGAGTTGGTCTTGCTGGAACCATAGTTCGTAGGATGGATCCGATGTGTCGGGACGAGTGCCCTGTAGATGGCCTAACAAATTTAAGCCGTTGAGTTGAGCAACGACTTGCAACCGCCATGATAGGTAATTTGAAGATGTGAGGCGGAGGGTGAAGTGGTGTTGGGCGGTGATTGGAATAAGGGTAGGTGGCGCGGCAGAAACAGCCGTGGTGGCTGGTGGAGCAGAGTTAGCGGTGGAATCAGCGGAAGAGGTGGAGCCGGCCATTAGGATCGAATAATCTTTTGATTATGGGAAGGATGATATCATATAGAGGATATAAGAAAGTGTATATTGTATTCCTTGATTACAATGAAGAGTAGTACAACAATATATATACAAGGCTATAATGAATTAAGGAAAGATCTATCAAATCCTATAACAAGGAAACTCTATCAAACTAATAAGGGAAGATTAACTTAACATAATTACATAGAGATCAATCGGGAAAGGCTAATCTCCTACAAGAGTCTCTATATATGTAAAGTTTCACATACCATGTAACATTGTAGATACACCATCCTGGTTGTAGTAATCATATACCAAGAGCTTTTCATCTTTCGAATAGTAGTATGCCCTTAATTCAGCAACATTTTGATCCACCATTCGTCCAATATACTCCATATGCTGCTGAAACTCTTTACTTCCGACAATCACATCCCTCAATCTCTTCACTGTAATTATGCTTCCATTTGCAAGTATCATTTTATATGAAGTCCCAAATGTCCCATTCCCGAGTACCCGAGCAGAAGCCCTTAACAGATCATCTTGGTCAAATGTGTGATTAGCATATCCAAAAAAAACTAGTTTGTTCTTTTCTATTTCCGTAGAAACCTGACTCATAGAATTCTGATTTCCGATACTCATCTTATGGATATCCTCCATCATCTTCACTACTGCAGACATTATAGGCCTCTTCTCTGGGGATTTTGCTGCACAAATCAGTCCTATTTTCAACATGTTCACAATCTCTTCCCTCATTTTGTGATTCGATGATAAATCTCTGTCAAATACTTTGACATGCCATTCCTTACGATTAACAGAATTGATTAACTTGACCAGGTCAACAGCTTCATGACCACTTGGGGTTCGTACAGGGGATTTTCGACAAAGAAGTTCAAGTAGAAGAATCCCAAAACTATAAACATCAGAAGCTTGGGATATAGTATGAGTGCTCTTGACTTCTGGCGCATAACACCGTGCGTTTGGCATGAATGTTGTTGGAATCATGTTTGCCAAGCCAAGATCAGATACATATCCGTAATGTTGTGAGTTTAGGAATATATTTGACGCTTTTATGTTTCCATGGACCAACTTCCCACCACTTTGAGAGTGAATGTAACTAATTCCCTTTGCTGCACCAATTGCAATTCTTAGTCGTGTTTCCCAGTCCACACGAGCACCATATTTACCATTGTTTCCTGGAATGTGAAGTTTGATCAGATCATATTCATAAATCATGGGGCTCAATTGGTTGAAGACCGTAAGACTGAGTTTAGTTAGTGTATATGATGAAGTTGGAAGAGCGCTCTTAAGACTAAGTGGAGCAAATTTATTTGTCCACGAACCTGCATCTAAAACATTTGTCTACTAAGTAGTAAATCTTCATGAGGAATTGGATAAACTAGCTCCCACAAATTCAAAATAGATCACTGTTATAACTATGAATTCAAACCTGATCTTTGTATCCATATTTTCTGTATTCAGAATCTATTTGGTCAGATAACAACGATTTGTCATTATATATCGACAAAACCACAATGATGTGGATACATCACCCAAAATTATGCTAATGAACAAACCCAATATTATGCTAATGAAAAAGTTTGATGTAAACTCCGATGATATTTAGATGAGAAAGAACGAAAAACTAAAATGAAAGTGCACATATGTCAGCAAATGTAACTGCATAAGCATATCTAACTTCACATGCCATATTTCTTCATAAAAAGGAAGAAGAATATAATTCTGTCCATAGCAACAGAGTTAACTTACCATGCAACAACTCAGACATGCTCCCAGTACTGTGACGATCATACAACACGAGCTTTTCCTCTGCGGAAGTATAGTAAGCCCTCAATGGAGCCACATTTGGGTGCCTGACATCTCCAACGGCCTCCATGCGTCGCTTGAAATCCTGCTCTGTAATATTAAACAACTTGAGTCTCTTCACTATAACAGTCATCCCATCATCCAGTTTAGCCGAGTAAACACTCCCGAAAGTTCCTTTCCCCAGCACTTCCGCGGGGGCAAGGAACAAATCGTCAAGGCCAAAATCAGGCCAAACACCATCAGTGAAAGCCAGTCCTGGGTTCCTCGACTTGGCAACAAAGAATTGCTGAACTGAAGAGGAACTTCCGGCAACTGAAACGTCGATGGACACACCGTCAAGGGCAAAACTCGAACGAGAACTAGAACCGAGATCCGATGCATCAGACAGAACACTGGGGCTCCTGGAATGAGCATGAAAAAGTTCCCAAAGTCGCTCTTTCCGCAAAACAGCGGCCACCAGCCTCTCCCAGTTATCATGTGTCCTAAGCATCTTCTTTGGAGCCTGAGCTCCAAAAATGCAAAATATGCCCTCACAAACTACATGCTAATTTATTGAAACAGTATCATGAAAATTTCTTTATGTTCAGAATACTTAAATACTTAAATTATTCAATTTCTTTGATCAGCACACTTAAATACTTAAATTATAGTGACTTTGACAGGTGGTAAAGCATGAAATATGATTGGGCTCACGCTTTTGGCCATTTTCGATCTTAAGTCAACCTTGTTATAGTTAAAGGAACAGTCTCAGTTGCCCGAAAACGAAAAGTCTACGAATCTATTCTTTATTCTCTTCATTTTGTACCTGGACACACAATTCAAAATCAGCCATCTCTCAGTTAGGTAAAATATATGTTGTTTAATTTACGGATATATCACTCAGACCCTTAGGTTTGGCCTAATATTGAAAGCATCTTCTAACATATTATCTAAGTGCAGAAAATCTTCATACTAATTGAAAAGCCTAAAAAGCATTATACTACGAGTACTCTCAACTTATAACAGACTCTATGATCGACGAACCCATGCAGAAGAGCTAGTTACTTGGCAACAGTCCATGTATACTTTCGAAATCAACTGCACTTAAGGCTTCATTGCCATCTCACATGTTGTTATAGCTGAGTATGTAAATGCTACTTGTATCTTATGATGATTGAGACAGGAAAGCTTGTGAGTTGCGTAGCTTTATGATGAAGTCGGTACCTTCAATTTTGCGGAAATTCACATGCAGACAAACGACGATGCAGATTCAAGAAGTAGAAGCAGCTTCTTACAATAGAAAAGATCTTCATGATCCATGAATATATACATACATACATATATAGCGCACATCAGAATAAAGACTTCAAAGTCTACTATAAACATATACGTCGCCTATTTTAGATCAAACGAGCACAAGAGCTAATACAGGGATATCCTGGACGAAAACATCTGAGATGGGATTTATTTTCGTAAACAAAAGGACCAACATCTGAATTACTAAACATACAACAGAAGAGTTGAAATTTCAATAACACGGTGCAAATTTCAGCTTAAAAGAGGACTTTTTCACTCTCACTAATTTCCTCCAGCCTCGTCACAACCTCAGCCATATCAGGTCGGCTTTCAGGGTCCTTAGCAACACACGCCAATGCTATTTGCAAGACTTGCACGATCGCCTCCTCCACGTTTTCGTACCTCAAAATCTCTAAATCAATCACTTCAGCAGTCCACTCCTCACGAATAACAGATGTAATCCACCTTACAAGGGAGACTCTCTCATCGTTGTAAATGGTGTGTCGAGGTGACTTTCCAGACACAAGTTCAAGTAACACAACTCCAAAGCTGTAAACATCAGAAGCCTGGGAAACGAACTTGGTGTCTATGACTTCTGGGGCACAGTCTCCTTCATTCCACATAACTAAAGATCCGATTGGCCTTGTCAAGTTTGCCAATCCCACATCAGAAACGACAGCATTTCGCTGTTCGTTGAGGAAGATGTTTGAAGTTCTTATATTTCCATGCACAAGCTTTCCGTCATTTCTAGTGTGGATGTGAGCAATCCCTTTGGCTGCACCCACAGCAATTTGTAGTCTGGTTTTCCAGTCTATATGTATTCCAGAACCTCGGTCACCTGAAAATTTTGAAAAAAGTGCATTAGATATTTGCTGAAGTAAGCTGATCTTAGTAAATTTTTTGTAAGTTCTGTGCTTTAGCTACTTAGCTACTGATGTCTCTTCTGTGCTTTATAAGAATATCTACAAATACTTGGCTAGTGACTTCATGTTCCCCAATCACAAGCACGATGTTATGCGAAAATCTAAGGCTATCAAATCACGAAAATGTTCGAAGAAGGGGCCCTCAGTGATCCCATACGATTGACAGAAAATTCAAAGGGACCGATGCATTAATACCTCATACATATTCCACTACACTTGCATATATATGTAGCGATTATTGAGGTTTGATAAAGAGTACTATTATAACTAGGTTTATAAACTTTCTTCTGTAATTGCAGTTGCAACTTAACAAATTTGACCATCGCAGATCTTATTACCAGGGAGAGGAAGGAGTATGATCAATAACTTGTCAATCGTAAAACACCGTTTGCTGAACTTTAGTTGTTGAAATAAGGGTTCATTCCAAATACAAAAAATAGAAAAGAACAAGTTGGGAGAGTCTCTATAGATGTAACGTTTTACATACCGTGTAACATTGTAGATACACTGCCCTGGTTGTAGTAATCATACACCAAGAGCTTTTCATCTTTGGAATAGTAGTAAGCCCTTAGTTCAGCAACATTTTGGTTCCTCATTCTTCCAATGTTCTCCATATGCTGCTGAAAATCTTTACTTGCCACAATCACATCCCTCAATCTCTTCACTGTAACTACGTTTCCAATTTCAAGTATCGCTTTATATGAAGTTCCAAATGTCCCCTTCCCAAGTACCTCAGCAGAAGCGCTGAATAAATCTTTTTGGTCAAACGTGTTCATACCATACCCAAAAAATTCTAATTTGTTCATTTCTGTTTCTGTAGAAACTTGAGTGATAGTATCTTGATTTCCAATAATCATATGGATCTCCTCTATCATCTTAACGACTGCAGACATTTTAGGCCTCTTTTTTGGGGATTTTGCTACACAAATTAGTCCAATTTTCAACAAGCTCAAAATCTCTTCCCTTATTGCGGGATTCAACGATAAATCTCTGTCAAATACTTTAATATACCATTCCTTACGATTAACTGAATTAACTAACTTTACCAGGTCAACAGCCTCACGACCACTTGGGGTTTGTACAGGGGATTTTCGAGTAAGAAGTTCAAGTAGCAGAATCCCAAAACTATAGACATCAGAAGCTTGGGATACATTCTGACTGCTCTTGACTTCTGGCGCATAACACCGTGCAGTTGGCATGAATGTTGTTGGAATCATGTTTGCCATGCCAAGATCAGATACATAGCCATACTGATGTGAGTTCAGAAATATATTTGATGCTTTTATGTTGCCATGGACCAACTTCCCACCACTTTGTGTGTGAATGTGACTAATACCCCTCGCTGCACCAATAGCAATTCTTAGTCGTGTTACCCAGTCCACACGAGCACCATGTTTGCCATTTTCTCCTGGAAACAAATTTCAGTAGATCATAATAATATAACACATCACACAATTGGTTGGAGAATGTTGTGTTGAGTTTAGCAAATGCACTTTACCATGAACCTGCACCTAAATCTAAAGTAGTAATTCTTATATGAGGAATTGGACAAATTAGCTCCCACAAATTCAAAATCGATCAGTGTGATAAGGCAGAGTTTTAAACCTTTCTGTCAAACAATCCTTTGTTGTGTCTCTGTGCTCAGTATTCCGAGTACATTTGATCAGATAATATTGGTTTGTCCTTCGTATTGAATACAAAGGCACAATGAGAGAGAAACATAATCCAGCATTATGCTAAATGAACAAGTTTGAATTACTGCAATGATATTTAGATAATAAAGAACGAAAAACTATATGAAAGTGCACATAATTCAGGAAAGGTAAACAGCATAAGCATCTTACTTCACACACGATATTTCTTCAGTTTTCATAAGAAGAAAGACTATAATTTTGTATTGATAGCACTGAGTAAACATACCGTGTAACACCTCAAACATGCTCCCGCTACTGTGATGATCATACAACACGAGCTTTTCCTCTACAGAAGAATAGTAAGCCCTCAATGGAGCCACGTTTGGGTGCCTGACATTTCCAACGGCCTCCATGCGTCTCTTGAAATCCTGTTCTGTAATACCAAACCACTTCAGTCTCTTCACTATAATAGTCACACCAGTATCCAGTTTAGCTGAGAAAACACTCCCAAACGTTCCTTTTCCCAGCGCCTCTGCTGAACTAAGGAATAAATCTTCAACGCCAAAGTCAGGCCAAACACCATCTGTGAAAACCAGTCCTGGACTCCTCGACTTGGCAACAAAGGGTGGATGTTGTTGCTCAACTAAAGAGGAACGTCCGGCAACTGAGAAGTCGATAGACACATCGTCCAGGGCAAAATTCGATCGGGAACTAGAACTGAGATCAGACGCGTCGGACAGAACGCTGGGGCTCCTGGAGTGAGCATGAAAAAGTTCCCAAAGCTGCTCTCTTCGCAGAACTGCAGCCACCAGCCTCTCCCAGTTGTCTTGTGTACTAGGCATCTTCTTCTGACCCTGAGCTCCAAAAAATGCAAAAATATAAAGAATAAAGTCCACAAAAACAACATGCTTTATTGAAACAGTATCATGAAAATTTCTATTAATTTGTTCATCATACTTAAATACTAAATATACAACTTGCCATTGACTTGGCTGGAGGTCTATATGAGTTTCTGTAAATAAATGCAGGATGCATATGTAAGTAATTTCTAGGAAAGATGTGAATGTTTGCATAAACTAATTTTTTTCTTAAGTATACTAAAATTTAAGTGGTCTATTTGTGAAGAGTTGATTAAAGAAGCAGACACTTGTTCGTCATCATAACGGTTTTCTTAATCAAACCAATTAAGCAAATGAAGAAAAATGATTACAGGCTATATATTTTTAGTATAATTGTCATTGTTCCTTGCCCAATTACGAAGCAGAGCCCGTTGAGAGGCATATATTATTGTTGTTGCATTCTGCATGTAAATATAACGATCTTGGATTTCATACATTTACCAAATTATAACCAACAAATCAAGAGATCTTCACTTTGCTTTCTGTGTGATACCTTTTACTACTAGTTTATTTTGCCACTTATGATGGGAGAAACAAGAACGTTGTTTCTTAAGTTACACTAAAATCGTGTTTTACTCTATAAAAAAAGCCTTGTATATTATATTTTTTCAGTCCTTTATTAGTTCGGGCCCCCTTGTATATAAGGGCCTAAAACAAGCCTCTAGACAATGGTACAACAAACTTACATCTTGTCTCTTAGCTTTTGGTTATTCACAAACTGTTTCTGACTGTTCATTATTCATTAAGCATTCTCACACATCTTTTACTGCTTTATGCATATATGTTGATGGTATTATTGTGGCTGGTAATGACAATTCTGAAATCAACAAACTCAAAAGTCATTTACATGAAAAACTAATAATAGAAGGCCTGTGTTATAGAATAAAACACGATTTTAGTAAATTGAAAATGGCCCTTATATACAAGGGGGCCCGAACTAATAATACAAGAAATAAAGGGCTGAAAAAGTAAACATACAAGGCGTGTTTTCTAGAATAAAACGCGATTTTAGTGTAACTTAAGATCATTTTTTGAAACTAACAAAATGGAAAGACAACCGATGTTGTACAAGTGTCCGATGAAAAACGTAATTTGGTATAAAAATTGATCGTTTTTATTAAGGGCTAAATGCATCAAACCTCCTAACTTATGGTCCACGTGCGATTTCTCCCCCAACTTATGAAAAATTACAAAATACCTCCCAACTTATGGAAAAATTTGCGAAGTGTCTTGTAAGACCAAATCTAATTACAAAAATGTAGAAATATGTCCAAATTGAATGATTCATCGACAAATCAGGGAGTAATTTGCATAGTTTTTAAAAGATTGTAAGGTATTTTGTGACTTTTTGTAAGTGAGGAGCAAATCGCACAAAGACAATAAGGTGATGATTCAATGCATTTTACCCTTTATTTAAATGGTGAAATATACCATCCGTGATATATTTAATTTAAAAAGATCACGCCACATCTTATATTATTAAGTACATTGGTGTATTTTCCCTAAACAAATCTCATAATTATTTCCAATGTTCTCTATGGAAATTCTATGGTTTTCCAATTTTATATCACTTTGCAACTTTGGACTTAAAATATATTTTTATAATTATTTTATTAGTTATTATATGTTAAACCAAATGTTATGACTTAAGAGCCTTAGTAGTATTTCTTTTCTCGAAAGACAACTTATTAAACCGTTATGATATCAAGAAGCTGAGATTTACCGGAGGATAAGGCAAAAAATCTTGCATTTCATGAGCAAATCAAACATATAGAGATCACTTGTAATTTTGTTAGTGAAAAAGTGTAGCATAATTGATTTCTATAAAATATGTGAAGAATGGAGAATAATTAGGAGATCTTTTTACAAAGGCTCTAAATGAGAGTCGAATTGATTATCTACCTAACAAGTTGAACATGATAAATATATATGCTCCAATTCGAGGGGAAGTATTAGATAACATACTTTTAAATTAGTTTGGAATATCAGGCGGAAAAGTGTTAGTTACAAATGTTAGGTAATAGCACTATGTGGCAATGTAAGGTAAAAAAGTGTACGGTGTTATGTAAAAAGGTATGAATGAATTGCTGGGTATTAAATAGTTAGGATTAGGCCTATCCTATCTTCATAAATTAATATCATATTGCAAGGGAAAGTACACCATTTTCCTCTTCTTCTCAAACTACAATGGATACCATGATTAAATATACATTAATAGTTTTCGTTCTTTTTTCGACTAGTTTTCCCGGAGGAAATGGTTGCTTCTTTAGCGCTCCCTATCACGTTCACATTCGAAATACTCTTCCTCCAGGAACCCAGCTATTGGAATTGCGTTGTGAATCTAAAGATGACAATCTTGGATATCACACACTTGGTGTAAGTCAAGAATACAGCTTTAAATTTTGTAAGATGCCTTTTAGTACTCTTTTTCATTGTCGAATTCGATGGGAGGGCAAGGACATTCGGTTTGATGCTTACAACGCAAAATGGTCTTTAGCAACATGTCCCTCGGGTAACAGTGATGGTAGAGGTGGAATATGCAATTATGAGGTGAAAACTGATGGCATTTATAGGAATGGAAAATTTTACCATCCGTGGGGTTATAAAGAAAACGATGTTGCACTATAAGAAAACAAACTCATATACATCTTATCTACAAATTATTAGTTTAATAGTTTTTTTTATCAAATTGCCCATATATACATTGAAGATTTTCTCCATGTACTCGACAATCTCAGCATTCGTGAACCTCCCGCTTCGACAGTAGGAGTGTATTAAATGATAATAAGATTCCTTATTATTAGCTTACGAAGATATTGTAAATATTCTTGATGTATATGCGTAGGTAGTTTTTGTATTAGGTTTATTGTAATTATATATGTAACTTTGTATTAGAATACAAAGAATTGTATTCTTACGTTTTTATTTGTTTAAAACTTTTATTTTAGTATCATGAAGTGCAACTCTGTAACTATCGATCCCACAAAATGACTATTGGATGCTGAATGCTGAAGAAAACCATCATAATCCTAATTGGACAAATCAATAGTTTTAATTAACAAATTCGTATAAACATAGAGAAGATCAATAATGATTTAGGGTATTCAGGATGTAAATCATATTATCCCTATACGTTACGGGTGTAAAGAGAATTGTATAGAATATTTTGGAAGCAAAATTAGACAGAAGACTTACATTGACAGCATTGTACAATAGGGGACTAAAATTTACAATTTTCACATTTTTTTTAAGGTGGAAAATTTCTCCTGCAACACCACCAGCTCATCCGTCGACCTTTACATATGTAATGAAGAAAGGTGCTTTCATAGGAATTGCAACACCAATTGTTATATGAATTCTGCAATAAAACGTTATAAATCAACAATGATTAACTTTATTCAATGGAATAATGACAAGATGGGATTGTATCATCAGTTAGTGGATTTTGTCTTTTTTTTTTTTTTTTTTTCTTTTAAACTATCAGTTTGTGGATTTCATTATTAGACAACTAATCTGTTTATGATAGAAGATATTATGTATCATCACAGCAAGTAAATGTTTATTGCTACGTGTGCGAATCAGTGTTATAAAGATTAGGCAGAAATGCAATTTTTGCCCACTAAGTTTAGCCATTTTTCACTTTGCCCTCTAACTTTTTGGATCGTGGTTTTGTCCTGTATGTTCTGATTTTCGCTGCAAAATATGCACAATCGGGCTCAAAACAGACTTTTTGCCTATGCGGACGCCAAGATGTCAAATTACTTATACAAGTCATGTAAAAATGTTTTGCCACGTGGATTTTTTCACACCAAAAAACGTTTTTTTCTCAAAAGTTACAGGGCATTTGTGCAATTTTGCTTACAAAACATAAAAAAAAATTCAAAAAAATTATAGAGAAATTACGCAAACCACCCCTCATGTTTGAGAAATTACACAAATCACCGCTCTAAACAATTTCTGTTAATAAACCCTATTAGATGTAAAATTCATTAATGTCCTTGTAGAAAAACAGTAACACCACCCCCTCATTCTTATATATTTTTTTAAAAAGAATTAAAACTCTAAATTTTCAGATCATGAAATTTATATTAAATGAAAATTAGGAAAAAAGTTAAGTAGAATTTAATATTTTAAAATAAGTAAATAGAATTAGGATTAAAAACTGAAATTGCATCACCGTCTTCATCATTCACCCCTCGCACGCCAAACCCTAGCCACCATCTCCAGTGTGTGCCTTCGCCTCCTTCTCTCGTCCGGAAGTAGGTTGGGAATCCTGGCAGTAGGTAACACAAGCTTTTTTTCAAACCCCATTTTATGAATAATATGGTGGTGGAGGAGGACACTGGCACAAGCGCTCGGCTCGGAACCAGGATTCGGAGGTGTTGGGCCTTAATACACTGCCAGTAGGCCTGGATGATGTTGGGTGTGGGGAACGAGGTGTATTTAGGGAAGACGAAGGAGGTTCTAATCATTTTCTTATCTTAGTTTACTGATTCAATTTATTTTTATACAATAACGAGAAAATGAAATAATTGATCTTTAGTTAACTTGTCAATAAATCCTGTAAAATACAAAAAATCATTTTCTTATTTAGATTTCAAGTTATCAATAAATTCAGTAAAAGACATTTCTTTCCAAATTTATTATTTAGAATTTCATATCTTTGCCTGCGGAGCCTCTGCCTTCGGAAATGCATCCAAATTTGTCGAAATTTCAAATTTAATTTTGTATAACTTTTACTAAATTTAATTAAGAAATAATATGTGAAATTTCGAAAAGAAAAATATAATTCTAAATCTGAAATTTCAGAATACATAAATTAAACTTTAATTTTTAATACAGGGATATTAATGGAATATTACTACATTTCTTAGAATTTATTAACAAAAACTATTTAGGTCTCTTTTTGGGGGATTTTGCCACACAAATTAATCGTACTTTAGACATAATTACAACCTATTCTGTCGTGGCGGGATCGAACAGCAAATCTCCATCAAACACTTCATTATTCAATTCATTACGGTTAACTGAACTAACCAAACTGACCAGGTCAACAGCTTCACGACCACTTGATAATTGTAACTAGTTCAAGAAGCAGAATCCCAAAACCATAGATATCAGAAGCTTGGGAGACATTCTGAGTGCTCTTGACTTCGGGTGCATAACACCTAGTAGTCGCCATGAATATTGTTAGAATCATGTTGTCCATGATTGGATACACATCTGTAGCCTTCTGAATGTAGAAATATATTTGGTGCTTTTATGTTACCATGGACCAACTTCCCACCATTTTGTGTGTGAACGTGACGAATACCCCTTGTTGCACCAAGTGCAATACTTAGCCGTGTTCTCCATTACAGGAGGGTGATGAAATCAGGTTCTCCTAGAAGCGTGGAGATGCATCAGATAAAATATTGGGTGGTGCACATTGTGTTGTTGCTGAACCAGCATCACTTTAATAACTTAAATTCCATATTTTCAACAAAAGAGACTGGAGTAAAATAGAATCCACAACCTGTCTTTAAATTCAAAAAAGAGCTTGCCTTTAGGGCTCAGTTTCTTGCTGGACTTACATAAATACATAATCCAATGTTATGCTTATTCACAAGTTTGGCATAACCTAGACTGCTAGACCAATTGATGATGTTTAGTTATTAAGATACAACGGAAATGCATAAAACCCCTTTGTGGTTTTAAAAACATGCACAAAACTCCCTTGTGATTTCTTAAACTCTGAATACAATCCTTAGACTTGCACAAAACCCCCTTGTGGTTCATGAAAAGAGGATTTTGTGCAGAGATTTTGGACATTTAACAAACCACAAGCGGATTTTAGGTTGATTCCCCAGATATTAAAGAACAAAAACGTAAAAGTGACTTTTTTCAACTTTAACATTCGAAAAGTTATTGCATAAGCATCTAACTTCATAGTATACCATATATTTTTTCACAAAACAAAATGAAAATTCCAACCTTAGCCACAGAATTAACATACCATGCAACAAATCTGACACAGTTCCACTATTGTGATGATCATATAGTATGAACTTCTCCTCTATGGAAGTATAGTAAGCCCTCAATGCAACCACGTTTAGGTGCCTACATCTCCAACACCCTCCATGTGTCGCTTGAAATCTTGTTCTGTGATACCAAACAACTTCAATCTCTTTTATACAACAGTCTTCCCATTATCCAGCTTAGTAGCATAAACTCTCTCGAACGTTCCTTCCTCCATCACCTCAGGTGAAGCACGCAACCAACTCCTCAAGGCCAGAATCACACCAAACACCATCAATGAAAACAAGATCTGGATTTCTTAACTTGGCAATGTCGGATTCAGGTTGGTTGTGATACAGAGAGGAACTCTCGGGAGAATTCAAAGGGAAACTAGAACTGAGATCAGATGCATCAGCAAAATGTTGGGGCTCCTGAAGTAAGCATGACAAAGTTCCTATAGCTCCTCTCTCTGCAGAACAGCGGCCACCAGCTTCTCCCACGCCAATTGTCATGTGCCCTCAACATCTCTTACCGCGCTTGAGCTCTGGGAAATGCAAATAATCTCGATATGGTAAGAAGTTGATTAGATCTCTAAACCCTTCACAAAAACATGCCTTATTGAATCTTTCACGCGGAAATCTCTAATATACTATGCTCAGTATTCAAAATAAAACAACTCTGCATTGACTTTACACGAAGTTTCTACTAATTTTCCGTAAACGACAGCAGGACGACCACAAAAGTTAAATCTAGAAATCCTTTTCGTTCACTTAATATAAAAAAGATGAAGCAGCCAATTGCCTGGTGCATCATCGGTCATCACAACATATTCTCATCGTATGTTTTCTTCAATATTCTATTACTATGCTACTAAACCAATTTCAGCATATAATATGCACATAAAAGTTAAAACTAAGAAATCTGATGAAAAAGGATGCGTAGGCATATATTTGTCATTGTTCCTTGAGAAATCGGAAATGTCCATCACTTTCCGATTGCGTTACTAAGCTGCAGACAAAGTGTTTGATGAAATGTTGAACAAGAGAGCAGAGAGGATTCGAGACAGTTGCTCTGCCTCCAGAGAATTACTATTCAGCTAATAAAATGAAGGGACAATTGCGTTGAACTCTTTTAACTATGAGAGGTTTATAACAAAGTGGGTTTCAAATCTATAAAATATACGAATTGTCTTTTCCTGATCTATTAAAGAATGTGTGAATTGCTGCTCCCTGAGTTTTCGATCAACCGTTTATTTCTGGACATGTTTCTTCATTTTTTGTCCATTAGCTTTGGCATCGGAGCAATCAACACATCTTTCAACTAGTTAAAAGCACTTTGTTGAACTCTTTGGTATATACTCCGTAGTTTGAGGGTTTAACGTAATAGAGCCATTGTAGCTCACAAATATTAGAAGCAATTAAGCAATTATATTATTTATATCTTAAACGTCGTTTGTAATTATGTAAGTGTTAGGATGATCGGTTGTAACATTTAAAAATCAAAATGAGTAATTTGCTTATTTTCGTTGATGAGTTAAATGCAAAAACTACCTCTGTGTAATCTCTAATTGGCAAAAATCCCCTATGTAATTTTAATTGGCAAAAACACCCTGTGTTATTTAGTAAATGGTAAAAAACCCCTAAAGCCCAAATTTGCAACACGCCCGCCTTGTGTGCATGTAGAATAAAAAATTTGGGTTCGAAAATACACTTATGCCCTCGATTTTGATTCCAAAGGAATATTAAGAAAACTAAAAACAATAACAAAAAACCCCAAAAGGAAAAAGTAAAATTACAAACACCACCGCCGCCCTCTCCCCTCCTCCCGCCAAAGAGGTGTCGTCACAACAGCTGTCGGGGACATAACGACTGCGAGGAAACCTTAGAAATCGTTGTCACGTTCCGGCGGCAGATCTCGGGAATGGCAGTAAAAGATGGTGATAGAGTGATTAAAAATCTTAGAAGCCGGTGATTAAAAACCAAGCCAGGCGTGAGATGGGGTATGAGGGAGTGGAGTGAAGAAGACGACGCGTTTTTTGTTTTTTTTTTTTATTCTTTCTATAGTTTTTTTTATTTAATTTGGAAAAGGATTTGAGACTATTTATGAAATTTACAATTCAATTAAAATGTTTCTAGTATTTCAAGATAAATTATAATCATGAATGGTTTTTTAATTTACTGTGTTTCTTTTCATATTTTTCTTAAAAAAAAATTAGATAATAAAAAGATTTTAGTTTAAAAAACTTATAATTAAAACTTCAAAGTAAATTGGTGAGTATTACCAGGATAAAAATGTCATTTTCCATCTGTTCAAGTTTGAGAGTGTGAATGGTTTTTTAGGCTAAAAAAGACAATGATACGCTTTATATCTCAAAATATTATGTAAATTTTTGGTTTAATACTTTAACTTGTTAAAAAGATGCAAAAAGTAAAACTAAAATTTAAAAATAAGTAATGATTTTGCAATATGTATGTTTTATAATATTTTTCATACTATTACTTATAATCTTTTGAAGAGAGGTTATAATCAAGTTCGACATTGCAGAAAATAAAATATTGGAAATAACAAGGGTATTTCGGTCATTAAGTATAACAAAATACATAAAACATTTACAGAGAGGTGGTGAGTCAATTTTTAAACTCACGGGGAGGTAATTTGCCTATTTATTTTTTCATATGGAGGTAATTTACCAATTTAACATAACACAGGGAGGTAAAAATCCTAGAACATGTAACCTAGTACGATGATCGGGTGAAGATGGACTTAGGAATATATATAAAGAATCTCTACAACCGAATATTTCCATTAAACAACGCAAACATACAATCTCCCGCGATTCAACCGACATGTAGAAAGAAGAAAAAAAACAGCACATAAAATCATTAATTATTTCATATGTAAATCCAAATATATTGTAAAGTTCTTTCAGGTAGTGCAGCATTTTGAATTGGAAAAGACTAAAAAGAATTGTAATATATAATGTGACTACTCTTAACGTATCAATAATGAATACTTTAATTACTTGGAAATGGTCCATCGTTTCCAAATCCATCGATCTAAACGCATCATCCTGAAAGATTTCTTTCTGCCATTCAGTGTTGTTTTCCCTTTCTGGATCTCTGTTGACGTTCCTCGTCCCGATAGATTTGAGTTGGATATATTTGAACTTGAACTAGAAGTACTAATCCCTGGATTTGAGTTAGAGAGATTTGAACTCAAACTAGAACTTGCTGCAGGAGGAGCCTCAGGAATCAGACTACCAGCATCAGAACCGGTACCTGATGAAGTGGCAGAACCGGTGCTTGGGGTCCTAGAGTGATCGTGGAAGAGTCGCAAAAGTTCGTCTCTTCGCAAGGTGGCTTGGACCAGCCTCCCCCAATTGTCGTACACTCTCGTCATCTGCGCTTAAACCTTCGTTGCTACTTCCACTTTTCTTGATAATTGAGGTTAGTAAAGTTTGTGAGTTGTGGAGCTTTATGATGAATTTTGTACCACTGTTTTCGTGGAAATTTCTTTGCAGATTGGAACATTAATTATTATACAGGTTAGTGTTTGAAACTGGAGGTCACCGACGCAACCAATGAAACCAACTTCTTACAAAAGACAACGTTTTAATATAAATGCCTTTTTGTGAGCATAGTGTTCTTTTAGTCTCTTACCCACCCCCACCAGAGGACATGGGAGTAAAAGACTTTGTAATCTAATAACCACTAAAGTCTGATATTATGTGGAAACTTTTGTTTCTGAAATTTATTTTATAAGAAAGTGCATTTCTCAAATTTGCCCCAAAGTATTTTCTTCTTATTTCAATTTTATTCCTAAATACCTAACAAGTGCCAACATCTGAATTTTTAAAAGAACCACAAGAGTTGAACTTCCATTAACATATTTGTAAATTTTTCACTTCGAAAACAAGATGTTCCCAACTCGGCCACCCGGTTCGGAGGGTTGTTAGCCGCCCGTTTCACTCTCACTAACTTCCTCCAGCCTCTGCACTACATCAGCCATAGTAGGTCGCTTCTCAGGGTCACTAGAAACACAATCCATTGCTATTTGCAATACTAGAACCATTGAATCCTCGTCATTTCCATTAGTCGATAACTCTACATCAAACACGTCGATAGTCCACTCCTCACGGATAACATTTCCAACCCACCTTACGAGTGGGATACCCTGGTCTTTGTTTACGGTGCGCCATGGCGACTTTCCAGTGAGAAGTTCAAGCAGCAAAACTCCAAAGCTATACACATCAGAACCTTGGTAAACATTGCTGGTGTCTACGACTTCTGGGGCAAAGTCTCCATCATGCCATATAAGGGAAGATCTGATTGGACTTGTCAAGTTTGCCAATCCCACATCAGAAACAACACCATATTCTTGCTCGTTGAGGAAGATGTTCGAACTTCTTATATTTCCATGCACAAGCTTCCCTCTGTTTCTTGTGTGGATGTGAGCAATTCCCCTTGCTGCACCAATGGCAATTTTTAATCGGGCTTTCCAATCTAAATATACCTTTGTTGAACCTCTATCGCCTGCAAAGTTGAAGAATTAAACATATTCAGGTAGCAATTATTTTCTCCAACTACGGCATATTAAGTTTGGCCATTGCAAATGAAGTTACACGTTGAATGGCCCGTTATCCTTAAGAACAACTACAAACGTTTCGCGATTACCCCATGTTAACTGATCATAAGAACCGTATTATCTGAAACTATTAGACAATAAAATCATGAAAAGATTGCAAAAAAAAAAAAAAAAAAAAAACCAGCAATGCCATTTGATTGCCAGATAATATTTTAAACTTGGAATACATCAGACATAACATATTCAACTAGACACATCTATATGTAGTGATCATTTAGGGAAAAAGGCCTAACAAGAGTTGATAAAATTGTATTTAAACGATGGGCTATAAACTTTATCTCGAGTGCGAGCAATCAAAGTCACGGCAAAGAGCATTTGTTCACTACAAGAAACATGGGCTTCAGAACAGCCCTTTTACAAACAAACAAAAGCCCGTTTGTAAAAATGATTATTACAATGGGGCGCCCCGTTTGTAATAATCATTTAGTATTACAAACGGGCACCCCGTTTGTAATACTAATACTACAAATGAGCGGCCCGTTTCTAAAAGTTCCAAACCTTTAGAAACGGCTCTCCCGTTTCTAAAGGTTTTTAAAAAAAAATTGAAATCCCGCCAAAACCTTTAGAAACGGCTTTCCCGTTTCTAAAAGATTTTCAAAAATTATTAAATTCCACCAAAAGATTTCGAACAATTTTGAAGCATTGCAAAAACCTTTAGAAACGGCTAAAGATTTTCCAACAATTTTTCAGAATTTCACAAATCCTTTTGCCGTTTCTAAAGGTGTTCGCAGATTTTAGAAACTTTTAGAAATGGGTAACATTAAATTAAAACCTTTTGCATAAAACACGGACTAGTTTCCAATAATTTCACAAAAGCACGGACTAACTTGCAATTAATTCACCAAATAGAGGCTAAGTGTAATAATTTTACATAATAGTTACGACATTGCAATTATATCATTAATTATACACAAAACTGTAAATATCTACAAATTGAGAGCGAAACCATAACTATTTGCATAAATCAAAGACTATTTGCATAAACAAAAGACTAAACTCGAATCAATTCCCAAAACAGGGACTAAACTGCAACAATTTCA
Organism: Misopates orontium; assembly: GCA_946800315.1. NCBI lineage: Eukaryota > Viridiplantae > Streptophyta > Magnoliopsida > Lamiales > Plantaginaceae > Misopates > Misopates orontium. The sequence continues at coordinate 26,377,523 of OX326951.1, forward strand.
CAAAATACGGACAACATTGCATATATCTCATAAATGAAAGACTAAGCGATAAGTATATGCAGATTGAGGGCGAAACCATAACTATTTGCATAAATCAAAGACTATTTGCATAAACGAAAGACTAAACTCGAATCAATTCCCAAAACAGGGACTAAACTACAACTATTTACAAACTACGGACAACATTGCATATTTCTCATAAATGAAAGACTAAGCTATAAGTATCTGCAGATTGAGGGCAAAACCATAACTATTTGCATAAATCAAAGACTATTTGCATAAATGAAAGACTAAAGTCGAATCAACTCCCAAAACAGGGACTAAAGTGCAACTATTTTACAAAATACAGACAACATTGTATATGTCTCATAAATGAAAGACTAAGCTATAAGTATATGCACATTCAGCGCAAAACCATAACTATTTGCATAAATGAAAGACTAAACTCGAATCAATTCTCAAAACATGGTCTAAACTGCAACTATTTCACAAAATACGGACAACATTGCATATATCTCATAAATGAAAGCCTAAGCTATAAGTATCTGCAGATTGATGGCAAAACCATAATAGATGTTGCATAAGAACCAGATTAATTAGATTTAATCTTGATTTTTATTACGAATAGATGTTAGTTGAATGCATAACTCCTAATTACATAAAAATTGAACTACGTACATGGAAAACTACTCTTTATTTTTTGTTGAATTAATTAAGAATAGAATTGATAACTCAACATTACATTAGAATTGAACTAATTAAACAATAATAGTCTTAAATTTTAATAAATTAATTAAACTTGTTTGAATGGACAACTCCTAATTAATTACATATATAAGAATCAACTAAATATAACTAATCTTGACTTTTATCAAATTAGTTTTAACTTAATTGAACAAATATTACATAAGAACTAAATTACTTAAATTTAATCTTGATTTTTATTATGAATAGATGTTATTTGAATGCATAACTCCTAATTACATAAGAATCGAACTACGTACATGGAAAACTACTCTTTATTTTTGTTGAATTAATTAAGAATAGATTGATAACTCAACATTACATTAGAATTGAACTAATTAGACAAAAGTAATCTTAAATTTTAATAAATATTGAACTTGTTTGGATAGACAACACCTAATTAATTCTAATTACATATATTATTAGAATCAACTAAATATAACTAATCTTGACTTTTCTCAAATAAGCTTAACTTAATTCAACAAATGTTACATAAGAACCAAATTACTTAGATTTAATCTTGATATTTATCATAGATGTTATTTGAATGAATAACTCATAATTACGTAAGAATAGAACTCCGTACATGGAAAACTACTCTTTATTTTTGTTGATTTAATTAAGAATAGAATTCATAACTCAACATTACATTAGAATTGAAATAATTAGACAAAACTAATTTGAAATTTTGATAAATTAATTGAACTTGTTTGGATAGACAACTCCTAAGTAATTCTAATTACATATATAATTAGAATCAACTTATAAATATAACTAATCTTGACTTTTCTCAAATAAGTTTAACTTAATTGAACAAATATTACATAAGCACCAAATTATTTAGATTCATAATTTCAAAAAACAAATTGTGAAAACCTTTAGAAACGGGGTAGCCGTTTCTAAAGGGTGCCAAAACCTTTAGAAACGACTCTCCCGTTTCTAAAGGTTTTCAAAATTTTAAAAAAACTTTTAGAAACGGGGAAGCCGTTTCTAAAGGTTTCGGCGGGATATTAAAAATTTAAAAAAACTTTTAGAAACGGGCCAGCCGTTTCTAAAAGTTTAGGCGGGATTTTGAAAAATTTCAAAAACTTTTGGAAACGGGGTGCCCGTTTCTAAAAGTTTCAAAAACTTTTAGAAACGTCTCTCCCGTTTCTAATACTTTCACTCCCCCCTATAAATACTCATCCCCCTCTTCATTTTCTCAAGCATCCAACTCATTCATATACACAACTCTCTATCAAATCTCTCCTCTTCCTTTACATTCTTTTTGAATATTTACAAATTATCTCCTCTTCCTTTATGTTCTTTCTAAATAATTTTTTTAATTTCTCAAAAATATTTACATTGTTCTATTATATCATAATTAACACTCATATGTAACTTATACTATATTATATTTGTTATTAAATAAATAATGTAGGTAATTAAGTAATTGACTGTAACATAGACACAATTAAACACCAAATTTATTCTTAATTAATAAATTATTATTGGCAGATTTTCTGCCAATATATTTTTTTAAATAGTATTAGAAACGGGCTCCTCGTTTCTAATAGTGATAAAAAATAAAACAAAATTCGAGAAGTATTAGAAATAGGCTGCCCGTTTCTAATATTTCTCAATTTTTTTTTTCACGGGCCGAGCTGCCCGTTTTTTTAATAGTGTAGGGGTAGTTTAGGTATTTTAGTTTATAAAAACGGGCTGCCCATTTCTATAAATCTATAATCTGGGATTGCCCGTTTGTAAAAATTGTCCATTTTTACAAACGGCTAGCCCGTTTGTAATAAATTTTTTTTTTTACAAACGGGCTAGCAGTTTCTGAAAGTAGAGACGGGAACACGTTCCCGTCTCTAGAGGTCATTACAAACGGTCGTTTTACAAACGACCGTTACAAACGGCCCGCCCGTTTCTATTGTTCAATAGAAACGGACTTTTTCTAAAGCCCTTTTTTTTTGTAGTGGTTCAAACAACTTCATTCGGAATCAAAAAGAAAATAAAAAGAACATGGCAGAAAAGTGGCTCTACATGTAATGATTCACGTACCGTGGAGCAATGTAGATACACTGCCTTGGTTATAATGATCATATATCAAGAGCTTTTCGTTTTCTGAGTAGTAGTATGCCCGTAATTCAATAACATTTTGGTGCCCCATTCCTCCAAGATCCTCCATATGATGCTGAAACTTTTTACCAGTAACAGTCACATCCTTCAATCTCTTCACTGAAATTATGATTTCACTTTCAAGAATCGCCTTATATGAAGTCCCAAATGTCCCCTTTCCATTTACCTCTGCTTCTGCGCTGAAAATATCTACTTGGTCAAACGTGTGATCAGCATACCCAAAAAATACTAGTTTGTTACTTTCTGTTTCTATAAGAACCCGATTCACCAAATTCTGATTTCCTATACTCACCGCACCGATATCCTCCATCATCTTCACTACTGCAGATATTTTGGGCCTTTTCTTGGGAGATTTTGCCACACAAATTAATCCTATTTTCAACAGGCTCACAATCTCTTCCCTTATAGTGGGATTCAACAATAAATCCCTGTCTAACACTTTAATATCCCTTTCCTTACTTTTAACAGAATTAACTAACTTCACCAGGTCAACAGCCTCATGGCCACGTGGTGATTGTACGGGGGATTTTCGAGTAATAAGTTCAAGTAGCAGAATCCCAAAACTATATACGTCAGAAGCTTGAGACACATCCTGGGTGCGTTTGACTTCTGGTGCATAACATCGTGCAGTTGGCAAGAATTTTGTTCGAATCATGCATGCCAAGCCAAATTCAGATACATATCCGTACCTCTTTGAAGTTAGAAATATATTTGACGCTTTTATGTTTCCATGGACCAACTTCCCACCATTCTGTGTGTGAATGTGAGTAATACCCCTTGCTGCACCAATTGCAATTTGTAGGCGTGTTTCCCAGTCCACACGAGTCTGATGCATACCAATTTTTCCTGGAAACGTGTGAAGCTGCATCAGATCACATTCATATTTCACTTTATGCTGTTGCTGAACTTGCTCTTAGAAAACTTAAATCTAGTACTTCTGACAAAAGCAATTGGGTAAACAAATTTGAAACATGTCTTTTTATTTCAAACAGATCTTTCTTATACCACTGAATTCAAACCAGTCTGTCAACTCAGAAGAAGTCTTTGTTTTATCACTTTGCTTAGTGATCCGAATATTTCTTGTTACATACTAAAGACAAAGGCACATGACAGAGATACATCATACATACTCCAGTATTATGCTCATTAACAAGTTTGACATAAATTAGACTAATTGATAATATTTAAACGCGGAGGAACAAAGAATTATAACTGACATGTTGTTGCCACAAAAGCCAGCAAGGTAACTGCATATAAGTATATAGCTAACTTCAGACTATGCCATATTTCTTTAACAAATACAAAAAGAAAGAAAAAACTTTCTAACCATAGCAACAAAGTTAAAATACCATGTAACAATTCAGACACGCTCCCACTAATGTGATGATCATACATCACGAGCCTCTCTCCGTTGGGTGCCGAGTAATCCCTCAATGTATCCACGTTTGGGTGCTCGACCTTCATAATAGCCTCCATATTTTGCTGGAAATCTTGTTCCGTAATACCAAACCGCTTCAGTCTCTTAACTACAACACTCGTACCTTATCCAGTTTAGTAGTGTAAACAGTCCCAAAAGTTCCTTTTTCCGGCACCGATGCTGAATCATGCAGCAATGGATCTTCAAGGTCAAAATAAGGCCAAACACCGTCGATGAAAACCGGACCTGAATTCCTCAACTTGGCAACAGCAGCAGATTCAGGTTCTTTCTTGGTCACATCATCTAAAGGAGAACTTCCACGAAAGCCAGAGCTAAGATCCGATGCTTCGGAGAAAACGCTGGGGCTCCTGGAGTCGGCATGAAAAAGTTCCCAGAGATGTTCTCTGCGCAAAACTGCGGCCACGAGCCTCTCCCAGTTGTCGTTCGACCTATGAGAATGCAGTTAGTTTGATTCCTTACACACTGATTAAGACCATTCTAATATATCAAAGATTCCTTACGCGCGTAAATTTTTCTACATTCCGTACACACTTATTACAATACTTTGCATTGACTTTAGGAAAATGCAAGTTGGCTGTATAAGTCACTTTCGTTGGTTGGATTTATTAACGTTTTGCCCCTTCACGTTTGGGGTGTTTTGCAAAGTACTCCCTAACGTTTCAAAATGAGCACTTTGCCCCCTAACGTTTGTCAAAATGTGCGATTTGCCCCTTGATGCCAAATCGAATGGATGAAAAACATATAGCCACGTGGCAAAAAGTAGATCAAGGACTCGAGGGGCAAATTACAAACATTAGGGGCCAAAGCGCTCTTTTTAAAACGTTAGAAGACACTTCGCAAAACACCTCAAACGATAGGGGGTGATCGCTATTGACCCTTAAGTTAATTAAACTAGCCAAATAGTCGTCCGCCATCGTTTACCATGTTCTCTTTATATGTTTTTAGTTAATTAAACTAGCCAAATAGTCGTCCGCCATCGTTTACCATGTTCTCTTTATATGTTTTTGTTCCACATTAATTAATCTAATTACTATATTGCCAATACTAAAAACTTGGAAAACAAACCACACGACCGAATCATTGTTGAGATTGATTTACTGTAGCCGGGTAACGTCACTCTTAATATTGATAGATGCTTAGTACCACGGATCTGCGACAGTACTGGGAGGTATGGCATGAAAAGATACTACCAAAAGGCAAAAACTGAATTGATGAAATTGCAAAAAAAGATATCAATGTCTCTGTTGTGTTTAATTGATCAATATTATTTAACTATGTGAAATTTTATTGGTTCTTATGCGTTGCTATTAAAAATAAATCTCAAATTTTGGTTATACAGTTAAAAAAAATATATATATTCGTGAAATGTGAACATACTCCCAACGTTCTCAAGAAAAAACGAAAAATGATGCTGACATTCTCATAAGTCATAATGGCTTAGATATTATCTGAAAACTCCTAAAATTAGTTGTCAAGTTCTTTTTAGTATTTAGGGAGTGTTTGTAATAGTTTATAAAAAGAGTTTGTTCACTACTTTTACTTAAAGTCACTTTCATGTGGTGTTTGCAAATGCTTATAAAAGGGGCTTGTTGGCTTTTGCAGTCGCAAAAGCTTCAGTGTTTGGAATACTGACTTTTACTCTTGCTTGTAACAAATATTAAGCCAATACAGTAGACTACTCAAGTAAGCCACTGAAGAAAAAGATGATCTTTATTGCTTGTGAAGAGAACAGAAGAACTAATGAAGAAAAAGCTCTGTAACTACTAAGCTAGTTACATCAATATATAATAGAAACACTCCTCAAATATCTCAACTAAAAGAACCACGTTCTCCTGAACTTATTCAACTAACAAGGACTGCAAAGACTTCTAAATAGCTGAAAATAAACAAACTTAGACTTATTCAACATTCTCCTGAAAAATAGGAATAGCAATAAGTTTTCACTAAGTTTCAACACTCCCCCTTAGTGCAAACTTACGATCCATGATACCAAGGGCACTTCGAAACTTCTCATACTTTGCTTTGGCCAGAGCTTTCGTAAATATATCAGCTACTTGATCTTCGCTTCGTACTTTCAGCAGCTGAATATCTTGAGTTAGCATTTTTTCTCGAACAAAGTGATAGTGTGTTTCGATATGCTTTGAACGAGCATGAAACACCGGATTCCCAGCAAGTTTGATGGCACTCTCACTGTCGCAATAAATAGGAACTTGACTGTTGAAGACAGAAAATATTTCTTGAATGAGTCTCTTAAGCCAAATACACTCTTGTGTAGCCATAGTAGATGCCACATATTCAGCTTCACAACTTGAAAGAGCAACAGTAGCTTGCTTCTTACTACACCATGTTATTGCAGTTGAACCTGTAGTGAAACAAAAACCAGTAGTGGAGCGTCTATCACTGATGTCACCAGCCCAATCAGCATCTACAAAACCACTCAAATGAAATGGTATTTGTTGTTGATATAACAACCCAAAATTCTGAGTGCCTTTCACATAACGAAGTATCCTTTTTGCTGCAGTTAAATGATCTTCACATGGATTTCCCATAAACTGAGAAACGACACCCACAGAATATGCAATATCAGGCCTTGTGATAGTTAGATAGAATAAACTACCAACAAGTTGTTGAAAAAGTGTAGCATCTTCTAATGGTTTCATGTCTTCTTTAGCTAACTTGAGACAAGGTTCCATGGGAGTTGCCATGGCTTTTGAATCCCCCATATGAAAAAGACTTATCAAGCTTGTTGCATACCCCTTTTGAGAGACAAAATAACCATTTGATTTTTCAACCTCTAAACCAAGAAAAACAACTAGCTTCGCCCAGATTTTTCATTTCAAAACGCATCGATAAAGAATCACAAAGATTTGTTATTTCATCATTGTTATCTCCAACAATAATCATATCATCCACATAAAGAAGAAGCACTGTGAATGTAGTAGTAGTAGTCTTAATGAATAGGCTTGGATCTGCATTTGAAGATTTAAAACCACAAAAATTAAGATATTGAGCAATCTTACCAAACCAAGCACGGGGAGCTTGCTTGAGACCATATAATGCCTTCTTCAGTCGACACACATGATTAGGAAACTCCTTAGAAGTAAAACCATGTGGTTGTTCCATAAAGATATCATATTCTAGCTCCCCGTAGAGAAAAGCATTCTTCACATCTAGTTGCCATAATTTCCAGCCTTTACATGCAGCCAAAGAAATAACAATTCGAACAGTAGTCATCTTAGCAACAGGACTGAACGTCTCTTAGTAATCTAGACCATATTGCTGTGAAAAACCGTGAGCAACAAGTCGGGCTTTATGCCTATCAACTGTACCGTCAGCCTTTTTCTTCAATTTGTAGACCCATTTACAAGTAACTAACTCAACATTCTTTGGTTTTGGAACAAGTTCCCAAGTGTTGTTCTTGTTTAAGGCTGATATTTCCTCAAGCATTGCTTCTTCCCATTCAGATATGCCTTTAGCTTTGTTGTAGGACTTTGGCTAATCTTCACAAGAGTCTCCCGTAAGAAAACATGATAGAACAGAACACTGATTTAAGTGAACTTCATAGTCAGACAAATATCCAGGTTGATTTCTCTGCCTAGATGACTTTCGAGCAACAACCTCAGTTGTTCTTCTTGAATATTTTCTCGCATTTGAGGAATATTTCCAACTCCGCTAGATGTATCATCAGTAAAGAAAGCTCAAGATCAGATTTCTGCCCATTTGCATGATCATGATATGAAGATACTTCATCGAACACCACATCACGAGAAACAACAACTTTATTTGTTTCTGGATTCATACATCTCCAACCTTTCCTGTGAATATCATAACCAACAAATATGCAACGCTTTGCCCTTGGGTCAAGTTTAGTCCGATTACTTTTTGATACGTGGACATAACAAATTGAGCCAAATACTCTAAACTAACTCACATCAGGTCTAGAATGATACAAAATTTCAAAAGGGGATAATTATGTACCTGGCCAGGGTGGTAAGCGATTTATGACATGACACGCAGATTGAATAGCTGCTGCCCACAACTTTCTTGAAAGGTTCTTTGCATGCAACCATGACAAACACACGGCTGTTAGATGTGCTAACTTACGCTCAACAACCCCATTTTGTTGCGGGGTTTCCGGACAAGTCATTTGGCGTTGAATTCCATGTTCCTTACAATATTCAAAAAATTGATCTGACATGTATTCTCCGCCGTTATCCGTGCGCAAACACTGAATTTTCTGCCCAAATTCTTTCTCTACATGCTGCTTGAACTGTACAAATTTAGAGAAAGCTTCTGATTTATGTTCCAAAAAATATACCCAACTAAACCGTGAAAAATCATCTACAATAACCATCACATAGTGATAGCCAGTATAACTAGAAGTTCTTGTCGGTCCCATAATATCAGAGTGGACTAACTGAAGCACAGCGGATGCTTTAGTCTTTGAATTTTGAAAAGGGAGACGATGAGACTTTCCATATTGACAACCAGAACAGACCACGTCATGATGAATTTCTTTAAAGATAGGAACTCCATTCAATTGTTTATGTGTAGAGATTTTCTGCAATAACTGATAACCTACATGGCCAACCGAGCATGCCATAGAGTTGCACTAGAATTCTGACTTGTTTTCTCAACATACACATCATTAGCAGATAAGACATATAATGACTCTTTCCTTTTCCCAGTAAATAGTACATCAGTAGATACGTGTTGTACATTAGAAAGAATTTGCACATTATTAGGACCAAAGAGCACATACCTCCCAAAATTCAACAATTTGAGAAACAGAGGCAAGATTCTTCTTTAATCCTGGAACATGATAAACATCATCTAAAGATACTTCATTGCCATTTGAAGTTTCTTTCTTGATATCAAAGTATCCTTCTTTCATGACAGGATATAGAGAATTATCAGCTGTCATTATAGACTTTCTCCCATTATGAGTGCGAATAACGGAAAGTAAAGAAGAATTTCCTGTTGCGTGGTGAGAACAACCCGAATCAACATCCATTCACTGTTGTAGTCTATGGAAGTGTTTGCAGTGTCAATCTTGGGAACAATTGATGACTCTTTAGACAATTGATCATTAGCGTCAATTGATAAGCAATGCTCCCACTCTGGTTGTGCAGAATCACCTTGTTCATGTGCAATATTTGCTCCTGTTTCAGCCAAATTAACTCGACAATTTGGCTTAATATGACCTGGTTTTCCACATCGATTGCAAGCCACATTCACTCGACAATTTCGCTTTATATGTCCCAGCTTCCCACACCTATAACAACCTTTTGGATTTCCTTCATTTTGCCCCTCACTTTGATTTTCAGAATTTCCCCCAACATTGTTCTTTCTGTCGTCACTTGAAGAATGCTTGGTGGAGTTCTTTTGGCCTCTATCTCTCGTATAAAGTACTTCTTCCATTTGAGAGGTATGTTGTTTGTTGTTGCTGGTCATTTGTTTCATCAAGGCTTCTTGATTAGAAAGTAGATTTTCTAATTCAATAATTGAAGGCTGATTTGGCCACCCTTGTACCGAAGCAATAAACGGCATAAACTCTTTTCGTAATCCACGAATAAGATAACGACGCAAACGAGCTTCACTTATAGGCTCCTCCGTATCCAATTCTGAAATTCCAGCACACAAAGTCTTAATATTCAGAAAATAGTCTGAAATGGAAAGATTACCTTGAGTCATTCCAGCAAGTTCATTCTCCAAAAACTGCAATCGCATTGTATCCCTTTGAGTGAACAGCCGTTCAAGTGTGTCCCACACTTTCTTTGGCGATGATACATCATGAACATGCTCAATATAATCTTTACTGATTGAAGTGCGCAAGGCAAACAAAGCTTTACCACACTTGATCTTTCACTTTCGTCGCAACTCAACATTTCCGGGTGTATCTTCTGGAATTACAGCATCATCACCAGAGATAAGATCCCACAAATCCTGCCCTTGTAAGTAAGCCTCCATGCATAACTTCCAGTAACTATAGTTGTTACCGACTAACTTTTCCACCATCGCATGAGAAGCACCATTTCCACCATTCATCTTCACAGAGTAATTAGATCAAACACTTGGTAGGCAACCAAGCTCTGATACCATGTAACAAATATTAAGCCAATACAGTAGACTACTCAAGTAAACCAATGAAGAAAAAGATGATCTTTATTGCTTGTGAAGAGAACAGAAAAACTAATGAAGAAAAAGCTCTGTAACTACTAAGCTAGTTACATCAATATATAATAGAAACACTCCTCAAATATCTCAACTAAAAGAACCACGTTCTCCTGAACTTATTCAAGGACTGCAAAGACTTCTAAATAGCTGAAAATAAACAAACTTAGACTTATTCAACATTCTCCTGAAAAATAAGAATAGTAGTAAGTTTTCACTAAGTTTCAGGAATAGTAGTAAGTTTTCACTAAGTTTCAACACTGCTTGTCTAAAAAAAGTCAGAAAAAGCACAGGTCGCAAAAGCATGTCTAGGGGTACTTCCCCAACTGCTTTTGGAATTATGTTATTTTTGAAAGGTCTTTAATTAGAAAAGTTACTTTCCATTCACTTTGAAAACACATAATTAATGATTTAAGTAGCTTTTTAAAAAGATTTACAAACACTTCCGACTTTTTATTAAAAGTCACTAAAAGTGGCTTTAAGCAAAAATAACGAACAAACTCATTTTATAGGCATTTGCAAACACCACCTTAACTTTTAGCAAAAGGTTGAGAGCGTTTACAAATCTTTTTAAAAGCTACTAAAAACATTAATGAGGTGTTTGCAAAAATTAATGAGAAGTGATTTTTCCTTTTAAAAACGTTTTAAAAATAGCATATTTTCAAAAGCAGTTTGAGAAGCACCCCTCACCCTAGTTTTGCAGCTTGTGCTTTTTTTTAACTTTTTTTAAGCCAAGAAAAAGCAAAAGTCAGTGTTGCAAATACTAAAAATGTGCTTTTGCGGCTGTAAAAGTCAATAAGCTCCTTTTATAAGCATTTGCAAACACCACCTTAGTATGTGAAAATACAAATTGAAATAAAGTTATAATGTTAGGCGAACATTAACAATTATCCATATAATATCAATGAAATGAGATCGTTAATTAAACTTGTTCAAATTTCAATCAATAAAAATTACACGTAATCGTGAGAGGTGCATAAAACCCCTTTATATTTTTAGAAATTTACATTAATTCTTTCTTTTTTTCCTTGGTGCACAAGATTACCTCGTGTTTTAAAAAATCCTGCACCCGAAATTCCTTTTAACAAAAATAATTACACGCATTAATCAAAGGAATAATTATAGCTAAAGCCCTTGAGATTTGGTGTAATTAGAAAACTCCTAGGAGGCTTGAGAAATTACAATGACACTCCTTGAATTATCGATATAGCACCTTCCAATATTTTGATCTTCAGGGGGAGTAGTGTAATGTTATATAACAAGGATTGTATTTGACATAAAACTTTAGAGAGGTTGGTGATATTATATAAAGTTTTCACAATATTATTTAAAATCTCTAAACAAACTTTTAAAATTATTAAGGTGTCACGTGTTTACATAAATGATCTATTTTGATACAGCTCAAATTCTACAATTATGGGTTTAGGAGTGAGCGACTTGATATTTTGATCTATTTTGGGTATTATTTTTTTTGGATGGTGTTAGATTGACAATTCACACATATTCTACTGACATATATGAAAAATATTCATATGTCGGAACGTAAAGAGAATCTCTATATTATAGATTGTTTTAATTTCTATATACCAATGTTTCAATCCATAAATCATACAAAACAATATATAATTTCTCAGGATCTATACAAATGCTTTAAAAAAGCTGAAAATAATTTATACAGTGAACTTGACAAATACTATTAACTTTTGTTTCCATAAGTTAAAAAACCAAAATATTAAGAAATTTTGATCCATGCTCTACGTTCCACTATGTTTTCAGCTAAAATATGCAAACCAAGTCTCCTGGATTTTCAAACGATCGACGTCAATAGAAATAATCTAGTAAGTCAAATTAGGGATAAAAGCGTTAAACCCCCTATACTATAGGGGGTGTAGCGATTTCCCCCTGAACTTTTTTTTTTGGTAACAAGCCCCCTGTACTATGGATAAATAATCACTTTGCCCCCTGAACTATTGACTGAAAAAAATAATTTGCCCCCTGATCGAATTTCCGGCAAATTTTCGCCGAAATTTGAAACGTAACATGATGGTTCATCACTATTTAACCTCAGATTCAATAAAATGCCATTTTTTCATTTCGGCTTTTGTTATATTTTTCTGAATTTGAGGTTAAATAATAATGAACCCTCATGTTCGAAGTGAAAAAAGGGCATTTTATCACTATTCGAAGTGAAAAAAGGGCATTTTATTGAATTTGAGGTTAAATAATAATGAACCCTCATGGTCACGTTTCAAATTCCGGCGAAAATTGGCCGAAAATCAGATCAGGGGGCAAAAAGTCTTGTTTATCCATAGTAAAGGGGGCTTGTTGCCAAAAAAAAGTTCAGGGGGCAAATCGCTACACCCATTATAGTATAGGGGGTTTAACGCTTTTATCCCGTCAAATTATTACTAATTATGTTAGTAAGTTACATCGTGATTGTAAAGTTTTATGATGTCTCATACTAATAGAAAAGCCTATAAAATGAATCATACCAGCACATAAGACGGATCTATCATCATCGAGCAGACCAGCACATACATTACGAGTTTAATTACTTAGAAACGGTCAAGTTTTCTAATTCTTTGATGTAAACTCATCATCCCGAAAGATTTGTTTCTGGCGTTGACTGTTGTCTTCCCTATCTTCGACTCAGTTGGCGTTCCTTGTTCTGATGGATTTAAGTTGGATATATTGCTCTAGTTCATGGAGGTGGAGAAAAGCCGGAGAAATTTTCAGATACTGATTTCAAAAGATGGCAACATAAGATGTTGTTCTACGTCACGACCCTGCAACTATTCCGTATGTTATCCGAGGATGCCCACACGGTGCCAGACGATGAACCAGACAAGCAAAAGAGGGCTGCTTTCGACGCATGGTCCCAAAGTGACTTTCTCTGTAAGAACTATATACTTAATGGATTAAATGACTCATTTAGCATGTATCTTGTTCAACAAAAATTGCAAAGGAACTCTGGACCTCCTGGGACAAGAAGTACAGAACGAAGGATGCTGGTTTGAAGAAATTTGTAGTTGGCAAATTTCTGGACTTCAAGATGACTGACTCAAAGACATGATTCTGGATGACTTAGATGTTGAGGATATGAAGCTCAACGATTCTTTCCAAGTATCTTGCATGATAGAGAAGCTACCACCTTTCTGGAAAGATTTTAAGAATTATCTGAAATACAAAAGGAAGGAAACGGGTCTTGAAGACCTAATTGTCAGACTCCAGATTGAAGAAGATAATCGGACATCTGAGGCCAAAGCAAACAAAAATCGAATGGAGGTTAGGGCCAACTTGGGAGAGACAAAGCCAAACTCTAACAAGAAAAGGAAGCAACAGGGGAATGGTGGTGGCCAAAATAAGAAGAAAAAGAAGTTCAAGGGGAACTGCCACAACTGTGGAAGCCAAACCACATGGCTAAAGACTGTCGACTGCCAAAGAAGGAAAATCAGCCCAGCCAAAGAACTAATTCAATGTAGCTGAAGACTAGAACGTCCCTAATGGCATGGGTGATCTCATGCTCACTGTTGTGGTATTTGAAGCCAACATGGTGGATAATCCAACGGATTTGTTTGTTGGTACTGGTGCAACTCGCCACGTCTGCACTGACAGGAAAAGCTGTATATGGGAAATTCAAACACCTCAGATACTTTTGGGGTGCAGCAGAGTGGTGCTGAAGATGACTTCTGGCAAGGAGCTGATCCTAGTTGATGTACTGCATGTCCCGGATATACGAAAAAAATTGATATCCAGTTATGCACGTGTTAGTAATGGTTTTAGACTAGTGTTTGAGTTTGGAAAGTTTGTGCTCACTAAGAATGGGCAGTTTTTAGACAAAGTTTACGTAGTGAACAAAATGTTCAAAAAAAATGTAATGGTTGTAAAACGTAACATTCTTGACATTGCTAATAAAGATAAATGTTATATTTACTTGGCTGAGTGTTCAAATTTATGACATATTGGATTAGGACATGTCAATTTTAATACTCTTCGTAAGCTTGTAAATTTAGAATTATTGCCTTCATTTAATTTTGATTCTGAGAATAAATGTGAGATTTATGTAGAGGTAAAATTAACTAAAACTATGTTTCCTTCTGTGGAAGAAACACTGAACCTCTAGACTTAATTCATAGTGATATATGTGACTTAAAATTTGTGTAAACTAGAGGTAGCAAAAAGTACTTCATTACTTGTATCGATGATTGTACAAGATATTGCATTGTTTATTTACTTAGAAGCAAAGATGAAGCTCTTGAAGCTTTTAAAGTCTACAAACTTGAGGTTGAATATCAACTTAACAAAAGTATAAAAACTATCCGCAGTGATAGAGGTGGAGAATATGGAGCTCCATTGATGGATTTTGTGCTTTCTCGGGGATTATTCATCAAACGACAGCTCCTTATTCACCGCAATCAAATGGTATAGCTGAACTCAAAAACCAAACTCTTAAGGAGATGATGAATGCTATGTTGATCAGTTTTGGTTTACCCCAGAATTTGTAGGGGGATGCAACCCTCTCAGCAAATCATATATTCAATAAATTACCTGATAAAAGTAGAAATAAAACCCCTTTTGAATTATGGAAAGGTCGGAAACCTTTCTACAAATACTTAATACTATGGGGGTGTTTAGCTAAGGTAGAAGTACCTAAACCTACACAAGTAAAAATAGGGCCAAAGAATGTTGATTAAATATTCATTGGATATGCTCATAACAGTAGTGCCTATCGCTTCTTAGTACATAAATCACTAATTCTTGATATAAATGAATATATGATTATTGAGTCAAGGATTGCAGTATTCTTTGAAGATGTCTATCCTTGCAAAGAAAGGAAAGAATATGGTTCTCTTAAAAGAACCAATGAAGCTGTAAGAGGAGATCATCAAGAGAATGAAGAACCTCGACGCAATAAAAGGGCCAAAACAGCTAAAACATTTGGTCCTGAATTTCTGACATACATGTTAGAAAACGAACCGAGGATGTTGAATGAAGCAATGTCCCCACATGAAGCTCCTTTTATGGAAAGAGGCTATCAATAATGAAATAGAGTCTATTTTGCACAACCACACGTGGGAATTAGTGATCTCCCTCCTGGTAGCAAACCTTTAGGCTGCAAATTGATACTGAGGAGAAAGTATAAAGTTGATGGATCTATTGACAAATACAAGGCTAGATTGGTAGCTAAAGGGTATAGACAAAAATGAAGGCCTTGATTTTTGCGACACTTACTCACTAGTGACTAGGATTACTTTGATTAGATTGCTCATTGTTGTTGCTGCACTAAAAGGTCTTGAAATAATCAAATGGATGTCAAGACAACATTTCATAAAGGTGAATTAGATGAATAAATATATATGGACAAACCCGAAGGGTGTGTTGCTCCTCGAAAGAAGAAAAAGGTGTGCAAACTCATTAAGTCATTATATGGGCTTAAACAAGCGCCAAAACAGTGGTACGAAAAATTTGATAGAACTATGCTATCAAATGGTTTCAAAATTAATAAATGTGATAAATGCGTATACGTCAAAGGCACACCTAATGATTACGTGATTGTCTGTCTATATGTTAACGACATGTTAATCAAGGAAGTAGTAATGATGCTATCATGACTACAAAGAAAATGTTGACCAAGCATTTTGACATGAAAGACTTAGGTGTCGCTGATGTCATATTAGGGATTAAGATCACTAAGACATCAACAGGAATCGTGCTATCGCAGTCTCATTACATAGAGAAAGTACTTAAGAGGTACAATGCATATGACAGTCCTCCAGCTAAAACGCCAGTAGACTTGAGTTTACACTTAGGTAAAAATCATGGCGAACCTGTCTCTCAACTGGAATATGCTCGGACAATAGGCAGTCTGATGTACATCATGAACTGTACTCGTCCAGATATTGCTTACTCAGTAAATAAACTGAGCATATTCACTAGTAATCCAAATAAAGATCACTGGAAGACGTTGATTAGAGTATTGAGATACCTAAAACACACCCTAGATTATGGATTATACTATGGTAGATGTAACACCCCTAAAAATATTTTATTTTATAACTCAAAAATGGTATTAGAATATATTTCAATTTAGTCATTCAACTTTTAAAAATCCCATAATTGACCCCAAGTATTTTCTTTTAGATCAAGTGAGTCCTTAAAACTTTCAAAATGGTCCTTTATAATTTTTAAATATTCAAAAGTTCCTTTATAACGATACATCTTCACATTTACCCCTAGATATTTATATCTTACAATAGTTAAAAGTAGAATAAGTTAAAAGTAGAATAAGTTAAAAGTAATTTCTTGCTTTGTCTTCATTCATTTAATAATAGTAGATGTTTCTTATGTTTAATATTATAAAATCAAATCAGAGATAAGAGACAAGATTCCTGGAAAATTCATCATAAATAGGGGTAGTCAAGTTAAAATAAAATAACATTAGGGTAGGGACTCAATTTAATTCTTTGTCTCCCATTTTCACCTATAAAAGGAGAGCTTCCTTCAACAATTTTTTACACACCTCAACCTTATGAATCCCCCATTACTCTCCTCACAAAAGGTCTTCCTTTTTAAGTCTTCTAGATAGGAAACATATTTCCGGAATTTGTCCAGTTCAAAATTTCTGAGAAAAACCCCTAGTCCCAAAACTGCGCAGAAATTACAGTTTCATCATGAAACTTGCAAGCCCCAAAACAAATACCAAATCTTCATTTTTCAAGCTACGTTTTGGAACAGAGACTCTGTATCGTGTCTGTAACAAAACCCCTTAATCAATTTTATATTACAACCAGTTTTACACGTTTGATTTAAGGTAACTCTCGGACTACTACAGTTTTTCAGCCCTAACTGTGCGCATTCATATTGTTTCTTCAATTACTACTAAAATACGGATTATAACTATCAAATTGGTAATACATACGTGTTGCTAACATCCTAAGGAATGTGAAAAGTCATTGTTTGTTAATTTTAATCTTGTGTTAGCTTCTATTATGAATTTAATAACATATTAATAGTTTATGTAACATATTTTCATGTTTACTTTCTTGCTTACTTTAGTTTCCTATAAGTTACTTTAGTCACTTCATGATCTAGTCATATAACTTGATTCTTATATTATACCTAAATTGTAAAATGATTTATTTTGATGAATTAAATAACCTTGTGACTTTTATGATTATATTAATCTTACGAACACTAATTTATAATTTATGATAACAATTAGAACGTGTTATATGACAAAAGTGACTTTTATGATTATATTAATTCCATATCTTCGTGAAACATTTGCCTGCTTAGTGAATTATGGTGATAATGTAAGAATTAGTAAATTATCTTAAAGATAATTTAGGAAAAATAAATATTTATTATTTTAAAGATTGTTAACGTCTTTAAATTTATTTAGGAGACGGTCGACTTTTGCCAGAAAACCAAGTATACGAAAGAGGTGAGATTCATGTGGTTTATTCCAGCCCATTTGGCATTTGGCCCTGAGATTTTTGGACAGAACAATCGTGATTATTTATTTCCAATCATGACAACCCTTATCACGTTTCTCGTTTTACATCCGTAATCTCGTTACACAATTTACTTGCTAATATATTGTTGAACTAAATCTATTCTTAATCCCTTATCACATTCTTATAAAAATGTATTAACAAATCTGAGATTAAACAATTAATTCTTGAACTGTGCAATGAGTAGCGAACTGTGTTTGGCCTATGTAGCTCAAAAACGAGCAATGGATATTATCCAGCTTACTAGCTCATCTGATATTTCTGTTTCACATATTGGGACGCCTTTGAGAAGTTGGGCTCAGGGATTGAGATAATTTACTGTTGGGCAACATGGGTTGTCGGTTAGTAATTTAAACTAATACCCATTTTGTCTAAGCGCCGCTTGCAGTCAGGAGTTGGCTATGACCCGCATGTTAGACTAGCATGTACTCGAGCATGTCTTCTGTTCTGTTAAATTTTTGGTGTTATGGTTGGATCTGTTATAAGTAATTGCACAAGTTCATTATTCCATGTTAATCTCATTATTATTGATTCTTTTTGTTCTACTACATTGCTGATAACCATAATAATTTTCGTGGCAATAAATATGTCATTATTGTTAAGAAAATCTCACTAAGTCCTCTAAGACTTACATCTCTTTTATTTTTCTGTCCATTCTCAGAAGAGTGAATACACCTGGCTGGATCAACCATCTTTGGCTTGTCGCAATTTTTATTTAAAGCTTTATGGATTTTAATAAGCATATTTGGTCTCTCAAACCAAAATATGTCCGAGATATTGCTTGCTTATGTGTTTGAAAAATTATGCCTTAATATTTGTGGTTTGTAATAATTAACTACTACTGTAAACTTTGAGATTTTCCTCTGCAATAAGTAAGTTTGTTTGGCTTTATTCGATTCAGTCCAGTGGGATCCTCTACGGTATTATTGAAGTTTGCAATCACATATCGATTTTGGACTTCCATAAGACTTTAGAGTTCGGGGCCTCATAGTAGATATCCAGGCTGTGTTAGAAGGATACAATGATACTAACTGGATATCAGGTACTAATGACAAACAGTCCAGAAGTGGTTATGTTTTTACTGTTGGAGGTGGAGTTGTGTCATGGAAGTCCTCAAAACAAACTTGTATAGCTCGATCCACGATGGAATCCGAGTTTATTGCTTTAGATAAAGGTGGTGAAGAATCTGAATGGCTTCGTCACTTCTTGGAGGACATTCCTTGTGGGAATAAGCCCGTGCCTGCAATTATGATACATTGCGATAGCCAGTCGGCTGTTGGAAGAGCACAAAGTGGCATGTATAATGGTAAGTCTAGACACATACATCGTAGACATAATACCTTAAGGCAGTTGATCTCTAATGGTGTCATTTCCATTGATTATGTAAGATCAAAGGAAAACTTATCAGATCCGTTGACTAAAGACCTACCAAGAGATCAAACATACTCCTTATCGAGGGGAATGGGTTTAAAAACCCAAAAGTGAAGAATCTTTGTGATGGAACCCAACCTTGTTGACTGGAGATCCCAAGATCTTGGTTCAATGGGAAAACAAAATTATAAAGGTTCAGTGTAGCATAAAAGAGTTAACTTCAGCTCATTCCTGTGTACGATAAAATACTATATGCGGAGTGGGTAAGGATAAGTTTCAACTTTTAATGATTCCTATGCTTAAATTAAGCGAAGTATAGTAGGATACTTTCGATAGGAGATCACCTATATAAGTGTAAAGTGCGGGCCGCTTCATGAGAAAACACATGAATCCAAGAGTTGTCAACGACCAAAATGGACACAATCAGAAGAATCAAAATTCATTAGGGGAGTTGTTGTGTGGATACAGTTGTCTTAACTTACACCAACGGCGGAACAGTTCAAGACATCATGTTCACTGATTAGCCAAGTAAATCTGATGTATTTCACTATAGAAGGTTCAAAGCCAAAAGCCACCAATCCTGATGCAGTTGCTTTCCGCCTGAACTCTCGAGTGTATGCATTGAATTTTATTCATGTGGTGGATTGTTGGAAATGGGATTGTGAACCCATATTTGACCAATTATTCAAGTGGGTTCCAATTGTTAGAATTGGTAAATTTTTAGCTTAATGAAATTTACATATTGAGTAGATGAACTTTGTATATTTATTTGTTCAAACCCATGTAGTGGTGAATGAAAAATTAAATGTTAAAGTGAGCTACTTGAAGCTAAATTTTGTTGAAATGAAATGAGT
Organism: Misopates orontium; assembly: GCA_946800315.1. Taxonomy (NCBI): domain Eukaryota; kingdom Viridiplantae; phylum Streptophyta; class Magnoliopsida; order Lamiales; family Plantaginaceae; genus Misopates; species Misopates orontium. The sequence continues at coordinate 26,397,739 of OX326951.1, forward strand.
GGAAATGTGAAAAGTCACCATCCCCCATAGGAAAAGTTGAGCTAAAAGTTGAGCTTATTTATCACTTTTTTGGATAAGGGATTGGGTCCCTTGGGGGAACCCAAGTGTTTAAAGGGGGGAAGACCTATGTACTATGTACTACGGGTCTTTCTTCCAAAGCCCACACGCGCGCACCGCCGCAGCTGCCGTCCGTCCGGCCATAGCTTAGGTTTGGGTCGTGGGTCACGGGCTCGGGCTTGGAATTCCCCTTGTCAATATTATTCTTTTCGGACAAAATTTAATTAAGTAATTAATATTTTGTTTAATTAAATTGTGGTAAATAATTAATTAAATTCGTGAGTTGTGTCTAGTCAGCAGAGAGCTGCGTCCAGTCAGCGAAATGCTTTCCTGTCACTTAGACATCCAGTCAGGGGCGAACAGTCATCATGTCTTCCGCCACTCAACGAATAGGTGTGACGAAGCGTCAGAAGTGTCTGTCCAGTAAACCCCTAAGCACTTTTTCATAATTATAAATAGCCCCCCAGACATCTGTCCAAATCATTCATTCAGTACATTTCCTCTTCTATTCTGTTCTTCTCTTTAGAGTTCAGGATTTCTTTTTAATTCGGCGTTCTTAATAATTGCAGTGCTGCTTTATTAAGTTTTTAGTGTTGTTGTATCTTGGGAAACGATTGCCTGAAGTATAATATTATGTTAGCAGGGGCAATATCGTTTTAAAGACAAATAGTCCAACTCTTGCCTCGACACTCTGTCCGATTTTCTACACCGCTCCCAACAAATATAATATTACTATGCCTAACAAACCAAATTCAGCATATACAATGCTTATGAAACTAAGAAAATTTATGAAAAAGGAATGCTCACGGGCATATATTAGCTTCTTGTAGAGAGTGCAATGGTCCAAGCAGTTGTGTTAAAATGCAGAACCGAGCTGCAGGCAAACAGCTTGATGAAATGTTGAACAAGAAAGCACAGAGTATTCAAGAGTTATAATTGCAACATTTCAAAAATCAAAATGCGTAATTTGCCTATGTGCCATGCGGTTATATATTAGTTTCCTATTCAAAGTTCGATTTTCTTAAAAAGTCGGGTACTACTATAAGTTGTTTTAGGGTTAATTGAAGCGAATGCGTAATCTATGGGATATGTTGCAGTTTGCCCCATAATCGACGAAAATGTGTGATTTGCCACCTGGTGCGATATCTAACGGACAAAAACACATACACGTGTTTAAAATGAACGGGTGATAATGGGGAACATTGCACAAAAATCAATAAATTATGGTACATATCTCACATTTTCATATGTTAGGGGTAAAGTGCAAAAGATTTCATAGGTCGTGGGGTTTGCTTAAGTTAGCACTTTATTTTATAACTTCAAAGTTTAGTAACTTAACTCGATATTACTTCTTACTAGTATACGACTAAGAAATATGTCTCGAGTTATATAGATCGTATTATTCTAATTGAAGTCTTTATAAAGTTCTTAAACTTATCATTTTTGGAATGCGCAAAGTTACATAAAAAGAATCACCACTTAGTTGAAAAGATAATTGAATGTCAAAGTCAAATTAAACGATTTTTCATAACCCAAACTTGAAAAATCACCAGTTAACTTATCGATATCCTCGATATCGCGCATAGAGAAGCAAATTCATCATTGTCGAAAGAGTCACTCACAAAAAAAAAAACCATGAGCTATGTAAAACGAGTAAAAACCCCGAGTGAAAATAAAAGAGGGAAAAAAGAACCATTTTAAAAATACTAGCTCACTGGCCCCTCCTTCGATTTTACATGTATTGTCGTTGATTTGATCCTAGGTAGTTAATTTCTTTCTTATTTTCTCTCTGGACTTATTACACGACTCAAACACAAACCCTAGTTTAGTCCTGGAGCTTTTTTCTCCATTTGCAAGACAATTTTTCTTCTTTTAGGCTCCATTAATTACCAGAGCTTCTTCAAATCTATTGCAAGCATATGTTGTATAACTTTTAGAGATTTTGTAATTGTTGATTGTAGCAACTTCATAAAATCGAAGGCGACGGTAAGAATAATTTTACCCTTCATTTTTATTAATCTGGTTGTGATATGTTTCCTAATAGTTTGCATTATCTCTAACTGTATATTTTTTATGAGATCCAATATGAGGTGAATTAGCGTAGCCCTATGCATGATATTGTGATGAAATTTTGTTTCATTTACTATATTAACACATTATTAAAGTTGCAAATGTTTTGAGCTATTTCATGCCCCTTCATGTTTTCATTTTCTAGTTTCCTTGGCCACTTCCAACTTTTCTCTTTCTCTCTCCTTACAGTAAGTTAGTAGATTAACTTGAATTAAGATGTTTCTCGGAAAGAGTTCAAACATCAGAAAATTCAAGATAAGCACAAGTATTCAAGCTAAACACCAAATTTTGAAAACTCTTTTCTCAGCTGCCTCGAGAGCAAATAAAAGTCTGAAAATCAGGTTTAGACATGCTTGTGCTTGATGTTGATGTTGATGTTTTTTTTTGATGTCGATACTTTTGTAACTGAGTGTGTAAATCATTTGAATTTTGGTATACTTGCTATGTAACAAGTTATTCTGACGAAGTTTGAAGTTGACATTTAACATATTTTAGTGTCTAAATTTCATATTTTTATTATTTGCTTTAGAATTAAATTTTGTTTAACATCGCATATGGCGCATTAAGATGTAATGTCTTTCCCAAAACTATTTGGTTTCAAATGCTATGTTTTATCATTTATTTATATTTTTTAATGCATTTCAGGATTGATATACATTGTATCGTTTTTGTAACATTTTATCATGAAACATGTCAATTATGTCTTAAGAGTTGTTTTTGATCGATTTTTTCAACTGAACATATCATCTATGTTTAAGAGTTGTTTTAACTTGTAATATTTAACTATAAGTTACTATATGAGATTTTATCAATAAACTCTTAAGAATATATTAAAATAACCTTTATAAAATGCAATAAAATTACATGAAAAATTGTGAAGGGGTAATTGTACTATTATTTCCAAACATTGGGGGCAGTTTGGCACTTTTTCTTTTTGAAAGGGTTTGTGTTTCTAGTAAAAATAAAATATATAGGGGTTATTTGTCTACTAAATAGAACTTGATGGTTTTCTTAACTATTAGCTCTTTTAAGTACTAGGATGCATGGATACTTGAAAAAAATCATAAAATGCAGTATCGGATACGATACGCGCCAAATACTCACAAGATACATATCGGATACGCCACGTGGCGTATCCATTTAAATAAAAAATTAGGATACGCGTATTGGATACGCCCCTCAGACGTATCCGATAGGCGTATTGCTAATTTAGGGGGCGGTTTGTCAGTTTTTTAAAATTGTATAGGATTATTTTCTAATATCAAGTAACTATGACTTAATTTTGCAAATATCACTCAAGTTAAAGGATAAATAATGCTACGGGTTCTTCAAATGAAAGTAGTAACATACAAAGAAAAAAAATGGGAGATTCTGTTTCGTTGAGACAAATAAAAGAGGGATGAAGCAGTTGAAAAACGAAGAAGTTATCATGATGTTAATGGAGCTTCAATTGAATATTCACTTATCTATACTATATAATAAATGGGAAGGATTTTGTTCGTTCATTTTTCTTCGTTCCCATTTTGCCCCTATAAACTTATATTATACCAATTTTATCAAAGTTATTACTGCCACTTCTTCCCCATTTCTCTCTCACCCACACACACTCCCACCAAGCTTTTTGATGGAGATTGCTTTTTGTGGCGCCACTATTACCGGAGGCAAATTAATTGTTGGCGGTGGAGATGGATCTGAAACATTCGGACTCAAATTCTCGCTCGGTGACGGAAGTGAATTTATCGGATTCGGTTCGGATTGTTTGGCGGGTTTGGAATGAAATTAGGGGTGGGAATAGTGGGGGTAGGGGTGGTGGGGCTGGGGAAATTAAACGACGGGGTAGTGGTAATGGAATGTGTGTTGAGGTGGTTTTGTAGGTGGTGTTAGGGTTTGGTTGGAGAAGATGATGATATGTTTCTTCTGTTTTATTTTTGCTATTTTAATTTTTAGATTGATTAATTTGAACAATATACAGAAAAATAATTATAATTTTTAAACTATTTCAAAAGAAAATCTAAAAAGAGTATTGCATAATTTAATTACTTTTTAAATAAATGCACAATAGAAGTGATAGCATACTATTAAAGTAATCTCATTTTGTGAAAGTTGGAAAATATTATGAGTTCATTTCTTTGTAGGAATGTGTTTTTATATTCAAGTTCAAAAGTGAAATACATAAATTAAGAACAGAAATTCAATAAAAAGTCTTATTGTTTGGCTTCCATCAATAATATGTGATTAAGAATCGTGTAATATTATTTTGGAGTCTTTTTATTGAACTTTTAAATATTATATTTTGGTATGACATATTTAAAAATAATAAAAAATTATAACATGTGATTATTTGAAAATAAATTAGTATTGCTGGATTTAAATTTTTGGCTTCCATCATTATTTAAGGTATTTTCAACAAAAAACATAACATGCACGTGCATAGCACGTGCCATTTTTCCTAGTTGTTATATATAACTCTTTAATGTTGGTGTAATTTCTAAATTTACATTTTTGTACTTTGAGTTTAGATGGATTATGGATCTTTTTATTTTTGCTTGCATGATTTCGTGGTGTTTGTAATTGAATACGTAGATATATTTGTTTGTGAGTGAACTCAAAATATTGTTGACAATAATTTTATTATTATGTTGTTATATAATTAAATTATTAGTATAAAATATTCTACATGTCCTACACGTATCGTATCCTGTAATTTTTAAAATATCTGTGTCCCGGTGTCCATGATTTTGTATCCGTGCAACCCAGGTATACTAGGGTTGCAAAGTCATTTTGTAAGCAAATATCCACGCTAATGCTCGCATATGGCAAGGGTAACCCAACTCTCCTACAAAAGGGGATGATTTGCTACGTATAATAGTACATAGGGGGTATGCTGCTTCTTTCTATTTCACTGGGGGTGTTTCTTGCTTGTTTTGCATAACACAAGGGGGTTTAATACCAGAAAGCCCTACTCGAAAACACATTGCACCATAGAACGCGTTACCGAGTACGATGATTTTATGTATGACTGCAACTTTAACACGCCCGTAATAATGCATATAAATCATAAGTACTTTAAAAATTCTGCTTCACCAATTATGGGTCTTTCAGCTATCGACTTGATATGATCGCTTTCGTGGCAGTAAGGATTTTCTAAGCCAATTTATGTGTCACTTAGTTGCGATTATGACACGTGTTCTTCATTTTTTTTTTTTTGATGGAACATTTATGACACATGTTTGTAATCTTAATACATGAAGGGACAATCATTTCACATGAAATAGTACAAAAAGTGGCTTAAAAGATCCATAGTACCTCATGGAGATGAAAACTATTCATACTTAGGAATATACATAGATAATATCTAAATACAAATATATTTTCTATTAAACAATGCGAACATACAATCTCTTAGATTTCAAACTCACATTAGCAAAAAGAATGAAACCAAAAACAGTACATAAAATCGTTATTTCATATTGAAAATCAGATAAATTGTAAAGTATGTCAGGTACAGCATGCTAATATATATATAGCAAAGACTAATTAAAAAAAATTGTAATGTGACAACTGTATGATCCACAAGTCATGTATAATGAATACTTTAATTACTTGGAAATGGTCCATCGTTTCCAAATCCATCGATCTAAACGCATCATCCTGAAAGATTTCTTTCTGCCATTCAGTGTTGTTTTCCCTTTCTGGATCTCTGTTGACGTTCCTCGTCCCGATAGATTTGAGTTGGATATATTTGAACTTGAACTAGAAGTACTAATCCCTGGATTTGAGTTAGAGAGATTTGAACTCAAACTAGAACTTGCTGCAGGAGGAGCCTCAGGAATCAGACTACCAGCATCAGAACCGGTACCTGATGAAGTGGCAGAACCGGTGCTTGGGGTCCTAGAGTGATCGTGGAAGAGTCGCAAAAGTTCGTCTCTTCGCAAGGTGGCTTGGACCAGCCTCCCCCAATTGTCGTACACTCTCGTCATCTGCGCTTAAACCTTCGTTGCTACTTCCACTTTTCTTGATAATTGAGGTTAGTAAAGTTTGTGAGTTGTGGAGCTTTATGATGAATTTTGTACCACTGTTTTCGTGGAAATTTCTTTGCAGATTGGAACATTAATTATTATACAGGTTAGTGTTTGAAACTGGAGGTCACCGACGCAACCAATGAAACCAACTTCTTACAAAAGACAACGTTTTAATATAAATGCCTTTTTGTGAGCATAGTGTTCTTTTAGTCTCTTACCCACCCCCACCAGAGGACATGGGAGTAAAAGACTTTGTAATCTAATAACCACTAAAGTCTGATATTATGTGGAAACTTTTGTTTCTGAAATTTATTTTATAAGAAAGTGCATTTCTCAAATTTGCCCCAAAGTATTTTCTTCTTATTTCAATTTTATTCCTAAATACCTAACAAGTGCCAACATCTGAATTTTTAAAAGAACCACAAGAGTTGAACTTCCATTAACATATTTGTAAATTTTTCACTTCGAAAACAAGATGTTCCCAACTCGGCCACCCGGTTCGGAGGGTTGTTAGCCGCCCGTTTCACTCTCACTAACTTCCTCCAGCCTCTGCACTACATCAGCCATAGTAGGTCGCTTCTCAGGGTCACTAGAAACACAATCCATTGCTATTTGCAATACTAGAACCATTGAATCCTCGTCATTTCCATTAGTCGATAACTCTACATCAAACACGTCGATAGTCCACTCCTCACGGATAACATTTCCAACCCACCTTACGAGTGGGATACCCTGGTCTTTGTTTACGGTGCGCCATGGCGACTTTCCAGTGAGAAGTTCAAGCAGCAAAACTCCAAAGCTATACACATCAGAACCTTGGTAAACATTGCTGGTGTCTACGACTTCTGGGGCAAAGTCTCCATCATGCCATATAAGGGAAGATCTGATTGGACTTGTCAAGTTTGCCAATCCCACATCAGAAACAACACCATATTCTTGCTCGTTGAGGAAGATGTTCGAACTTCTTATATTTCCATGCACAAGCTTCCCTCTGTTTCTTGTGTGGATGTGAGCAATTCCCCTTGCTGCACCAACTGCAATTTTTAATCGGGCTTTCCAATCTAAATGTATCTTGGAGGAACCTCTATTGCCTGAAAAGTTGAAATATAATCATTGGTGCAGATAAATTTATTCAGCTATAAACTTTCTTCTGAGTAAGAACAATCTAAGTCACAACAAAGAGCATTGGTTCAAATTCAAAAAGAAAATAAAAAGATGAACATAGCAGAAAAGTGGCTTTAGACGTAATGTTTCAGGTACCGTGGAGCAATGTAGATACACTGCCTTGGTCGTAATGATCATATACCAAGAGCTTTTCATCTTCCGAGTAGTAGTACGCCCTTAATTCAACAACATTTTGGTGCCTCATTCTTCCAAGATCCTCCATATGCTGCTGAAACTTTTTACGAGTAACAATAACATCCTTCAATCTCTTCAGTGAAATTATGATTCCACTTTCAAGAATCGCCTTATATGAAGTCCCAAATGTCCCCGTCCCATTTACCTCTCCTTCTGCCCTGAAAATATCATCTTTGTCGAATGTGTGATTAACATACCCAAAAAATACTATTTTGTTACTTTTTGTTTCTGTAAGAACCCTATTCACGGAATTCTGATTTCCTATACTCGCCACACGGATACCCTCCATCATCTTCACTACTGCAGACATTTTGGGCCTTCTCTTGGGGGATTTTGCCACACAAGTTATTCCTATTTTCAACATGCTCACAATCTCTTCCCCTGTAGTAGGATTCAAAAATAAATCCCTGTCTAACACTTTAATATCCCAGTCCTTACGATTTACGGAATTAACTAATTTCACCAGGTCAACAGCCTCATGACCACGTGGTGATTGTACGGGGGATTTTCGAGTAATAAGTTCAAGTAGCAGAATCCCAAAACTATAGACGTCCGAAGCTTGAGACACATTCTGGGTGCTCTTGACTTCTGGTGCATAACACCGTGCAGTTGGCATGAATGTTGTTCGGATCATGTTTGCCAAGCCGAATTCAGATACATATCCGTACCTTTGTGAATTTAGAAATATATTTGACGCTTTTATGTTGCCATGGACCAACTTCCCACCATTTTGTGCGTGAATGTAACCAATACCCCTTGCTGCACCAATTGCAATTCTTAGCCGTGTTTCCCAGTCCACATGAGCCTGATGCAAACCAGTTTTTCCTGGAAACGTGTGAAGATGCATCAGATCACATTCATATTTCACATTAGGTCGCTGCTGAACTTGGTCTTAAAAAACTTAAACCTAGTACTTCTGACAAAAGGGATTGAGTAAACAAATTTGGAACCTGTCTTTTAATTTCAAAACAGAGTTAACGTACCATGTAATAATTCAGACACGCTCCCACTACTGTGATGATCATACATCATGAGCCTCTCTCCGTTGAGTGCAGAGTAATCCCTCAACGCATCCACGTTTGGGTGCTTGACCTTCATAATAGCCTCCATGTTTCGCTTGAAATCTTGTTCCCAAATACCAAACCGCTTCAGTCTCTTCACCATAACACTCGTCCCATTATCCAGCTTAGTAGTGTAAACAGTCCCAAAAGTTCCATTTTCCAGCACCAATGCGGAATCATGCATCAACGAATCTTCAAGGTCAAAATCAGGCCAAACACCACCGACGAAAACCAGACCTCCTCGATTCCTCAATTTACCAACAACAGATTGATCAGGTTGTTTCTTGGTGATCACATCATCTAAAGGAGAACTTGCACGAAAACCAGAACTAAGATCCGATGATTCAGAGAAAACGCTGGGGCTCCTGGAGTCGGCATGAAAAAGCTCCCACAGATGTTCTCTCCGCAAAACTGCAGCCACGAGCCTCTCCCAGTTGTCGTTCGACCTACGCATCGTCCTCTGAGAATGCAGTTAGTTTCAATGCTTAGAGACTGATTAAGACCATTCTAATATATCATGCCTTTTGAAGATTCCACTCGTAAATTCTCGTATATTCAGTACACAGTTAATAAACAAATTGGCACGGACTATAGAAAAATGCAAGTTGGTCGTATAAGTCACTTTCTTTTGTTGAATTTACTAAAAAGAATTAGTCAGATTAGGGGAATTAAGTTAATTAAACTAGCCAAATAGTCGTCCGCCATCGTTGACCATGTTCTCGATCTTTATGTATATGTTTTCTTCCACATTACGTTACTATATTGCCAATATATAATACCAATACTAAGATACTGAAAAACAAATTATATGGCAGCATTATGTTTTATATCTGTAGCCGGGTAAAGTGAATCTTAATATTAATGATTAGTACCACGGATCTGCATGCGACGGTGCATGGGAGGTATGGAATGAAAAGATACTACCAAAAGCTCAATTGAGGAAATTACTAAAAAACATAAATCATGTCTCTGTTGTGTTTAATTGATCAATATTATTTAACTAAGTGAGATTTTATCGGTTATTATGCGTTGCGATTAAAAACAAAACTCAATTTTTGGTTATACTGTAAAAAACAAAAAAAAAAAAAAAACTATTCATAAAATGTGAACATACTTCCAACTTGCTCAAGAAAAACGAAAAAATGATGCAGGCATTCTCATAAGTCATAATGGCTTAGATATAATCTGAAAACTCCTAAAATTAACTTCTCAAATTCTTTTTAGTATTTAGTATGTGTATGAGGACATACAAATTGAAATAAATTTTTTATGTTAGGAACATCAACAATTATAAATACAATATCAATGAAATGAGATTGTTAATTAAACTTAGTTCAGATTTCAATTAATAAAAATTACACGTACGTAATCGTGAGAGAAATGCATAAAACACCTTTATATTTCTGGAAGTTTACATTAATTCTTTCTTTTCTCCCTTTGTGCACAGAATTACCCCGTGTTTGAAAAATCCTGCACCCGAAATCCCTTTTAGCAAGAATACTTGCACACGTTAATTAGAGGAATAGTTATAGCTAAAGCCGTTGAGGTTTGGTGTAATTAGAAAACCTCTCTGGAGGCTTGGAAAATGACAATGACACTCCTTGAATTATCGATCTTAAAAAGGTGAATAGAACCTTCCAATATTTTGATCATTTCAAAGGGAGTAGTGTAATGTTATATAACAAGGATTGTATTTGACATAAAGCTTTAAAGAGGTTGGTGATATTATATAAAGTTTGCAGAATATTATCTAAAATCTCTAAACAAACTTTTAAAATTAAGAGATTAAGGCGGAGCTAATAGCAATATCATACCCCGAATTGTACAGCTTTTGCAGATTACATCATAAATTGTAATTACAAGCAAGATACACTATAAATTGTAACTTTTTAGCAAATTGTACCAAAACATGTGTTTATATGTGTTTTTAAGGGTATTTTTGACAAATTTGTTGAATTAAGTTTTGCAATTTGTACCACCAAATAAAAGCGTAGATTCACACTTTTGTTATGAAAACAAATCTTCACGATTAGTTATTTAATAAAAAAAACTAAACCAAAGCAGCAAATTGAAAAAAAAAAAGAAAAAAACGATTGTTGAAGCCCAAACAATTTACTGTCCATATCTTGAAATTAAGAAATCTAAGACAAGTAAATTCAACACTGAATCAAAATATTTTCATGGTTTTAGCTGCAAAATGAGAATAGAACATACTTCACTGCACCAAACCAAACAAAGACAAACATTGCTCTAATCAAAGAAACAGACCTACTTTCACCCATTTAAGCAACTGACAGTTAAAAGCCATCTAAAACACCATTTTGAGTCTGATTCAGTTAGAATGTGATTTAGATTTGAGTTTGAAAGAGAAAAAAAACTAAGAAATGGATCAAAATCTCGTCTATTGGAATTTGGAATCACTGGAACTAAAATCTCTTCGCCCAAACCCATCAAATCTAATCCCTTCTCACAAATACCCAAATCAAAACCCACCAAATCCTGCGCATCCAAAAACAAATTATCAAGAAATACAACTGAAAATAATTGACAGAAAGTCGCCGAAAAATAGAGCAGCTATGGAGTTGAAGTGAAGGGTAAAGTGGTTGAATTGTTTTCTTCTTTTTTCCCTTCAGTTTGCTGCTTTGATTTTTTATATTTTTTTGGAAAGGATCTGATGTCAAAAACGTGTTTGTTTAACAAAAATGTGAATGTAATTTTTTTTCTTGATGTAAATTGCAAAACTTAATTCAATAAATTTGAAATGTCAACAATACCCTTAAAAACATATACAAACACACAATGGGGTGCATTTGCAAAAAAAATTATAATTCATGGTGTGTGTTGCTTGTAATTACAATTCCTGGTGTAATCTGCAAAAATTAAACAGTTCGCGGTATGATTTTGCCATTAGCTCGATTAAGTCGTCATGTTTTTAAATAAATCATCAATTTTCATAGAACTCAAATTCTCCAATTATGGATTTAGGAGTGAGCGACTTGATATTGGGTTTAGGAGTGAGCGACTTGATATTTTGATCTACTTTGCGTATTATTCTTTTGGATGGTGTTAGTTTGGCAATTCACTCATATTCTCCTGACATAGATGAAAAATATCCATCTGCCGGAACGTAAAGAGAATCTCTATGTTATAGATTACAGTTTTAATTTCGATATACATATAACTACAAGAATTGTTGGCAATTGCAAGGCCCTAAACATTGCTAAAGGCTGAAATTCCCTTGTTATTGATCTATTGCAAGGGAAAATGACGTTGCTAGCATCCCTTGCAGGAGGTGGCGTGGCTGAAAGTATTTAGCATGTTGCAAGGGAAACGGACCTTGCTGCCTCTTGTCTGACACACACCTACAGCAAGGGAAATGGGCCTTGCTGTACCCATCTAACACACACAACAAATTGCAACGTCCTTAGACGTTGCTACATATTGTGACACAAAAATAAATCGCAATGTCCGAGGACGTTGCAATGATTCGCGCACGTTTTTTTTATTTACAGCAACATCCACAGATGTTGCTGTTTCTTTTTTATTATTATTATTTGTATTTTATTTAAAAGCTGACACTATTGCAACGTCTTTGGACGTTGTTGTAGTGTGTTGACACTATTTTACAGCAGCGCCCTTCGACGTTGCCGTAGTATCGTGATTTTATTTTTATACAGCAACGTCCTAAGACGTTGCTGCATAAAAATAATTTTTTTTAAAAAATTACACAGCTACGTCGAACGATGTTGTTGTATATATATATATATACATATATATATATATATATATATATATATATATATATATATATATATACACACACATAGTATACATTAATTGAAACCTCAATATTATGTAATATGCGTAAAAAACATAGTACTAATAATAAAATTAAAAGATACACACAAACAAAAACACATACACACACACACACACTCACACACACACACATATATATATATAGTATGCGTAAAAAACATAGTACTAATAATAAAATTAAAAGATACACACAAACAAACACACACACACACACACACACACACACATATATATATATATATATATATATATATATATATATATATAAGATGGATGTATAATATTAGTTGATGATACAAAATAACTTAAGAAAAAAAAGGGGGAAGGAGTAGATGACAAAAAGATGATATGAGAGGGAGAATTGTACTGGGAGGGATGAGTGAATTCAGTGTGGTATTTATAGAAAAGGTTGGAAAAGGGAAAATTTGAAATTTCTGCCAAAATTTTGATTTTGAAATTTGGAGCAAGGAAATTGGGCCTTGCAACCATGGATGTGTCAGAAAATTGTACCTTTGCAAGGGAATGGAGCGTTGTTGAAAGTTAAAAGCTTTGCAACGTCCTTTTCCCTTGCAATTATGTCAAAAAAGTTGTCTTGTAAGGGAAATGGGCCTTGCTATTGTTTTATTTATATCTTCTCCTCCACACATTTCAGATCCAGTAGCTGCATTTCTTCCCCAACATCTCCTGCATTTTTCCCCCTTTCTCAGCAACATTCTCATTTCTTCCCTGTGATTTTTTCCAAGGTGTAATTCTCAACAAATCCATTGCTTGAGAGGTATCTTTCTAAGTATTAGTATTCTAATTCATTGCTTAATTTAATGATTTTTGTAATTTTAGTAGATTTATAAGTAATACTTAATTTAATCATCATATTTAGAATACTTGAGATCTAAACGTCGTTTAGTTAGTAATATGTAGTATATGTGTGTAATTAGTTGTTCTTCTTGTAAAATTTAATTGATGATTAATTTTAATTAGCCTGAATTACTTTTGTAATTAAATTGTCAGTTTTCTTGTTGATGCATTGTAGCTTACTTTAGTGATTTTTGTAATTTTAGTAGTATAACTAATACTTAATTTATTCATCATATTTAGAATAAATGAGATCTAAGCGTGGTTTAATTAGTAATATGTTGTATATGTGTGTAATTAGTTGTTCATCTTGTTAGTATTTGATGATTAATTATAATTAGTCTTACTTTTGTAATTAAATAGTCAGTTTCTTCTGATGCATTGTCAATTCGATTTTAATTAGATAAAAAAATGCATAACAACCAAGATTGGAGATGGATGTACGATCAAGGCAATGTTGATGAGGATGAAGATCATGAGGATGGTGATACACGTAATGTATTTACTTAAAAGTTTGTACGCTTATGCTGTAAGAATTCGTTCACTTAAACAGTAGTTTATTTGCAATTTACTACTACTTTGGGGTCGGTAACGGACTAATTCAAATAAACATTGGTTTATTTGCAATTATCTTCTAACCTAATAAATATTAAAAACCAACTCAAATAAATATGGGTCTATTTGCAAGTAGCTACTAATTCAAACAATCATAATTTGACAGTTAAATTCCAACCATAAATAAATTAAATTAAAACAAAGCTCGATTGTTCGTAAATATACAAATATAAATAAAAGCGGCAAATAACAGTTTATTTTAAACATTTGGGTCAAACCCCATCTCATTAGCACCACCACCCGCACTTCTTTCCCCGGTCTCTTCGTCCTCATGATGGGTAGATTGTGGCCCTGATGGAAAATACGGATCCCTTGATACAAGCCCGGTGCCTAGATGCGCGAACGTCGTCTGTGTTGTCGGATAAAAAGTTGCAGGCATGTTGTTGAATTGTGACTTTTGTTGTTGTTGCTACTGCTACTGCCGCAATTCATCGGGCACCGACATACTAAGTTTTTCTAACGCGAACGTCTGATACTTCTTAACATTTGAGAGTTCGTTCGCTTGAGCCTCATACATTGCTCTTGATCTGGCCATGCTTCTCTAATACTCTAGGCGATGAGGGTCCAAGCTACTGGAGCCAATATCAATGAACCTAGGATGCTTTCGGGCCTTGTATCCTATACACTCAGGCTCACCATAAATCGGCAAACCCGACACCCCAGTCTTTTTTGACTTTTTGACAATCTGCACCCACTGCTTTGTGTCCCAGGGCGGCCATCTACTCGTATCAGAGCCAAATTCTCTGTAGCAGTATGCCAAATAAGCATCCTACAAATAACATATTATGATTCAAAAATTATAGGTAAGAAATAGTAGTATTATGACTAACAACAACAATGTGAAGATCACACAACTGAAAATTAAAATTATACTCACGTAGGCCTCTTGATCCACAGGGTTTCTCCACTCAACTGTGTCGTCATCATGGGTCTTTGCACGAGTCCTTAGAAATACATTCTTAAATTAATGATGATGTTTGGAAAATTATCAGTTATATTGTTCTACTTACGAGCTCTATCCTATACTTGTTCGTGCAGAGCCACCCAGGTAGTTAACCATTTTTCCATTATCTCGATTTGCTCTTCTGCAATGACCTGTTCTTTGTGGCTTCAAGATTCCAATAATCAATAAAGGCCGGCAGGAATCCTTCGTGAATCCAACAATCGTGACTTTCTGTGTACACGGGGTTTTCCTCGCATTTCTTCCACCACTTCTTGGCGTCGCTCACAGAACCAGCAAATCTCACTGTAGCGACCTTACCGTACCAGCGATAGACTAGCCCTTCTATTGCCGGACCCCATTGAAAGGTGCACTGCATTTAACAAAGACATAAAATTAAGTTTAACACATAACTGAAGAAAGAATAACAAATATTTATACATATTTAATATTAATAGAAGTTAGGCTAAGTGCGTACCTTAAATCCGTTCCAACACATTTCCTTCTCTGCCTTTGGCCACACGACGTATGTAAAGTACGCCCCTTGCATCATATTCCTCAAATTGGTAGCTATCGTGGACACAATCGTAGGGTTCTCTATTATACCATCATAGAACATGTGAAGTACCTCCCTGTCAGCCGGATTTGCCTGGGGTTCACAAGCTTTAGATTATCCTCGTACTGCGACTCTTGCAATACCACCATCCTCGTCTGAGTCATTGATATCCCCGTTATCCTAATCTAACTCCTCGGCTACCTGAGCACGTGAGCCTGAACCCCGTGTGACTGAACCCTGTGAGCCCTCTGACGATGGCACATCAGTACTACCAGTCACATGAACCTGTGGCCTCGTCACGGCCACACCAGTACCAATCCCAGATGCTGATAAAATTGACCGCATCATGCCGTCCGCAGTCCCTCCCATAAAATGCCCAAACACCTGTGATTTCGTCATAGCAAATGCAGCAAATCCAGCCCCACTCCCAGAAAATAACGGTGCAGAACTCCCAAATTGTGGCCAAGATGAACTCTGCATCATCATTCTCCCAAACTACGACCCTACGCCCATCAAATGAGAGTTGAACAGCCCACTCTGTCGGGCTTTTAAGGCGTACTGCGAGAATGCTCTAGTGGGAAACGGTAGCGTCGGCACTGAAAATGATCCCATCATCTGAGAGGTAAATGTCTCACTCGGACGGACTCCAATGTGGTACTGCGAAAATGATCATGTGGGATACGATGACATCAGCGCTGGATGTGATCCCATTGAACCAAAATCAGGCGGCGATGAGAAGGCTCCTCGAGTTACCCTTCCGGCTACGGCACCTGCTTCTTCCCCTTCCCTTTCCCCTTTCTGTTACCCTTTTCCTGATCTGACGAGCATAAATAAATATTTAGCATGGTCAAATTAATATTAAAGACATACAGGAAAATATATACTATCTATTCATTTAGTAAATCGACTAATTAAGTATATATACATCTATGCTGTATAATACAAACCTAATCGATTAAATTCTAAAAAAATAAAAATACGTAGCTAGATTGTTAAAATCCCAATTCTAATATTAATTAACACAAATACACTCAAATCAAAAAATACATCACGTTTGTGCTGTAATATTACGCAAATCTAACCGATTAATTTTTAAAAAAAAAAAGATAATATACGTAGATTGTCAAAATTGCTTCTAATATCTTAATTAAGCATACATAATTAACACAAATACACTATTAAATCAACAAAAACATCACATTAATGCTATATAATAAAATTCTAACCGACTAAATTATTAAAAAATAAGTAGAAGCGTAAAAAATTAGAAATAGAACACATACCTTCAATTAAAACGAGATTTGTAGACGGATGGTATGATTTAATGTGTTTGTAGTGATGGAAAAGAAACTTCGGATGAGTTTGGAAGGAAGAAATTCGCAACAGAAGGTTGCTGCGAATTCTCAAATATATATATGGGCGTTGCTGCCATATAAAATTTACAAAGAAAAATTAAAATTTTGTGTCTGCGATGCACATGGGCGTTGCAACCATGTCAGTATTCCTTTGCGTCAACCATAATTATTTTTTTTTTTTTTTTTTCAGCAACGCCAATGGGAATTGCTGCTTGTTTCTTTTTCCATTTTCTTATTCTTTTGATGTAGCAACGTTTATGGACGTTGTTACATCAAAATACTGCAACGAATTTAAATCCGTTGCAAATGGCCTTCTTTTTTGTAGTGTATGTTTCAATCCACAAATCATACAAAACAATATACAATTTCTCAAGATCTTTACAAATGCTTTAAAAAAGCTGTAAAATAGTTTATACAGTGAACTTGACAAGTACTATTAACTTTTGTTTCCATGAGTTAAAAAACCAAAATATTAAGAAATTTTGATCCATGCTCTAGTCCCACTATGTTTTCCGCTAAAAAATGCAAACTAAGTCTCCTGGATTTTCAACCGATCGACGTCAATAGAAATAATCTAGTAACTCAAATTATTACTTATTATGTTAGTAAGTTATATGGTGTTTTTAAAGTTTTGTCATGTAGAGCTTCGTACGAATAGAAAAGCCTGAAATGAATCATACCAGCGCATAAGACCGACTCTATCATCATGGAGCAGATCAGCACATACATAATGAGTTTAATTACTTAGATTTTGGAGATAATATAGTTAAATATATAAATGTCAATTCTCTCTACAAGCTTAAGTATATAATCTCCAACATCAGAAACGGTCGATTGTTTTCTAATTCGTCGATGTAAACTCATCATCCCGAAAGATTTCTTTCTGGCGTTGAGTGTTGTCTTCCCTTTCTTGAACTCAGTTGACGTTCCTTGTTCTGATGGATTTGAGTTGGATATATTTGAACTTGAACTAGAACTAATCCTTGGATTTTTCATATTTGAGTTGGAGAGATTTGGACTCAAACTAGAACTTGCAGGAGGAGCCTCACGTATTAGATACCCGGATCAGAACCGGTACCTGAGGAAGAGGTGGAGCAAGCTAGTGCTTCGAGTCCTGGTCGTGGAAGAGTCGCAAAAGTTTGTCTGTTTGCAAGGTGGCTTGGACCAGCCTCTCCTACTTGTCGTACACTCTCGTCATCGACACTTACACCTTCATTGCTACTTCTATATATCTTCCTGATAATTGAGATTGCATGGTAAACATTTTGAGTTGTGGAGCTTTATCATGAGTTTTGTACCTTTAATTTTGTGGAAATTTCTATGCAGATTGGAACATTGATTAGTATATAGGTTAGTGTTTGACACTGGAGGTCGCCGATTCAAGAAGTTAGAGCAATTCCTTACAAAGAACAAGAGCTTTATGATCTATATATATATATATATATGTGTGTGTGTGTGTGTGTGTGTGTGTTCTTTTCACCACCGAAGCTGATACAGTGATGAACTTCCTGGAATTGAATAGCCAAAGAACATGTCTTCCAGAGCAGAACTCGAATGGAAGCTAGAACCGGCATCTGATGCTTCAGACAGACACTGGGGCTTCGAGCATGAAAAAGTTCCCAGAGCTGCTCTTTTCGCAAAACTGCAGCCACAAACCTCTTGCAGTTGTCATTTGAGCTATACATCATCTTCTGATCAGCTCTGAAAATGCAGATAGTTTTGGATTGCTTAGAGATTTATTAAGTCCCTTTAACATTCACGCGGAAATTTCTTTACATCCAGCATACATAATAAACAACTTAGCATTGACTTCTCACGAAGTTCCTCTGATTTTTCTGTAAATAAGTGCAAGATGGCCAGATAAACCATTTTCTATTGTTGAATATACTAAGATCAATTCAAGGAAAGTTATCTAAAGTAATTGAATATGGCCCGAAACAATACGATGTTCTCTTCCATATTACTATACCATCAACCAAACCAATTAAGCAAATGAAACTCGTGTAGTACTAAGAAATTGAAAAGCAAAATGCTTAGTTGTGTATATATCAATATAATTGTCATTGTTCCTCGACCAATCGCAAGAACTAGGACTTGTATGTTTCCAGGAATAGAATACCTTCCACAATGAGTTTTGGCAGAAGAACTGGTAATAAATGTAAAGACCGCTAAACGAAAAATCTTGAAGCTTAAATGCTAACTCCATATACTTGATAATTTGAGATGAGTAAAATTCGTGAATCGTGGAGCTTTATGATGAATTCTTTACCTTTAAATTTCTGGAACCTAAATTAGAGGTCCGTGTTAGACACTAAAGGTCACTGATTCAAGAAAAGTAACTTTGTACAAAGGACCTTGTATTAGTTGGACGTATTGCTGTGTGATGATGCGATGCGATTTAGGCCAACAAGCTAATAGATGAAATCCAAAAACTGAACATTTGTTTTCCGAAATTGAAAACCGATTAAAGGAGCACAACAGTCAATTCAGAGATTATTATGCACAAGAACATTTGAGATGGAATGATTTTCATGAAGATATTAAACCAGAAGACTAAGACTTTCAATAATACAAAGGCAAATTGCAGTTGAGAAGATACGTGGTGTTCCAAATTCTGCCACCTGATCCGGAGGATGGTCAGCCCTCGGTTTCAGTCCCACTAACTTCCTCCAGCCTCTTCACTATATCAGCCATCTGAGGTCGGTTCTCGGGATCCCTAGCAATACAATCCATTGCTAATTGCAAGACTAGGACAATCGCCTCGTCGTCATTTCCATATCTCAATATCTTTGAATCAGTCACTTTATCAATCCACTCCTCACGAGGAACAGACATAATCCAACTCAGTAGTGGGATGTCCTCGATGCTGGTCGTGAGGGGTTGTCGTGACTTTCCAGAGACAAGTTCAAGTAGCACAAGTCCAAAGCTGTACACATCACAAGGCTGAGATACTTTTCCTGTTTCTATAAATTCTGGAGCACAATCTCCTTCTTTCCATTGAACAGGTCTGACTGGAGGCATCAAGCTTGCCAATCCGACATGAGTAACAACAGCATGTTGTCGTTCGTTAAGGAAGATGTTTGAAGTTTTTATATTTTCATGCACAAGCTTCCCACCATTTCTTTTGTGGATGTGAGCTATTCCCCTTCCTGCACCCACTGCAATTTCTAGTCGGGTTTTCCAGTTTAAAACTGTTCTGCCTGAATCTCTAGTGCCTGAAAAGAAGCAAAAAACATGTTGAAATATTAGTTTAATAATATTAATAATAAACTAGATTAGTATTATCTAGAAATGTGTGGAAGGTTCTATTCATGTATTTGGGAGATTCATGTATGTGTCTTTTCGATCAAAAAGGAGCGTTGGTTGTTCAAATAATTGTTCATTCAGAATCCAAAAAAAGGCAGATAAGTGTCTCCAGATGTAACATTTTACATAACGTGTAGAACTGTAAATACACTGTCCTGTGCGTAATAATCGTATATCAAGAGCTTTTCATCCTTTGAATAGTAGTATGCCCTTAATTCGGCGACATTTTGGTGCCCCATTCTTCCAACATCCTCAATAAGCTGCCGAAACTGTTGAATTGTAACAATGATATTTCCCAATCTCTTTACTGCGACTATGGTTCCATTTGCAACTATTGCTTTATATGTAGTCCCATATATCCCCTTCTCAATCACCTTAGCAGAAGCCCCAAGCAGACCACTCAGGTGAAATGTGTGATTACCAAATCCAAAATATACTAATTTATCTGTTTCTGTTTCTGTAGAAATCTGATTCATAACATTCTGGTTTCCTGTACTCATCATATGGATATCCTCTATCATCTTCACTACTACAGACATTGTAGGTCTCTTTTTGGGGGATTTTTCCACACATCTTAATCCTATTTTTAACATACTTACCATATCTTCCCTTATAGTGGGCTTCCATAACAAATCTCTGTCAAACACTTTATTTTTCAATTCCTTATGATTAGCGGAATTAACCAACTTGACCAGGTCAACAGCACCAAGTCCACTCGGATACATTACAGGAGACTTCCGAGTAAGAAGCTCAAGCAGCAGAATCCCAAAACTATAGACGTCAGAAGCTTGGGTCACATTTTCATTGCTCGACACTTCTGGTGCATAACACTGTGCGAACAAAGTTAACATCGTTGAACTCATGTTTGCCAAGCCAAGATCAGATACACATCCATTGCGTTCTGAATTTAGAAGTATATTTGACTCTTTAATGTTGCCATGGACCAACGTACCGCCAATTTGTGTGTGAATGTGACTAATTAATGCCCCTTGCTGCACCGACTGCAACTCTTAGCCGTGTTTCCCAGTCCACAGGAGCCAAATCAGGGTTTAAAGCAGTTTTTCCTGGAAACATGAGAATATCCATCTGATTATATTCATATTTCATATTTTTGACTTCATTCGTGCACATTTGGTTGCTGCTGAACCTGCACCCAGAAAAGATAAATCTAGTACTCCTGACAGAAAGGAATGGATAAACTAAAGTTGGTAAATCCTAAATCTGTCTATAAATCCAAAAACATATCCTTCTTATATCACAACATTTAAACCCGTCTTCAGCTAAAAAGACATCATATTTTATCACTGGGTTTAGTGTTCTGAATAAATTTAATCAGGTTCTGATGAATTATCGTCAGATGATAAAGACGAAGACATAATGACAGCGTCAGCATACCATGTAACAACTCAAACAGGCTCCCGCTGTTGAGATGATCATACAGAATGAGCTTCTCCTCAACGGACGTGAAGTAAGCCCTCAATGCGGCCATATTTCGGTGCCTGACATTTCCAACAACATCCATGTGCCTTTTGAAATCTTGTTCCGTAAGACCATATAACTTCAGTCTCTTCACTAAGACAGTCGTTCTGCTATCCAGTTTAGTAGCGTAAACATACCCAAATGTTCCTTTTCCAAGATACTCAGGCTGGAGCTCGCAACAAGTCTTCGATGCCAAAATCAGGCCAAACACCGTCCATGCGAATCAGACCTGGAATCCTTGACTTGGCAATGGTGGATTCAGGCCGTTTCTGATATTGAGAAGAACTTCCGTGAATTGACAAGTCAAAGGCCGCGTCTTCCAGCGCAGAACTCGACCGGAAACTAGAGCTGACATCTGAAGCTTCAGATAATACACTGGGACTTCGAGCATGAAAAAGTTCCCAGATCTGCTCTTTTCGCAAAACAGCTGCCACAAGCCTCTCCCAGTTGTCATTTGACCTCTTCATAGTCTTTGGAGCTTGAGTTCTGAAAATGCAGATAGTTTAGGTTTCTAAGAGATTGATTGTTGCTCTTCTATGTTCTAAACAACTTGGCATTGAATTTGCCATAAGGTCTCTATGCATTTTCTGTAAATAAATGCAGGTTGGCCATATAAACCATTTTTTTTTCGTTGAATAAGTCAGATTAGTGGAAGTTATCTGAAGTAACGAAATAGTGGTCTACCATCATACCATGTTCTCTTTCTATGCTTTCTTCCATGTTACTATATTGTAAACCAAACCATGTAAGCAACTGAAACTCATATTGGACTAAGAAATTGAATAGTAAAATGCTTACCAGTGTATTGAATACTTTTCACAATGATTTTCCGCTAACCATCTTATAGTTAAGGCAACCGCCTCAGTTGCCTGAAAAGTATACCGATTCATTCTTTTCATCTCAAGATGTGCACAGAATGCAACTGCGGCAGAAGTCTCAGCCAATACAGCCCTCAAACCAGCTCTTTGTGTTTTGGGAACAGGTAATTAAATTCACTGTTGTCAGTTATCGTAATTTTTAAAATTGATGCCACTTCGACTGATCAGCGACAGTGAAATGCATGGAAACCAAAGATATTGCCGTATCAGAAATTCAGTTTATAAAATTGCAAAAATATATATAGAACACGTTACACGAGTTTGATGATGTTATGCCTGCATTGGGAATTCGACCGTAATACATAAATAAGATCATTGTTTCATATGTTACTCATGTTAAAGTTTCTTACTAGTCGAAAAGCCCAACAATTACCAGTGGCATTCTCAACATTTGAACCATGCAACGAGTTAATTAGTTTGAAACAGTCCATCGTTTCCAAATCCATCGATCTAAACCCATCGTCTTGAAAGATTTCTTTCTGGCTTTCAGTGTCATGTTCCCATTCTTGAACTCAGATGAAGTTTTCTTGGTCAGATGAAGTTTTTTACTTTTAATTTCGAGGAAATTTCTATGCAGATTGGAAAATTATTATTGTGTAGGTTAGTGTTTGACACCATTGGTCACCGACTCAACAAGTGAAAGCAACTTCTTACCAAAGACAACATCTTTATTTAAGTATATGGGAGTGAAGACTTTGAAGTCTATCACAAAAGTCGTATACAATGTGGAATTCTTTTGTTTCTAAAGTTTCTTCTGATATGAGTGCCATGATAAAAAGGCTCGTCACCGTTTCTTTAATTAGTGTCTACTTGAATGATGTGAACAGGGCCAACAAGCTAATATCTGTAGCCCAGAAATATACAAATAAGCAATGCAGAAATCTGATTGAGCATCACCAGATAACAGAAATTGGACGAATTTAAGGAGCACA
The DNA here is from genome assembly GCA_946800315.1 of Misopates orontium. NCBI lineage: Eukaryota > Viridiplantae > Streptophyta > Magnoliopsida > Lamiales > Plantaginaceae > Misopates > Misopates orontium. The sequence continues at coordinate 26,421,040 of OX326951.1, forward strand.
ACAATCAATCGAGAGATATCACAAACACCAATTCGAGGTGAGATTCCCAACTCCCACCCGTTTCAGAAAAATACTACTTCATGCAAACCGTCGCACGATAACGTGGTACATCACACCACTATAATTGCATGCATGCAATGTTTCCAAAATAACACGACACTAAGTTCTCCACGATCCAATCTCAACCATGTACTGTCCCAAATGATTGAATTCACTGCACATGTAAATGTGCAACGACTGCATGAAATAATTAGTCCCGATCAAAAGGATTGTTACCCCTACCTTTCACTCCTATTAATTTCCACCAGCCTCTTCAGTATGTCAACCATTCGAGGTCGGGTTTTACTGACCCTAGCAACACAATCCATTGCTAGTTGCGTGACTAGCACCATTACCTCCTCCTCGACATTTCCATATCTATAAAGCTCTTTATCAAACACTTTAGCCCTCCACTCCTCATGAGGAACAGATCTAATCCACCTTACTACTGAGATGTTGTTGTTGTATTTGGTGCATCGTGGTGACATTCCAGAGATAAGTTCAAGCAGCACAACACCAAAGCTGTACACATCAGAAGCCTGGGTCGCTTCCTTGGTATCTATAAATTCTGGAGCGAGGTCTCCTTCATCCCGTAAAATGGATCTGATTGGACGCATCAAGCTCGCCAATCCAACATGAGTGACAACAGCATGTTGTTGTTCGTTGAGGAAGATGTTTGAAGTTCTTATATTTCCATGCACAAGCTTCCCATCATTTGTTGTGTGGATGTGAGCAATCCCCCTTGCTGCATCCAATGCAATTTTTAGTCTGCTTTTCCAGTCTAAACGTATCCTGTCAGAATCTCCATTACCTGAAAAGCGGAACTAGGCGCATTAGATTATAATCACTTCCTCATATTCACAAGATGGTTGCAAATTATTTACTCCAAGTAAACTGATTTTGAATACAATGTGCTAGGGTGGCATATTAAGTTTGAACATGGTAATTAAATGAAGTACCGAGTAAATGCAGTTTATATTCGCTTTGGTTTGTTGAAGAAGTAACTTGCAACAACTAAATTTTAGACCTAGCTAATATAAACCATCAGACCAAAATGATGATATTAAGCATCATTTCCATCTAAATGAACATTTTAGTTAGGTAACCTAGAGACATTATAGGTTTTTGTTACCCTTTGATATCATTTTTTGCGCAGAATTTCTGGGAAGAGGTTCTATGAAAATCTTAGAACCTAATATGACGACAATATCGAAAGTAGAGACCCTCGCTGATGCCATATGGCTGATAGATAAAAACAAAGAAGTGATGCATTTCCTGCAATACCTCATACTTATTCCACTACTCGTTTATATGTCTTGGCTATATTGATAGAAGTTCTTGTGGAGTTCATCGATTGTACTAATACAACTAGGCTTATAAACGTCCTTCCTTGTGAATTCATAAATTTGAGAATCACAGATCATATTTACCAATGATCAAGGGAGGAGTATGTACAATCCCTGTTGTTCAGTTTAATTGTTCCTTTGGAATAAAAACAAAAAAAGAAAAAGAAAAATAAGAACAAGTGTCCGTAGATGTAATGTTTTCACATACCGTGTAGCATTGTAGATACACTTCCTTGATTGTAATAATCATATGTCATGAGCTTTATACGATCTGAATAGAAGTACGCCTTCAATTCAGCAACATTTTGGTGCCGCACTCTTCCAATATCCTCCAGATGTTGCTGAAATTGTTCATCAGTAACGATTATATTCCTTAATGTCTTCACAAGAATTATGATTCCACTTTCAAGTTTTGCCTTATATGTAATCCCATATGTGCCGATCCCCATTGCCACAATATCCCCGAAAAGACCATCCATGTCATATCTGTGATTACGATACCCAAAAAATACTAATTTTCTTATCTTTGTTTCCACAGAAACCCCGTCCATATAATCATTTATACCAAAAACATCCGTAGAACTCATGATATAGATATTCTCTATCATATTTACTACTTCAGACATTGTAGGTCTCCTCTCATGGGATTTTTCTATACAAACTAATCCTATATCCAACATACTTACCATCCCTCCCCTTGCTTTTTGATTCCACGATAAATTTCTGTCAAGCATATAAAAAAGCTTTTCCTTATTATGAACAGATCTAGAATTAACCAATTTCAACAGGTCAACAGGCTCGTGACCACTCAGCGATGGTATAAGAAGTTCAAATAGCAGCATCCCAAAACTATAGACGTCAGAAGCTTGGGACACTTTTTGAGTGCTCTTGACTTCTGGTGCATAAAGCCATGCAGTCGCAGCAACGAATGTTGTTGGAGTCATGTTTGCAGAGCCAAGATCAGATACATATCCATAGCCTTCTGAATTTAGAAATATATTCGACGCTTTTAGGTTACCATGGACCAACTTCCCACCATTTTGTGCGTGAATGTGACTAATACCCCTTGCTGCGCCAAGTGCAACTTTTACCCGGGCTCCCCAGTCCAAACGAGGCCGATACGAACCATTTTCTTCTGGAAACATGTGAAGATGCATCAGATCATATTCATAATTCATATTTTTGAATTGGTTGACACCCATGGTGTTGCTGCTACGTAAAAATTTAAAGATAGTGTTTCAAAAAAGGCATGAAATAAAATAGATTTAAAACCTGAAACCTATCTTTAAATTCAAAACAGATCTTTCTTATAGAACTGACTCAAACCAGTCTGTCAATTCAAAACATGAGTTGTTTTATCACTGGCTTTGTTCCAGATTTCTTTAAATCAGGTAATGGTGAATTTTGTTAGATATTAAAGACATACATAATGAGAGACATACAGAACCCAGTATTACGCTTATTAACAAGTTTGACTTAAAGTAGAATGCCACAGAATTTGACTTTTAGCTCACACATAATTGCATAAGATATAACTTTATACTAAAACCATATTTCTTCGTGAAACAAAAATTAAAACTCAAACCATAGCAATGGAGTCGTAGCAACTCAGACAGGCTCCCACTAGTGTGATGATCATATAGCACGAGTTTTTCCTCTACGGAAGTATAGTAAGCCCACAATGGAGCCACGTTTGGGTGCCTGACATCTCCAACTGCCTCCATGCGTCGCTTAAAATCTTGTTCTGTGACAACAAACAACTCCAGTCTCTTCACTACGACAGTCATTCGTTTATTTAGTCTAGTAGCATAAACACTCCCGGAAGTTCCTTTCCCCAGAATCACGGTTGGAGCACACAACAAATCTTCAAGGCCAAAATCAGGCCAAACACCATCCATGAAGATCAGACCTGGATTCCTCGACTTGGTAATGGAGGATTTGCGTTGTTGCTGATATGGAGAGGAACTTCCGGGAATCGAAAAGTCAAAGGCCACGTTGTCCATGTCAAAACTAGAACTGACATCTGATGCTTCAGATAGAACGCTAGGGCTTCGAGCATGAAAAAGTTCCCAGAGCTGCTCTTTTCGCAAAACAGCTGCCACAAGCCTCTCCCAGTTGTCATTTGACCTCTTCATAGGCATTGGAACTTTAGTTCTGAAAATGCAGATAGTTTTAGGTTGCTTAGAGATTGATTATGGCCCTTCTAACTACATGCCTTATTGAACTTTCACGCAGGAATTTCTTTATGTTTAGTAAACAACTTGGCATTGACTTAGCCATAAGGTCTCTATGCATTTTCTGTAAATAAATGCAGGTTGGCCATATAAAATCATTTTTTTCTGTTGAATATCTAAACTGAATTAGTCAGATTAAAGGAAGTTATCCAAAGTAGCCAAATAGTGGTCCGCCATCATACCATGTTCTCTTTGTATGCTTTCTTTCATATTACTATATTGTAAACAAATGAAACTTGAATCGGACTAAGAACTTGAATAGTAAAATATGCTTACCAGTAGGTACAATCTTTCTACAATGATTTTCTGGGAACCATCTTATAGTTAAGGCAACTGTCTCAGTTGCCAGAAAAGTATACAGATCTCTTCTTTTCATCTCAACCTGTGCACAAAATGCAACTGCCGCCGAAGTCTCAGCCAATACAGCCCTCAAACAAGCTCTTTGTGTTTTAGGGAACAAACTCGTAATTAAATTCACTGTTGTCGGCTAAAGTGATTCTTAAAATTGCTGCTACTTCGACTGATCAGCGACAGTGAAACGCATGAAAACAAAGATATTGTAGTATTAGAAATTCAGTTTATAAAATTGACAAATTATATAAAGAACACTTTACATCAGTATGATGATGTTATGCCTGCATTCAAAATACAACCATAATACATAAATAAGATCATTGTTTCATATGTTACTCATGTTAAAGTTTCTTACTAATCGAAAAGCCCAACAATTATCAGTGACGGTCTCAACATTTGACCCTTTCTTGAACTTAGTTAACGTTCCTTGTTCTGATGGATTTGAGTTGAATATACTTGAACTTGAACTACAACTAATCCTTGGATTTGTCAGATTTGGGTTGCAGAGATTTGAACTCAACCTAGAACTCGCACGCGGAGCCTCGGGAATCAAATTACCCGGATCAGAACGGGTGGTGGATCCGGTGTTTGGGGTCCTGGGTGGCTTGGACTAAACTCTCCCAGTTGTTGTAAACTCTCGTCATCTACACTTAGACCTTCAGAGCTACTTGATTTTCCAAAGAATTATTGAGATGAGTAAAGTTCTTGAGTTGTGGAGCTTTTTTATGATGAATTCTTCACCTTTAACTTCGTGGACAAATTCCATGCAGATTGGAGCAGTAATTTTTACATATATGTTAGTCTTTGAAAATGGAGGTCACCGACTCAAGAAGTGAAATAAACTTCTTACGAAAGACAAGAACTTTATGATCTATGTATGTATATATATGTGTGTGTTCTTTTCCCACCGTTGCACATGGGAGGGAATAAAGACTTTGTAGTGTGCATCACAAAAGTCCGACATAATGTTTGCATCGACAAATACGTTTGTGATTCACAGTGCCTTGCAAGAGCCCATGGATAAATCTACCTATACTAATGGCTAAGTGAACTATACCCATGACAAGAAACTCTGATAGTTAGAAAATAGCAAAAGAAGACAGCAACCAGGTACCATATGAGAGTCGGACTCTATTTTATCTGACCCAACAAGCTAATATAGTAATATATGAAGTGACGGATTAAAGCCGGGGTCCACAGTCAATTCAGAGATATCCTGCTCAAGAACATTTGAGATGGGATATATTTTCTGGAGCATAAGGGCCAACATTTGAATCAGTAGAATTGCATATGTCAGTTTAAAGACAAGTTGTTACCAATTCTGCCACCCAGTTCAGGGAATGGTTATCACTCACCCCACACTAATTTTCTCTAGCTTCTTCACTACGTCCGCCATTTTAGACCGGTTCTTAGGGTATATAGCAACGCACTCAATTGTTAATCGCAAGACTGCCATTGCCTCCTCGGAACATCTATACCTCCAGAGCTCAGAATCAATCACTTCAGTAGTCCACTCACCAAGAGCAGACATAATCCACCTTACTAGTGCGATGTCCTCGTCGTGGTATATGGTGCGTCGTGGTGACTTTCCAGAGACTAGTTCAAATAGCACAACTTCAAAGCCTGGGAGACATCCCTGTTTGTTGAAACAAAAGAGAGAAAATACTTCATTTCATTGACAAAAGGCAGAAAGTTGCTTACAATATATAGCAAGGAAGAGATAAATCTAATCAACATCCCTAAACTAAGGTGGTGTTTGCAAATGCTTATAAAAGGAGCTTGTTGGTTTTTGCAGCCGCAAAAGCACAATTTTAGTGTTTGGACTGCTGACTTTTGCTTTTGCTTATCTAAAAATAAGTCAGAAAAAGCACAAGCCACAAAAGCATGTCCAGGGGTGCTTCCCCAACTGCTTTTGGTATTATGTTATTTTTGAAAGGTCTTTAAATAGAATAGTAACTTCTCATTAATTTTTGCAAACACCTAATTAATGATTTAAGTAGTTTTTAAAAAGATATGCAAACACTCCCGACTTTTTATTAAAAGTCACTTAAAGTGGCTTTAAGCAAAAGTAGTGAACAAGCTTCTTTTATAAGCATTTGCAAACACCACCTAAGTAGCTTAGACTTTTAAGGTAACACATCATTACACATGGGTAACATTGCTTAATATCAGAAAAAGCAACCTACTTTAATAAAGTTACTGCAAAAAAGTAAAGTTACTACACAATCACCAAAACAAAGTCACTACAGCAACACTTCTCCTAGAGAGTTTGTTTTGAGACTCCAAGTTTATCTCTAAGCTCTTGAAAACGTGATTTAGGCAGAGCTTTTGTCATGATATCCGCCACTTGCTCCTCTGACTTGCAATGGATGAGCCAGACTTCTTGTTCTCGTTCAACTTCTCTTAAGAAATGAAATTTGACTTTCATGTGCTTTGTCTTCCCATGTTGTACAGGATTTTTCGCAATGGCTATAGCTGACTTACTATCAGAAAAGATTGGAGTTGCACTTTTACTTCCAAAACCCAAATCAGTCAGCATTTTTCTTAGCCAAATACATTGATTTGCACTTGCTGCTGCTGCTATAAATTCAACTTCTGCTGTTGATTGTGCCACAACTTCTTGCTTCTTGGAACACCAAGAAAACATCCCATAACCTAATGAAAAGACATATCCCGAAGTGCTTTTGCAATCATCAACAGAACCAGCCCAATCGCTGTCTACATAACCAAGTAGACTTGATTCTTTCACTGGTCTCAACCAAATTCCAAAATCATATGTACCTTTCAAGTATCTTAGGACTCTCTTTCCAGCTACATAGTGCATTTGACTTGGTTCTTGCATGAACCTTGAAAGTAAAACTTGCTGCAAACATTACATCATGCCTTGTTGCAGTCAAGTATAGCAAACTTCCCACAAGACTCCTATAACAAAATGCATCTGACTTTGCATCTCCATCAAACTTAGCCAACTTTTCATTTACTGCAAGAGGCGTGCTCACAGGCTTGCAATTTTTCATCTTGAACTTCTTCAAAAGATTAAGTACATAAGCTTGTTGTGAAAAAAAAAAAAAAAAAAAATACCTTCATCTGACTGGTGAACTTCAAAGCCTAGGAAGAACTTCATTTCTCCTAAATCAGTCATCTCAAACTCTTTGCACAACTGTTGCTTAAAACCATCAGCAACTTGAGTTTTACTACCAAGGATCAACAAATCATCAACATATACTGATATAATCAATGTATCAACAGTAGATAAAGCTTTAACATAGAGTGTAGCATCATTACAGCTCCTCCTGAAGCCATGACTGCACAAAAACTCATCAATTCTGATGTACCAAGCTCTTGGTGCTTGCTTCAGGCCATAAAGTGCCTTGTGTAGCTTGTAGACTTTATCTTCTTCACCATTGGCTTTAAATCCTTCTCGTTACTCAACAAAAATCTCCTCCTCCAAGTAACCATTGAGAAAAGCAGACTTAATATCAAGATGAATGATTTTCCATCTATTTTGGGATGCTAAAGCAATCAACAACTTGATTGTATTAAGTCTGGCCACTGGAGCAAAAGTGTCTCCATAATCAACCCCGGGTTGTTGTGCATACCCTTTTACCACAAGCCTTGCTTTATGTTTGTGTATAGAACCATCTGCATTAAACTTGGTTCTATATACCCATTTCACACCAATAACTTGCTTGTGTAAAGGTTTGTCTATCAAACTCCAAGTCGCATTTGTCTCAATTACAGAGATCTCATCTCTCATGGCAGCATTCCACTCCTCAAAGTTTGAAGCTTCAGAAAAGTTTGAAGGATCAACCACCGCAACATTGCATCTTGCATACACATCTGAAAAATGACTTGTCCTTAATACTGGTGTATCTGTTGTACTTTGAACATCAACCTCTCTGATCTCGTGTTCATCTTGAACAACACCTCTTTGATTCTCAAGTTCATTTGCTTGTCTTGTAGAGCCTGACTCTGCATTTTCCCAATCTCATGATTGATTTTCATCAACTTTAACATCCCTACTAACAATGATTTTTTCGGTTGCCAAATCAAAGATTCTATATCCTTTAGATTGGCTGTTGTGGCCTAAGAAGATACCTTTCTTTGCTTTTGCTGAAATCTTATCTCTTTTAACATCAGTTACATGCACATAACACACTGATCCAAATATCTTCAAGTGATTGACAGAAGGTCTTGTCCCACTCCAAGCTTCAAATGGAGTCTTTTCTTGTATAGCGTGAGTTGGTAATCTGTTTTGTAAATAAACAGATGTGTAGACAGCCTCCGCCCAGAATCGTTTTGGCATATTCTTCTCGTGAAGCATGCTTCTCGCCATTTCAAGAAGAGTTCTATTTTTCCTCTCAAACACACCATTTTGTTGAGGAGAATATAAGCTGATGTTGAATCCCAACATCATCACAAAACTTTGTGAACTCATTTGAAGTGTAATCCTTTCCATTATCAGTCATCAACTTCTTCAACTTGAAACCACTTTGAGTTTCCACCATAGACTTGAATTTCTTGAAACAAGAAAACACCTGCGACTTGCTGCTCATGAAATAAATCCAAGTCATTCTTGTTAAATCATCAATAAATAGAATGAAATATCTATTTTAACTTAAAGATGGAGTTTGCATAGGTCCACAAACATCTGAGTGTACTAATTCAAGCTTGTCAACAGCTCTCCACTTAGCTTGACATGGAAAAGGAAGCCTTTGAAGCTTACCCATTTGACAACTTTCACAAACATCAGTGCACATTTGTACATTTGTCATGTCTCTTACCATACTCTTTTCTTGCAAAAGTTTCAAAAATCTGAAGTTGGCATGACCAAACCTCTTATGCCACAACCAAGAGTCGTCACTAACTATTCTACATGCAAGAGATGTATTTGAATCCCAATGAACGGGAAAACATTTATCAGTCATAGGCACATCAGCAATCTTATCTCCAAATGAATCAAAAACAATACATGATTCACCCTTGAACTTTAAAGAATAACCTTTAAGCATCATTTGTCCAATACTCAACAAGCTCTGATCTAAATCTGGAACCAACAACACATTGATTCCATTAGAAGTTGGAATAGATATGGTACCTTTTCCAACAGATTCGATAAACTTTCCATTTCCAATTTTGACTAATGATTTAACTGAAACATCTAATTTGCTGAAAAGATCTGGATTTGAAGTCATGTGGTTTGTACAAGCACTATCCAAAAACCAAGATTGCTGTCTCGGAGCTTCACTTGACACAACAACCATGAACAGATGATCATTTGCTTGTTTCTCTTCAACGACATTTGCTTGTTGTTTAGATTGATTTTGTTGTGGTAGTTTTAGCTGAAATGATTGCTTTTTCAACTTGCAATATTTGACAATGTGCCTGAATTTCTTGCAATATCTACATTGAGCCTTTTTCCAGCAACTAGTTTCATGATGGTTAGTTTTCTTACAATGAGAACAAGGTGTGAACTTACCTTTTCCAGATTCCCGTTGTTCACCTTCAACACCCTTGCCTTTGTGGTTTTTATCTGCAAATCCTCCTTTGTCATCCTTAGAACTGAATGACTTTGAGTAATGCTTTGCATGAAAAGCTCCCTCAACTTGGCCTTGTGATCTTACAGCGGTTCTTTGTTCTTGAACTTGAAATTTGCTGATTAGTTCAGTAGCAGACAGCTTTTTGAGGTCATGAGACTCCTCAATAGCTGAAACTTTGGCCTCAAACTTCTCCGGAAGACTTATCAGCATCTTTGCAACAACTCTATGTTGTTCTATAACTTCACCAAATAGTCTCATTTGGTTGGTAAGATCCATCACTTTGGAAGAATACTCCTTCACCGTCTGTGAATCTTTCATCTTCAAGTTCTCAAACTCTCTCTTGAGAGTGAGCAACCTCATGGTTTTAACTCTGTCACTGCCTCGATCTTCTTCTTTTAGCTGATCCCATACTTCTTTGGAAATTTCAAGAGCCATTATTCCGGTGAAAACATGGACTGCCAAAGCATAATGCAATACCATAAGTGCCTTATCTTTTTTGAGCAGATCTTCCTCATGTTGTCTTATTTGTGCAATAATTGGATTTGCTCTTAGAGGTGGAGGATCTCTGCCTGTGGTAACAACATCCCATAAGCCAAGAGACTTCAAGTATTACTTCATCTTCACCTCCCAAATCTGATAGTTTTCTCCTGTAAACATTGGAACAGAAGGAAGAGAGATGCTTCCTGAAGTCATTTTCTTGTCTCTCAAAAGTGTTTATACCTTTTAAACACTCCCCAGTTTTTTTTTACCTCACACCACACTAAGTTCACTCACCTCACAGTCCCTTTAAGAACATGTAAGCTCTAGATACCATTTGTTGAAACAAAAGAGAGAAAATGCTTCATTTCATTGACAAAAGGTTCTGCACTTTTACAGCAGAAAGTTGCTTACAATATATAGCAAGGAAAAGATAAATCTAATCAACATCCCTAAACTAAGTAGCTTAGACTTTTAAGGTAAAACATCATTACACATGGGTAACTTTGCTTAATATCAGAAAAAGCAGCATACTTTAATAAAGTTACTGCAAAAAGTAAAGTTACTACACAATCACCAAAACGAAGTCATTACAGCAACACTGTTGTCTATGACTTTTGGAGCATAGTCTCATGCATCTGATTTAAGAGATGAACTGATTGGAAATGTCAATTTGCCAATCCGACATCAGAAACAACATCACGTTGCTGTTCATTGAGGAAGATGTTTGAAGTTATTATATTTCCATGCACAAGCTTCCCACCTTTTCTTGTGTGGATGTGAGCAGTCCCCCCTGTTGTTCTCACTGCAATTTCTAGTCGGGTTTCCCAATCTAAATGTATCTTCCCGGAACATCCAGTACCTGAAAAGTCGAAGAAAAAGCGTTGAGTTATGATGCTATTTCATATTGATGATCTTGTAGCAAATATTCTCTCCAAGTAAGTTGATCTGCACTACATGTGCTAGGATGGAACACTAAGTTAACCATGGTGAGTAAAGTACCCCATGTATGGAACTGTACTTTCTTTGGTTTAATGGAAAAGTAACTTGCAACAGACAAATACTACATTAGCCACATTGTTCAGAGATAAAATCAAAGAGTGATGCATTGCCTGCTATGTTGCACGGAGACGACAATACGTTAATGGGTGCGGCAATACAGATTTTTTTTGTATATGTTAAATAATGTACGGCATGGATAAGGGTATTTTTTGAATATGAATAATCATATTATACATTCATTGATATAGAAAATTTAATCAATAATGCATCAAAAGTGAATCTACAATACACGAGTAAAGTCTAAACACACAGCTCATTTGATCATTCACTAAAAAATGACCATGCAACATAGAAAGAAGTATAAGAGTGACCGAGTATCAAACACGTATCAGAGTATCGGTACAATGCATAATGGCTTTTTGAAATATTCGTGCAACCTAGATTACCTGCAATCAGGGGCGGACCCACCCTGTGGGCTAGGGTGGGCTGGAGCCCCGGGTCCATTTTGGGCCAAAATTTTGTAGATATATAGGTATATATGCTAATGTAGCCCACTTCAAATATAAAATAGGAATAACATGAAGGCCCAAATCTTAACACCAACAAAACAATTAAATTTTGACCCAATAAAATCCAATCTTAACCAAACTAAAAAAATCAATTCAACGCACTACGTCCTCCTATCTACAATGGGTTTTGACTCAAAAGCTGAGAAGATTAGAAACAAAGAAGAAGAAGAAAAAGAGAAGAAAAAGAAAAGGGAACAAATTGGGAGACCCTCTTCTACCCTGTTTTCTCAAACAAAAGAAACAAACAAAAAAAAGAAAACATCCGCCCCTGTCAAGCGATTTCACCCCGACCCTCTTCTACCCACATAATTTAAATTCTAAGTTCTCTTTGATTTGTAAGTTTATGAAGTTTCATTGTAAATTTGTAGTTTTTCATAGAATAAATGGTTACTGTGCATTCAAACCCTAGTTACCTCTTGATAGTGTTTGAATATAGACAAAAATTAGGATTTATTTTATTTTATGAATTTTTATTTTTATCCAGAATTTGATTGGGAGGGCTTGAAACTGAGACTAATATACTCTTTTTTATGCATATAATGTTTGTTGGATATTATTTAACTTGATGGTTTAGATTTTTTATGGATTTTAGGCACACAAAAAAGGGAAAAAAACTATTATATGTTTCTGGTTGATGGCTTGAGGTAGTAGCCGTAGATCTCCACTCCAACAATATTTTCATTTATTTTACTTAATGGTATGTAAATTTTATCATTTTGTAATCAAAGGATATTATATTCTAATTTACACGTTTGATATTTCTATTTTTCATATTTATTTTATTTAAGTTACTTAAGTGAAGAGTAGCCCGGGGTGAAAAAAAATCCTGGTTCCGCCCCTGCCTGCAATACCTCAAATATTCCACTAGACTCATCTATGTGCAGTGTTTATTCAGAGAAATTCCTATGTAGAGTCGATAAATTGTATGACTACAGTTGGGCGCATAAACTATCTACCAAGATTTGTATTTGCAAATTTATAAGAAATCACATATCTACCAAGGAAAGAGAGGAGTGTGAGCAATTCTAGCGAAATCAAATAGATCATTTGCTGCTAATATGGTTGTTGAAATAATTATTTTATTTCGGGATAAGAAGAAAGAACATAAGAACAAAGCAGAAATTTTTCTCTATATGTAACTAATGTTTTACTTACCATGTAGCATTGTTGATACACTGCCCTGGCTGTTATAATCATACACCAAGAACTAATCATCTTTCGAAAAGAAGTACGCCTTTAATTCAGCAACGCTTTGGTGCCCCATTCTTCCAATTTCCTCCATATGCTGCACAAATGTTTTACTTCTAACAACCACGTCACTCAGTTTCTTCACCAAAACTATGGTTCCACTTCCAAGTATCGCCTTATATGAAGTCCCAAACGTCCCCTTCCCAAGTACTTCAGCAGAAGGCCTGAACAGATCATCTTGATCAAATGTGTGATTAGCATATCCAAAAAATACTAGCATGTTCCGTTCTATTTGTGAAGAAAACTAGTACATAAAATTCTGACTTCCTGTACTCGACATAGGGATATCCTCTATCATCTTCACGACGGCAGACATTGAAGGTCTCTTCTCGGGAAAATGTGAAATGCATCAGATTATATTCATATTTCACATTGCTGATATAAGACTAGTTGATGGTGTTTAGATACCAATTAAATGTCAAAATATTATAACAAAGCGACTTCTTGTTGCTTCCAGAGATACATGCTATACTGTTATGGGCCCAACTATGGGAAATACGGCCCAACACGTGAGGTCTGCTCGCCAGAAGAAGACACCGACTTGGGCTGCTGACTATCTGATGTAAAAGAAAGCCCAACCTTGTTATTATGTAAATATTATGTAATTTCCTTATTTTGCTGTCTATGTAAATATTATTAAATAAGTTATGTAACTGCACCGTAGTGGTTTAGTGGGAGGTAGCAGTTGCATTTAGGAGTACATATTATGCATCTTTGTATTCGACTGGATTATCAGAAAATATATGCAATCTTTTATTAGGTAATTTCTCAATTCTCATCTTATTTCTGGAGTTTTTCTTGTTCTTCTCACAAAAGAGCAATATATCATTTGTTCCCTTAACAATTTGGTGCTTACATTTCTTACTCAATGTCAAAAAATAATCAGTCTCAGCAGTCTTCGGATGATTCAGCCTTGGCTGAATCTGTGCGACAGTTACAGGCGGATTTAACGGCTCATCATTCTGACACGAGTGGTAAATTTGATGCTATCATGACTATGATGACGGAGATGAAGCTTCAATTTGAGAAGAATCAAGCATCATCGTCGACATCCGCGGCTGTTCAACCGGATTTTCATGTTGGCAGTTCATCTCAACCATACCTGAATCCTGTTTTTCATCCTCCTGCTTTACCCGAAAACATGCGCACCCCTATCTTAAATCTAAATGTTTTTCATGGTGCTGACCCTTTAGATTGGTTGTTTCAGGCAGACCAATTTTTCGATCATTATCACATTCCACTTGAACAACGAATTCATTACTGTTCATTTTACATGAAGGGTTCTGCGTTATCATGGTATAAGTGGATGCGTTCCAATCATCTGTTCACGAATTGGTAGCTGTTTCAAAGGGATTTATCATTGTGGTTTGGTCCTTCCACGTATGCCAACCACCAGGCTACCTTATTTAAACTGCGTCAATCATGTACGGTTGCAGAATATCAGGAGGAGTTTGAACTCATTAATAATTTCGTGACTGATTTGTCTGCTACTATAATTTTAAATTGTTTCATATCGGGTTTGAAACTGGAAATACAGCAAGAGTTAGCAATTCATAAACCTTCGCATATTTATGAGGCTAGCTCCTTGGCTAAGTTGATTGAATCCAAAATTAGAGATACTCGAGTTCGTCCCTACACTCATTTTTCATCTAATTTTGTGCAGCCCCAAACAACAACACCGTTGTTGCCAGCCCCTACGTCTACTCCGACACCGAATTATGCGGGTACATTGCCGATTCGTAGGTTGACTCAGGCTGAAACGCAATTACGTCGTGCGAAAGGCGTAATTGTGATGAACGTTGTGAGAAAGGTCACAAATGTAAATCACCACAATTTCTAACTCTTTTGGTGGATGACTTAGGTGATGTTTCAGATGCGCATGTCTGTGAACAAGGTGAATTAGAATCTGTCCAATTACCGCTACCGCATTTGTTTCAGTCTGAAACTCCGGAGAATGAGTTCCATTGTTCGTTGGCTGCATTTTTGGGTGCCTCATCTCCACGAACATTGCGCCTCACTGGGTTTATATCAAGTAAACGTGTGACTGTTTTGGTTGATTCGGGTAGTACTCATAATATTGTTCAACCTCGGGTTGCAGATTATTTGAAATTGCAGGTTGTTTCTGTTTTCGATTTTTCTGTTATGATTGGCAATGGGGAATTTTTACAATGTCAGGGTCGTTGTACTGATATTAAGATCCGAATTGAACAGTCAGATTTTTCAGTTCCTTTGTTGGTGTTACCCATTCAGGGAGCTGATGTTGTTTCGGGGGTTCAGTGGCTTGAAACGTTGGGTCCAGTGTTAGCAGAATTTAAAATTCCCAGATTCACTTTTGTTCATAATGGTAAGGTTGTGGTTTTTACGGGTGAAAAACGTGTGACGTCTGCAACGCATCAGCACATGCAGCGTATTGTTGCAACAGATTCCGCGGCATCATGTTTTACATTAACTTTGGAACAATGCCATCCTACTGTTACTTTGCCTTGTGATGATTCAATTGTTCAATCACATGAAATTACTACTTTGTTGAAGGAATTTTCAAGGGTTTTTGAAAAACTAACAGCTTTACCTCCTCAACGCCCTCAAGATCATCATATACATTTACAGTCGAATGCTCAGCCAGTAAATGTAAAACCGTACCGTTATCCCCATTTTCAGAAAACTATAATGTCGGAAATGATTCAGGAAATTCTTGGCGAACCAAAAATATAACCAAGTACCAATCCTTTTTCCTCTCCCATTTTGCTTGTGGGCAAGAAGGATGGAACATGGAGGTTTTGTGCAGACTACAGAGCTTTGAATGCGATAACAGTTAAGGATCGTTTTCCAATCCCGACTGTTGACGAGTTGTTAGATGAGTTGAAGGGTGCTGTTATATTTACGAAATTGGATTTGAGGGCGGGTTATCATCAAATCTGGGTTGCTGCAGAGGATGTCCACAAAACAGCATTTCGGACTTGTGATGGCCATTATGAATTTTTGGTGATGCCATTCGGGTTATCGAATGCACCGTCGACATTTCAGGCTGTCATGAATGACATGTTTCGTGAGTACTTAAGGCAGTTTGTTTTAGTTTTCTTTGATGACATCTTGATTTACAGTTGTAATTGGGCAGATCATTTGGTTCATTTACGTCAGGTTTTAGCCAAACTTAGTGATAATCAGTTTTATGCTAAGTTAAGTAAATGTGTGTTTGATGTGTCAGTGGTTCAATATTTAGGCCACATCATCTGGGCTGACGGTGTCCGAGTTGACCCAGAAAAAGTGCAGGCTGTTGAGGAGTGGCCAACACCTAATTCTGTGACAGGCCTCCGGGGCTTTTTGGGCCTAACCGGTTACTAAAAGCGTTTTGTTCGGCATTACGCTACACTCGCCTCGCCTCTCACTGGTTTACTTAAATCACACGCTTTTACATGGTCTGTTACAGCTCAGATTGCATTTGAAAAGCTAAAAAAAGTCATGACTTCTTTGTCGGTGTTGGTTCTTCCTGATTTTACCAAGCCATTTGAGTTGACTACCGATGCTTCGACTTTGGTAGTTGGGGCAGTTCTCTCTCAGGCCGATCATCCTATTGCTTTTTTTAGCAGAAAGTTGACTGGGCGCATGCAATCTACTGCGGCCTACAATCAAGAGTTATACGCTGTTACGGAAGCAGTTAAAAAATTCAGATCAACGCAGCTTAAAGCATATTTTGTCACAGTCTATTCATACTCCCGATCAGGCACGTTGGATCACGAAATTATTTGGATATGACTATGAAGTGGTGTACAAACCTGGTAAAGAGAACAAAGTGGCGGATGCACTTTCACGGGTTGACTTGCCAACTTTTCAGGCTTTCACTACTCCGTCGGCTTCTTGGTTGGCTGACATTTAGGCTTATTATACCACTCCCGCTGGCCTGGAACACATAGAGGCAGTTAGTAATGATGTCAACTTCGGTGTGGTTGATGGCTTATTATTGTATAAAGGTCGGATTTATATACCTGATCTCACTGATTTGCGCTCAAATTTGTAGCTGAAGTTTCACTCCACCCCTGTTGGCGGACATTCTGGGACTAAGGCCACTTTAGCTCGTGATCGGCTCAGTTGTATTGGCCCAACATGAAAAAAGATGTGCAGGAGATGGTTAGAAAATGTTTACAATGTCAGCAACAAAAATATTCGACAGGAAAACAATCAGGTTTGCTCAATCCTTTGCATGTTCCAAGTGATGTTTGGACAGATATTTCAATGGATTTCATTACTAAGTTACCTGTTTCCTATGGAAAGTCTACCATATGGGTTATAGTGGACAGACTCACCAAATTTGCACATTTCATTGCTTTGCCGGGTAAATTTACTGCTGCTTTTTTAGCTTCAATTTTCATCAATGAACTATACTGTTTACATGGCTTGCCAAAGACCATTGTCACGGATCGAGACCCATTATTTTTGAGTCACTTCTGGAGCGATCTTTTTAAACAGTTAGGCACCAAACTCTGCTATAGTAGTGCCTATCACCCGGAATCAGATGGTCAAATAGAGTTAGTCAACCGTTCGGTCGAATACTACCTTCGTTGTTTTGCATCTGACTATCCGAAGCAATGGACACGTTTTCTCCCTACGGCTCAACTCTGGTACAACGCAGCATTTCACTCTACAATTAACAGATCACCATATGAAGCACTGTTCGGTTGCCAAGCACATACGATACCAGTTTATCATGAACGTCAGAGTTCAAATTAAACACTGGACGAAACACTAACACGCAGACAAACACTTTTGGCAGATCTACAGTCTAACATGCAACGAGCACAGGCAAAGATGTCGCAGTATGCAAATCGAAAACGCATAGATCGTACATTTTCATAGGGAGATCTCGTGTTAGTTAAGCTGAAACATTACCGTTAGATGTCGCTGAAGGAGCACCACTTTCATAAGCTGTCGCGCCGCTTCTAGGGGCCGTTCGCCGTGCGCCGCCGCATCGGTAAGGTCGCATATGAGCTGGATCTCCCGCCATCTTCACGGATCCATCCAGTTTTCCATATTTCGTTGCTGCGGCCATATGTGGGACCTTCGCCTGCAGCCATCAGTCCTTTTCCTGAACCTTCGCCGGATGGTAAATTGATCGAGCTACCTGAAGTGGTCGGAGATAAACGTTTTGTGTGGAAGAATGGGGAGAAAAAGGAGCAAACCCTAATTCGTTGGCGCAGCTCTCAAATTGACGAGAGTGAATGGGTTGACTCGGACGAATTGAGGGTTTTATCTGAGGGAGTGGACGGACCAGATTGTGTTTCTGAGAAAACCCTACGATCGGATGGTCTCAGTGCAGAGACGCCTACCGTGGGCCTGGAGGACCAGGCCGTTTCTCAGGGCCGGGTATTGTTATGGGCCCAACTATGGGAAATACGGCCCAACACGTGAGGTCTGCTCGCCAGAAGAAGACACCGACTTGGGCTGCTGACTATCAGATGTAAAAGAAAGCCCAACCTTGTTATTATGTAAATATTATGTAATTTCCTTATTTTGCTGTCTATGTAAATATTATTAAATAAGTTATGTAACTGCACCGTAGTGGTTTAGTGAGAGGTAGCAGTTGCCTTTAGGAGTACATATTATGCATCTTTGTATTCGACTGGATTATCAGAAAATATATGCAGTCTTTTATTAGGTAATTTCTCAATTCTCATCTTATTTCTGGAGTTTTTCTTGTTCTTCTCACAAAAGAGCAATATATCATTTGTTCCCTTAACATATACTATATTTCTTCATAAAACAAAATGAAAATTCAAACTATGACAACAGACTTAACGTACCATGCAGCAACTTAGATACACTCCCACTACTGTGATGATCATATAGCATGAGCTTCTCCTCTATGGAAGTATAGTAAACCCTCAATGCAGCCACATTACGGTGCCAGACAGTTCCAACAGCTTCCGTGTTTCTCTTGAAATCTTGTTCTGTAATACCAAACAATTTCAGTCTCTTGACTACGACAGTCGTTCCGTTATCTAGTTTACTAGCGTAAACACTCCCAAATGTTCCTTTTCCTAGAACCTCGACTGGAGCACGCACCACATCTTCAAGGCAAAAGGCAGGCGAAACACCATCCATGAGCACTAGACCTGGATTCCTCGACTTGGCAATGGCGGATTCAGGGTGTTTCTGATATTGAGAGGAACTTCCGCGAATCAAAAAGTCAAAGGCCACGTCGTCCAGGGCAAAACTCGAACGGAAACTAGAACTGACATCTGATGCTTCAGATAGAACGCTGGGGCTTCGAGCATGAAAAAGTTCCCAAAGATGCTCTTTTAGCAAAACAGCTGCAACAAGCCTCTCCCAGTTGTCATTTGACCTCTTCATAGTCTTTGGAGGTTTAGTTCTGAACAAGAAGATAGTTTTCGGTTGCTTAGACATGGCCCTTCTAACTACATGTTTACTAATCAACTTGGCATTGACTTTCCCTAAGGTCTCTATGCGTTTTCTGTAAATAAATGCAGGTTGGCCATATAAACCATTGTCTATTGTTATATATAGTAAACTAAATTAGTCAGTTTAGGGAAAGTTACCCAAAGTAGCCAAATACTGGTCCACCATCATACCATGTTCTCTTCATATGTTATCTTCCGTTTTATTATATTGTCAACCAAGCCAAATTGCAAATGGAACTCATATTCAACTAAGAAGTTGATAAGCAAAACGCTTATATATACATAATCATTATTGTCAAATATTCTTTACAAATACAAATGCTTTCTATAATTAATTATTGTTCACTCATTAATAAACAATAATATAATTTTTGGTAAAGGAAATAAATGATGGTAACTGTGCATTTAACTAGTTCACTTTTATTTATATATATATAATATTGAACAAAATGGATAAAAATATTCATT
Organism: Misopates orontium; assembly: GCA_946800315.1. Classification (NCBI taxonomy): domain Eukaryota; kingdom Viridiplantae; phylum Streptophyta; class Magnoliopsida; order Lamiales; family Plantaginaceae; genus Misopates; species Misopates orontium. Next base: position 26,440,730 of record OX326951.1, read on the forward strand.
TGCTTGAGTTTAGTACCCAGGATATAAAAAGAGACACTCTTCCTATCCCTGACTACTTGGGAACGGTACAATCATTTCCAAATCCGTCGCTCTAATTCTAAACGCATCATCCCGAAAGCCTCTTCCCATTCTTGATCTCTAACTCAAACAAATATGATACAAGACTTTGTTCTTGAATGATGCAATCTGGGCCAACTAGCTAATATATGGAGTCCAGGAGCTGGACAGAGCATCAACAGTCAATATGTACATAGCCTCCACAACAGAGTTTCAGATGGGACTTATCTTCAAGAAGAAAAGAGCCAACATCTGAATTTTTACATGAACCAAAAGACAAGTTTTTTCCAACTCTGCCACCCGGTTCAGGGGATGGTCATCCCCCCGCTAATTTCCTCTAGCCTCTTCACTACGTCCGCCATTTTAGGCCGGCTCTTAAGGTCTATAGCAATGCAATCCATTCCTAATTGCAGGACTAAAACCATCCCCTCCTCGAAACTTCCATACCTCAAGAGCTCAGAATCAATCACTTTGGTAGTCCACTCCTTGCAAAGGACAGAAATGATCCACTTTCTTAGTGAGATGTCCTCCTCGTGGTATATGGTGCGTCGTGGTGACTTACCCGAGACTAGTTCGAAGAGCACAACTCCAAAGCTGTAAACATCAGAAGCTTGGGAGACATTCCTAGAGTCTATGACTTCTGGCGCAAAGTCCCCTGTATCTGACATAAGAGACCTGATTGGATTCATCAAATTTGCCAATCTGACATCAGAAACAACAGCACATTGCTGTTCATTGAGGAAGATGTTTGAAGTTATTACATTTCCATGCACAAGCTTCCCACCGTTTCTCGTGTGGATGTGAGCAATCCCCCTTGCTGTTCCCAATGCAATTTCTAGTCGGGTTTTCCAATCCAAATGTATCTTCCCTGAACCTCTAGTTCCTGAAAAGCCAGAGAAAGAGCATTGGATTACGATGATATTTCATATTGATAATCTGGTCGCAAGTATTTTCTCCAAGTAACCTGATCTTCACTACAATGTGCTATGATGGCATATTAAGTTGACCATGTAAACTAAGTGCCACATATACGATTCATAGATGAAATCAATGGAGTGATGCATTACCTAGTTTACCTGCAATACCTCATAAATATTCATCTATATGTGGTGGTTATTGAGAGAAGTGCCTATGCAGAGTCGATAAACTGTACTGGTACAACTGGCGTACGAACTTTCTTCCAAAATTGTATTTGCAAACTCATAAGATATCACATATCATATAACCAAGGAAAGAGAGGAGTGTGAGCAAATCACACAGAATCAAATAGAGCATTTGCTGCGAGTTAGGTTGTTGAAATAATCGCTCTTACGGGATCAAAAAGAAAAAGTAACTAAAACGCAGAAAATTTCTCTAAATATAATGTTTTACTTACCATGTAGCATTGTAGATAGACTGCCCTGGGCGTAATAATCATATACTAAGAGCTTATGATCCTTTGAATAGTAGTATGCCCTTAATTCAGCAACATTTTGGTGTACCATTCTTCCAATATCCTCCAGATGCTGCTGAACTTTTTTATAAGTAACATTCAAATCCCTGAGTTTCTTCACTGAAACTACATTTTTATTTTCAAGAATCACCTTACATGATGTCCCAAATGTCCCCTTCCCAAGTACCTTAGCAAAAGCCCTGAGCATATCATCTTGGTCAAATGTGTGATAGCCAAACCCGAAAAATACTAGTTTGTTCCTTTCCGTTTCTGAAGAAACATTATGCATAAAATTCTGATTTCCTGTACTCGTCATAGGGATATCTTCTATCATCTTCACTACTGCAGACATTGAAGGCCTCTTCTTGGGGGAGTTTTCCACACAAAGTAATCCTATTTTCAGCATACGTACTATATGTTCTCTTGTAGTGGAATTCAACATCAATTCTCGGTCAAATACAGTAATATTCCATTCCTTACTATTAACAGAATTAACCAACTTGACTAGGTCAACAGCCACACGACCAATCGAGGATTCTGCAAAGGACTTTCGTGTAAGAAGTTCAAGTAGCAGAATCCCAAAACTGTAGACATCGGAAGCTTGGGACACATTCTGAGTGATTTTGACTTCTGGCGCATAACATCGTGAAGATGGCAAGAATCTTGGTGTAATCATGTTTGCCAAGCCAAGGTCAGATACGTATCCGTAGCATTCTGAATTTATAAATATATTTGAAGATTTTATGTTGCCATGGACCATCATCCCACCATTTTGCGCGTGAATGTGACTAATACCCCTTGCCGCACCTATTGCAATCCTTAGTCTTGTTTCCCAGTCCACGCGAACCCGATACAAACCAGGTTTTCCTAGGAACATGTGAAGATGCAGCAGATCATATCATATTTCACATATCTGTATCTTTAGCGCGAGTTATATTGCTGCTGAACCAGAACCTAAAAGACACAAATATAGTATTTCTGCGAAAAGGCATTGGAATAGAATACATTCCTTAAATTTTAAACCTGTCTTTAAATTCAAAACATATTCTTATTACAGCACTGAACTCAAACTATAGCCTGTCAACAGAAAACAGATGTTGGTGTATCACTCAAACAGAAAACGCATATACTTAATCAGATCATGATGCCTTCTGTTCAATATTAAAGACAAAGGCATAATGACAGAGTTACATGACAGACTATTATGCTTATTAACAAGTTTTGACATAAATGAGACTAATTGATTGTATTAGATAACAAAAGGTCAAAACTTATAACAAAGTATACGTTATTGTTGCTTCCACATGATTGCATAAGGCGTCTAACTACATGCTATACCATATTTTGTCATGAAACAAAAATGAAAACTCAAACCACACCAACAGACTTAACATACCATGCAACAAATCAGACACACTCCCCCTACTGTGATGATCGTATAACACGAGCTTCTCCTCTATGGAAGTACAGTAAGCCCTCAATGCAGCCACGTTCGGGTGCCTGACATTTCCAACAGCCTCCATGCTTCTCTTGAAATCTTCTTCTGTAACACCAAACAACTTCAGTCTCTTCACTGCGACAGTCATTCCGTTATCCAGTTTAGTAGCGTAAGCACTCCCAAAAGTTCCTTTTCCGAGCATCTCGGCTGGAGCACGCAACAACACTTCAAGGCCAAAATCAGACCAAACACCATCAACGAATATCAAACCTGAATCCCTCGACTTGGCAACGGAGGATTCGGGTTCTTGATGATATTGAGAGGGACTTCCGGGAATCGAAAAGTCAAAGGACACATCGTCCAGGGTAGAACTCGAAACCGAGATCTGATGCTTCAGACAAAACGCTGGGGCTCCTGGATTGAGCATGAAAGAGTTCCCAGAGTTGCTGTTTTCGCACAACTGCGGCCACAAGCCTCTCCCAGTTGTCATGTGTCCTCAACATCTCTTCTTCTGAGCCTGAGCACTAAAAATGCAGATAGTTTTGGATTTTTTAGCAAGGCACTTGTTACTACATTGTTTGTTGAAAGTTTCAGGCGAAATTTCTTAATGTTCAGTATACTTATTAAAACAACAAGGCATCTGACTTTGCAAAAAAATGCATATAAGCCTATAAGGTAAGGAACAACGTTTAAAAATGCAAACAAATTGTATAATCTCTTCTAAACTATTATATATCGCCAACCTAACCAATTAAGCAAATAAAACGCGTAAAAGACTAGGTAACTGAATAACAAAATGCTTTCAGTATAATTGTCATTGTCCCTTTATTTCTACTATTGATGTTTGCTTTCACTGATTTGCTTCTAGTATCAATGTCATTTGTAATATATGGCTAGTTTAATTATCTTAAAGTCTCTGTATATCGATTCAGATGCTTTGAAATAGAGGGACTAATTTTATATTTAAGGAAGGAACGTTGTTATATAAAGAATTTAATATTTCTATTAGAATAAAAATGTGTTTCCATTTAATAATAAAAATAATTACATATTTTAGATATTTCAAGAAAGATAATATATATTCACTATGCATAAAGCTGTTTCTAATATATATATATATATATATATATATATATATATATATATATATATATATATATATTCAAAAAATCTCCAAACTAGTTTCAGTTTTTTTTTTTTTGAAATTTAGTGAGATAAAAATACCAGCAAAGAACAAACTTTGATCTGTTAATAGTTTTAATTATCATGTCATCAATAGAAAAATTAGAGTTGGAATATCATTTGCTAACTTTTTCATTTCACCAGAAAACGATTACCAATACTGTGATACGTATCTGACTTTGCTCCTTGAGGTGGTCTAATAGTTTAAAACGCCCCCTTAACACTCTCAACAATTTTCAATATTCATAAATAAAGGAATATATGGACATAATTAACATCCAGGATTTGGTTCAAGAGTCAACTAGTTATTAAGTAAACAAAACACTGACTATTGGCTTTTCTTTTTCTTTTCGTTTTTTATGATGGAACAAAATACTGACTCTTGACATTGCACAAATCAGGTAGGTTATCAATTCTCTAAGCATTAACTTTTCAAAGAAAATTAGGATTACGCAATTACAGACCAAGTCATCATTAACTCTCTAATAAACAACAAGAATTTTAATAATGATTTAAAATAATAAAAACCTATTCAATAAAAATACACTCTAGAAGAAAGATCACAAATTATGAGTAGGATCAAACCTCACTCATATGGAGTCAGAGTTGGAGTTGAACCTAGAGATCCAGTTCCATCATATGGACTATTACCTGTATTATAAACACTAGTTCTAATATCCTCCACCATTTTCAATACATCACCAATTCTTGGCCTCTGTTCAGGCATTCTTTCAACACAACTCATGCCTATTTGCAACAATGCCACCATTTCCTCCTCAATATCAGGATACCTCAAGAGCTCCACATCAAAAACTTCCCCCGTCCACTCCTCGCGGACCACCGATTGAACCCACCTCACGAGGTGGACGACCTCTTCGCCACCCGATGAACTGTGGCCAGGTGACTTTCCTGTTAGAAGTTCGAGCAGGAAAACTCCGAAGCTGTAGACATCAGACGGCTGGGACACTTTCCTCGTGTCCGTGACTTCAGGGCCACGATACCCCGTGCTCCGCCTCACTGGAAATGCAGCTGGGCTCATAACCGTGGCTAGGCCGTGATCACACACGCAGCCGTATTGTTTGGAGTTGAGAAAAATGTTTGAGGCTTTAATGTTTCCATGGACGAGCTTCCCGCCATTTCGGGAGTGGATGTGATCAATACCTCTGGCTGCACCAACTGCGATCCTTAGCCGCGTTTCCCAGTCCAAAGGAATCCGACGGTTCTCACCTCTTTTTGCTGTAAAAGTGATTAGTAAATTATATTTCTTTTACACACTATAATTAGGAGGTTGAAGAAAAGGTAAAACATGATCTTTTTCTTTTTCTTCTCCTTAAAGTTATAGGAATAAGACTGTTTCATTAGGACTAGAAAAGTTCAACTTCCTCTAACACAAATTATCTAGACCACTAAACACATACACAATATGTCAAATATGTTAATAATTGTCCAACATTGCTTGGAGAAGAATCTAAACTTCCCTTTTGCTCATAATATAGAAGTTTAATGGGAAAATAAAAGGACTCTAAATTTCTTCTAAGCATGTGATCATGATAAATGTAGAAAGAAAACAATCTAGTTTACATGGTAAACCATGAGTAAAGTTAAAATCTGATTGAGATAGCAAATATAAAATGAGAAGCATAGTGAAGTTTTTGGTTTTAACATACCGTGCAGCAGGGAAGAAACGCTTCCCCGACTATGGTAATCATACACGACGAGCTTTTCATCCTTAGAATAGTAATAAGCTCTCAATGGAGATACATTCTCATGGCTTATATTTCCAAAAACCTCCATTTGCTGCTCAAATTCCTTTTTACCCACAATAACTTCTTTCAATCTCTTCACTGCAACTATGGTTCCATCCTCCAATCCTGCCTTATAGGTAGTACCAAACGTTCCTTTCCCAAGCACCTCGGCAGAAGCCCTCAATAAATCTTCGAGGTCAAACGCAAGATTAGATCCCTCAAAAAACTTCAGCTTCATATTCCCATCACGAGACTCAGAAACCGTCCTCTTTATAGATTTCTCTTTCTTTTGCCCTGCAGTTGTGGATGGCTTATCTTCATAATTTTTCTTTCTATTGATAACAATTAGTAGCAAAGCCATTGATGCAAATGCCATGACGCAGCTACCAATAACAATTCCAAGAATAGCTGACAAACTAAAATTCGAGGAATGCCTCGTGGGTGCGGCCGTGGCAGGAGAAACGGGGTTCAACGAATTTTTGGTTGAAATATTGTTACCGGAGAAGGCTGAACTAGGGAACCTAAGAAGAGATTGAGGCACAACTCCAGTAAGATTGTTGTTGGACAAGTCCAAAAACTGCATAGTTGGGATATTGACGTCCGGAATATCACCAGAAAATGAGTTATTAGCAAGATTCAGCGATATCAAACGAGTCATATTCGAAACTGCAGATGTAATACTCCCACTAAAACTATTATTCGCCAAATTCAACACCGAAAGATTCTCCCAAACCGAAATGTTCAATGGCAGAGGCCCCTGAAAATCATTCTGCTGAAGATAAAGACCCATCAAATTCCCAAGCTTCAAAAGATCAGTAGGAAAAAGACCCGTAATACCGTTGGATCGCAGACTCAAGATCTGCAGCGCAGATAAGCGGCTAAGAGTATTCAAAGGAATTCTACCTCTGAAACCAATAGCAGGCAATCGAAGCGCTATAACTCTTGAATCATCATGACCACAAGTGACTCCAGTCCAGTTATTACAAACCGAAGTCCTCTGATCCCAGTTCAGATTCCGCGAGTGGTGAATTTTTCGAATGAAATCCAGCAAAGCCTGTTTATCTTCAACAGGTTCAGCTCTAGCCAGCAAGAACAGAGTACCAAACACCACAAAAACTTGTAAAAATGTAAACTTGATGCCCATTTTTCTCCTCTTCAGTTAAAAACTTGGAAGCCTTCAGATAGTATCATCACTCATTGTAATCTATATAACAACAATCATAAAAAACCAAGTATTAAAGAAGGAAACGGAATTCAGAAATAATAGTCATCAATTAATAGCCATCAAGATTATACTAGCCGTTTATTTGAATATTCTAAACAACGGTAGGTCAACAACACAGTTCAAAAGTGGCTTCAATAGTAAAAACAAAAACAAAAATACAATATAGTAACAAAAGATCAAATCTTTTTCTTCCCACCTTCACTGACTTTCACAGAACAGATAAGTTTCACTATCTTATTTGTTCTAATTATAAAACGTGTAACAAAACATAAGACCAAATCAAAATGCTAACTTCAACTACTCAAAATCTACACTATGTAACACAATAAAACCCCACAAAAAATTCATCTGAAAAAAGAACAGACTTTACTGCAAAACCCACCATGGAAAAATACTGAGAAGGTCAATAAAAGCGACAGTTACAAAAAACTTGTATAAGAATACACTAACATGCATTATAACTAGACCCAGAAGGAAAAAAAGGGACAAACGTAAACAAGAATCTGTTTTTAAGGTAGTGATGAAGAAAAAAGGGATGATTTTTACTTGCAACGCAAATGTTGAAACTTTTGAAAGTGTTTGCAGAAAGCAAAGCAGAGATAGTTTTTTTGGTTAGTTTGTGGCGCGGCAAGAGTGGGATTTGCACGTGATGTAGCGTAAGGAGCACTAGAGTTATGGAGATGGTGGGGTGGGGTGAGTTAAGTCACGTCAATGGCACTCTTTTGTGCGCACGAACAAAGTGTCATTCACAAGGGAAAACAGCCTGTGTTTACTATTATTATTGGATAAAAAGTAATGACTGTGTTTTATTTACGCAACAAACATGTTAAATATTTTTCTACAATTCATTTCTATCTTATGATTCGGATGTCTTCATCGAAAAATTATTAGATGCTGCATGACGAGATTAAAAGTGATTTTTAAATTATAGTGTAGTAATTTCTCCACACCTCATCACAACCATGCATTTACATTAATAATTGAATTGTTGTACAACATCATCGTACAACCGTTGCACTTAATAATCTCTCGTCTTTACCACGCACACCATGATGTGCCATCGTTTTGATATGAAGTTCGTCAACGGGTAATTGAACTACGTCACACGTAACATTAAGTTTAAAAGGTTCCTTAATAACATCTTATTTTAGACAGCAAATCAAGGATGAAGCAATGAGCTTACTACAACAGTAATGAGTCGGGCCTTAACCCAAGTTCGATAATAGGCCCATCAAAACTCCTATGACGATCCCTCAAAATTCATTTCATGTAAACTATTTTTATTATTTTCTTAAATTGTTGCCAATGTGATTATTGACGTCTCTTTAGCAATCTCTACTTTAGCTCATCTGATATTCTTTGCCAACTTACTTAGGCATCGGAACACCATGTCAACTTTTGACTTAACTCACGTGTAGTGTTTGGTGCAAGTGTTTTCGGACTAAAATTGGATAAGAACTCTAAGAGGACTTGCATTAATCTGAAGTGGTGTGACTAGTCAACATAACAATCAGAAAATTTTAAAACTATGCACAAATTGTTAACTCTTTTGGGTGTCAAATTGAAATTTTCAAAACTTTTGGGGACAAAATGAAGTTTCTAGGGGACTCAACGATTGACTATGCAACTTCTGGAAATCATTAAGGAACAAGGTGAAATTTTTGAAACTTTTTTGGGATTCAGCAATGCGAAGACAAGGTTAAGAGAGAAATTTTACCAACTTTATGTTGATATAAGGGCATCTAAGTTAAGTAAGCGATGTCACATATGAATATCCTAAATTATGGGTGTCTACATAATGTTAACCCGACCTAATAGATTGTTTGAAATTCTATATGTAGTCCAGGATCGACCAATTGAAACCGTCCGAGCTTGTCTTAGGCTTCTTATAATCCTCCACATGTGACTATCTTATTAATCACACATAAACAGTAGCACAAATTATAATAGGGATATGAATGTGATTTTGCTCATAATAGAACCTAATTTTAAGTTGCAACCCATCAAACCAAACGATATAAACTAAGAACAATACATTATATAATCAAACTAACACGATAGACTAAATAATATAATTGGATCCGACATATTCAATATGACATATTCTAGTCTCCCTTCGAGATTTCAAACATGGGCTAGGTTGTTCGGAATCCTAGTTTTAATCCGGTTCAGACCTATTGAAATCGATCAAATCGATCTTATGAGTGTTTAATCATCAATAAGTGGGCATCTTAGCTCATTTTTATCATAATTTACTTATAATAGGACCTAATTTTGAGTTGCAATCTAGGGAAACCAAAAAATATAATGATAGATTATGTTCGGTCTATTTTAACAGGCCATATTCTAATCTATCATAACCCAATCACAAAATTCAAACGTGCCCTTGCTCTATTAGCACACCATAATAGAACTATCAAACTAAAATCCTAATAGAACTAAAGTCCTAATAAAAGTAAAATTCTAATAAAATAAAAATTATAATAGGATTGGGCCACTAATTAGTCTTGCTTTGGAACTGACTTAGATGACGTTTTTTTTTGGACTCAAATATGCATCGTTTTCAAGTATACAAATAATAAATTGTATAGTATATAAAGACGTTCTTTTTGATATTTTATGGGCCTCAATCAGAACAATGGATCAAAAGTTGTGGAGGATTTCATGCAAACCATTTTCAACTGTGAAAACATTCAAGATACGAGAGTTCTTATCCTACATCATTTATCAATGGTAAAAATCACCAACTAATTTTGAAGAGTCACAAAGAGAACTTCAAGCAGATCAATGAAACAAGAAAACAGTTTCTGAAAACTTGTGGCTTAAGATAAAATTCTTCTCAAACTTTTGAGAACTCTCTCTCTCTCAACAATAAGATAAAAAGGAATTCATTTGATAAAATATTTTATTTATAAGAACATGATGCGGTAAATACAATTTACAAATTTACAACTATCACAATGAAAGAAGGACTCTACAGTTTGCAGCTATTCCAAGCAAAAAGTCAGTAACTAGAAATTACAATTTACCACTATATTTGGAAAAATACCTAAAGATCTATTTATTCCAAGTAAAAGAAAAAAATAAGAATATGAAGGAAAAATGCCCAAACAGAAGAAGGAATACATCATCAGGCAAAAGATTGAAATACCTCTGGCTCACGTAATTTTGGTTTTATTTTTTTAATTTTCAAAAGAATTTAAACTCTTTATTCAAATTTAATGTACATTTGTCGTACAGAAAATTCACTACGAATTGGGGAACTTATGATAAGTCAAGCTTTTTGTTGGATATGATACCCGCCAATGGTTGATCGAATCACGTTAAACTTGAGGAGTCAGCTCCTCAACGTACAACTCCTTAATTTTAACAGTGACTTAACTTAGACAGCAAGTCAAGGATGTAGAAATCAACTTAGTACAACATAATGACTCAAACCTTAACCAAAGCTCATTAGTAGACCCACTAGAACTCCTATTAATTTCTCCTCATAATTCGTTTTATTTAGTTCGTTATTTTTTATTAATTTCCATTTCTTTGATGGTCATTTCTATTGCCACCTCGACTGAGCCTCAGCTCATTCGACTCACATTCATCAATTTTTTTGAGGATTTGAGGCCTATGTTGGTTCAGCCCTTGGCTTAGCCTACTTACAATGTTTTATTACAATTATATTTGAAGTAAAACTGGTTTAAGACTCTAAGAGGAATTGCATTAGACGCGGTATGTCTAATCAACCTATAAAGATATCCCGCATTACGGCTAATAAAATTTTCTACATATAAAACTATAAAATCATACAGAATTGACAACTAAAAGATCCTTAGTTCAGTAACATTTTATTAAAATCAGAAGTGGTACAAATGGGGGGAAGCAATATGGACTTTAACACGTTATTGATTAATTGGTTAATTGCTAAAGGTGATGCGGGGTTCATTTTGAGATCAGGAAATACTGGGCATAATTGGTTAATTCCATAATAAAGCCCAGCGGGCTGTAGAATTGTGTGATGGACCCAATTAGAAGGTGGTTCGTTATTACAATGTTGGATTAGGTTTCGATTTTCTTACCCACTAAACCAATGTTTTTAAAATCGGACCGGGCATTGAACCGATAAAACCACCGATTCACTAATTTTGCTGGTCGAACCGGTCGAACCGACGGTGTCCGGACAAGGGTCCGGACCCTAGTCCAACCGGCCGGTCCGGTCCGATTTTCAAAACATTGCACTAAACCATGTACCGGTCTAAACTTTTAGACTGGTACGGTTCGATACAAATGAGGTCCAGCTGATTTTAATCCAAGTCAATGGAAAAACTTTGGAAAAAATAAAAAATGTTATCTGAACATAAGAAACTCAATAATAAACCGGGCGAACTATATATATTACCTTTAAAAGGACTTCGAGTAATCCATAATTTGATAATTATAGCATGAGTTTCTGGGCACAATCAACCAATAGAATTGTACAGTTTTCTTAATTGTAAAGCACAGTAGTCTCATTTTAATTGAACATTATTAAATAACAATAACCAAATTTATTAAAAATCTAACGGCTTCATAATAATTACTATTATAATTCTAGTTGCTCTGACGACAATGATGTGCCGTATAATATGTGGAATAAATAAAAGGTCTTATGCACTACGCAGTGTGGGCTAAAATCTTTTCTAGTTTATTAGACCACAAAGTCCAACAACAAAGCCCAATATTATTAAGCAAGCAAAATCTAAAATCTTTTCACCAATCCACCATTCCCTCGTTGGACCTTAGTTTGCCAAGAAAGAAGTTTGATTACTGCACGTAAAGTTATTTGATAGAGAATCAAATATCTTTCTTTTTAATAACAAAGGCCCAATACATTTCAATAACTCATAAAAATTGACACTTCAATTGTCATTTTGTTTCTATTTATGTTTTGGGAAAACAGATAAGACATTTTAAGTAGCTTGTCATAACCCAGGATCGTGAAATACAAATTTGGCAGATGGTTTATAAATCTTCATAAGTCACATTCAAGATTTAAGTTTCTCTGTCACACTGTCTATTTTGACCTCTTCGATCAGTACTAGGGATAAATTAATTAATAACTTGTCTGCTCAAAACCACATTTCGTCTTTTAGTTGCCATGTGCTGGAAATAGACGTTAACGGTGGATTTCGTACGTATTACTCGTTTACTCTACCCAAAATATTTAACCAATAAAATTGTTATTTTTTACATTATCAAATGAATTAATTTGTCCAACTCCCTTGTCATTTATTAAACATCATTCTCATCGTTATTGAATAGATGTTTTTAAAATTTTAAATTTGTAGAGAAACTAAACATCTATTATTTTTATTTATATTTTACAATTAACACGTTCTCTCATAATCGAGTAGACTGTAAATGAGTAGCAATTAAATTTTAACACAAAGAGTAAAAACCCTTTTTGTGAGGGGCCAGTACCATATTAAACAACGCTCGTATCATCTTAAATTAAGCATTTATATTATATATATGTATTTTCTAACAACCGTTCATCACCATGCGGTCAATGTAATAATACCAACTACTTGACAATCTTTGTATTATTTTACTAGATTGTTGCTATTTGACTTTCGAATCTATAAAGCACACATTAAACTAATCTAGCGTTATAAACGTTGGAGGAGAGGACGTAGGTATAAAGTTTATTTTAGGCTGGTTGAGGTTTGAACCCCCGCTACATTAATCCTTTGGGGTGGATTTATTTGTTATTCTTCTTCATTTTTCAACAGGATTGTTATTCCCAATGCACATCAATCGAAATAAATAAATAAATAAGGATAAAAAAGACAAATACAATGCACATAACAAGATTCGAAGAACAAATGGTGGGAACTGAAAGCAAGACTGCCACACACAAACCGGTTCAAGATTGTACTAGAAATGAATCGGATCATGAAATTGATAGAGAAGTATATAAACCAAAGCCGAATATTGATGTATGGACAAAATAGTATTGGCGCACGAGTGTTGGCTACAATCACTTCTTCCTTGAATTGGGCCGAAAATTTCGAACTGCATGAAAACTATAATTGTGGACTAAAAAAATAAAAAAGATGCTACATTCTATTTGTTTTTTGATTTTTTGTAAGCAAAACTATTTCAATATTCTTTTAGGGAAAACATAGAATAACTTCAAGTTATTTAAGTCTCAATTATTCGAAGTTACAAGAATGAAATGATAACAATTATAATTGTGTAAAGTTAGACCTATTTTTCATTTAATCAATGCAAAAATGATTATAATCTTATGGAGCAATCGTGTATATCATGTGATGTAACAGAAGCTATAAGAAAAACGAACAATACTCAGAATTGAGAGAAACTCTCCATGATATATTGTTCAATATCAAGATTGACGGTCTCCCACTGTTTACACGAAATAAGTTCTAAAATATGAAGAGAAAGAAAAACTAATTCCCCTAAAATAGAAATATATGAGAAAACTAATAAAATGGAAACTGGAGAGTAACAATCACAAGAACCACTTTCCAACAAACGAAATTCAAATCCGAGTCGTGTGGATACATATACTATGAAAACAAGAATTAAAAAACAACAAATACATGAAACGGGAGCCTAAATGATAGAATTTGCTTAAAGTTGAGTCTACTGTCTAACTAAGTGATGAGTATTACTCGTTGACCCATTTGGATTGAGCTCACAATTTATCAAAATGAACCGACCCAAAATCAACACTTGGTTCCTCCGTGTCTCCAACTTTAACATAAAATTTAATTCCTCATGCACTTGATCAGTATGCAAGGGTTTGATTTAATTTTTGAAGTGCATGATAGAAGTAATAGTAAGAGTAGGTTTTCTAGTGACTTGTCAAGCTCACCAATTGAATAAATGTGCTGAACTTGAATTTGTGGAATTAATGCACGAAATTATCGTTCCTACAAAAGACACTTTTTCTTGAAAATTATACATTTAAATAGTAGAAGTCCCATCACATTGTACCTTTATTTCTTTTTTGCGTTTCCCATCATATGATATTTCTTTGTCAATTTTTCATTGTAACCATAATCCTGTCAGATACTAATGGAATAAATTTTTGTCCTCACCACTACTCACCATGCGCACTACGAGACATTAGTATTTGGAATTAGATGCCACCAACTACAATAATGTGACAGGTGAAAATGATTGTTTTATCATTTTGGGATACGATAAGTTTCAGAAGGCGAACCGCAAATCTCTCTAATATAAAGTCAAAAACAATATTTGAAAATTATCAATTTTATGAAGCCCAAAATAGAAAGACAAAGTAAGGTAGCATCATATATATCCAATTAGCGTGGTTGTGGGGGATATATTCTCACTCGTGGGCGCACGTGTTGAGGTTCTAAATGACTAATAAATTAATAGTTAAGAATACTCTTTTGTGGATCAACTCATTGAGCTTTTGAGTCTTGTTCAAAATGTGATTCTGTTTGAAATAATTCACCGATATGAATTCGATTCATCTTTTTATGTAATTATTTCAAATAAATGAAATAATGAACTAATAATTATTGTTATATTGTGGTATACTTGATCGCTTGATTAATATATTTTGTGAAGAATGGACACTAAGTCTTAAAGTATACCTCGTGTTGAATGTGTAGAAGACTATAATCTACACAAAGATGATGAGGATATCCGCCGTGATTAAAGGTAATTGCATTTTAATTTCAACCTAGAATTAAAATCTAGAGATACAATCAAATAATAATATTATACAATATTCAATGACATTGATTATCATAAACCTAAACTAGGATTATTCCATTTGTTGTACAATGTACATATTAAATGCAGATCATAAATAACATGAATTGATGAGCATACAGTATGCCAACTCTCTTCTGTTACATACCCTACATATTAAATGCAAAATCATCATTCACACGAAAATAAAAGGCGATGAGGACGCATAAGTATCACACTGTTGGAGAATTTGGTTGAAAATATCAGAATCTAAAACTTTGAAGGTAAGAAAAAATCGTTTTTCTTAAAGTGTAATTTGCCCCCACCTATTTGAATCTAGTGTGCGAATTGGATTGCAGCGAATCGCTTTCTCTGATACAATTTAAGCCTAGAAGAAAAACTGTGTTTCGCACTAACAACATCAATCGAAAAAATGAAAACAAGAATGAAAAAAAAAACATAGAAATAAATTATGCAGTAAATATATATGTGTGATAGAGAGATAAAACAAATTGATGTTGTGTTTTGATTCAGACTAATCCTGCATATTTATAGACACTGAGCAGACAGAGTTTTTACTGGGAAGCCTTTCAAAAAGGTGAAAACCTTTCAAAGAAAGATGCAACTCTTCGGTTTAAATCTCGTCTGTCAATTAGATCATCTAATCAGATTTCGGATTAATAATTAAAACCATTAGATTTAATCTTAAGTAAGATCAAATCTACACCGTTCAATTTAATTTTAATTAGTTAATAACCAAATTAAATCCTAACCATTCATTTTATTTATTTATTAAATAATAAAATATTGTCTAGATCGACAATCAATGAGCGCGTGCAAAGTGCTTCTTAAGTGTGCCAAACAAAAGCACCACAAAATAAAAAATAACTTTCCTATGTGGGACACTTAGTTACCTAAAATAAAATTCTTAGCGCAAAAGAGCTAGAAGCTCTTTAGCCCATAAAAGCTTTTATCTTTGTCAAAGTTCAAATCCAATAATCTTTAATCAATCTGAGATAAAACTTAGAAAAATTTTATACTCCCTTGCATCTATATCACACCAATAATTCTTGTGTGGAATAATTGTTTATTTATTTCTCACAAAATTATTTAAGAAATAATCTAATAACTGCTTGCTGTAAAAAAATGGAAGTGACCACTTATAGAAAAAATTGGAAGTGACTGCACTAGAAAGTAAGTACACGTATACAGTATGGACTGAATTTTCAAGTTTGCAAACCGCTTATTATTTCTAACCATTTTGAAAGGGGAGATGATATAATACAGAGCGAAATTCCTAATTACAGAGCAAATTTTTATTGTTTACTATTTTACCCTTCTCAAATCTACAAATTAATTTATCTTCCTTATTAAATTCCTTAATTTCTTCTATCTAGAACCACCATTAAATTGAATCGTTTCCATATATTAATGATGATTGGGATTCTTGTATCCAAGAACCAAAAATTAAATTCACTACTCGTGATCTTTTCCAAAATTAAAATATTAAATGGAAGTTTCCACCAAATTATTCTTCTGCATAATATATTTTTCTATTTCTGGTTCATATGAAGTATGACACGTAGTTTTTCTTCTTTGCATCGTGAACAAAATTAATACATCAAGTTCAATTCATTTAGTCCTTATAATTCTTTTTAAAATCTTGGTTTTCTGTTTTAGAACTTAACATTTCTTGAAAAAAAGATTGATTATGCGTTTTCTTTATCTCTAATTTATCAAGAGTTTATTTGAAGAAGTGATTGTTGTATTTACCTTCGTGAATTGATTTATTTTTTCCTTCCGATGAAGCAAGAAATTATTACCAAATAAACTAATCACTAACAAGAAAAAGGTCTGTAAGACGTCTTCCTATATTTTCTTCATTTAGTTTTATTATTTAAATCAATACTTGTGTGGTGATGTTAAATTATTTATTTAGATGTTCAATAAATAACTTATCCAAATAATGTATTTACGTTATTTGTGTAAAGAAATACAATCTTCTGAATCATAAATAGGAAAGAAGAATAGTTTAATTAAGTTTCTAAATTTTTTGTTAATCAGTTATATGTACTAAAAAGGAAAATGAATCTGTAATTAATATGCAAGAGGTAAATTAGTAAACAATGCAAAATTGCTCTGTATTGAGGGATTTTGCTCTGTATATAAACATCTCCCTGTTGTAAGAGATTGTTAACTAGTTGATTTTATTTTATCATCTAATATTGACATGCATCCTCTGTTCAAATGATGATGTGGTTTATTTTCCTTTCTTAAACCGCTATCTAAGGAATGTAAAAATCACTTAAATTTCCTAATATCTTTTTCCTTAAATAGCACTTCTTAATTATGGCAATTAACACTACAATTGAATAATATAAGTGTTTCATCGTTTGGTACTAAGATCTTTTAATCCACCATAGTTTGATAATTAAATGATTCAACCCCAGATTTGTTATACTATGTATGGTTTATCAGAATTCAGAAGAGTACTGGATGTCACATGTGATGACTTAAATATTTAACTAAAATGTACTTTTTTAAAATGATCCCACTCTCTATTTTTAGTCTAATTATTTAGCTTCTTTTAATTAGTTGAAATGACCATTGTTTATGTACAGAATAACGTAATAAAACAATTGTCGATATTTTCTAAGCGAACACTTAATATTTAATAAAATAATATTCGTCTAAATTTTACCATATAGTCAACCATCAGATAATCTATCTCTTCATTTAGAAGATTTCAGAGAAAATTCTGAGAATGTATTAACTGAACAGATGAGTTGCTATGTATAAGATTGTCAATTAAGAAATATATATTAATTATGACATTTTGGATCCCCAACTAAGTCGGATAAAGTGGAGATCTTTTGAAATTTATTCCGCTAATTTGTGACCTGAAAAGGTTATTAGTTTGAATTTACTCAGTTATTCTCTGGCTTGCGGAGTTGAATTTGAGTGATTTCTCTTCCTTCTCAGTTTGTGCGTGTCCAGTGATCCATCACCATCTACAACCATATTGTATTTTAGATCATTACCAACATGAAAATCCCCACACCAAACGAGCATTGACAACAATAAGAACTTATCCCATATTGATGTCAGAATCATCTTTCTTATTGCATTTAAGTCCATTTCCCACTTACAGAAAAAGGTTCGTCCATATTTGGAACCAACCAAATGGGAAGGCGTGCAATAATAACAGTACATCAGTTCACTGACATGCTTCCACTTTCATATAACAATAGTTAAGGAGGTTCAGTACGTATAAGAGTAAATACGTACATCAAATTTTTTATGTTCATTGAGAACAAATTATGAAAGAACTAAATTAGAAGTACGAACTTATATAAAAGCATAATTAAAACCGTAATGCCACCTCCACAAGGCAAAACCCGCTGATGAAGTAAATGTTGTACGAGGTGATAAATTACCTTAATCGTCGAATTAGAGATAAGTTGGGACAATTCTTCGACGGAACGAAGTTCAGGGTCGTACGTTAAAAGAGTTCGAGCCCCGTATATCGCAGCTCGTAATCCTACATGGGGGGAAGGGCTCGAACCCTGCGGAGACCTCGGGCTCGCGAGTGAGCCAGAAGCCGAGCCTCGAAGCTTACGAGCCTCGATGGTACGACCCTAGTATGATTACTCCTGGAACGAGGTTCATATACGAGGGTAACGAGGTTGGACTGAACGAAGGGGAACTAACGACAAAACTCTAAGATGATCATTATTGCAAGTCATAAATACGGAGGAGCTTAGCGTGAAGCAGATAGCACAGAAGTTATGGAGATCACGTGACTACGAGGGTCGAACCAGCTGACGAGGCACCCTCATGGGGTCATAAATGCCCTGTCGGACGTGACACCTGTCTCGCCTTTAAATGCTTTGTCGGACGTGACACCTGGTTTTACTCGCCTATAAATATCCCTCAACAGGCAGAAGTAGGAGGCTAATGAGAAAAGAGGAATACGACCCCTAGCAAGCTTAAACGACCGGTGATCTGGACTATATACCCACCCAGCTGCTTACGAGGTGTGCTTCGTATACAGCCTTCGAGCCCAAGAAGCTAGTGTTTTGAGCTGTAATCTAGTTGTACGAGGGCTTAACCCGAGTTTACCGAACTTCCCTTATCAAATTGGCGTCGTCTGTGGGAACACTTGTGTTCCTTAGAGGTGGCCGAAGTGAAAGAAGAGGTATATCCAGTTCAGATTGTGCAGGTTAACAGATTCTAGGTCAGGAAACATACGTGTAAGTTGCAGTTCTTTGTCATGGCAACGAGTGATCAACAGACGAATTCGGAGGAGAGAGTGCAGGATGTGAACATGGAGGGACCTGGATAGGGGGGCAGTTCGGGGGTTCATACCCCCACCATGGTTATCAATATTACACGGGAAGCCTTGGAGAATATAATCGAGAATGCAGTACAACAGGGGGCACGACAAGCTTGGGATGATGAGTTGGAAGCTCGACGGGGTGATAGGCCGGAGTCAAGTTCGAGGAGGCACGTATCTCGCAGGAGGGGGACAATCTCAGCCCCATTGTCGGTAGAGGCAGAAACGGATTCGGATTCTGGGAGTACTACCGAACATGACAGTCTACGAGGCCGTAGAGAGCGTACGAGGGGTCGACCCGACCTTCGATCAGCTCGAAACCCCGTGACGGACAGTAGAGCAGCTCCTGTGTATCGACCTCGTCTGACTCCGGTTGTAGGTTTGAGTCTGTCAGTGCGGTCCTCGTACGAGCTGAATAGAGGGATCACCAGCCGATCTACTATGTGGGAAAGACGCTACGAGGGGCCGAGGTGCGGTACTCCCAGGTGGAGAAGATGGCATATGCCTTGATTATTGCAGCTCGAAAGTTGCGACCGTACTTCTTGGCGTATCCCATTTCTGTTCTAACCAAGCATCCCTTGCGTTCTATCCTGAATCAACCGGAAGTTTCGGGGAGCATGGTGAAGTGGGCGGTAGAATTGGGGGAGTACGATGTAACGTATACGCCACGGCCAGCAATAAAGGCACAGGTGTTGGCGGATTTCATAACCGAAATGAACGATGGTGTAGGAGGGGCTCGATAAGAGGAGGTCGTATGGAAAGTGTTCGTTGATGGGTCAATTACGATGGAGGGTGGAGGAGTTGGAGTCGTGATGAAAAATGATACGGGGGAGGATTTACGTTTTGCTGTTAAATTACGGTTCAAGGTGTCAAACAACGAGACGGAGTATGAGGCCTTTCTAGTGGGAATGAGGCTCGCTAGAGAGGGATAGCTGTTACGATTGCGGGTGCATAGTGATTCTCAATTGGTGGTACAACAGGTCTTAGGTGCATACGAGGCTCGGGAGGCGATGATGAAAGAATATCTGAATATGGTAGAGAAAGTTAGGGAGGATTTTCAGCTATTCGAACTCGTCCGAATTCCGAGGGAAGAGAACGGGGAGGCAGATATGTTAGCGAAGATGGCAGGTTCTATGGTTTCAATCGGTACTCGGAAGGTGACTTTTATGGTGGCAGAGAGATCGAAAAAAGAAGTCGAAGTGGAGAAGGTAGTGGCGGCCTTAGAGGAAGAAGTGAAAGACTTGATGTTCGAAATTAAACGGTACTTTCGAACACCGGAACAGTTCAAGCCTGGGCGTACGACGGTGAGCTTGGCACGAAGGGCGGCGCGGTACTTTTGCAGGATGGGAAGTTGTACAAGAGGGCGTTTTCTCAGCCCTTCTTACGATGTTTAGCCAAGAAAGAGGCAGAACAGGTGCTGAAGGAGATGCACGAGCGTAGTTGCGGGAACCATTCGGGGGGGAGAAGTTTGGCGCAGAAGGTTGTAAGGCAAGGATACTTCTGGCCGACGATGGTGAAGGATGCCGAAGGATATGCACGAAGTTGTTTCCAGTGTCAGAGCCATGCCCGAACGACTCACACCCCAGCAGCAGCCTGGGAGCCAAATCAGATTCCTTTGCCGTTCGATAAGTGGGGAATAGACATTGTGGGCCCGTTGGTAAAGGATAAAACCAGAAGAAGTTTTTGCTCGTAGCGGTCGATTATTTAATGAAGTGGGTGGAAGCGGAGCCATTGGCGAGGATAACCTGTGGCGTGGTTATGACCTTCTTGTGGCGTAACATTTTGTGCAGGTTCGGGGTGCCAAGGGTGCTCGTAAGTGACAACGATTTACAGTTTCGGGGGGAGCAATTAGGGGATTGGTGTGCGAAATGGGGGATACAACAACGGTTTACGGCGGTCGGACATCCCCAAGCTAACGGACAGACAGAGGTGACTAATCGAACCCTGTTGCAGATGCTTGAAGCCAGACTCGATCACCATAAGAGTAAATGGGTAGAAGAAATTCCGGGGGTGTTATGGGCGTACAGAACCACGACAAGAAGTGCGACGGGTGAAACACCCTTCAGCTTGGCGTATGGGCACGAAGCAGTTGTTCCGGCCGAAATAGTGCAGTACAGTTGGAGGATGCAGAAGTACGAGGAGGTGGAGAATCCGGGAAATCTCGCGGTGGAGTTAGATTTATTGCAGGAGAAGAGGGATAAGGCGACGATACGATCCGAGAGCTACAAGGCACAGATGGCGGGGTACTATAATAAGAAAGTTAGAGAGCGCAGGTACCAGGTGGGATATTTGGTGTTGAGAAGGATCGAGGCGTCGAAGGTTCTAGGCAAACTAGACGCTAAGTGGGAAGGGCCGTTCAAGATTCAAGGCATCATAGGCCCGGCCACTTATCAACTTCAGGACATGGAGGGACGTGATTACCCTCGATCGTGGAATGCCTATAACCTTCGTAAGTTTTATCCCTGATCATGGCACGAGGCAGAAGAAACGGGTGGAGTACTTTGTGTAAAAAAATTTGTATATCGTGTAGTTTCCTTTGTAACTTTTGTGTAGTTTCCTTTGTAACTTTTGTGTAAATAGGGTACGAGGAGTATGTTGACCCTCGTGGAGCGAAGTTGTAGATAAGGCTCGTGTAAATTCAACAATATACGAGGTTTCTTTTATTTAATTGTACTAAGCCCTCTAACGAGGTGCCTCCGCCTTCAGCGGCGCAAATCCTCATTAAAGCTTGGCACAAGCCCAAGTTCCACCGCCATCATTGGCGCAAATCCTCATTAAGTCTTGGCCCTGCAGGGTCGAGCACGAGGTACACCGCCATCATTGGCGCAAACCCTTGTTAAATCTCGGCACAAGCCCGAGTCCAAGGTACTTGCCTTCAGGGGCACAAATCCTCATTAAGTCTCGGCCCTGCAGGGTCGAGCACGAGGTACACCGCCATCTTTGGCGCAAACTCTCGTTGAATGTCACGAGGTACACATTGGACTTACGTTTCGTATGCGTATTTGTTCACGTTGGACCTACGTTATGTATTCGTACTCGTTCCATCAACAGTAAATTGTTATTCGGATTTGAGTAAGAGATACAAGTGTTATTAATTCGAGGAGTCGGGGATTCGAAGCCTGGGTCGCGTCCGTCTTATCTAAAGGGTTATTTACGATAAATCAGGAGATACAAAGGTAAAAACACTTGAACTTGAATTTCATTAATAAAAAACATACAAGTACTCAATACGGGAGTTCAGATAAGATAAAGAGAACACGACCTGTAAGGTCTGGATACAACGTACGACCTAAAACTATACTTACAAGAAAAAGAAGAACAAAAAAGAAAAAGCAACAACAGAAACACAAGGGAAAGGTAAACGAGGATCGTTTAGGGATTCGGCGGAGGTTGTGAACCGGTAGCACCCGAACCCGAAGGAGTCAGAGGAGGAGTGCGAGTCATGCCCAAAGAAGCTACGGTAAAGGAGGGGAGTACGACGTTCGACTCGACCAAGTGTCTAATTCCAGCTTCATGGCCCAGCTGAAATTGGTCCGCCAGAGCCTCCTTGTACTCCGTGGATCGCTTGAACTCCTCAACGGAGTCACGCAGAGCAGTGGCCACGCGGGCACTTGCATCCACCAAAGCGGCACTTCGAGCCTCGAGGAGTTGAAGCTCATGCTGCCGACGCAGACCTTAGAGTTCTTTTTCGTACTTCAGGACTTTTGCCTCGAGCCCGGAACGCCGAGCAGCCTCGATGGCCAATTCTTCAGTAACCTTCTCTAGCCGACCCTTGGCATCTTCGGACTCTATGGTGGTCTGGCCCAGAAGATCGTAGGCACCGTTGCGTTCGAGAGTCAGCTCACGGACTTTGCCTTCCAGCTTCTGAAGGTCGGGACCGCCCTGCTCCAATTCCAACACACGAGTCTCGAGCTCGGTGACCTTCCGCTCGGCGGCTTTAAGGTCACGGCGAAGGGAGCCGCGACTGGCCCGAAGCTCCTGAACAGTTTCGACCAAGTCCCGCCTCGAAGCCACTGTATCCATAAAGGCACGAACGTGCTGAAGCACAAAGTGAAGCGTGGCGAAGTTAGCGTAAAAAATATATGAATAATAAAAATCAACAGTATGGGTTCAAAAAAATTTTACCCGAGTCAGATTGACGAAGGACAAGTTGTCCTGAACCGATTAGGACATCTTCTGGAGGTACTCCTCGTCTCCCTCGTCGATCAGCTCTCGGAGGATTTTCTCGCAATGACCCTTGCGCGTACTATCCTTCGAGAAGACGGATCGAGGACCGGTGGGCCTCGGTCCGGAGGGTTTTTCCTCTTCTTCCGAACTAGACGTATTGCTAGCGTCTGCTTCTTCCTCGATCACTTCTAGTTCCCCCTTACCCTTGTCGACCCGGGGTTGATCTTCTTCTTCTTCTTCTTCTTCTTCTTCTTCTTCTTCTTCTTCTTCTTCTTCTTCTTCCTCGTATCCGCTTTCTTCCTCGGTCTCAGGCTCGTCTGCTTCACCCTTGGTATCTCCCCCTTCGATGCCCTCGTCTTCGACGACCTCTTCCTCCCCCTCCTCATCGCCCTTTTCGTCACTAACTGTTATAATTTCCGGCTCCCTTCGTAAGGCAGAAATGGGCGCCACAGGAATAGGCTCCTCGTCTAAGTCAAGGACGGGGGTCGGTGGCACGAATGTAGGAGCCCTCGTAGCGGGGGCTGGAGAAGTTGATGGTGCGGCTGTGGCCAGTACGAGGGAACCTTCGGCAACGTCAGGGTCGGAAGGAGGCGTCTTATCAGGAGTCTCAGGTAAATCGGAATCCAACTGCCCGTGCACTTCTTTACCTGGCGGATGTCTGGAAGAGTGTACGAACTGGTGGCACTGGCCGCCATCGCGTCCCCTGAAACATACAAAACAACAGTTTGAATCTAAGCACAAACAGTAAAAAAATATATATATATATACATATAAAATAAAGCTAAAGGGCGACATACGAAACTCTGGGCATAAGTGCAGTTTATTCTGGGGATATCTCATCCTCGTTGCACCTCGCTGTAAGTGTCCCATCACCAAGGGTGGAGCGACCGAGCTGGAAAAAACGGAAGCACTGTACGAAACGTCGAGGAGACCCTCCCTCGTAAGCGTCTGGAATAAAGCCCTCGAGCCTGCCTCGTTAGGGTCGAAGGGCAGGTCTGAGTCCATCCTCCATCGGTCAATGATCCCCCACGTCTCAGCCCTCGCATCTTTCGGTCGTACATAGAAGAATTTCTCCTTCCACAGACCCCAGGAGCTCGGTTGATCGACGATGAACTTCTTACCTCGTGGAGTAAAGTAGTACATCGGCAGCTGTTGACGATTGAAAGAGAGCTTGAAGGCTCCAAGAAAGCGTTCGGCGGTGCAGGGCAGCCCTCGTAGACGCGAGTATAGATAAAACCCCGCTAACAGTTGATAGGAGTTGGGAAGCAGTTGGCTTGGGCAGAGGCTGCAGTGCGTCAACACCTCAGCAAAGAAAGAAGGAAAGAAGGTACGTAAGCCTGCCCTAACTTGAGCCAGGTAGATCGTTACGTACCCCCGGGAAGGATAATGGGCTCGTTCGTCGGGGTCCGGAATCTTGATGTTCAACTCCGACACATCGAAGTTGAACTCCTGAAGGGTCGAGGCCACTAGGTCGTAAGTGGCCGTGCATTGGATCGTATCCAAACTCTTCTTTTCAGCGACGACCACTCCTTTCTTCCCACCCTCGAGGTCTACGACCCCTATACTCGTACCCGTCTTCTCCGGACGCTTTTTTCCACCCTCGGAGCTCGTAACCTCCACCCTCGCCTTCTTTTTTCCACCCTCGGAGCTAGTAACCTCCACCCTCGCCTTCTTCCTTCCGCCCTTAGGCTCTACGACCTCCGCCCTCACCGATTTCTCCTTCTTCTTCCACCCACCTTCGGACTCGGCCACGGTCCTTACCTGTTTCCCCTTCTTCTGAGTTTCACCCCCCGGTGCCGCCGGCGCTTTCCTTTTCTTAGGATTTTCAGTAGGCACAGGAGCCAAAGAAGACGCCGACGCCTTGACCCTGCCACCGCCGCGGACCTTTTGTATCACGCGTTTCTTGTATACACGGGTCGGTGGCGAATCAGACTCTGGCGTGGTGGCAAGGCTGAGACTGATATTCTGACTGTCGTCGCTGCTGGTGGCCATGGAAATTGCAAAAGAAGAGCAAAAGGAAGTGGTAATGGGAGGTTTTTAGCGAAAACTCGAAAAACGAAACGGAGGAGCAGAAAAATTAGTAGTGAACGCTGGTGGCAAACGGAGCAGTTAACGATAAAGACAAACAAGAAATCTCGCCGGAAAAATTGAGACAGAAAAAGAAATTGTAGAAGTGTTCAGATATCGTACTGAACAAGCAGAAAAAACCGAGTATTTATTTACATACGACCCCCATCAGCCGCTGGAGCAGCCAATTAGGGTTGGACGCGTGGTGGTGACGTCACCCACGATCCCCACGTCGCTAGAACATCCAGTGACGCCGCGACACGTGTCCCACTTTCTTCCGCCCAACGGTTACATCAGTCATTCGAACCGTCCTGTCAGCCGAACCGTCACTTTCCTGATTTAGCGCGAAGGCAGAATTTTAAAATAGGCGCTACGAAGAATGGCTCGTAACAATCAACCCCGAAGGTTCGTAAAGATTCGGGAATTCGGCCCTGAAGACTCGTGAACAAGCCCGTGTTCGACCTCACGCGACATGAGTTTCCAGTGTAGTTCATAACTACACTAGAAACTGGGGGGACTTATGATGAAGTAAATGTTGTACGAGGTGACAAATTACCTTAATCGTCGAATTAGAGATAAGTTGGGACAGTTCTTCGACGGAACGAAACTCAGGGTACGGTACGTTAAAAGAGTTCGAGCCCCGTATATCGCAGCTCGTAATCCTGCACGGGGGAAGGGCTCGAACCCTGCGAAGACCTCGGGCTCGCGAGTGAGCCAGAAGCCGAGCCTCGAAGCTTACGAGCCTCGATGGTACGACCCTAGTATGATTACTCCTGGAACGAGGTTCATATACGAGGGTAACAAGGTTGGACTGAACGAAGGGGAACTAACGACAAAACTCTAAGATGATCATTATCGCAAGTCATAAATACGGAGGAGCTTAGCATGAAGCAGAAAGCACAGAAGTTATGGAGATCACGTGACTACGAGGGTCGAACCAGCTGACGAGGCACCCTCATGGGGTCATAAATGCCCTGTCGGACGTGACACCTGTCTCGCCTTTAAATGCTTTGTCGGACGTGACACCTGGCAGCGAAGTGCCACCTACGTGGTTTTACTCGCCTATAAATATCCCTCAATAGGCAGAAGTAGGAGGCTAATGCGAAAAGAGGAATACGACCCCTAGCAAGCTTAAACGACCGGTGATCTGGACTATATACGCATCCAGTTGCTTACGAGGTGTGCTTCGTATACAGCCTTCGAGCCCAGGAAGCTAGTGTTTCGAGCTGTAATCTAGTTGTACGAGGGCTTAACCCGAGTTTACCGAACTTCCCTTATCACCCACGTCCTCGAATTCTTATTAGATTAAATAAATAAGTTTTCAATAGTTACGAAATTATAATTTTCAAGTAATAATAATGGCTAAATATGGTTATAATATAAAAATATTAAGTGTAAACATAGTATGGATAAGTAAAGTTTGTACTGTTTCAAATTTACGTGCTATGCGATAAGTGGTAACTATAAAGAAAGTAACGAAACAACCTTCAATTCCTGTATCAGATAGCCAAAATACTAAAGAACAGAATAACACCGTACAAGCGGGGACTATCAATATTCGCTCGAAAAAGAAACTGAAAAATTGACAGAAAGTGTAATTAGGATTTAGAACATGATGAATCATGAATGCTTATATCTTCTTGTTAGTGTTCTCTTTTGGACACCTAATTTGACATTCGGTCCACATGACTAATTCATTAATGGTCCAATGTACTTTAGGTATAACCCTTTTTTGAGTTTTTTCAGGAAAAAGGTTGAGTGGACGTATGAAACATAATCTTTAGATGTCTCAACGCTTAAACGTGATCCACGACTTCATAGATTTAATTACTTTTCCACAAAAAGGTAAAATTATGTGAATCATTCAAAAGGTAAAACCATTAGTTGTTTAATTTGATGTGGTTAAAAATAAGTAAAGCTTTAGTTATTCATTTAATTTAAACGAGTTACCTAGTTTTTGGCTTTTTGCTTACATATGTCTATAGTTGTGGATTATCCGTGCAAAAATATAAATAAAAAACACATAATTTCAGCTTATACGTAGTTCATCCAAAGATCTAATGAAAGTTCCATCCTTATTTTGGTACGCAACCAAGATTAAATGAAACTCCACATTGGAATCAATATTTTCGCCTTATTTCAATATGAATTTGTTTATAGTGATTATTTTCACTCGTTCCGTGACGTAAATATCTTACCTAACTTGAGGTGATGTGATTCAATATCAATCAAGAGAATACAACAACCTCTACAAAAAGAAGGGTCAACCTTGACTGCAAAAAAAGTCACGAAACAGTAAGAGTCTCCGTCAGCTGGTCACTAAAAGTCAACCGTGACCGTAAAAATACAGCCACGGAAACTCGATACTTTCCGTGACCACATTGCTCTCACCGATTTGGTCACAATTGCTAAGTTTTTGTGACCACCAAACGGTCATGAAAAGATCTCTACACCGGTCACGGTTGCTATGATTTCTTGACCCAAAAAACGGTTACAAACTTTACATTATCGGTCACGGTAGCAAAGTAAATAGTCACTTTTAATTACTATATTTTAAAAATTACTTTTTGTGATCAAATGGTTTTGGTCTCTGTTAACTTTCAACGACCAAGTGAAAACATTATGTGACTGTTTGCAAACGGTCATAAATAACACAATCCGTCATCGAAAAAGGGGGTCACAGTTGACATTCTTTCATGACCGTTTTGCAGTCACAGAAAGTTCCCAAAAGAAAATGAAAAAAAATAATCGGTTTGAACTTTCGGTGACTGAATTGCGGTCACGGAAAGTCCAATATGAAAAAACAAAAGAAGAAACTAAAAGAAAATCTAAAAAACTACCAAATAAAAAAGAAATAGCTAACGTGTAATTCGAAGGAAAATAAATTAATAATTGTAAGATAAAATTTGAATACAAGAAACTACGCTTAAATAATAAATCTAATACCCATGGTTTATTCTGATTATATTTCTAATATTAAATTACTATACGATTTTTTTATACCGCATGTAATAGATAAAATCAAATGAATTTCAAACCTAATACTTCGAGCTTGAGCGTCATCACTCTGAACCTTATTGAAGTAATTTGTTTTTCTGTGAATGATGGTACAGAGTTGATGTACCAAAGCATTTGTAATTTGAATGTAGTACTACTGTTCGTTTGTTGGAGGTGACACGAGCATAATTATCTATATCTACTACATATATAATGATTTAGGTCAAATGTCAATTTTAGTAAATTATACGGCTAAATATTTGAAATTGCTTATCATCTTATGTGATTACTCTAAGTGACAATTTACTTATTGTGACAAAACCTTTGCAA
The DNA here is from genome assembly GCA_946800315.1 of Misopates orontium. Taxonomy (NCBI): domain Eukaryota; kingdom Viridiplantae; phylum Streptophyta; class Magnoliopsida; order Lamiales; family Plantaginaceae; genus Misopates; species Misopates orontium. The sequence goes on from OX326951.1 coordinate 26,469,428, forward strand.
ATATTCAATTTTGTTTTTGTTTGTTGCTTTAACGTAAGGAGTCAAAATGCCCATTTCAATATTATGTAAGTTCTCAACAAATTCATTTCATTTTACAGTGAACTTTAGAATCTTTCGTGAAATCGCACTTAAACCTCCAAATGGGAAAAACTGTACAATATATATTAGCGTAACAATTTCTTCAAGTGGTCTAAATTTGAGTGGAGCAACTTGGGTGGATAATGGTAAATTCTTGGAGCTGTCAAATGTGACGGCTGACGCAAATGAAGCTGCAAATGTAGATACGGCAGTGTTCTCTTTTCCCTTTTTTTTTTTTTTTTTTTTTTTCTTTTTTTTTTTATGAAAGCAAATTATATTAAATTAAATACGAAAGTCAATACAAATGTTCAAAATAGGAAAACCCCATCATAAAATGAGACATTTGGGAGGTTTCAGTCGTCAAAATGGTTCGACCAATTAGACAAAAAAGCCCATTTGGCAAGATTATGGGCCGCGCCATTGGCATTTCGATTTACAAATGTGAACATCCATTTGGGCCATTGGTTCCAAAATCTACGAATCCGAATCACCAATGGAAAAATAGTCCAAGGGATAGTAGATTTTTAATGGCATCGATCAAATTCATACAGTCTGACTCCGAAATTGCAAAACAAATGTCGGCTTTGTTGAGGCTTTGGCAAGCATGAAGGAGGGCAAGAGCTTCGGCAGCAATTGGGTCCATACAACGGTGAGAGTAACAAGCGGCAGAGGGGATTGTCCCACAGTTGTTGCGTATGATGAAAGCCGAAAAAGCTTTGCCATCTTTAAAGGAAGCACCGGAGTTGGCCTTTAGCCAGCCATTCATTGGCGGTTTCGAGTAGTTAGAAACAGGGGCACGGTTGGAGAGAAGCTTGGTGAATTGAGCGTTCTAGTGATCTCTCTCGTTTTCCCCCATTTTGCGCACAATCTCTTGAAGGTTCAAAGAAGGAGAACCATAAGTGATGGAATTTCGATTTTGCCAAATAGTATCACAATAAATAACAAAGGAGATAAGACATTTAAATCTAGTATCTTCGTTAGAGAAAAAACTCCCTGTATTTAGAATAAAAAGCTTCAAAAAATCTTTAATGTTCCAAAAACGAAAGGGATTCAAATTGAGGTGACAATCGGAAAGAAGCCAAATCTATGAGGTGAGAGGACATGTGATGAAAATGTGCTCTAAAGTTTCCACACCACTGCTGCAAACTGGACAAGAAGTGTCATTAATAGCAAAAATGGTATTATGTTTAGCACGATTAGGAAGAATATAATGAAACATTTTCCAAAGGAGTAGCTTATGTCTTCCATAAATCTGGGAGTTCCAAAGCTTCTTTAAGAAAGAGGAATCATTAGTGCAAGTAAGATTAAAACGAAGAGCTTGATCAACAAGGTAGGCACTTTTACAAGAGAAATCTCCATACGAAGAGGGGATCCAAATGGGGGAATGGCTCGGGGCAATTGGAGATATTTGGATTTTCAATATCTCATCAATTGTGAGTTGACTGAAAATCGTGTCAAGCTTAGTTAAGTCCCAGAAGCAAAGAATGGGCTAACTAAAAAGAATTTATAGTTAACATGAGAGGAGATATCAAGAGGCTTGGGGATGAAAGAGGGAATACTAGGAATCCATGAATCAATCCAAGTAAAAACCTTGCAATTACTAAAAATGGGATAACAAGTGCCTTTAACCAAAAGCTCTCTGGACTTAAGAATATCTCTCCAAGTCCAGGAGAAAGAGGAAGTAATGGCTGGGGCAGAAAAGAAAAAAATGCTCCTGAAGATATTTTGCATGAAAAACTTGCACCAGAAAGTGTTAGAGTTACAAAGCACTTTCCAGGAAAGTTTAGAAAGAATCGCTTTGTTGAAATCAACCATTCTTCTAAATCGAGCTCACTAACCGACTTAGGGCGAAAAATGGAATCCCAAGCTTTGAGAGCTAAAATGTTACCATTGCAATTCTCACCCCACCAAAATATGTGAGGAGAGGCATCAATACGGTTGCAAAGATGAATATGCAGAAGAAAATTGGACATAATGTAAATAGGGTAAGAGAGAGCCACAGATTTAATCAAAATTGTTCTACCCGCTTGGGAAAGGGAATTAAGTTTCCAAGAAGCTAAGCTATTATCCATTTTGCACATATCAGAGAAAGCTTTCTAACGAGACTTAGTTTTATAAAAAGGAAGACCAAGATTGAGGGTTTTGTGGCGGCATTCATTAACATCTAAAACGGCCAAGATATCAATTTTAATAGAGATACTAGTATTAGAGCTAAAATGCACAAAAGATTTATGAAAGCTAATGGCTTGCCGAGACCACCTACAGAAAGTATTTAAAGTATCTTTAATGACATGAGAATTATCAAGGGTGGCATGACCAAAGATCACCAAATCATCAGCATATAAAAGATGAAAGATAGAGGGGCTGGTTCTAGAGACCTTAATGCCTTTGAACAGACCATTATTTTCCTATTTTAAGATCAACCGAGAGAGAAGTTTCACAAAGGTGACAAAAAGATAAGGAGAGATAGGATCTCCTTGTCTAATGCCACGAGAAGGCTTAAAAAAGCCACAGGTAGAGCCTTTAACAAGCACAGAGAAAGAGGTAGAAGTAATACACTTGCAAATCCAACCAACAAAAATAGAATCAAAGCCAAGGTTAGTAAGAATACAAAGAAGGAGATCCCATTCAACACGGTCAAAAGCTTTAGCAAGATCAATTTTGTAAGCAAGTACGCCATTTTTTCCTTTTTTACGATGAATAAAATCCATAAGCTCATGGGAAAGAATAGTGTTATCTTGGATGCTCCTATCCTTAATAAAGGCAGACTGGTAAGGGAAGATAAAAAGAGACAGAAGGTTTTTAAATCTATTAGCCACAATTGTAGGATGATTTCATAGGTCATATTGCAAAGACTAATAGGTCTAAAATCCTCTACAGAATGGGAGTTAGGCTTTTTGGGAATAAGAGAAATCAAGGTATGGCTGATAGGACTTAAATCAGATTCATTTTAAAAAAAAAAAAACTGCAAACAACCTTGATGATAGCATCCTTAGTAGTGTGCCAAAAATGTTTATAGAACGCAGCCGGAAAACCATCCGGGCCAGGGCTCTTATCAGAGGCAAAGGAAAACAGGGTATTCCTAATCTCTTTAGGAGTGAGGATTTTGCAAATAGAAGCATTATGGCTTGATAACCTTAGGGAAAAGATTGTCAAGATCAGTGGAGAAAGAGAGGGTGGCAGCAAAAGAGGAGGAAGTGAAAAGCTCTTTAAAATAATCAACAAAACATCCTCCAATATCATTCCAATCCGAGACCACAGAACCATCAGAATTATTAATGAAATAAATACGTTTGAATCTGCAATGGATATGGTTTTTAAATGAAAGTAATGAGTGTTTGCATCACTTTGTTTCAGCCATTTTTCTTTGGATCTTTGTTTCTAAAAAGTGCACTTTCTTTTTAACCATAAATCCACATCTTTTTGCAATTTCTTTTCAAGAGACAAGTTAAAAGCAAATTGATAGCCAGATTGTAAACAAGCAATTGAGCAGTAAGATCTTTAATACAATTATCAACATGCCCAAAACAGTGAAGATTCCAATCTTTCAACGCCCTACGAACACTTCTAGAATGAGAAAAAAGCTTAAACATAGGGGGGCCATGGGCAGGGGCATGCCAACCATCATCAACAACACGAAAATAATCAGGATCAGTAGGCCATATTAGTTCAAACCTGAAAGGCCTAGGGCCTTTCGTGGACAGCTTTTGCGTGTTCAAAATGATCGGACAGTGGTCCGAGGATAGGGCAGTGAGGCGACAGAGATGAGCAAAAGGAAGGAGGCACCGACTACTGTTTGCTACCCCACGATCCAACCTCTGTTGGATATTATGAATACCTTCGCGGTGACTATTCCACGTAAAATCATATCCTGCAAAACCCAAATCGATCAGCAAGAGATCATTAAGATTTGAAACGAGGCTATGGGAGGATGAACTGGCGAAAGAATTTCCTCCAGATTTTTCCCCTTGGTTACAAATGTTGTTGAAATCGCCCATAACTACCCATGGGCCAGCAAAATCATTCAAAAGATCCTTCAAGTGGCTCTAGAAAGTGTGTTTAGCTTCAACATAGAGAGGACAATAAACTCCAGTGAACTGCCATGTGGGACTGCTAATATGACTAATGCGAACATTGATGAGAAAAGAGTTTTGACAAGTGATGGTGGCATCGATACCGTTTCTCCAAGCAAGATAGATCCCCCCTGTTAATCTGACAGGGGGAACAATGGTAAAATTAGACAGAGGGCAATGATTTAGGACAAAAGTAAGATGAGAGAAGTAGGAGGTTTTGATTTCCAACAAAAAGAGTAAATCGGGCTATTCGCTTTGTAAAAGCGACCGGAGTGCCAGAATTGCACAAGGCTTGGCGAGGCCTTGGAAATTCCGCCAAGAGGAGCATCTTCGATGACTAATTACTTGACCCCTCATGGCTCGAGGGGTCTTCTGATGTAGAGTCATCGTAACTCTGAGAAGCAGCGAGGAGTTTATGGTAAGAAGAGACAGCAGAGATTCAGATAGAAGAGAAAGATCATGGACAGAGGGGGAGGTATTTAGGTAGTGGGAGTTTAGATTAACAGTGAGATTGACAATAAGTGTGAAGGAGTAATTATCAGTTCTCGGCTTCACGGTTCTGGGTCGTGGAGGGAGGAAGTTTGGTCCAGAAAAAGCTCTCTTGAGGCTAATAGGAGGTTGTTCTGATGGTATGGGAGAATTGGGGGTCAAGGATCGAGTAGTGGAATGTAGACGTTTGAATCGAGGTGTGGAAGATGAGGAGACTGTGAGAAGGAAAAGAAGGGTTGAGATAATCTGTGTCTGCTGTAAGATCGACAGCGGCCGGCGGAGATTCAATAACCGATGGTGAGGGCTGTGGTTGGGTGGTCGATTTCTCGGTGAGAATATGAGCACTGGAGTAAGGAGCAAGAGGGGATTTTTTTGGGGTGGGCTTCGAGGTATTTGTGCTAATGTGAGTAGAATAAATGTTGGGCCCAGTTTTAGACTGAATAGGAGGCCCAATCGGGGTAGAAATGATTATTGGACCGAGAATGGGTACAGGTCCAGATGAAGATGGAGAGATACATGTGCTAGTTTTAAGATTGGAAGCGGGCTGAGAAGGAGGAAGAGGCCCAGACGAGGAGGCAGAGCTTGGCAGGCTTTGATTCAGCAGGCCTGCTGGACCAGGAAGTGTGACCATCGGTGGGGAATGGGTCGAATCCTTGAGAGGCAGCCCAGTCAGGAAATTAGGGTTCAGAGACTGGATGCTTTCAGCTCGTAGCCACTCTCCAAAGCAGTGCGGTGGCAGATCTGCGGCGGTGACGACGGTACACCCCTGAACATGATGACCTAATAGCCCACAAAAATGGCAGAAATCGGCCAGCCTTTCGTGCCTGACCTCCACTAGGAACGACTTACAGTCAGCTGCGAAAAACTGGACTTTGTCGACAAGAGGCTGAGTAATGTTAATCTCGACTTTGATCTTGAAAGCCCTTCACCATATACTCCGCAAACCCGAGTTTTCAAGGGCAATAAAGGAGCCTAACAAATTTCCAATTGCTTCAGCATTTGTGGGGGTAATGTGACAAACAGGGAGCCTAGCAATATGGCACCAAAAGACAGCAGTGGAGAAATCCGCCTCAAAATAGGAGTTTTCCGGCGACCAAGGTTTGAGAATGACTTGGAGATTTCTAAAAGACCATGAGAGGTTCAAAGCCCTTGACATATCTTCTTTCAAATCAAAGATGTAGGAGAAGATATTTGAATCCACCGGCTTAATGGTTACTTTTTGGCTGGGATTCCAGGCCCGTAGCATAGTGGATCTAAATGCTCCAACATTTTGGGGTTTTTGAGCTAGAACTTTAGCAAGAATGGCATATTCTGAAGGTTCCTCTTCGGAAAGGTCATGAATAGTAGTATTGTGGAGCTTAGTATGTAGCTAGAGGGAGTTCCATTTCCATGGAGGAAGTGGAAGAGAAAGGGGAAAAGTGGCGGAGCCACAGGAGAGAACTCTTTTTTAGAGAGAGATTTTTTTTTTATTATTTTGATTTATCCTCCTTTTACGGCAATATTCTCTTGCTATCAAGCCTGGGGCCCTTGATTACGACAAGATTTTGAAAAATCGTCGCCGCCAAAGTACCAACACTGTAGAATATGCCAAATTAGGGAACCAAAATCCTGATTTGCCATGTTAAAGTATGAAAAACGAAATGGTGCCAAGTTAGGGTATCTAAAATGCAATTTTCTCTTAATTTTCATGTTGAAGTTCATGGATTCAGGAAGAAGTGCTCGTGACGACATTCTCTTTGATTCGGCCATGGATAAGGAGAGATATTAAGAATGATACATAAGATGTTCACTAATAAAGGACTTTAAGTCGCTACTCTACTTTTGCTTTTCAATTTACATTTTTTTGTTTTAATAATCAATGCATATTTTTAGAGTATTAGACTTAAAAAATTAATATATACAGATTTAGCAACTATAGAATATAGAGACGACCAATCGCACACAATTTTGCCCGATCACAATATGTTTGATTTATATGAAGGAAATGAAATTGATTTAAAATTTTATTATATCAATTGATATTTTTGATATTAAATTAAAATTATAATTGACAAACAGAATAAATATATTTTCAACTGGTGATTCATAGATAGCAAAAACATATATATTTGTGTAAATACTATTTTTCTTGATTAGCAAGAGTCAAATAAATTTATATTTTTTTCTAGTTAATAAATGAGAGAGGTATTTCATTTAAGTTTTTCAAGCGATGTGAAGGTTTTATGTTAATGATCATAAGGGTTATTGGGAATGTCAAAAAAAAAAAAAAACATGAAATTGAGACTTAATCTTGTCTATACCAAGTGTACGTCGCTTGCTCATCTAACTAGATGGTAATTGAACTCTGTACGAAAAATATGAAACCATGAAGAGTTCTACACAATATACAAATCACTTGAAAAATTTTCACCAAAAGAGTTCTCTAAACTTTGTTTGGGTAAATAAAGGCATTGGCGTAAGCCACTAAATGTTTTATAGATTTAGAGGCGGGAAGTAAACCCCATAAATTGATATTTAGTTTTCTTAAAAATATTTATTTGTAATAAATATTAGAATATATTGAAAGACACAATAACAAGTTGAGGATGTTCTTGAAATAAGTTAAAAAGAAAAACAATTGGGTAAATATAAATTCTAGAAAGCACACAAAAAGGGGTTGCATTGATGATGTCGTGCAACTAATAATCAGAATGACAATTTTTTTTCTCTCTCTAAAATACAGGGAACAACCTCTCTCCCATCTCAACCACGTAATACACAGTAACCGACTTATTGTGCATCATCATCGTGCAAGGGTTGTATGAAGTAATTTCTCATATTTTCGCATAGACCCTTAATATATTAAACATATAATAAAATTAATTAATAAATATAAAAAATTAAAGCATAAACACTGAATAAACAACTAAAAAGAAATTAACACAAGAGTGCTCATACATTTAATTATTTAACTTCTATGTTTAAAACATATCGAGAAATGGTGACGTTCAAATTTAGAAACAATAGTAAGAGTATCTAATATTTTTCAACTTACTTGTTATTTATGTCAATACTTGTTTGGAGGAAAACAAGGATGTCAAATCTCAGGAAAATTAATCGACATAATTTATTGTCTTTTGAGGCGTAACTCCAACAACTTGGTGCAATAATGAGTGTGTAAATTATTCATGGTTGGCTTGCGGTATTACTTATCAAATTGATTATTCTAATTGTGTGTTTCTGTTAATTTTGTGTTTGTTTTCGTGTTTATAGTTTTAGAGTGTAACATGGCAAAATAATATACTAATTTGGATCAAGAAAGGATATCCTTGGGAATGAACTATAGGATACGGTTTAAGCATGAGAAAGTCATTGGAGTCTAGTTTTCAATTCAAGAAGGTTTCGTGATTTGAATATCGAAATAAGAAGTTGCGGCTCAAACAGTTAAGCGGTACAATGATGACGGGTTAAAATGGACTACCAAGCAGGCGCGACTCGAGTTCCATATATAGAGAAGATTCGTCCACTGCATGCCAGACACCACTTGCTCCATGGCGACAACAAACATGCAAGTTTCTAAAATAGGGGTACGTATTTAGTCCGTTTGGAGAAATAAAAAGATGTACCTCTATATTGGAGCCATCAAATACGAAACAAGGAGCTAGATAAGTTAGAGAGTGTCAAAAACATCGTGTCAATCACAACTCAAGCTATGTAGAAGTTTATAGAGAACTTATACGAACCCAGAGAAGAAACCGCCACAGTAAATTTAGGTTTTTGTTCTTATAATTTGTTATTCTTTGTTTTCTCATGATGTGTTCATTCAATCTTTGTAATTGGGCTTGTTATGTCATGCTTAAACACTTTGTTCATAGAGTTAGAAAGAAACCAAAATCAATTATATGCCAAGTCCTATATTGTGATTTGAATTAATTTAAGATGTTATTCAGTTCTTTTATCGTACGCCTAATGCTTTTGTTGGCTTGTCACCACATAAACGAATGGACAACGAATGAATCTCTTATAGTTATATTTATGGGTAGAAAAAACATAGACAACATACTAGCAGATTATGGTATTGGTACGCTCTACATGGCATAGAAAATGACATTTACAAAATCCCATGTCCCCAACTCTCTATAATTTAATATAAACATGTTTCGATTATTAATGATGGTTAGTCTTAATGATCGAACACACTAATTAAGATATTTAAGAAAACTATACATTGAATAATTAAATTCAAGAAATTCATTGACAAAAATCGAAACGAAGCATACGAAGATTCTATTGAAATCAAAACCCTCGGTTCTCGGTTCTCATCATTACGTATTATTCTCTTATTCGCACATTGCTTTATTCAGTTAGTATCTACTTAACTAATTCATTGTTTGATTGTTCATTTACATAGATATATTACTTCATAATTAACTCATCAGTACATGTCGGGATCCACATCGATTGGGACTTAAAAAATCCAATATACTTGAGCGACTCGTACACATGCTATTTACCATATCAAGCAAAAAGCTTAGGTCCAAAATCAAAGAAGACGAATCTAATGAAAATTAAGTTCCCAAAACCGTCATAAGGCTTTTCAACATCAAATAATTAATTCTGAATAAGTCACAAAGTGAGTTTTTTAAAGCACTAATTTGGTTGCTCCCATTTATTTTGCAGCTTTTGGCCGAATTTAATTTAGAGATATCAGATTCTCGAAGTAAATTATATATTTTCACATCGAAGACCACTGATCAACAGTCGCGCAAACCCATAAGCGTCTATCAAACATATATTCTAAATATAATACCATGTCACAAGCGAATAAAGAAATGAATCTCAATTATGAGTCTAAGTACGAAATACGCAACCCATGTTTTTGTTTTTTTCCGCGGAAAGGAGTGAGAAGATATATTTCAATAATTTTGATAAGCTAGAACGAATTAAATTTATAAAGCGGTGGACACTTGTCATCCAATGTGAGACGTTAGCAATGACGCCATACGAAAACGAAATGAAATCCAGTATATATGTATCAACGACACGACGCAGACATGCATGCATACACATAGAGACTTTCAATTTAACATATATATACGGCAATTACCGAAAAAATAAAATTAATGAAAAATGATATACATATATACGGCAATAGAAGACGCACACAGGGGCGTACACACAAACTCAAATTGTAAGAGCCAGCAACAAGTTCAATGACAAAATTATTTCTCTTCAAAGTAATAAAAAACAAATTTGATTAACACTTTAATCGCCTCAAAAAAAAAACAAAAAAAAACACAACGAAGTAGTTTAAAATCCTTATAGTATAATTAACAAAATAAAAAGAAGCACTAATATAAGTAGCGCATAAAATGTTTTATTTTACATAGACGCACCTCTCTAATTATTTTCTTGTGTTGTTTGGTGAGCATATCCATAATTTACTATATAACATTTTCTAATTTTTCACTTACGTCTAACTTTGTCTGACAAGACCACTTATATATATTGCTTGTTTATTATTAATCTCATATTAGTTTAGTAGTAAGTATTTTAAATTTAATTTTTCGATAAAAAAAAGTATTTTCTTACATAAAATTTATTTATTAAATGTTATTTTTTTTTAACAATATTAAATGTTATTTATATCGTACAAAAATATATGATACATTAACAGGCGTACACAACACAGTGGCTGATATGATATATATGTTTGTTTGGCTATGAAGAGAAAGCGCACATGCGCTCTTGTAGCAAAATCTTGACCCTTGAACACGAGTAAAATTATGGTCTTTTAATTGAGGGAATAAATAATATTTGATTCTTGTTAGTATAATTATACATACACTATAATAAAGACTCTCATCCTGAGAAGAAGTGAGATATAGTGTGTTTTTTGCCGAAAGTCCCGAGACCTGTGGTGGTCTCTGTCTTGTTAGTCTTCGCGCTCCTCCATTTTTCTCTCTCGTCATTCTTTATTATTTCCTCGTCATTTATTTATTAATGACTATAGGTCTATGACATCACATTATTTAATGAGTTGAGTAACGTTTATTGTTTAATTTTATTTTTTATCTAGTATTTTTTGGAGGTGGTTTGTCAACTATATTCGTCTCTTCTTCTTCATCTTTCGCGTATCTCAAACGGCTGTGCTGCTCTAATGGACACACACTAGAATACATGGATTGACATTTTTATATTTTGTCAAAAGTGGTAACAATTGTTTAAGTTCTTTAATTTCCGTGGTCGATATATATCTAAGTGTATTTATAGCTAAAACTTACTCTTAATGTTGCATGCCTATTTGTAATTTAGAAGATATATAATTCACACAGCTGTGACTGGATTTTTGATTGAGCGTTCTATGCTCAAGTAGAGTAAGATGAACTGCCGCTAAAAAATATTTCAAGAACTTTTTAGAGTAACAATCAATTTTGTGCATGCTAGCTGTCACACTAAATTTCTTTTCAGGCTTCTTTTATTAAATTTTGTACGTGTCATCAATGTCCTGTATAACTTTCAAGAAATTTTTACATTTAGTTTATAGGCCTTTATTTGAAAATCAATGATGATTAATGTCATATGTTAATGATATATTTGTCACGTTTTATTGCTAATTGAATCACTTTTTTTTTTCTATTAATTGCAGAACTTCAAAGTGACTGAAATTTGGAAGGAGTAAGATGGGGAATCCGTGGACTGTGCTTTGTGGGGCATCAAATTGTTCAAATGGCCATGATACTTCTTGTGGTGCTGATTTGATGTTTTTGACACACCCCTCCTCTTGTATGAATCATGTTCTAGTACTTTCTTTTGATCTCATTCTCTTGATCATGTTCATGTTCACTGTATTCTCCAAGACATCATTAAAATCCTCGAATGCGGCTGCTTCTTTTAGAAACATCTCAAGTTTGCAGCTTTTGTCATCCATTTATAATGGTGTGCTGGGATTGGTTTATTTATCTGTTGGAATCTGGGATTTTGAAGAAAATTTGGGAAACACTGGAAATGTGTTGCCTCTTCATTCTTGGATGTTGTTCGTAGTTCATGGAATTGTATGGTTGTTACTAGGATTAACAGTGAGCCTTAGGGGACAACGTTTTTCAAGAATCCCGTTGAAATTATTAACCGTTGTCGCATTTGTTTTTGCTGGAATTGCTGGTGGTTTGTCGCTTTTTGCCGCCTTTTCTGGAAAGGAAATGTCTGTTAAGGTAGTTCTTGATGTGCTGTCCTTCCTAGGATCTAGTTTATTGTTAATATGTACTTACAAAGGTTACATTCATGAAAACGACGAAAATGGTGTTTATGATCCTTTACTGAGTGAGGCCAATGGCTCAAACAAAACTTATTCGGTTGATGTCGTGACTCCATTCGAGAAAGCAAGTTTTTTGAGTAAGTTTACATTTTGGTGGTTGAATCCATTAATGAAAAAGGGAAGGGAGAAAACTCTAGAGGACGAAGATATACCCAAGTTGCGCGAGGAAGATCGAGCAGAGTCGTGTTATTTGGAATATATGGAGATCTTTAACAGAAGAAAACAATCCAATCCCTCTTCTCAACCCTCCGTTTTAAAAACCATTCTTTTATGTCACTGGAAAGAGATTCTTGTCTCGGGGTTCTTTGCAGCTCTCAAGGTAGTTACAATCTCCGCTGGTCCTCTGCTGCTCAAATCTTTCATTAGTGTTGCTGAAGGAAAAGAGAGCTTTGAATATGAGAGATATTTATTGGTTGCGGCACTTTTTGTTACAAAGATTCTCGAATCAATATCTCAAAGACAGTGGTATTTTAGGACAAGAGTTATCGGTCTTAAGGTGAGATCATTACTCACGTCAGCCATTTACCAGAAGCAACTGAGGTTGTCTAATGCTGCTAAACTGAGGCATTCAAGTGGCGAAATTATGAGCTACGTCACTGTGGATGCTTATCGAATTGGAGAATTTCCTTACTGGTTTCATCAGATATGGACAACCAGTTTCCAACTTTGTCTTGCAATCATCATTCTCTTTCAAGCAGTAGGACTCGCAACAATCGCATCAATCGTTGTAATAGTTCTCACCGTTCTTGGCAATACTCCCATTGCTAAATTGCAACATAAATTTCAATCCTCGCTAATGGTGGCACAGGATAAAAGGTTGAAGGCCATGACGGAAGCCCTCATGAACATGAAAGTGTTGAAACTATATGCATGGGAAACTATGTACAAACGTGTAATAGAAAATTTGAGGGATATTGAAGTTAAATGGCTGAAAGGCGTTCAGTTGCGTAGAGCATACAATTCGTTCCTCTTTTGGGCTTCCCCTGTAGTAGTCTCTGCAGCTACCTTCGGAGCTTGCTATATCCTAGGTGTTCCGTTATCTTCTAGCAATGTTTTCACCTTTATAGCAACATTGCGCCTTGTGCAGGACCCCATCAGGACCATTCCTGATGTTATCGGAGTGTTCATTCAAGCTAATGTGGCGTTTTCTAGAATTGCAAAGTTTCTTGAGGCACCTGAACTGGAAACTTCAAGTGCTCGAGTAAAATCGCGTGTAGAAGATATGAATCTTAGTATTTCCTTTAAGTCAGCTGATCTTTCGTGGGATGAAAGTCCAACAAAGCCAACTCTTCGAAACATCAGTTTGGAAGTTAAACCTGGTGATAAGATTGCAATTTGTGGAGAAGTTGGTTCAGGCAAGTCAACTCTTCTTGCCGCGGTTCTCGGAGAAGTTCCGGTAACTCGGGGAACTGTAAGTTCTTACACTTCCCTTCATCCATTTGATTCTTCATGCAGATGACATTTTTATGTTTAACTAATGTTGACTGGAACTCTCTTTCTTTAATATTATTTTCAGGTCCAAGTACATGGAACAATTGCCTACGTCTCGCAATCAGCATGGATTCAGACAGGAAGTATTCGAGAAAACATTCTTTTTGGTTCCATCATGGACAACGAGAGATATCAAGATACATTAGAAAGATGTTCACTAGTAAAGGACCTTGAGCTGCTGCCCTACGGCGATCTAACTGAAATAGGAGAAAGAGGAGTTAATCTTAGCGGTGGTCAAAAACAAAGAATTCAACTTGCTCGTGCTCTCTATAAGGATGCTGATATATATCTCTTAGACGATCCCTTTAGTGCTGTTGATGCTCACACTGCTACAAGCCTGTTTAATGTTAGTGATTCTTATTTTCAGTACATGTTTACTTATCACGAGTTACATTATCTTATTTAAATTTTTACAGGATTATGTCATGGAAGCCCTCTCAGCAAAAACAATCTTACTGGTGACACATCAAGTCGATTTTCTTCCGGCATTTGACTCTGTTCTGGTGAGTTTTTTTTTCTCCTTTCAGAACCATCAGCATCAGAATCAACACTTACTAGTCATTAATGAGAAAATATTTTTTCTCTTGAACAGTTGCTGTCAGATGGGGAAATTTTGCATGCTGCATCATATCCTCAGTTGCTGGCATCAAGCCAAGAATTCCAGGACCTTGTTAATGCTCACAAAGAGACTGCTGGTTCCGAGAGGCTTCCGGAAGTATCTTCTAAACCACGGCAAGAAGTTTCTTCTAAAGAGATTAGAAGTACTAATGTAGAGAAGAGAGTGGAGACATCTGTGGGTGATCAGTTGATTAAGAAAGAGGAGAGGGAAGTCGGGGACACTGGATTTAAGCCGTATATTCTGTATTTACAGCAGAATAAAGGGTTTTTGACTTTCTCCTTAGCTGCTTTATGTCACCTTACGTTTGTGAGTGGTCAGATATTACAGAACACTTGGATGGCAGCTAACGTCGATGATCCAAATGTTTCGACATTGAGATTGATAGTTGTTTATCTAATAATTGGAGTTGTGTCGTCACTTTTTTTGCTCACTAGGAGTCTACTGAATGTTACCATGGGCTTGCAAGCTTCTACAGCATTATTTTCACAGCTTTTGATTTCTTTAATTCGTGCACCAATGTCATTTTACGACTCCACACCTTTGGGGAGAATACTGAGTCGGGTAAATATTTCAGATTTTGGACTAGATTTTACGCTTTATGGCATGAAGATAACGATAAATCTTATTTCAGTACATTTGATTGCTATTCATACAGGTGTCTTCTGATTTGAGTATCATTGATCTAGACATTCCTTTCAACTTGATGTTCACTGTTGGAGCAACCACAAACTGTTTGTCTAACCTTGGTGTATTAGCTGTCGTCACATGGCAAGTTCTATTCGCATCCATACCAATGGTCATTTTGGCTATTCGATTGCAGGTAAGACGTCGAAACAAATACTGTCTAAAATAGAAAGAGAAAGAGTTGAAGTAAAAGCATAATAGAGATGGCATAAATTTATGTAACTTCTGCCTCTTATTAGTTAAGAGAAAGAGTTGAAGTAAAAGCGTAATAGAGATTGCATAAACTTTATGTAACTTCTGCCGCTTATTAGATTCTCTTCATTCATCTGATACGAATTTTCATGTTGATAGAGCTACTACTTCTCTTCTGCCAAAGAGTTGATGCGGATCAATGGTACAACAAAATCTTTTATAGCAAACCATCTTGCTGAATCTATAGCTGGGGTCATAACAATCAGAGCTTTTAAAGAGGAAGAACGTTTTTTCGCCAAGAATCTTGAACTAATAGACACAAATGGGAGCCCCTTCTTCCACTATTTTACGGCGAATGAGTGGTTGATCCAGAGACTCGAAACTCTTAGTGCAATCATTCTCTCCGTTGCTGGCCTCTGCATGGTTTTACTACCTCCCGGAACTTTTAGTTCTGGTACGTCCCATCCCATCTTCCATCATCTTCTTACATTCTGCAACCTAAGACTTTTCTACCTTCAATTGTTGTCACAGGATTTATTGGAATGGCTTTGTCCTACGGTCTCTCACTAAACGCGTCATTTGTGTTCTCCATTAGCTTACAATGCATGTTGGCAAACTATATTATTTCAGTAGAAAGGCTTGACCAGTATATGCACATACCAAGTGAGGCACCTGAAGTGATCAAAGAGAACCGTCCCCCAGTGAACTGGCCAACCGAGGGTAAAGTCGAGATTCAAGACTTGAAGGTAAATTATCCATGCATTATTACCTCGCAGCCTCGTAAAATAATCACTGACTAAATAATTTTAAATTGCAAACAGATTAGATATAGACCAGATGCACCACTAGTACTTCGTGGGATTAGTTGTACTTTTCAAGGAGGACATAAAATTGGGATTGTTGGTCGAACGGGGAGCGGAAAAACTACACTTATTGGTGCGTTATTTCGTCTGGTGGAGCCTGAAGGAGGAAAGATTGTGGTGGATGGAATTGACATCTCAACTATTGGACTTCATGATTTGAGGTCTCATTTTGGGATTATACCTCAAGATCCTACTCTTTTTACTGGAACTGTGAGGTACAACTTGGATCCATTGGGAAAACATACAGACCAGGAAATATGGGAGGTAAATTTTGGTCCCTTTTTCGTTGTCTTTCGATACATAGGAAAGCTTACTTAAAGATTTTGATCAATCCCTAAAGTATTACTCCTATTGATTTTTCTTCTTTTTGTCGAAATCTAAAGGTTCTCGGAAAGTGTCAGCTTAAAGAGGCTGTACAAGAGAAAGCCGACGGACTAGATTCTGCTGGTAAGTTTTGTGAAATCATTAATGAATGTATAACATGCTATTTTATTTGACACAACGAGGAAAATAAAAAAGAACAAACATGTGTTTACAGTTGTGGAAGATGGATCAAATTGGAGTATGGGGCAGCGGCAATTGTTTTGTCTAGGCCGTGCTTTGTTGAGGAGAAGCAAGATTTTGGTACTTGATGAAGCAACTGCATCGATAGACAATTCAACGGATATGATATTGCAGAAAACGATTAGAGCGGAATTTGGAGATTGTACTGTAATAACAGTGGCTCACAGAATACCCACTGTGATGGATTGCACAATGGTTCTAGCCATTAGTGATGGTTAGTACTTGTTACTTTTACAGCTAATATTTCCACCAAGAATCTGTTGAACTCCAGCTAGATTTTCTGTCAAACAGGGAAATTGGTAGAATACGATGAGCCAATGAAGCTAATGGCAAGAGAAGAATCATTGTTCGCGCAGCTTGTCAAGGAGTATTGGTCTCACAATCAGTCTTCATAATCACAATGAATGAATAATAAACTTAAACGCAGCTATATTTAGCCGCATTCTCTATTCAGAGATAATAACGAAGCTGCATGGAGGTACTCTGCCTTATGTGTTTTATCCGGTCTCTGGCGACGATAGTAGCATAATTAGAAGCGAGTAAAACAAGGAGGCTCGTATGGATGCCTGAGGTAGTTCTAACATGTAATGAAGTAGTAATCTTTATCATTCTGGCTGGTGAAATGAAGTTCTTAACATTCGGAGGCCTTCTCGATATAGAGTTTCATAGAATAAATAGTATTTTGCATGGTAGAAATGTGTAGTTCTATAGCATTCTGGGAGAGTAAATTGTGTTTTACCTGAATGATAAACCAATTGGTGGATAATCTTATGCATGAAGATATAGGTCTGCTGATAGATTCAGTTTCTTTTCCTGTTTGCATTGGCCAAGGAAAATTACTTCTTATGCTATATGCATTAAATTTACGATAATTGCAACCCGAATTACGAACCTTTTTAATCCTAATTATTAATTAAGATTGATTAATTACTGTTACACCTTGTTGGCCATTTGGCCGTCACATGGGAGCATAAAATACTCTAGGTGAATTACAAGAGCCTTGTCTGTTCTTGGAAATTCTGCGTATGAAAGCATGGTTTCATCCTTGAAATTGCCTTATACACAGAGGCATTACTTTGAAAGAATTACATCCTAAGAATAGCAAATTAGCTTTGTTATATACATTTAATGGGGGTTGCAAATTTGTGAGTGTTTCTAATAGAAACGTTTTGTGGGTGTCATTAGGCACAAGGGAAAATTTGTGTAGTTACAACAATTTTCTTACAGTGTGTGTTTTCGCTTTAGTTTGTCTATATTTTTCTCCGAATTTGGAGTTTCAACGTAATCCAATGCCTGAGTTGTTACAGTTGTCATTTTTATTCTTTTGTTTCTTAACTTCCATGGCGGCCTCAGTTCAAATATGAAATAGAGACATTAAAGCTCGGGTTCTTCCTCAAGTGGATCATGTTAAACAAAAATGATATGAATCATTACTTGGAGATACTAACACTTAACATTATTTAAGAGGTCATTTTATGAACGACATGAGTTCATATAGTTGCCATGACACCACATGTTAATGTTAGCATGTCTAAATTTGCACAATCGCATTGGTTTGACGTTGATGCAAGGTACGTGGATGCAAATTTATGTCGATGACTAATGAATTCCATAATTATTAGCCATGTTGTTTTCGACTTGTTTTGAAATGTTTGGAATGTACTTATTTTGAATGGTTAGCTTCCATCGTGGAGTATGGTAATTTTATGTGATGAGGAATGAGACAACGTTGCAGTGGTAACGAAAAGTTATGGAGATCTTCATCAAATGCGATTTTTAAAGGCACAGTGGAGATTGGTCGGCCAATTTGGCCATTACAAGGGAGTATTTAATGCTCTAGTATCCATTTATGACTCACTTCATTTATGATCCAACTAACGTAATTTATTGATAATTACTCCATTCATTTATGACATAAACCAGAGAAAATATTTGTTTCTCAACAAATTTATGACCCAACATATAAGTTACTCGTGGACCTTGTGACCACAATTTAGTCACACTATTTATTAAGTAAAATCTATACTATTATACAAGAGAACCTGTTTTTACTTACAAATAGGGAGTTACGAATTGTGATATCAAATTAATAGTATTTTTATAATACCCCTAATTGCATTAATTCCTAAACTAATTAAAAGGATAAAATGGGTTATCTAAAATGTAATTCCCTACTTCTTTCCTCAACTGCACAGCCCACGTACTCAACTCATTTTCTTCCTCTTTCCAAATAAACGCAAAATCTCGGATACGTCTTCTTTTCTGAATACTATCTATAGTATTATATAAGACAACCATGTTTTTACTCACGAACGGGAGTTATGAATTGTGATACCAAATTAATAGTATTTCTAAAATACCCCTAATTTCATTAATTGCTAAACTAATTAAAAGGATAAAATGGGCTTTTTTACGGAGATCCAACTTCTCCACTTTTCTCTATTTTAATTAAAACTTCCGTGTATATTAGCAGTTTGGAGACCAAATGTCAAATTTTCCTATTATATCCTCAAGTTTCATAAAAAGAAGTAACTCTTCTAGAGGTTTTATTGTAATTTGGCGTGGTTGGGCGTGGCCCAACCACCACTCTGCATGAAAATAGGAACAAATTTCTCACAATTAATATTTATCTCAATGAATTGAAAACTGACAAAATCACATTCTACTAAAACACAAAAACCGCTGCTTCCCAGCTAAAATAATAAAATATGAAAACTAACCCGTTAACCTTGCTATGTATCTTGGTTACTGTAGTTTATCTAACAAAAAGGAAAAAAACAATTCTATCCACTTTAATTGGTATTTGCTACAGATTCAACAATGTCAGTACACATCGAAAAGCTTTGTTTCAGCAATTAATTTGGAAGAAAATCGTCGAAAAACATTTTACTTTTCTAATAAGATACGTAACAATTTCTCAACAATAAGAGATGATATAACTCAAATACCATTCCATCATTTTCTTTCATTTACATAAAGAGGAAGAGCACGTGGAAAATGCTCAATGCTTTGCTCTTGAGTAATACCCAAATGTAGAGAATCGGAAGAGAATCGAACGGACTACTTCATCTGCAACACAACCAATTACATGGAGGACCCGGGTTTTTGATTTATAGAAAGATCGAGGAGGAAATCCTAGTCACCTTTGAACTGACAATCGAGTTGTGGGGGGTTTTCATGCCGAAAATTTTATCCAACGATTATAGGGGTTTTAATAAAAATTATGGCAGAAAAACAAAATTTGTCTTTTAACTTTGTCTTATTTTGCATTTTTTTTAGGAAAAATTGCATTTTTGATACTTTGACTTGGTACCAATTCTTTTTTCATACATTAACTTGGCATATCACGATTTTGATACCCTAATTTGGCAATTTTTTCAATTTTGGTACCCGGCGGCGACAATTTCAAAATCTCGCAAATTTTTTCCATGTGGGACTAAATTTGGAGATTTTGATCACAGTCGACCTCCCAACTCTCCCATTTACCACCTTGAACGCCACATGGAAGAAAAAAAAATCAAAAAAAAAAAAAAAAAAACAATATTCAAGGTGCAAGTGGGTGGGTTGAGAGTTTGACTGAGGTCAAAATCTCCAAATTTAGCCATACGTGGAAAATTACGGCAAAATTTTGATATTGCCAATGCGGGGTACCAAAATTGAAAAAAATTGCCAAGTTAGGATACCAAAATCGTGATTTGCCAAGTTAAGGTATGAAAAAAAAACGGTGTCAAGTTAGGGCATCAAAAATGCAATTTTCTCTTTTCTTTCACTATGATAGAAATGCAAAATCTTGTTATGCATGTATACTTTATATTGCGATTTATGTCCAATTGGGCGGCAAACGAGATTTTTGTTAACGTGTATGTCCACGTGTATTATTGTGTTGACAAGTGTTAAAGATTCGTCTGATGTGTAAAGTGTAAACGTTTTTACTAAAATTCATAGGGCCTTTTTGTAAATTTGTTTTAAAAAATTTAAATAACTTGAAAATTATTATTTTTTAAATAATTTATTAAATTCTAATTTATATTTAGATTTATTATCGAAGTACATGAAAGTTTAATTTCATTGTGAAATTAAAGGTTTATTAAAGATTATGAATATAGAAGTGAAAAACTACATATATGTTTTTTTCCCTAAATTTCTCGTATCATGAATTTTCTTATTTTTTATTTAAAATTATGTTGCATAATTAGATTTCTGCAACAATTGCATTATTTTTCACTCATTATATTCTCACCCTTAAATATGAATAATTGCATATACGCTCCTAAATTTTTACGAGTTATACTTTTACTCCTTAACTATCAAATGATGCATTCACATCCATATGTTTTGTATAATTACGTTTTCCCCTAAACTATTAAATAATTGCTTTTACACCCTTAGTTTTGTAATAATTATGTTTTTACCCTTAGTCTATTAAATAGTTACATTCAAACTCTTGTATTTCTATGTAATTATGTTTTTACCCTTAACTTATTAAATAATCGCACTAACACCTCTATATTTCTGAGTAGTTACATTTTTTTTATCTATTATCAAATAATCACATTCACACACCCCACATTCTTGAGTAATTGTGTTTTCACTCCTAAACTAACAAATGATTGCATTTACACTTCTATATTTCTATTTAATTACATTTTTACCTCTATACTATTGAATAATTGTATTTATACACCTATATTTTTTTATAGTTGATGAGGTAAAAGCCTAATTTAAAAAAATAGGGGGTGCAAATGTGATTACTTGATGGTTTAGGTAAAATTTAATTACTAAAGATATAGGTTTGAATACAGTTATTTATAATATAAGGGTAAAAACATAATTACATAAAAATATTAGGGTGGAAAGAAAATTATATAATAATTAAAAGGTGAAAACACAATTGCTCATAGTCGAGGGTTGTGAATTATTCTTCATAGTTCAGGAAAAAAATACAATGACTAAAAATACGGGGTGTAAATGCAATTGCATTCGTCCCAAATGATGTGGGTGGCGGCCAACAATAACTGATTTCTAACCCTATAAAGAGCTCCATTCTTCGATCAATATTCACGAATCAATGTGTTTCTAAAGTGGTGCTTATAGAGCAAAATATGAAGGTTTGACGTGTCTGTTGGGTCTTCAAACTCTTTGCAACAAAACTGACAGATTTTGAAAAACTTGATTTTGAAGAATGAAAAA
Source organism: Misopates orontium (assembly GCA_946800315.1). NCBI lineage: Eukaryota > Viridiplantae > Streptophyta > Magnoliopsida > Lamiales > Plantaginaceae > Misopates > Misopates orontium. The sequence goes on from OX326951.1 coordinate 26,490,965, forward strand.
GAAGGTTTTATGTCATGAGGTAGTTATTTTCCATGAACTAAAGATCAAGAGGAGAAAGTTTGATGAATGAACAGAAGGTTGATTCAGACAACAATTGAGTGGAGAAAATACAGAAGAAGCATTGGCCTTATATGCAGAATTTTCCTCATTCGAATAGTAAAAATACTATTCACACATTTTCATTTTAATTTATCTTATTTTTATTTTATTTTTGAATTAGTTCTATTCTGAGTATTCCCAAATATTTTTCTCAAAATTTGCAAATTAATTTTGGATTATTCTTAGTAGATTAATTTCTAAATTTAATTTAATGATTCTTAATTTAAGTTTTAATTTCAAATTAACTCTTCCAAAAATCTTAAATCATTATGTAATCATAAAAAAATGTTATATGGATCAAAGAAACTTCATGACTATGGTATTTAGTTTTATTCTATTCAAACGTTTAACTAAAAGAAATTACATATAACTCTAAAGAATAAGTTGATATCATATTAATTCAAAAATAAGATAACTATACTCTTTGAGCTTTAGTAAAAATATTTACAAAATAAATGAAGTGTTTCAAGAATATTTGGGATGATTTAAAACTTTTAGGACTAAATTGTTTGTAAAATATTTAGGGGTCAAAATAATATTTTTTCAAAAAGTTCATGGATTAAAGTGAAATCTAGAAAATACTTTATTTTCTTCCAAATTTTAGGGGCGCTACAATATCCGTCCATCACCACTTCTGTCCACCACCAACTTCTCTTTTCTTAGTAACTAAGCAAGAGCTAGCTAGGAATATTTGTAAGGGTCAATTAGGATCACCCCCTTAATGTTGGACAAATTTTGCAATGTTCCCCATAACCTATCAAAATGTGCAGCTTGCCCTATATGCTAAAGTGTGGAATTTTCTCCCTGACGCCAAATCTAATGGATGAAAAGATAGATACGTGTCAGTAATGGACGATTGATCAAGGACTCAGGGGGGAAATCGTCTTTTTCAAACGTTAGGGTGAACATTGAAAAATTTGTCAAATGTTAAGGGGGTGATGGCAATCGACCCTATGTAAGTCATCAACATAGCGGAACACTTAAATAGGGCTTGATCAGGAGAAGCGTATGGATTATAAATATTTTTGGTAATTATGGTCTGCCTTTATATGACAAGTTTTACGTTATTATGTATGTTTTATATTTATTGTTACATATCCCATTATAAATGTATCAATATTGTTTTAAGAAAACAGACATACGTTTTTTTTGAACAATACAATTGTACTTTATTTAACGTAGAATAACAGTCTTGATACTGTTAGTAATATTGCACCGATAAAATATATCGAAACAAACAGATATAATGTACTGACGAAATAAACAATTTATGATACAACAATTTAATTGCACAAATATAAGTAAACCTTAACCGAAAAATTCATAAGGAAACGAGATGTCGAGGCCTGTGAAATCACAGTTTCCTTAAAACAGATTCGTCCTCTCCCAGTGCTTGAGAATCGTGAGCGACTGTCTCCCAGGATACAACGACAACGAGCAGGTAGGTTTGCACGAACGAAACTGCTCCGGCGAACTCGAACTGCGCCTTTTCTTCTACCACCACAAATTACCATGGACTATGCGAAGAATTTTCATGATTTTCAATGCACAAGAAAAAAGTGTTCTTGAAATTGTTTTTGTCATATGAAACCCTGAGGAGAGCGACTCCTTATATAGACTAATGCACGGGAGAAAGAGAAGGAAAACGTGGACTCTAACTTGTGGTTACTGGCCAACTAAGTCTAGGAGTCTCGGATGAATGTAGATGGGTTTTCAGTGTTTAAAACTGAACACAACTTTATCGCAAAATAACGATAAGTATCATACTTTATCGCAAAAGATAACGATAAGTAGCAATTTAATTAATACACAATATTTTCTGTTAAATAAATATTATAACAGAAAATAATATTCCAGCATCAATTTCTCATTCACCCACAATCTCAAAATTACACCCTCAAGGTGTTTCAATCCAGTTCAAACACCAAATTTTCCAACAATCCCCCACATGAATGAAATTGACTCATGATGCAGACAACATGTGGTGATAGAGTTCTACGGCTTACACTTGCATAGGATAGGTAGAACGCGTCTTTGAACCTTCCCTCGTGAAAAAATATTTACTTTGCTAGCTGATCAGTGGACGCGATGTCCTTGAACTGTCTGCCGTTTGTGCAAACGATGATATAATCCACACAGGTATTTACCTGACACAGTTTCGGTTCTCATGGTTCATGTTCATTTTGACCGTGAACATATGCCTGGTTATGCAAGAGTTTTTCAGAGAATTGAGCCCCCACAATTCTCCTAAGAAGCGGCCCCTCTTCTCTCTCACATAGGTGATCTTTTACTACGAGTAACCCGCATTACTCTGCTCAAACTTTCGACGCATAAAGATCATTAAAAGCTTACAGCTTAACCTTTTCACAACGGGTATCACTGTTTCATCATAGGAATGGACAGGAGTAACCCCCACAGTGATCCAACAAGGTTTTTACAATTAGGTTGTCCCATTGAACCAAGATCTTGCGATCTCCAGTCAGCAAGGTTGAGTTTTCCTTCGTATTAACCTTAATTTTCAATGGGCTTGAGTTCCATTCATTTTGACGTCTTATCAACTTGATCTCTATTTAACCATTTGGTTAGTGGATCCACGATGTTATCTTTTGATCTTACATAGTCATTCGAGATAACTCCAGTTGAGATCAATTGACTAACGTTGTTGTGTCGACGACATATATGTCTCGACTTACCGTTATTCAAAATGTTTTGTGCCCTACCAATTTTAGATTGATTGTCACAATAGATGCATATAGTAGGCATGAGTTTTGCCAATCAGGACTATCTTTCAAGAAATTTCGTAGCCATTCGGCTTCTTCACCGCATTTGTTCAATGCCACAAACTCAGATTCCATAGTGGATCTGGTTATTACCGTTTGTCTTAAAGATTTCCATGACATGGCCACATTGCCTAAAGTGAATACATATCCACCTTTTACTTTTGAGTCTTGTATATCAGATATCCAACTTGGATCAGTATATCCTTAAAGCACAACAAGATCTCTGGTATAATGCAACTCATAATCACGAGTATACCTCAAGTACCTTAGTACTCACATATTTGCTTTCCAGTGTTCACTACCTGGATTACTCGTGAATCTACCCAAACTGCTAATTGTGTAGGCAATGTCTAGTCTTTTGCAACTCATCAAGTACATCAGATTACCTATCACTCTAGCATATTCGACTTGTGCAACACTATCTCAGTTGTTCTTGGATAGATGTTGACTTATGTCAATTGGAGTTCTGGCCACACCAGAATCATCCTTACTGAATATTTCAAGAATCTTATCCACATAATGTGATTGACTTAGTATGAGACCGTCTGGCGACCTTATAATCTTTATTCCCAGAATTACATCAGTCAGTCCCATATCTTTCACGTCGAATCTTGAATTCAACAAGTATTTAATGGGCTTCACCATTTTATACTTGCTTCCCACAATGAGTTTGTCATCAACACACAAACAGAGAATTAAATATCCATCTTTTGTATTTTTGATATAGACACACCTGTCACACTCATTGATCTTGAAACTATTTGACATCGTGACATGTCAAACTTTTCATGCCACTTTTTAGGTGCTTGTTTAAGTCCATCAAAGGACTTCACCAATTTGCAGACTTTTCTTTCTTTTCCAGGAGCTACATAACCCTCAGGCTGTTCCATGTAGATTTCTTCATCAAGATCTCCATTTAAGAAAGTAGTTTTCACGTCTATTTGATAGACTTCCAGATTTCAGAAAGTGGCACTTACCAAAATCATTCTTATAGAATTTATTCTCGTCACAGGAGAATAAGTGTCAAAGTAATCATGGCCTTCTTGTTGTTTGTATCCTTTGATCACAACTTGGCCCTGATACTTATCAATTGTTCCATCAATTTCCATCTTTCATTTGAAACCCACTTAGAACCCAATGGTTTACATCCAGGAGGGAGGTCAACCACTTCTAAAGTGTGATTTTGTAAGATGGAATCAGTTTCACTTTTTATGGCTTCTTTCCATAAAGGACCTTCAGTGGAGCTTACAGCTTCCTTATACTTTTGAGGTTCAGCCTCAATCATGTAGGTCAGAAAATCAGGCCCGAACGAATTTTCTTTCCATGCCCTTTTACTTCATCTTGGCTTTTCTTAGACTCATCAGAATCTTCAAGTTCTTGTTGATTTTGACTATTGTCTATATCTTCAAAGATCCATTTTGAAGAACTTGGTCCAGCCTCTTTGGATTTACAAGGAAATACATGTTCGAAACGATGCATTTCTTTATTCCATTATAGTGTTCTTGTGAATATCAGGGTTTTTAGAATCATACACAAGAAACCTATAAGCACTACTATTGCGCGCATATCCAATGAAAATACAGTCTACGGTCTTTGGACCTATTTTTCATTTTCTTTGGCAAAGGTGTTGTCACCTTAGCAAGACACCCCCACACTTTCAAGTATTTGTACGAAGGTCATCTACCTTTCCATAACTTGTAGGGAGTATTTTCTTCTTTCTTCCAGGGTATCTTATTTAAAAGATAATTAGCCAACAAAATGGCTTCACCCCACATGTTCTGTGCAATTTATAACTTATTGCATCCATCATATCTTTTAAAGTATGATTTTTCCATTTAGCTACTCCATTAGACTGAGTAGAATATGGAGTTGTGACTTCGTGAATAATTCCATGTTGTGAACTGAATTCACCAAATGGTTCAACATATTCACCGCCAACACTTCTTACCATCTTAGTTTTCTTATTAAGTTGGTTTTCCACTTTTTGTTTATATAAAATAAACTTGTTTATGGCATCATCTTTACTTTCCAGTAAATAACCATTACATAATATTTAGTACTATCATCAATGAAAGTAATAGAATATTTGTTACCACCTCTTGTGTATGCAAACTTTAAATCACATACATCACTGTGAAATAAATCAAGGAAGTATAAAATTGGAAACTTTATTGAAATTAATAGAGTTTGGCTTTACAACCATTACATTCTATCTTTCACATTATCCTTTCCAACATGAACATCATATTTGGACAACACTTGTTTATCAGATTCAAGGACCATCTTAAATCCATGAGTTTTCAACAGTGTTTCAGATTCCTGCAAATGTCTGGTACATACAGCACATTCTGCAACTTGACATCTTTTCCAGAAGTCATCCTGAGCCACATTGTCCTTTTCCCCTTAATCTCAGTGGTAGATGAGTTTTCTATGTACAACTTATCTCTGGATTCCACAATAATCATCTCAGAAAAAGCATATTTACCCGCACATATATGACGTGTAGCTCTAGTGTCTAGATACTATTCTTTTCAATTAGTATCCACCAGATTAACTTCAGAGACACAACACAATGTCTAAGTCAGATCCATCAATAGAGATGTTATCCAATGTATTAGCCTCGTTTGTCCCTTTTGCCTTGTTATTTTTTCCAGCAATCTACCGTCAGAATGCTTAATGCATCAATCGCATCAGCAGATTGTGCAATCTCATCCTCTCTAAATAGTAGGAGGATCATTTATAAAAAATTTCACGAGACCCAACATGGTCAAATAAAATAGCATCTTTTATTGCTATATCTTGAAATTCACATCAGTGAACTTCTCCGATTTCTCACTATGGTTCACAGGACCGTGGGAATATCCAGACCCACCACGTGCAACGACTGGATTTTTAAGATCGAATTACTCGCCGGAGTTACCGGAGTTTTTGATTTCTGGGAAATCTGTGGATTGGTTTCACTCGTAACCATATCCGTATTTCCAGATCCAAACAAATTTTCTGAAATTTATAAAATCAGAACAATAATTAATAATTATCACAAGGAATAATATAATTCTTCAAAATATAAATTCCTTTTATGTTACGAAAACTATTCAAACAAGTGATAATCAAATACGGCAAAAGCACAGTACATACACAATTTCATATAGAAAATGTACTCATTGCATATACCAATTAATATTTTTTTTATATTAACCAAACATGATTTTTCAAATCTCAAGGCCATGCAAATAACATACTATAAATCAACATGCTAAACCATAAAAATAAGGTTCCGCCAATTAAGCATCACGTAACAACAATTATACAAGGATCTCACCTTTAATATAACACTACTTTCCAATTGAAATAGGCAAAAACAAACACGTATATCCATGCATGGATGATAGCACATGCTATTACATAAGTATCCATCAAGTTTTCTTTCTTTGTATTTGGAATAGTTGAAAAGTCAAACCAATCACATAAAACATGTAAAAGGAGTTCACCTTTAATAAACTACTACATCTATCCAAATCTCTACTACTTGCAATTACGCAAAACAACGGAAAGATGTGAACAAGTAATTTTGGATTTCTTCAACAAATCCATCCATCAGTGTTTCTATCTAGAGTTGGACAACACTTTAACATTCTAAATCAGTTATTCGAAGATCGCCACAACCCCTGAACGGAATTCGACAACAATTATCAAATAAACCAAGATTTTAATTGCAGATACGTGGATAATGATTCACAAACTCAACCAATCACATAAGGATATGCATGGATAAGTAATCATTTTAATCACATAATAATTCCAAATTGTCAACTATAAATGAAAAGAGATTTTTCAAATCACCAGTTTGACAAGCGGCACAACCACGTAATATAATTTGCAAATTAATCAAGGTCTGATATGGAATAGAGTTTATCGCTTTCCGTATTATGCAAAATCAAGGATATACCAGATTTTAGTTCAATCCCTTCTCTAACACAAACATGCAGTTTTAATTTCAACAGAAACAATCCATTCACGAGAAAATTGTGAAGAATGAAAATTCTTCAAACCAATATTTAAATTTCCAGATCCGTGAAGAATACGTACCAAATCCTTCAAAAAATTTCGTCAAATAACCTGTTCATCTCAAATAAGAAGCTTCTGTTTTAAGATTGTTAGTAATATTGCACCGATAAAATATATCGAAACAAACAGATATAATGTACTGACGAAATAAACAATTTATGATACAACAATTTAATTGCACAAATATAAGTAAACCTTAACCGAAAAATTCGTAAGGAAACGAGATGTCGAGGCCTGTGAAATCACAGTTTCCTTAAAACAGATTCGCCCTCTCCGCGGTGCTTGAGAATCGTGAGCGACTGTCTCCCAGGATACAACGACAACGAGCAGGTAGGTTTGCACGAACGAAACTGCTCCGGCAAACTCGAACTGCGCCTTTTCTTCTACCACCACAAATTACCATGGACTATGCGAAAAATTTTCATGATTTTCAATGCACAAGAAAAAAGTGTTCTTGAAATTGTTTTTGTCATATGAAACCCTGAGGAGAGCGACTCCTTATATAGACTAATGCACGGGAGAAAGAGAAGGAAAACGTGGACTCTAACTTGTGGTTACTGGCCAACTAAGTCTAGGAGTCTCGGATGAATGTAGATGGGTTTTCAGTGTTTAAAACTGAACACAACTTTATCGCAAAATAACGATAAGTATCATACTTTATCGCAAAAGATAAAGATAAATAGCAATTTAATTAATGCACAGAAAATAATATTCCAGCATCAATTTCTCATTCACCCACAATCTCAAAATTACACCCTCAAGGTGGGTGTTTAGATACATGGGGAAAGTGTACATGCATTACGAGTTACAACAATAAAATATCAAAATACGGTAATGGTTCAAGCCAAATGGGGCAAATTGTCCAAGTCTCGTCATGTGTCTTCAGGGGCGTAGCTAGGATTTTTTCGTACCCTGGGCTATGTTAAAAACTAAGTAAATTTTGAAAAGAGAAATTAAAAAACATTACTATAAAATATCTAAAGCGTAGTGAAAAAAATCTATTGTTCAACCGAGAATAATAATAGTAGAAAACTATATGCTATCAAATAAACAAATGACAATGTTGGTTAAAGTGCATAAAAACGTTTTTTTTTTTTTAAAAAAAAAAAAAAAAACTTACTCTCTTATAAAATTTATGTGCACGATATTTGATAATAGGCAACGGTTTGGTTCAAGGTTTTTCATGATGGAAGGCGGCTTGGTCCAAGTTTTTAGTAACATGAGTGAGTTTGGTGCAATGTTTATGATAATAGGAGGTGATTTTGTGCAAGTTTCAGAAAATGCAAAGGGGTTTTATGCATTTTTTTATCAAAATATTATAAATCAATTTAATAATTATACAAGTTTAAAAGACGAAAACTAGTCTAATTTAACACAATTATAATAAACCGAGAGGAGGTTCCGTGTGAAGTTTTTGATATCATGATGTAGTTTTGAAAATTAATACCACGAGGGGGGTCTGGTGCTAATTTTCTAAAATATGGGGCAGTTATGTATTTTTTTCGGACATTTCATTGAAGTTGAGTCATGCGGTTCTTTAAAAAATAAAAACAATTAAGTGAAATGATATCTATAATGTAGCTAAAAAATCTTATTCCATCCTATTACTGTACGTTGTTTTAATAATGTTCATAGCTGTAATTTTTTTTTTTTTTTTTTTTTTTTTTTTTTTTTTTTGGCGGTAGAGACATGAAGAGTTTATACAAATGGAAATAATATATCACTTAAATTTTGTATTTTATAATGTAAATTAGTTATAGCCTTGTGGTTGAGTTCATACTCAATTGATGGCGACATAAGTTTTTAATTTGGTTAAAATTGATTTGTTAAAATGCATTAAGATATTTATGTTCCTATAACATTTTTTTAATTAAATTGTGTTGGGCTAAACTAATATATATATGTGTATTTAAATGAAAATCTGAAAAGATTACCCCGGGCCGTAGCCCACCCGAGCCTTTAGGGTGGCTACGCCCCTGTGTGTCTTTGATTCATCCATCTGTGTCGACAGTTTGAGTGTACCAACTTTAGCTAGCATATCTGCCGGGTAGCAGAAGGTTCCCATTTCCAAAGTGAAGCACGCGAGTCTAGTCTGAATCTCCGTCAATGAGGTGACTGACCAGTGGAGCGAAAAGACATACATACATCAAAAGGCAAAAATTGTCATATTCTCAAAATCCATTCCATTCGTATCTACCAACTTAGCGCCTTCCTCTCATCATACTTCTTTATTGTTTTCCCGTTCCCTTTTTCATCAATGAGTCAACGACCTTCTTAAAAACATTAATAAATGCTTTATTTAATCCTTTTTTCTAATATGTTTATGTTCAGCAGTTTCAGATTGTTTTCTCAGCATATTTCAAACGGCTGTAATGGACACTCACTAAAATACATGGATTGACATATTTATATATTGTCTAGCTATCATGGTAACCATTGTTTTTAATTTTTCTGTTGTCGACATTAAACTGCATTTATAGCTAACTGTTGCAGTTTATGATGCATGCCCTGTTTGTCTCAAAGATAACTCACACATCCTGCAAATGTGGTGGATTTTTTATTGAGCGTTCTATGGTCAAATAGAGTAAGATGAACTGTTACTAATATATATATCAAAATCAGTTCTTTGAAGGTATCAATGTTATTAGTATCATTTCCTCTTAGTGTTGCAATGACTTCTGCTAGATTGAATATCTAGGCTTCTTTCATTACATTAATATCTGCCTCAATGTCCTATAACTTGTAAGAAGTTTTACATTTGATTTTAGGCCTTTGTTTGATTAACTTCTTACTTATGATAATGATGTACTTGCCACGTTTACTTGCTAATTGAGTTTTTTTTTTTTTTATTTTCTTTTTTTATTACAGAACTTCAAAAGGAAATTAGAGAGAGATGGGGAATCCATCGACTGTGTTTTGCGGAGCATCGAATTGTTCGGACGGCTACGAGGCCACTTGTGGTGCTGATTTTATATTTGTGACACACCCCTCCTGTTGTATGAATCATGTTCTAATAATTTGTTGTGATATACTGCTCTTGATCATGTTCATGTTCACTGTATTCTCCAAGACATCATTAAAATCCTCGAATCTGCAGGCTGCTTCTTTCAGAAACATCTCAAATTTGCAGCTTTTGTCATTCAGTTATAATGGTGTACTGGGATTGGTTTATTTATCTTTTGGAGTCTGGGATTTTGAAGAAAAAATGAGGAAAACTCGAAATGTGTTACCTCTTCATTCTTGGATGTTGTTTGTAGTTCATGGAATCGTATGGTTGTTACTAGGATTAACAGTGAGCCTTAGGGGACAGCTTATTTCCAGAATCCCGTTGAGACTATTATGTGTTGTCACGTTTCTTTTTTCTGGAATAACTTGCGGTTTATCACTTTTTGCCGCCTTTTTTGGAAAGGAGATGTCAGCTAAGATAGTTCTTGACATCTTGTCCTTTCTAGGATCTAGTTTATTGTTACTATGTACTTACAAAGGTTTCAGACTTGAAAACGATGAAAATGGTGTTTATGATCCTTTGCTGAGTGAGGCCAACGGCTCAAACAAAACTTATTCGGTTGATGTCGTGACTCCATTCGAGAAAGCCGGTTTTTTGAGTAAATTTACATTTTGGTGGTTGAATCCACTGATGAAAAAGGGAAGGGAGAAAACTCTAGAGGACGAAGATATACCTCAGTTGAGAGAGGAAGATCGAGCAGAGTCGTGTTATTTGCAATATATGGAGATTCATAGCAGAAGAAGAAAATCCAATCCCTCATCTCAACCCTTGGTTTTGAAAACCATTCTGTTACTTCACTGGGATGAGATTCTTGTCTCAGGGTTCTTTGCAGCACTTAAGGTAGTTACAATCTCTGCGGGTCCTCTGCTGCTCAAATCTTTCATTAAGATTGCTGAAGGGAAAGAAAGCTTTGAAAATGAGAGATATCTATTGGTTGCGACACTTTTCGCTACAAAGATTCTCGAATCCATATCTCAAAGACAGTGGTATTTCAGGACAAGAGTAATCGGTCTTAAGGTGAAAGGGTTACTCACCTCAGCCATTTACCAGAAGCAACTGAGGTTGTCTAATTCTGCTAAACTGAGGCATACAAGTGGTGAAATAGTGAGCTACGTTACTGTGGATGCTTATCGAATTGGACTATTTCCTTATCGGTTTCATCAGATATGGACGACAAGTTTCCAACTCTGTCTTGCAATTATCATTCTCTTTGAAGAAATAGGACTCGCAACAATTGCATCCATGGTTGTAATAGTTCTCACCATTCTTGGCAACACTCCCATTGCAAAATCGCAACATAAGTTTCACTCTTCGGTCATGGTGGCACAAGATAAAAGGTTGAAGGCAGTGACAGAAGCCCTCATGAACATGAATGTCTTGAAGTTATATGCCTGGGAAACCCTTTTCAGGCATGTTATCGAAAATTTGAGGAAAACTGAAGTTAAATGGCTGAAAGGCGTTCAGTTGCGTAAAGCGTATAATTCGTTTCTTTTCTGGTGTTCGCCTGTATTAGTCTCAGCAGCTACCTTTGGAGCCTGTTATATCCTAGGTGTTCCGTTATCCTCAAGCAACGTTTTCACCTTTATAGCAACGTTGCGCCTTGTTCAGGATCCTGTCAGGACTATTCCTGATGTTATTGGAGTAGTCATTCAAGCTAATGTCTCGTTTTCTAGAATTGTGAAGTTTCTAGAGGCGCCTGAACTGGAAACTTCAAATGTTCGAGTAAAGTCGTGTCTAGATGATATGAATCTTAATATTTCTATTAGGTCAGCCGATCTGTCGTGGGATGAAAATCCAAAAAAGCCGACTCTTCGAAACATCAGTTTGGAAATTAAACCTGGTGACAAGATTGCAATTTGTGGAGAGGTTGGTTCAGGCAAGTCAACTTTTCTTGCCGCGGTTCTCGGAGAAGTTCCTATAACTCAGGGAACTGTAAGTTCTTACACTATCTTCATCTATTTTATTATTAATGCAGATGACATTTTGATCATTTACTAATGTTGACTGGACTCCTCTAATATAATTTTCAGGTCCAAGTACATGGGACAATTGCCTATGTCTCACAATCAGCATGGATTCAGACAGGAAGTATTCGGGAAAACATTCTTTTTGGTTCCGCCATGGACAACGAGAGATATCAAGATACATTAGAAAGATGTTCACTAGTAAAGGACCTTGAGCTGCTACCCTTCGGCGATCTAACTGAAATAGGCGAAAGAGGAGTTAATCTTAGCGGTGGTCAGAAACAAAGAATTCAACTTGCCCGTGCTCTATATAAGGATGCTGATATATATCTCTTAGACGATCCCTTTAGTGCCGTCGATGCTCACACTGCCACAAGCTTGTTTAGTGTTAGTCATTTTCAGTGAACTTTTACTTAGCACAAGTTACAATATCTCATTTAATCTTTTACAGGATTATGTCATGGAAGCCCTCTCTGCAAAAATAATCTTACTGGTGACACATCACGTCGATTTTCTTCCTGCTTTTGATTCTGTTCTGGTGAGTTTTTCCTTCTTCCAAAATCTTGAGCATCAAACAACTTCACTTACTAGACATTGATGAGAAAATACTTTTTCGGTGTGCCTACTCCTTGAACAGCTAATGTCAGATGGAGAAATTTTGCATGTGGGATCTTATCCTCAGTTGCTGGCATCAAGCCAAGAATTCCAGGACCTTGTTAATGCACATAAAGAGACTGCTGGTTCCGAGAGGCTCCCAGAAGTATCTTCTGAACCACGGCAAGAAGTTTCCTCTAGAGAGATTCGAAGGACTAATGTAGAGAAAAGAGTCGAGGCATCTGTGGGTGATCAGTTGATCAAGAAAGAGGAGAGGGAAGTCGGGGACACAGGATTTAAGCCGTATATTCTGTATTTACAGCACAATAAAGGGTTTTTGACTTTTTCCTTCGCTGCATTATGTCACCTTACGTTTGTGATTGGTCAGATAATACAGAACTCTTGGGTAGCAGCTAATGTTGATGATCCAAATGTTTCGGCACCGAGATTGATCGTTGTTTATTTAATTATCGGAGTTGCATCGTCACTTTTTTTGCTCACTAGGAGTCTATTGACTGTTACTGTGGGCTTGCAAGCTTCAGAAGCTTTATTTTCACAGCTATTGATTTCTTTAATTCGTGCACCTATGTCATTTTACGACTCCACACCTTTGGGGAGAATACTGAGTCGGGTAAATATTTCACATTTTGGAGTCATTATTACATTTTATGACATCAAGATACCGATAAAACTTATTTCTGTACATTTGTTTGCTATTCACACAGGTCTCTTCTGATTTGAGTATCATTGATATAGACATTCCTTTCAACTTGGTGTTCACTGTTGGAGCAATCATAAACTCTCTATCTAGCCTTGGAGTATTGGCTGTCGTCGCATGGCAGGTTTTATGTGCATCCATCCCAATGGTCATTCTAGCTATACGATTGCAGGTACACGTCTAAACAAGCATAATTATGTCTAAGATATAAGGAAAAAGAGTTGAAGTAAAAGCATGATAGAGATACATAAATTTCAGAGAACTCCTTACTAGATTCTCTCTTCTTTCATCTGACATGAACATTTTCACGTTGATAGAGGTACTACTTCTCTTCTGCTAAAGAGTTGATGCGGATCAATGGAACCACGAAATCTTTTTCAGCGAACCATCTTGCTGAATCTATAGCTGGAGTAGTTACAATTAGAGCTTTCAAAGAGGAAGAACGATTTTTCGCCAAGAATCTGGAACTGATAGACATAAATAACTGTCCTCTCCTCCACTATTTTGCAGCAAATGAGTGGTTGATCCAGAGACTGGAAACCCTCAGTGCAGTCGTTCTTTCAGTTGCAGGCCTCTGCATGGTTTTACTACCTCCTGGAACCTTTAGCTCTGGTACGTGAAAAATACTATTTTCCATCACTAATCTATGAACATATCAGCGGCATTTCATAATTCCTCATCGTATTAATTTTGAAACTAAGACTTCCAGCCTTCACTTGTTGTCACAGGATTTGTTGGAATGGCATTGTCCTACGGTCTCTCACTAAACGCATCATTTGTGCTCTCCATTAGCTTACAGTGCATATTGGAGAACAGTATTATTTCAGTAGAAAGACTTGACCAGTATATGCACATAGCAAGTGAGGCACCTGAAGTGATCAAGGAGAACCGTCCCCCAGTGAACTGGCCAACCGAGGGTAAAGTTGAGATTCAAGACTTGAAGGTAAATTATCCATCCATTATTACTTCTCAGCCTTTTGTAAAAGTATAACGGACTAAATAGTTTTAAATGGCAAACAGATTAGATATAGACCAAATGCACCACTAGTTCTTCGCGGGGTTAGTTGTACGTTTCAAGGAGGGCATAAAATTGGCATTGTTGGTCGAACTGGAAGCGGGAAAACTACTCTCATTGGCGCATTGTTTCGTTTGGTAGAGCCTGAAGGAGGAAAGATCGTGGTGGATGGAATTGACATCTCAACTATTGGACTTCATGATTTGAGGTCTCATTTGGGGATCATACCTCAAGAACCTACTCTTTTTACTGGAAGTGTGAGGTACAATTTGGATCCGTTGGGTCAGCATTCGGACCAGAAAATATGGGAGGTAAAATATTGGTCATTCATTTCTTTCTATTCATTGGAATGCTTCAATAAAAGATTTGAACCAAACTCTTGTAATCTAAGTATTTAACCGTCTTCTTTTATTTTGAAATATAAAGGTTCTTGGAAAGTGTCATCTTAAAGAGGCTGTTCAAGAGAAAGCTGAGGGATTAGATTCTGCCGGTGAGTTTTGTAAGAAAATATTTTACCTGACAGGAACTTTTAGAAAAAATAATTACAACATGGTATTTACAGTTGTGGAAGATGGATCAAACTGGAGCATGGGGCAACGTCAATTGTTTTGTCTAGGCCGCGCTCTGTTAACGAGAAGAAAGATTTTGGTACTTGATGAAGCCACGGCGTCTATAGACAATGCGACGGACATGATATTGCAGAGAACTATTAGAGCGGAATTCGGAGATTGTACCGTAATAACGGTGGCACACAGAATACCGACAGTGATGGACTGCACAATGGTTCTAGCCATTAGTGATGGTCAGTGCTTTGTGAATTCATATGTGTCGCACCATATCACACATTTTTGGGTATCACTTCTTGCAAAGTGAATATAATGCAATTAAATCTAATTTTCCTTTGGTAAACAGGGAAAATGGTGGAATACGATGAACCAGTGCAGCTGATGGCAAGAGGCGATTCAATGTTTGCACAACTTGTAATGGAATATTGGTCACATAATCAGTCTGCATAACCTTTCATTAAACCAAACAAACTGTTGTACCTTAATTAAATTAAGTCTTAATGATGAAGCAGCACCATTACGATCATTCCTGTGCACTGCCCAACAGATATATGTTGCAACTTTCTTAAATCAACTCTGCCAGCCTGACAGTCGGCTGTGAGGAATGGACTTACAGTCAGTTTAAACTTGTAATTGGCAATTCAAAAACTGACATTTTAAAAATAAGAGATAAAATCGGGCTTTTTTTTTTTCAAAGTAAAAGTTAATTGTTGATCAAATATAAGATGCAGGTTTAACTAATCTTCTATTTAGACAAAAAAATAATTCAAGCCTCGTAGCAGCATATTAATCCATATGTTATAACATATATCTGTTTTACATTTTTGTAAATTGTAGAAATTAATGTAGCAAACAGTACAACTATATATGATTTTTGAAGCAACATAATATCTATCTTTTAATTCAATTTAATTTTTTATATTTCAACCTCTAAATGACAATATTCCTCACGAATATGAACTTTTTAGGAATCGAAAATGAATTTAGAAGATGATGATTGATGTCATCATAATCTTTGAAGATCATAAGTAAGATCAATAAACAGAAGTTATATATATATATATATATATATATATATATATATATATTAAGGATCCTACCTAGTTTAGGAGTCCCACTTAGTTTAGAAGTGTTATTTCTATTAATTAAGGATCATACCTAGTTTAGGAGTCCCACTTAGTTTAGAAGTGTTATTTATTCTCTCTTGTACTTAGTATATATATCTCCTATGTAACTTATAACCTTCTTGAGTTGAATACAATAATCATTCACACATATTACAATTCTCTATATGGTATCACTAAGCCAGGGTAAGTCTCTCACGAGCTCCTCTTAAAACCCTGAAAACAGCCGTCGTTCTCCATCGTCTCCATGACAGGCTCCTCACTTGAATCTGGCAGCGCTTCAACTGCTGTTTCCACCCCGTCCTCCTCTTCTCCTCCTGTCCCACCGATCGTTCCGATCACGGCGAACACACATATAAAATCACCCTTACCACCTCTAATTATCCGTCTTGGCGCGCTCATGTTCATGCACTACTGAACGGTTTTAGGCTTGCGAAGTTCATTGATCCCGACTTCATTCCTCCTGCCCCTGATACGACCGAATTTGATTACTGGTATCATCAGGATCAACTTCTTCTTTCGGCGTTAATTGGTTCTCTTGATGCTGACGTTGTTCCACTTGTCTTCGCTACACGCACTACCCTTGATGTGTGGACAACTCTTGGTCGTGCGTTTGCCAGCCGTTCTCGGGCGCGAGTCATGCAACTCAAGTATGATCTTGCTCATGCATCCCTCGGTTCTCAGACCGTGAGTGAGTTTCTTCGTGGTATTAAACAAAAAGTTGATGAATTAGGGTTTATTGACGGGGTTCCATTCGATGACGATGTTACCTTATACGTCTTGGATGGTCTTGGTGCTGGTTATCGTGAAATTGCATCTTCTATTCGTGCCCGTGAAAATTTAATCTCGTTTGCTGATCTTCATGATATGCTAGTGGGTCAAGAAGCATATCTCAAACGTCTTGAGGCCTCTTCAACAAATCCCGTTGCAACGGCGAACAATACGATTGCCCCGTCGTCCAACTCCTCGCGTGGCCAGTCGAACAATCGCGGTAGGGGCTATGGTGGTCGAGGCTACAATCAGAATGGTAGGGGCAATCGCGGTAGGGGCTATGGCAACCGCGGTCGCGGTCAGTTCTACCAAAACTATGGTCGGGGATCTTTTCCGCAGCAGCAGCAATTCTCCGGACCACCGATTCAGTGCCAACTGTGTGGTGCTCGGGCCACACTGCCCCTTCTTGTCCACAAAGGTATCAACCCGCGGCTTATATGACTCACTCGCCCAATCGCGGCCCCACTCCGGGTTCATGGCTCGTTGATTCAGGAGCCTCTCATAGTCTTGCCGCTGATGTTAGCCAGATGTCGCTTCACTCTGAGTACGATGGCACTGATGAGGTTGCACTCGCTGATGGTTCTGGTATGGAAATCACTCACACAGGCACATCCGTTTTATCTTTTCCTTCTCGCCAGTTTATTATCCCTAATGTTTTATGCACACCTTCTGCCACTCAAAATTTACTTTCGGTTCATAACTTTACTAAAGCTAACGATGTCTCTCTCGAATTTTCTCCCTCTTATTTTGTTGTGAAGGATCAGGTTACGAGGGCGCAAGTGGCTCGCGGCACGTGTTGTAATGACGTTTACTACATTCGAGCTCCTTCCCACTCTTAAAGGTCTTTCGCAAATTTTGTGTCAGTAGGTGTCCGTAGTTCTTCAGATGTCTGGCATGCTCGCCTAGGTCATCCGTCTATAGCTACTAGTAGTTCTGTTATCTCCAACTTTCGTTTACCAGTGTCGTCTCGTGTGTCTACTTTATCTAAAAGTTGTGAGTCATGTGCTGTGAGCAAGTCTCATAAACTCCCATTTTTTGAATCATCACTAAAATCAATTCGTCATTTACATTATATATTTACTGATGTTTGGGGGCCTGTTTCGCCGAGTGTGGATGGCTACAAGTACTATTTATTTTTTGTGGATCATTTTTCTAAATATTGCTGGCTCTTTCCTCTCACGACTAAATCTCAAGTTGCCACCATATTTCCTCAATTTAAAGCACTTGTCGAAAAACAATTCTCGTTCCCTATACAAAACGTTTATAGTGACAATGGGGGGGGGGGGGGGGGGGGGAGTTTATTGCCTTGCGTTCCTTTTTTAACTCTAATGGGATTAGTTGGTTAACCACAGCTCCACATACACCCCAACAAAATAGTGTTTCTGAGCGTCGTCATCGTCACATCCTTGAAACCGATCGCGCCCTTCTCCACTTCTCTCGTCTTCCTTTTGAGTTTTGGTCTTTCGCCCTTCAAACCGCGGTATACCTCATAAACCGCCTCCCTACTCCCCTCTTATCTGGTCGTAGTTCTTTTGAGTCACTCTTTCGTCGTCCACCTAACTATCTCAAGTTACGGGTTTTTGGTTGTCTATGTTTTCCTTGGTTAAAACCATACTCACATAGTAAACTCGAGTTTTCCTCTCGTCCGTGTCTTTTCCTGGGTTATTGTTCATCTCAAAGTGCTTACCGTTGCATGGACATCCATACCCGTCGCATCTTTATCTCTCGTCATGTCAAGTTTCACGAAACTTCCTTTCCACAACTTCCGCTGATCTCTCCTTCTGGTTCTCGGCCTCCGATTCTCTCACCCGTTGATACTCCTTTATTTTTATCCTCCGAGCCATCTCGGCTCCCTTCTTCTTCCGTGCCTCGGTCGTCCTCTCCATTATTGCCACTGCCCGTGTCCACGTCGCGCACCCCAGCCTCGGTCCCACGCAGCGCTTCACCATCTTCTTTGCCCACCCAGCCGAGTGATTCTGTCTCAGGACCACCAGCAGCGCCCTTACCTGCTGTCCAGCGCACTCATGGTATGCGAACCAGGGCTCAGGATGGTATTTTTCAGCCCAAAGCACTTTCTGCTTCCCGTCATCCGCTTCCTGCTGATACTGAGCCCACTTGTGTTTCCCAGGCTCTTAGTAGTCCTCTTTGGCATGATGCTATGTCTGCAGAGTTCACGGCACTCCTTGATCATGGCACTTGGGATCTTGTTCCTCCTTCTTCTGATCAGAATGTTACTGGGTGCAAGTGGGTCTTTCGGATTAAACGTAAGCCTGATGGTTCTGTTGATAAATTCAAGGCTCGTCTTGTTGCCAAGGGCTTTCATCAGCGCCCTGGGGTTGACTATAATGAGACGTTTAGTCCCGTGGTAAAACTAGTTACTATCCGGAGTGTTCTTTCCATTGCTCTGTTTCACTCTTGGCCGCTTCGCCAATTGGACATCAGCAATGCTTTTCTTCACGGTGATCTTCGTGAACCAGTGTTTATGCAGCAGCCGCCAGGTTTTATTGATAGCCAGTTTTCTCATCATGTTTGCCGGCTGCGCAAATCTTTATATGGCTTACGTCAGGCACCTTGGGCTTGGTATCATGCCCTCAGCTCGGCGCTCTTGGACTTTGGGTTTCGGCAATCCACGTCCGACACCTCCCTATTCACGTATACTCAAGGGTCTGTTGTTCTCTATATTTTGGTCTATGTGGATGATCTCATTTTCACTGGCTCCTGCTCTTCCACTCTTTCCAGGGTCATTGATCACCTTCGTTAGCATTTCGCGGTTAAGGATCTTGGTATTTTGTCTTACTTTCTTGGTATTGAGGTTGCTTCTTGCAAAGAGGGTCTCTTTCTTTCTCAGCACAAATACACCATGGAGTTACTGCGTCGCCATCGTCTGGATGGCGTCAAGCCTCTTTCCACATCGTCTGCCACTAAAACGGCTACCGTTCCTTCGTCCTTTCTGGAGGATCCTTCTGAGTTTAGGCAAGCTATTGGTGGCCTTCAATATCTGGCCTTGACTCGTCCGGATATTGCTTTTACAGTTAGTCGGTTAGCTCAGTCCATGAAGTCTCCGACTGATCAGGATTGGTGTGCTGTTAAGCGTCTATTTCGTTATCTGAAGGGTACGGTTCATCATGGCCTCCTTCTCCACAAACCTCGCGATCTCTCTATCACTGCATACTCTGATTCGGATTTTGGCGGTAGTGTTTCTGATGGCAAGTCTACCTCTGCTTATGTCGTTTATCTGGGCCAAAATCCCATCTCCTGGCGCTCGAAGAAGCAAACTGGCGTTGCCCGCTCGTCAACAGAAGCCGAATATCGAGCTCTTGCCGTCGCTGCAGCCGAGGTTTGTTGGATCAAACTTCTGTTTCATGATCTTCGTATTCGCTGCCTCACCGTCCCTCGCCTTTTGTGTGATAATATCAGTGCTACCCGTCTTGCCTTGCATCCTGTGCTTCATTCTCGTATGAAACACATCACCTTGGATCTTCACTTTGTTCGTGACCTCACGGAAAAGGGTGTGTTGCGTATTTCACATGTCAACACTTTGGATCAGTTTGCCGACGTTCTAACTAAGTCTCTTCCTCGAACTCGTTTTGAGCTCCTCCGTTCCAAAATCTCTGTTGCCGATGGAACGTCGATTTTGCGGGGGCGTATTAAGGATCCTACCTAGTTTAGGAGTCTCACTTAGTTTAGAAGTGTTATTTCTATTAATTAAGGATCCTACCTAGTTTAGGAGTCCCACTTAGTTTAGAAGTGTTATTTCTATTAATTAAGGATCCTACCTAGTTTAGGAGTCCCACTTAGTTTAGAAGTGTTATTTATTCTCTCTTGTACTTAGTATATATATCTCCTATGTAACTTGTAACCTTCTTGAGTTGAATACAATAATCATTCACACATATTATAATTCTCTCTCTCTCTCTCTCTCTCTATATATATATATATATATATATATATATATATATATATATATATATATATATATATATATATATATATATATATATATATATATATATAATATTTAGTTTGTGTTTGTAGTTTGTTTCCTCAAACCGTCTTTTTGTTTAACTATGAGATAGTATGGGACATGTTCTATATGACCAGATGATAAATTGTTAAATGAAAGAAAAGAGTCCTGCTTAAAACATCGAAATATTGAATAAATATGCAACAAAATATAGTACAGCGATTTAGTAAGACTTGTGATTAATTCCATAGTAAGGTAACTTGATAGTTCATATTTGTGGTGATGGTAAAATTACCTTTAGAATAAGTACTAGTTTTGACATATTATAGAAATAGAATTAAGTATGCAATTATCACAATTTAAGAAGAAAAAAAAAACACAAGAAACCTGATGAGCAGGTTTCCGGTTGCCATAACTTATTTTCATAGGAACTAGAGGGCCGGGGTAGAGTCTGTGAGCAAAGGGTTTTCCTTAAATCACATTATAACGAATTCAAACTTACATGCAATCGGCACATAATGTAGCTTATCTCACATTTGAAGAAATTCAAGTGGTCTCCATTTAATTTATGCGCAAGTGCCGGCGCCTATATAATAAGCATTATTGGTCAATGCTTATAAAGTCAATGATAATCAACAAATCATTCGTTGACCACTACCAAGTCAAGCCACTTAATGATAAAACAATTTCAAAAAATCAAATAAACACTCCTATAAATCCATTACACTTTCACAACCTTAATTATACTCCCCCACAAAAATCAAAAATGACAAAAACCCGCCACAACTCCATACCATCACTCCTCCTCCTCCTCCCCCTCCTCATTTCCCTCATCCACACCTCCACTGGCACTCGCAACGGCGCAATCTCCGTATACTGGGGCCAAAACGGCAACGAGGGCACCCTAGCCGAAACATGCGCCACGAAAAGATTCTCCTACGTAAACATCGCCTTCCTCTACATATTCGGCGGCGGCCAAACTCCCCAACTCAACCTCGCCGGCCACTGCAACCCCGCCGCCAACACCTGCCAAATATTCAGCCAGCAAATCCTATCATGCCAACGACAAGGCGTCAAAGTCTTCCTCTCCATAGGCGGTGGTGTCGGAAACTACACGCTAACGTCCAAACAAGACGCCGAGCGTCTCTCCCTCTACCTCTGGCAAAACTTCCTCAGCGGCGGGAAAGAAAACCCCGCGGTGATACGTCCCCTCGGAGACGCTGTTCTTGACGGTATCGACTTGGACATCGAACTCGGATCATCCTCAAACTACGACTACCTCGTCCGGTTGCTGAAGTCTTACAGCAGGCGCGGGAGGAGAGTTTACGTGGCCGGTGCGCCGCAGTGTCCGTTCCCCGACAGGCTGCTCGGCTCGGCGCTGAACACGGGTTTGTTCGACTACGTTTGGGTTCAGTTCTATAATAATCCGCCGTGCATGTATAGTGCAGGAAACACGAATGACTTGATTAGTTCTTGGAATCGTTGGACGAGTGAAGTCAGTGCCGGAAAGATATTCTTGGGGCTGCCGGCGGCGCCTCAGGCCGCCGGGAGTGGGTTTATTCCGGCGGATGTTTTGACGAGGGAGATTCTGCCGGTGATTAGTAAGTCGAAGAAGTATGGCGGGGTGATGCTGTGGTCAAAGTTTTGGGATGATCAGAGTGGGTATAGTACGTCTATTGTTAAAAGCGTGTGAGCTTGATGAAAAAAATTTGTTTTAAGGTGTATTAATATGATATGTATATTTGTACACGTCATAAGTGTTTTTCGATATTTTTCTCAAGTGTAAGATCAGGCACATTAATAAAACTTAGTTACATGATTCTAAAACTTAAACTGTGTATAGTTGACAAAATACTGAAATAGTAATCTTATATAGCTCCATGCAGAAATCATGTATAATAGTAAAATACGATCAGCATAAAAAGAATGTCAATGACATGAGTTTGTGAGCATAACTCGGTTGTTTTAAGTATTCATGATCATTAATTTATAGACAAGGGATAAAAGCATTAAACCCCCTAAATTATACCCCTGTTGCACTTTGCTCCATGTCCTTTTATTTTTTGCGACTTGCCCCCTAAACTATGGATAAATAAACACTTTGCCCCCTGAGTCACTTTTTCACCGTTGGATTTGAATACGTGTAAACATTTTTTGCCGTTGGATTTGGACTCGGGGGGGCAAAGTGCTTATTTATCCATAGTTCAGGGGGCAAGTCGCAAAAAATAAAAGGACAGGGGGTAAAGTGCAACAAGGGGTATAGTTTAGGGGATTTAACGCTATTATCCCTATAGACAATATTGATGAATTTTGTATTTTGTTTGTAAAAAAATTCGCTACATCAAGTTCCTTAAAAATACATATTATTTTGGTGATTTTTGTGCTACGAGTTTAAACTTGTTTAGTAGGGATGTATAGTGCAAACTCACATCACATAGACGCAGAGATGACTCTTATAGTATACTAGAATTCCTCATGATTCTTTGTGAAATACTTTATTAAAGGTAGGTCCTAGTAGATTATAGTGTGGCCTTATATGAGATATTTTCATTGGCTAACTTGATAAGCTACGTTAGATCAATTCTATCCTCTTAGAGTCATCTTTCAATTTGACTTAGGGTAATCTGTACTTAAATACATCACAAGACTTATGCTAGGAGTGGATGTGGTGTAACCCCTCCAATGAATGAATCAATAAGGTTGATCATGAGTAGATATGTTATGACCAAGCAGGAGCCACTACAAGAATAAGAGGCTAAAGCAACGCCGATACTGCAACGGATTTATTATCCGTTGCAGTATTTTGATGTACCAACGTCATTTGACGTTGGTACTACAAAAGTAAAAAAAAACATATTACCTGCCAACGTTTTCGGACGTTGGCAGGTATTGTGCAGCGTTAAATTAAAGCAGCAACGTCACAAGGACGTTGCTGCCTGTGGTTTTACTATTTTTTTTTTAAATTTAAATGGTACCAACGTCCTTTAGACGTTGGTACCAGCTTTTAGTTTTTCTTTTTTAATTTTTTTTTTAAGATGTAGCAGCTTTGTGTCTGCAAGCTGCAGACACAAAGCTGCAGCCTCAATTAAAGGCTACAGCACCAACGTCTTCAAGACGTTGGTGCCTAAATTACTATTTTTTTTTAAATTTAAATGGTAGACGTTGGTACCAGCTTTTATTTTTATTTTTTTTAATTTTTTTTTAAGCTGTAGCAGCTTTGTGTCTGCAAGCTGCAGACACAAAGCTGCAGCCTTAATTAAAGGCCACAACACCAGCGTCTTCAAGACGTTGGTGCCTAAATTATATGGCAAATTCGCAGCAGTTTTCTGCTGCGAATTTTGCCATTGCAAAAGCTTCGGTTTTTTTTTTCTTTCACTAAAACTCACCTAAATCTCACGATTTCAGCTCCAAATCACATTTTTGTTGAAGGTATGTGTTCAATACCTTTAAAATTACGCTTTTACATGGTTTTTTTTTTTAGTTTAATCGGTTAGATTTTTGTTATTTAGCATAAATATGATGTTTTTGTTGATTTGATGATGTATTTGTGTTAATTACGTATGATTAATTAAGATATTAGAAGTAATTTTGAACGATCTATGTGTATTATTTTTTTTTTTTAAATTAATGGTTAGATTTGTGTAATTAGTATTTGTGATGTAATTGTTGATTAGATAGTGTATTTATGTTAATTATTTATGCTTAATTAAGGTAGTAGAGGTAATTAATTATGTGACGATCTATGTATATTAATGTTTAATTTAATTAATCGGTTAGATTTGTGTAATATTATCGCATAATAGTGATGTATTTGTTGATTCGAGTGTATTAGTACTGTTAATTATATATATATATATATATATATATGTATGCTTAATTAATTAATATTAGATTTGTGATTATGACAATATAGCTACGTATTTTTCTTTTTTTTTTTGTAGAATTTAATCGATTAACTTTGTATTATATAACATATATAATTGTGTTTATGTTAGAACGTATTTATGTTAATTAGATATGCTAAAAATGTTAGTAGCATTGAGAAATTATATATTTGTAATAGAAATATGGGAAATATATTTTGGTTAAACTTGTTTATATGAACATGCTATGGTGTAATTATTGATAATTGATATAGATAGAGATATATGTAGAAGATGTAGTTATTTTGTGACACGTCCGTACGTGATTAATTGTTGAATACTTTAATTTAATAGTATATATATCACAATGAGTATTGAGCTTACTTAATTGTAATACATTGATTAGAAAAATTAGCAGAGATTTATATAATTTAGACGTAACAGATGTATATATACTTAATTAGTCAATTTAGTAAATGAATAGATAGTATATATTGTCGTGTATGCCTTTTATATTAATTTGACCATTCTAAATATTTATTTATCAGATGGCCGGCTCGTCAGATCAGGGTAAGGAAAAGGGAAATGGGAAAGTAAAAAAGAAGGTGTCGAAGAACCAGGTGCCATACCCGGAAGGGGTACCTCGAGGATCATTCTCTTCGTAGCCTGATCTTGGTTCGATGGGATCACTTTCAGCGGTGATGCCGATGTTTCCCGGAGGATCAAATGACGTAGGAGCCCGCGCTAGTGGGCCGTTTACCAATCAATTGATGGGTGTAGGAGCGCCAATGGGGGGTGTATATGGTGGGGCTGGTTATGGTGGTGGTGGATTCGGTGGGGCTGGCTATAGCGGGGTTGGTTATGGTGGGGGTGGTTATGGTGGGCCTGGATTTGGTGGGCCTGGATATGGGAGTGGAGCTGGGTTTGGTGGGCCTGGATATGGGAGTGGAGCTGGATTTGGTGTGCCTGGTTTTGGGAGTGGAGCTGGATTTGGTATGCCACAAACACAGCTAACGAGGCCACAACTTATGGGAGGTACTGTAGACGCCATGATGTAGTCGAGTTTAGGTGCCATGACGACGCTACAGGTTCAGGGGACGGGTAGTACTGCTGGGCCATCATCATCGGGCTCACGGGGTTCAGGCACACGAGCTTCAGGCACACGAGCTTCAGGCTCACGTGCTCATGGCGTTTCTGAGGAGTTAGACGAGGATGAGAGGGGTAACAATGATTCAGGAGATGATGGTGGTATTACTAGGGTTGCAGTGCGAGGACAATCTAAACCTCGCGAGCCCCCGGCAAATCCGGATGACAGGGAGGTACTTGAATTATTCTTTGATGGCTCAATAGAGAACCCTTCCGCTGTGACCACGATTGCTACAAATTTGAGGAACATGATGCAAGGGGCATACTTCACGTACGGCATGTGGCCAGAGGAAGAGAAGGAAATGTGTTGGAACAGATTTAAGGTAAGGAATTAGCTTGACTTCTATATTTATTAAATATTTATAAATATTTGTTCATTATTATTCATTTATGTGACCAACTTTTCTTTATGTCTGTATTAAATGCAGCACACTTATCAGTGAGATCCTGCCATAGAAAATGCAGTCAGGGGATGGTACGATAGGGTAGCTACTGCGAGATTTGCAGGTTCAGTAAACCACGCCAAGAAATGGTGGTTGAGCTGCAAAGTTGACCCCACCTATAGTATGAGGCACAGTTGTTGGATTCACGAAGATTTTCGGCAGGCATTTTATGATTATTGGGAGCTTGTGCCCACGAAGGGTCGTTCGGAGCAGAACGCTAAAAATCGAGATAAGGGGAAAACGGTAAACTATAGGGGTGGGTCTCGCAGCACGAACAAGCATAGGATAGATCTGGTAAGTAGAAAAATATGATTAGTTATTTTTCAAATATCATCATTGATTTAATAATGTGATCTATATTTGCTTTAATGAATTTTCATATTATGACAGGCAAACGATATGAATACAACGCCCGAGAAGGTGCCGTTTCAGGATGTCTTTATAAAGACTCGTGGAAAGAAACATGACGACGGAACAGTTGAGTGGCCAAACCCTGAGGACAAAGCTAATTACGTGAGTATAATATTTTCTTTCATTAAAATGGTGTAATCGTCAATAATTGTTGTTGTCGTAATAATACTTATGTTTGTTACAAAAAATATTTTGAATCATAATATGTTATATGTAGGATGCTTATGTGGAACACTGCCTGAGAGAACATGGGCCAGATATGAGCAAGTGGCCGGTTTGGGACGTTAGACCGTGGGTGGAAATTGCCGCAGCCGGACGTGTAAAGAAGAATAGGGTGGCGGGTCTAGCGAGTTATGGTGAGCCTGAGCGCGTAGGATTCAAGGCTCGAAAACATTCTAGGTTCGTTGAGACTGGCTCTAGTAGCGTGGAGCCGCTTCGCTCAGAATGTCAGGCACTGCGGGCCGAAACAGCTTCTCAACGGGAGGAAATCACAGGTTTAAAGAATGTTCTCAAATACTTTATGTCACAGTTTAATATGCCAGTGCCCGAGAAATTGTGGCGGTCAGGGCAACAACAACAGGGGCAACAACAACAGTTTAACAACTTCACGGCAGTTTTCTACCAACCATCGCAACAGACGAACACGAGTGTCGGCACCGGGCGGGTATCAGGGGATCCACTCTATCGACCACGGGCACATTCTACCGATCAGGAGGACGAAGGGAACCAGGAAAGAAGTTCGGGTGGCGGTGCTAACGACACTACTAGCTTGGGTGATATGTAATTTGACGAGGATACTCAAATTTAGACTGTTATTTGCTGCTTTTATTTGTATTTGTATAATTATGAACAAACGAGGTTTGTTTTAGCTTGTTTTTATTTATGTTTGCACTTTATATATATTTATGTTTTTATTTATGTTTTTATTTATGTTTTTATTTATATTTATAATTTACACTAGTTTTATATATATATATATATATATATATATATATATATATATATATATATATATATATATATATATATATATATATATAAACGTTACAATTCAAATAACTCAAATATTACAACTCAAACTTGCATATTGCAAATAAACCACTGTTTAAGTTCACGAATTCTTACTACATAGGCATACATATTGCTTAGAACATACATTACGTATAATCAGGGTCATCGTCGTCACCATCATCATGATCTTCATCCACGTCATCGTCGGCGGATGTGTCATTTTCATCGACTTCCACAATATCATCGTCTACAAGTCTGATAGGTGTATTGTCGATATTGTTGATGTCATCCAATCTTAACAGAGGTGCGGTGCTATCTTGGTAAATGTCGAGATTAGCCACTGCAGTTGTGTCAACGAGGTATCTCGCTCTTGTCGTGCAAACCGCCCACCATCCTCTCCTACTGGTATTTTTTTGTGAAGGATACAGACTGTAATAGACTTGTTGCGCCTGACTTGCTAAGATAAACGGTTCGGACGCTCCTGTCCCGAGTCGCATTGTTAGATTAATGTCAACAAGGCCATAAATCGGATGAGTTGTTATTCCATTATACACGTCGTACCAATCACATTTGAACATAACAATTTGTTCCAAGTTTCCACTGCCCCAGTAATCAAGCTGTATAATCTCTTGAAGCATTCCATAGAAATTACGTGCGTCTGGGTCGCCAGTGTCGGCCTTCACATAAACGCCACTGTTCATTGTTTGCCCACCAGCCCCATATGCTTCTGTATGAAACTTAAATCCGTTAACCGTATAACCATTATAAGTTTTTGCTTTCAAAACAGGACCCCAAGCAAGACCGCGTAATCTAGGATCCACACTGTAACTACCAGACACAACAACTTGTTTGAACCAGTCGACAAAATAAGTGTTACGTATCTGATCTTTATTAGCTTGCGGATATCCTGCGCACATCTGTTCATCAAACATACTGTCACAGAAAGAAGCCGTTTAAAACATCAATTGATATATTAGCAAGAATACATTGTATGGAAATTAGTAATCTTACCTTAACTAACACTCGACCTCTGGGCAATTCAACATGACATATAGGTGAGCCGCTTTGCACTCTGCGAGAGACAAATTTCTGTAATTGACACAACGCCCCATTGTTTTCCCTTTACTCTGGAATACTGATAATTGGTCGTTGGGGTCAATAGATATTGGAACTTCGTTCCTGTTCAAACGGGTTGCTCTAGTTTCAATGCGTAAATGTACGCCTCAACAATCGAACCTTCTGTGTGTGCCTTGTTACCCCTTGTTCTCTTAAAATCAAACATCCGTCTAACAAAGAATAAAAAAATTAACTAGTCATATTTTGAACATTGTATAGTTATCAATATAACAGTAACTGGTATTTACCTCTCAAATGGGTACATCCACCTGTATTGTACGGGCCCACCGAGTTTTGCCTCCCAGGGAAGGTGTATCGCTAAATGCTCCATGGAATCAAAGAGCGATGGAGGAAAGAATTTTTCCAGCTTGCACATAGTCACCACAACCGAACGTTCTAATAAATCCATGTCACTATATCGGATGTCAGGAGCTGACAAAGCTCTGAAACAATTACTGATCTCCACGAGCGGCCTCCAGACATTCTCTGGCATGAAGTCACGAAATGCTATCGGAACCAACCTTTGCAAAAAAACGTGACAATCGTGACTTTTCATTCCCACTAGACGCAACTGTGGCATTTGAACACAACGCGAAATGTTTGACGCGTATCCATCTGGAAATTTGAGATTGCACAACCACTCACACACTTTAACCTTTTCGTCCTTACTGAGACAGTACGATGCTTTACGTTTGTATAACCTACCTCCCGGTCCAGTGTGTAGAAACAAAGATCTTCTTCCCGTCAGTAATTGTAAATCTTTGCGAGAGTTCATATTGTCCTTGGTTTTCTCAGGGTCATCGATCACAATGTTCTTAATATTGTCGAAGAAGTTCTTTTCACAATGCATGACATCTAGGTTGTGGCGGATCAGATTATGCTTCCAATACGGAAGTTCCCAAAATATACTTCTACGACACCAATTGTGATCCAAACCAAAGCCCTGAACAAATTCTCCGCATATACCAAATCCGACTGGTGGAAGACGTTCAACGTGTCTCAACATGTCTGTCCCTGATCTTCTTGGTAGAGGTTGATCAGTCTCTATTCTACCTTTCGTGAAGTCAGTTGTGTTTAGTCTCCATGGATGGTCCAGAGGCAAGAATCGACGATGACAGTCAAAGAAAGAAGTCTTTCGACCGTACTTAAGTTGGAAACTCTTGGTTTCTTCCATACAGTACGTGCAAGATAAACGACCATGTGTGCTCCACTGGGATAGCATGACATACCCTGGATAGTCACTAATCGTCCATAGCAATGAAGCTCGCATTTGGAAATTTTGTTTCTGAAAACTATCGTATGTTGGCACACCCGAATCCCACAGTGACTTAAGTTCATCAATTAGGGGTCTGAGTAATACGTCAATGTTCTTGCCATGACTCTTCGGGCCAGATATCATTAAACTTAGGAAAATATATTCTTGTCGCATGCATAGATCAGGAGGGAGATTATAAGGGGTCACAAATACTGGCCAACACGAGTAAGGAGCTGAGGAGTTCCCGAAAGGATTAAAACCATCGGTGCAAAGTCCAAGTCTAACGTTTCTTGGTTCGGCAGCAAAATCGGGAAATATCCTGTCGAAAGATTTCCAGGCCAAACTTGAAGCAGGATGAATCATTTGATCGGTATCTGCCTGACACTTCAAATGCCATGTCATGTGCTCCGATATTTTGCGTGATGTGTAAAGCCTCTGCAATCGAGGCGTCACTGGCAAGTACCACAGCTTCTTACGTGGAACAAGCTTCTTCTTATTGGTGCATTCCTCGTACCTAGCTTCTCCACAATAGGGGCACTCGGTCCAGCTCTTACTTTCATACTCCCCGTAATAAAGGATACAAATATTAACACACACATCATATGTTTTGTACCCAAGTCCTAAACCTTTGATGAATTTCTTTACTCCGTACCAATTTTCAGGCAATCTATGACGATCTGCAGGACTAATTAATCTGCGGGCCGCTTGTAATTGATTGTCAGCAGAGGCATTTGTTGTGCCATGACGAACCTTGTCGGCAATAAATGATGTTAACCACTGCAATGGTGTTGTTTCTACATCTACGCGTATTGGCACCTCGGCTTCCCGTAGCATTTCAAAAAAGTCTCGTGCCTCACGGTTTGGCTCTTCTTCTATATTTTGATTATAGTGCGTGCCTTCAAACTGACCTCTGTATGCATCATTGACCATATCTACGTAACCACTTTCGACATTATCATTATGAGTAGATGACTCTCCTGCGTATGTGTAATTGCCAGAAAAGTAGTTCCTTTCTCCGTGTGCCTCCCATACGTAATAATGAGGAACAAAACCGTACTTCAATAGGTGTTCCTGAATCACATCCCTCTTTTTGCTTTTGCTAAAACCACACCGAGTGCACGGACACTAAACTCTTCGATGACCTTGAGAAAATGCAAATTCTAGGAATCTGTTGACGCCATCTACGAAATAAGGATTGATATACCCCTCATCAACGTTGCCTCGATTGTACATCCAACTCCGATCTTCGTTGTTATACATTTTTTATCTAATTAAAATCAAATTAACAATGCATCAGCACAAGAACTGACTATTTAATCACGAAAGTAAGGCTAATTAAAACTTATCATCAAATACTAACAATGTGAACAACTAATTACACACATGCATATAAATAGCATACTACTAATCAAATCACGCTTAGATCTCAGTTATTCTAAATATGATGAATAACAAGTATTAAACATTATATTAGTTATACTACTAAAATTACAAAATCACTAAATTAAGCAACAACATCAACAATATATATATATATAATTAATATTAATAATTATTTATACTAATAAAATTAGAAAATCACTAAATTAAGCAACAACATCAACAAGAAAAATATATTTAACAAGATGAACTCTAATTACACACATATACAACATATTACTAATTAAACGACTTTTAGATCTCAGTTAACATCAACAAGAAAAATATATTTAACAAGATGAACTCTAATTACACACATATACAACATATTACTAATTAAATATGAAGAGATTAAAAATAATCAACAAAAGATACAAAAAAAATTAAATTAAGCAACGAATTACGATAATACTGAAATAGATACCTCTCGTGGAGTGAGCTTTGCTGAGAATTACGCTTTGCAAAAAAATCACAGGGAAGAAATGAAATTTTGCTGAAAAATAGAGAAGAGAGGGGGAAGAAATGCAGTAGAATTTGGGGAAGAAACGCAGGTTTTGGATCATGAAATGTGTGGAGGAGAGGATACAAAACTGATAAATCTATTGCATGGTCCAAATCCCTTGCTGTTGCTGTAAAAACAGCTTTTCTGACACAATTGCAAGGGAAAAAGGCCCTTGCAGTAGCCTTTCAGCTTCAGCAACCTCCTCTTCCCTTGCAACAGTACAACATATTGCAAGGTCCCATATCCCTTGCTGCAAATTTCAGAATGTATTTTGACGGAAATTTCAAATTTCCCAAATTTTTTCCATCCCTCCCTCTATAAATACAACCCTAAATTCACTCATCCTCCCACTATATTCTCCCTCTCATACCATCTTCTTCTCCTCTTCTCATTCACTTTCATTTTTTTCTTAATTTACTTTGCATCATAATCAACTTTTATACTATATATATATATATATATATATATACATCCATGCACCATCTTCTTTTCCTCTTCTTTTTCACTTTCTTCTTTTTCTTAATTTATTTTGCATCTTAATCAACTTATATATTATATGTATATATATGGTGTAGAATAATATGTAGTTATATGTTACTATATTCTAATAGTGATATATATATTGTATAACTATAATTAATGACTTTGTTTTATAATTATACATTGTAAAGTTTAGTGTGTGTATGTATATATGTATATATATATCATTATAATTTTTAAAATATTATCTAAAATCTCTTAATAGTATATATCAACCATTATATATATATATATATATATATCTGTGTGTGTGTGTGTGTATCTTATAATTTTACTATAATTAGTAATTTTTTTTGTTACACATACTATACATATATAATATTGAGATTTCGATTATTGTATAATGTGTGTATATATATATATATATATATATATATATATATATATATATATATATATATATATATATATATTAAAAATCATATTATTAAAATGTGGCGGTTTTTTACCGCCACTTTTTTTATACAAAAAAAAATTAGCAACAGCAACGTCTACAGACGTTGCTGTTATTGTGAAATTATTAAAATCAAAAAAGTTTCAGCAACGTCGATGAACGTTGCTGAAAAATGTGTCAGAACACTATAGCAACGTCTAAAGAGGTTGTTGTGTGTCGGCTGAAAAAAAAACAAAAAAAAACGAGATGTGAATAAAACGTGCATATATCAATTGCAACGTCAGAAGAGGTTGCAATTGATTTTTGTGTCAGATTCTACAGCAGCGTCGCTGGAGGTTGCTATTTATTCTTTGACTCAGAAAAGCAACAGCAAGGTCCCCTTTCCCTTGGTATGTGTTCGTGTCAGAAAAGAACAGCAAGGTCGGATTCCCTTGGTACGCGCAAAATACCTGCACCAACGCCACTTGTAGCAAGGGTCCCTACCAACGTCCACATCCCTTGCGATAGATCAAGGGAATTTCAAGCTATTGCAATGTTTTTTGACCTTGGTATAGCCCACATTTCTTGTAGTGAGCACGGTTGATTTGGCGGTTTGATGGAGATTCGAGCTTAGGGTGAGTGAATAGTGTAAACGGCATATTTTGTTTCGTCTGATGTTTAATATATTTATAGGTGAGAAGCTTTAGAAATCTCACCTAATTGAACTACATTTATCATGTTGACTTATAGAATCAATCAAATAGAGTTCCACGATCGAGAGTTTAATTCGACAAACCAAGAGGAAAAATTGGTGACCACGGCTGTAGACTAGATGGAGCCACTATCGAACTGAGAGTGGTTGCTGCTAGTAGTGATCATGGTTATTTGTTGGTACTAGTTTAATTAAGAGATATTGAAAGTCTATAGTTGACAAGACAAATAAGTAATTAAAGGTATTCAAGTTACGTTGTCACGGTCTACATATTTTTTTTTTTGGCTCGGAAGATAGAGACTCAGTTAATGCTCAGGTCTTGGATAGACCAAAAAAGAAAAAAGAAAGGAGCGAGCTTACCAAGAACAAATGAAAATAACACTCGAGAGAATCAACAAAATCGATCTGAAGTTATGTCGGTAACAAAAATCATCATTGACTAAATTTGAAATAAAAGGAAGGCTCCAAGACCACCAATCCTTGCCGTTATGTTCAGCACCATAATTTGCCAAAGTGTCAGCCACCCTGTTTCCCTCCCTATATTTGTGCGACAACTGAAAATAAATGAAACTAATGTAGTTCAAGCAAATCGACCACCGACTCCACATTCACCTAGGAACTTTATGGATCTCGTAGAAAGCAAATTCACCACGTAAGTGGAGTCACTTTCCAACAAACTATAGTTCCAATTTAATTCCATTGCTTGGAATGATACTTTTTTTTTTCCTGGGGTAATGTTCTAGAAATAAATGTGATTTAAGTTAACATGTTTAACTTTGACTTTTCCTGCCGTGGAGTGTTTAGACTTATAGCACATTAAACAAACCAATTTGAATTAGTCAGAAGTGCTCTCTTAGTCGTTCCACCTGCGAGAAGCCGCGCGCATGAGTGTGGTGGTAGCTAGGGTGGAATATTATCATTTTCTGCTGTGCAGGTCCACAAAGAATTTTCTTGATTGGGTGAGGGCGACTCTTTAACAATCTTTAGACTTCTAGTTTCTTAAGCATAAATAGTCAAAGAGTTTTTAATTTCTTAAATTTGGCAAAATTATGTATTTGGTACGTGAAAATAGTTGGTGGTCAGCTGACCTTTTTTACTTTTATTTTTTGAAGAAAAAATAAAATAAAAGGTGCAAAAAAGAAAAAAAGGATTTGTTGTGATTTTATTTCGGTAATTAAATCAAAGGAAGATTGTTTTCGCTTTGCGTTGCTTATGGGATGTTATGACTTCTGAAAGAAAATGATGGTGAATAAAAGATTCAACTCTACAGAGGTGCTTATTTAATGGTTTTTGATTGACAATGAATTTTTTCATTCCCTATAAATCATAGCACGTCAAATTTGCAATCAAGATCCACTTTAAAAAATAGAAATTTATCCTACATTTTTTTTTTTTTGTGTGTGAAAACATTGACCAATTCAATTGTTTCAATTGGTTTGAGTGTTGGATAAAAGTTAGTGATGTCAAGTATTACATTCAAACTAACTAAATAAAGAGAAGAGCCTACTATGAAAGGGATAATTACAGCTACACCCCCTGAGGTTTGATGTAATTATATATGCTTCCCCTATGGTTTGAGAAATTACAGAGACCACCCGTGATGTTTGAAAAATTACAGGGACCTCCCCTCTACAAATTAAGAGTTGTTTTGGGTGTCATTTATGATATTATTATACTTATTACACTTACATCCCCAAAGTTCAGTATATCTATAAAAATAATCTTTGATATTTGAAAAATATACAAAATACTCCAAATAATTTTAGAAACTGTTGTATTACTAACTAAAGTATAAAAATATTTAAATTATTTTTCTCAATATAATAATTTTTAATTAATTACTATTAAATGCCAATCAATTATGTCATAATACACAATTTATTTCTTTTCGCACTCAAGAAAATGTTTAAATTAAAATTTAAAATTTGAAAATAAATTTAAAATTTTAACCCAAAATACATTCTTGAATCAAAACATTCAAATTTTAGTTATTTTATTTTAATTTAATTTCTCAAGCAAATCTCTATCCAAACTCAACTAACTACCATCCATCCTTATATATGTCTTTCTAGTTGCAATTGTAACCTAGCAATCATTTTAGCAATAGAAGAAGATAAACATTGAGATTTGGTTTCAGAATATTGGAAGAAAAAGAATACTCTAAAAACTTGGAAGTTCCTGTAAAGACAACACGTTTTAGCTTGCTTGCTTTGTCAAAAAGTTCAACAATACTTATTTCCTAAAATCAATGACCACGTCAATCCAAGGATGATAATTCTTTTGTCACTGTTGTTGGTAATTTTATCATCATTTTTCATTTCTTAAAATGTGTTGAGAAAATCTTGATTATTTATTTTATTTTTGTATTAAGAAGGTGAAGTCTTGCAATTGAGTTTTCTATTTCTTGTCTTTTTTTTTTTCTGGAGATTGGGGGTGAGATGTTATTCTTTTACCAAATTCTTACCTTTTTGTTATGATAAGTTGAAAATTATGTGGTCACGATAGTAATAGTATTTTTATGGAACTATGATGAAATTCATGAGACTAATAAGAGTAAAACATGAACAAATAATTAAAATAAGAAACAAAAATACATGATTAAGTATTTTTAATAAATAAAATTATTTGGATTAAATTTTCTAACTTATTTTAAATAACGTTTATATCCTTAGTTAGGAGCAGTTTCTAAAATTATTTGGAGTATTTTCCATATTTTTCAAATATCAAAGATTATTTTTATAAATATACCAAACTTCAGGGAAGTAAGTGTAATAAGAATAATAATATCATAAAGGACACCCCCAAACAATCCTTAATTTATAGAGAGGAGGTCCCTATAATTTTTCAAACTTCAGGTGTGGTCTCTATAATTTCTCAAACCATAAAAGAGGTATCTGTAATTACACCAAACCTCGGGGTGTAGCTGTAATAATGAATTTTATGCGGTCATGGCTTCTTTTAAAGTTACGAAGAAATATTTATAGGACAGCTATTAGACCTACATTATTATATGAATGCTAGAGTTTTAAACAACATCGTGTCCAAAAATGAGGGTAACAAAAATGCGAAGGTCATCTTGGATGTACAGTAACGCGAGAAAAAATGACTAGATATTAAGATATTCGGACCAAGTTATATATAACATGCATCAAGTAAAAAGATGCAAGAGAATCGTTTACGATAGTTAAATTATGTAAAACCTAGAGGCTTTATGCACTAGTAATACGCGTTGAAGCTCTCAGTTTAGAGCAAATTTATAGAGCACGAGAAAGGTTAAAGATAACTTAATTGTTGGTGTTATGAAACACCGTGACACTCAAAAGATTAATGAAATCTTTCAACTTGATCGAAAGGAGTGAAGAATGAAAGTTCACGTGTTTGACTCAACGCAGCTTTATTTGGCTTATAGACTCTACTCTAGCTAAGTGATGGAGATTATAGGCTTGATTGTTTTTATTATTTGTGCTTTTATTGAATATAGTTTTAGTATTCATGAAGTTCTTCTAACCGTTAATGAAACTGAAATACAGGTGTTTGATACTTAAAAGCCGAAAATTCATTTCTTGGTCCGACTACGACTCTTTAATCACATTTAAATACATAGGAGTATTGAAATAAAAGTGGTCCTTGTTTTCTAAACTATATCATCACATTAGTCTCAAACTCAATTTCTTAAGTTAGTAATTGACATTTTACCCTCTCAAAATTATGTTTTTAGGCAGACCCAGTTGTGAGTCTTAATGGTGTTTAGTGCAAAATATTATTTTTTTCCTTTTCTTTTTTGTAATTTTTACTTATATATATATATATATATATATATATATATATATATATATATATATATATATATATATAGGATCAATCTATTTTTAATCCATAAAATTCAATTCAACCCATCTAGTGAAGGGTATATACATCCTTTGTAATGTAATTCTTTGATGTATTATTTTTATTTGATTATATAAGGGGCATTATCATTTTTTTTGTCAATTCTGTCAATATTTTGGTTTGTAGCAATGAAATTTAACACTCACGTACGAATCTTCTGGTATGAATTCATAATAGCAACAGAAATAAGTAAAACTTAGTACTGCAGCCAAATAACATTGAATCTCATTGATTATTTCCAACAGAACTTCATTATTCCCACAATGTCTTATTATTTCTTTGGTCATATACATGATCCATAAGATCATTTATTCCTAGCATTCCCAGCATAAACAACAAACAAAAACAACTAACATCTTATTCAAATTAATTTCAGACAGCAAATTCTTCGCGCTGCATAAAACAAGAGCCTTCTATTTAAACGCTGCCCCGAATAGCCGAACTAAAGCTTTGATCAAAGAACTTGTTCCAAACCATAACCCCTCCGTACCTTTGCGAATTACGAATCACCGGCAGAACCTGATTAATAAGTACATCAGGAGGCATGTATCCGCCTCCCGCGGCCCCTGGCGCCGCAGGCAATCCCAAGAAGACCTGATCCGCTGGTACCGCGGCCCACTGATTCCATCTAGCTAAAAGATTGTCGACGTTCCCTCTGTAATCACATTGCTCATTGTTGTAAAACTGTACCCAAACATAATCGAAGAGCCCTGTTTGTATAGCGGCGTCCAAATGCGCGTCTGGAATAGGACATTGTGGTGCGGCTGATAATAGTACGTTTCTCTGGGATAGTGCCCTGGCGAGCTCGTCCCAGAATTGGCCGTTGCCTGACTCAATGTCGAAGTCAATTCCATCCAATACCGCGTCGCCTAGGGGCCTGATGTTGGAAAGTATATATTATTTTAAGTGTCTTATCTTTTCACAAGCTTAAGTTTTTAGATAAAATGACAATTTAATTTGATATCAGAGTTCGAGCAGAAAAACAGGTTTTTTGTTCGAGTTCCAACATCAACCACTTACCAAAAAATATCGCATATCAAACTTAATACAAAAGGTTACATGATACTTCATGTGCGTGAGCAGCGCGTTGGAAAACATACCCAATGGTAAATGTCTAACTCGAATCTATCACAAGCTTAGGTTTTTAAATGAAACGACAATTCAAAATGATATGCAGTTCAAGCTATAAAAAAAGGTTGATCAGTTCGAATCTTAACATCATCCACGTGTACAAAATATCGTGTGTCTGACTTAATAAAAAAGATTACACTATATACATAAATAGAGCGTGAGAAATAAATAAATGCAAATGTTTAATCTCTTACCAGTTTAAGCATTTAGATGAGACGATAATTCAAACAAAGTACCTGGATGGCGAACTACCGCCTAAGTAAGTGTTCCACAGATAGTCGGCGACTTGTCTTGCGTCGTCAGCAGAGGAGAGGGAGTAGCTTCCTGTGGCACCGCCGAGGGATAGAAGAACTCTGACACCTCGACCCTGACAGGCACGAATCTCGTCGCTGAACCTTGTGCACGTTCCCGAGGGAGGATCACAATGGCCAGCCAAGTTAAGAACAGGGGTCTGGCCACTTCCAAAGGTAGTTAGAAAGCCGATGTTAACGAACTGGTAGTTACCGGTGGCACACGTGTCGGCAAGGCTACCTTCTCCACCGTTTTGGCCCCAGTAGACGGCGATTCCAGCTGCTTCAAACGTGCTAAACAGTGAAAATGTAACAAGGATGGAGAGTGGGATAAGAAGTGATGGCTTAGAATGGATTGCCATTTTGGTTAGTTTCTTGATTGGTTTTTGATGATTTTGAAGAGAACTATAATGTGGGATTTTATAGTACGTAGTAGGAGGTGAGAAGGAAGTTTAAGGAATCGTGGAAAAAGAAGTACATGCGTGGTCTTGACGGCAATCGAGTCCAGCCTTCGTAGTGTTGGAAGGATCTGATGTTTGGTCAAGTCTTTCATTTCATTAGAAGTTTCAAAACGGAGACGAGGCAATTCGGAGAAAAGGACATGACTTTGATTAAGAGATTTGCAATAGAATATGTTATCTTTTCTTTTATCATGATTTAATTTACTCAAAGATTACCTATCAAATTAAATAAAAGCTCCTAAACAGCGTCGCTAGCTCATTATTCTGTTAATCGAGCATAAACTATTTACATGTATTTTCAAAGGATATTTCAAATCTAAAGGGATTCAATTGCTTTGGTCTTGTTGGCCAAAATGGAGTTTCAAGTTTGTTCATAGGAATTGTAATGGTGCAGCTCATGAGCTTGCTGTTTGGAGTAGGGGGTTTAATTTTTCGGGTTTTGTTCCTTTTAACAAACTCCTTAACTCTATTTTTTTTGTGATGGAGGTTACCCAATAGTAGCACCCTTATTTTGAGTAATGAGTAATTAGTAGTTCAACAAAAAAAAATACTATTTATAAACCAAATAAAAGCTCGCAAATAGCTCCACGAGCTATAAAGCGAGAGTAACACGCTCACGCTCAAGCTCAAGTTTTGTTTTGACTAACTTGATCTAGATGAGTTTCAATTTAGTTGGGGAAGTAGATAATTGTCCATATGACTTAAAAGCTCAACTCAATTCGTTCACATTTTAATTTCCGGTTCAAACAAATCACTGCAATATGAGTATCGTATTGCATCTGTACAAAATTTGTAATTTATAATTGTCTAGAACCCTCTTATGGTTTCATAAACTCTGCATAAAATTTTTCCCGTTAAATTTCATGTAACTTCATTAATTATTTTTATTAAGTGACTGAATTGCTCTTACTTCATTATTTATAAACATATATTGTTTAATTTTTTAAGATATTTTTTCAAAAGAAATTGAAACATAATTTTTTTGTTGAATTTATAAGAGAAAACAAAAATAATTTTATACATTATTATCATATTAAATTAATCAAAATAGGGATTCCGTGAAGGATTTTCTAAACCTTAGGAAGGTTTTGTGCAGGTTTTCAAACCACAAGGGGGTTTTATGTCACAAGTTTAAAGGGTAAAATTGACTTTTAAAAGAAAAAGAGTACACAAAACTCAAGTTTACTCTCATATAGAGCGAGTGTAACCCATGCAATAACGGAGTTGGGCATAAAAAAGATTCTGTGCAGGATTTCTGAAACCACAAGGAGGTTTTCTTCAGAGTTTTTGAAACCACAAGAGATTTCTAAGCAATAGTCAAACTACAAGTAGATTTCGTGCAAGTTCTAAAAACTACATGGGGGTTTTGTGCATTTTCTCCAGAGTATCCGACACTCCATGTTCTACAGTTTTGAGGAAAATCAGACATTAGATAATGAGTAACAAGAAGGCTGCTAAGTATGAGTAACAAAAAGTCTTTGGAACATCTCCTATGATCTTTGTAGATTAAAGGAGAGTCAAGTTAGTTAGCAATCAATCACAATCATAGTTAATGGTATTCGTCGCACGCAAGATAATTACCAAGGCACAGATTGTACAGTATTAATCTTGTTTGATTCACTAACTACAAAAATCAAGAATTGATAGAGTACTTGGTTACAAATTTGAAAACCATATGCACTTGAATTTGAACATCTGGCTTTGAACCTCCGTAAGAATAAAGAAGATCCATCCAGTTTATTCCTCGTGGCCAATTCGAGGTCTTTCATTCATTCAAATCAATTTATTATTTAAGACTTTTATGTTGAAGACTTGAAGAGCATCTAACATGTAATCTGTCGCTGAAACCTTAGAGTTAAAAATGTTGTGTCCGACAAATATACTCTAAAGCAAATAAGTTTCAACAACAATTATTCTTTAGCACATGAAACACAAAAGATTGAAATAAGTCAGAACTCAGAAGTGAGTGTAGTTTCTCCTTTGAGAAGCAGAACTGTTGTGGTGGGATTGATCGTTTTTAGTTGCGCAGGTCCACAAAGAATTTTCTTAATTGTTACTTCAATAAGTGTTGGACTATCTAGTTTCTCATATAAGCAAAATTCAATGAAGTTGTGGATTTTCTAAATTTCTACAAAAATTAGAAGAGTATAGAAATTTTGGTACGTGAAATTTAATTGAGGGCGGACAAGGAGAAAAATAACAGGAGCAAAAAATAAAATACTGTGAATGATGATAAGGTTTAAATGATTCAACTCTTCAGATGTGCATATTAAATGGATTTTGATTAACAAATTCTTTTTCCCGGTGACTGATTATAGTTAGTCAAAAGTCGCCTATCAAAATCTTTTTAAAAAATAGAAACATATCCCACTTCATTCTTAAAAGTCATGATGTTTAAATTATTAATTGGTTGGACGTTGGAACTTGGAACATTGAACCAAATAATATTTTAACAAGAAAACTTTGCTCAGCTTGCGTGTAGATTTAGTATATCTGATTTTGATTTGCCTTCACTAGCTTACTGGAAGAATTGTACAGGCATGAGGGGAAAGTAATAACAGTTCAGAATCTCACATCAATTATGCGACGCATAAGTTACTCAAAAGAAGCTGAGAACTTTTAAAGTTCTTTCACATAATAAATCCATCACAAGCTATAACAGAAACTGACGAGTGAGACATCTGATGAAGGCAAAACTATGGCTAAAAATGCTGAATATTCAAAAGAACGATAAACAAAATTCTTAGGACAATAAATAGATTGGCTAAATAGTGATAAGACACTAAGGTAAGTCAGCAACAAAGCACCCAGAAGTCGACTATCAATGCAAGGTGAGGCGATAGACTATCAATCCCGCTTGTAAGTTGATAATCAATCTACCGCGATAGAATATCTTCCGAATCTCAGTTTCCCAACTATGCTTTTCTGACTTGAATGTTATGGGTGGATTGGGAACGCCAGATAGGCTGTCTGCCACTTTGAACTAAGGCAACGTGCTCGCCTTCTTTAACCATTCCTTGATTCTATAATTATGAAAGAAATAGGGGTAAGAAGAAAAATTCATCTTTTTTATGCTATTAGACAAGAATACAGTGAAATGTTAAGAGATAAATTGAAACATAAATGTACAAATTGAGATGTTATAAGGTGTGGGAAACTAAAAGGCATTAGGATTATGGAGAAACACTTCAGTTTTGTATGTACGGCCACCCGCCAAATATTAAAAATTCTCTTTGAAATACTTAAATGTGTACCTGGAGTAGCTTAGAAAATATGTTATAATTTCAATTTTATTGAATCAACAATGAAAATGTATGCAGATTTTTTGATAAAAACATTAAGAAGTTTAAATCCATGATTAGAATCACACCCAAGTGCAGTTCTCTTGAGCTTGTTTGCATCAGTGCAGACAACTTCTCAATAAACAACTATTGCATGATTTATTTTAATTTGGAGAAACAATTTCTTAGCAGAGATCAGCAGTGGAATACAAGCGCAACAGCTACCAGTATCTTGTTTCTATTTGTATGATCGTGTAGAAACTTAGTGAATCGCAAGTTAAGAATGAAGGAAACTTCACCTGTAACAAGGCCAGTGCACTGGTGAATGTCTTCTCGGAATCACCTGAGAACTCCAAGAATATGGGGCAAACCCCTTGATACAAAGCCAATCTCTGCTTAATTCTCTCACTGTCAAACAAGTGCAGAATAAAAACTAATTAATGAGAATTCAGACTTGTCGAGGTAATATTTGAAATACTTATAATATTATAAGTAATTCTCTCACTGTCCAACAAGTGAAGAAAAAAAACTAGTTAATGAGAATTCGGACTTGTCAAGTTAAAATTTGAAATACTTATAATATTATATTGAAATAACTTTTGCAATAATCATGTTTTTGGTGGATCTCAGCCTCACATTTTCTTGCTTGCTGATATTTCTACTTGAGAAAACAGTAACATCAAATACAGTATAATGTAATCATGACTCACTCATTTGTGAAAGCAAAAATAGTGCCAGATGGACGATAATGGCTCAGTAGAATAGCCATGAACCCCGTTCTAGTAAAGACAACAATTGAAGTTCCAAGTGTGTTGGACATCATTGTTGCATGATAAGCAAACATTTCACTCATATGATTCTACAGAAAAGAAGAACAATCAGCAAAATACAAATTCAATGCAGCTTGGATCAATGTGCGACAAAGCATATCCAGATAATTCACGGTAGAATATCTCACGAAAAGACTATGCTAACCTTGAAGACTTGGTTCAGATTTGAGGTAGTTGGTGCACCAACTAGAGTAGCTTCAGTCCGCAGAGAGACTGTGTGCATGACCCGAACAGCTTTCAGAGGAAACCTACCAAATGAAACCAATTCAATAATTTCTTTTCACAAACCAATAAAGTCATGCATGCACATAATGCACAATATAATATGTAAAAAGAATAATGATCTAATATCAATACAAAAGGGAAAGCAACTTACTTCCCATGAGCAGTTTCCCCGGAAAGCATAACTGCATCGGCACCCTCTTTGACAGCAATGGCAATATCTGATACCTCTGCTCGGGTAGGAGTGGGATGTTCTATCATGCTCTCAAGCATATTCGTTGCCACTATGACTGCTTTCCCCATGCTACGACAAAGTCGAATAATTTCTTCCTACATTTCATGATAAATTGCTTTATTGATTTATTTCAAGGGCTCAATGACATACTCAAAACCAGCTATACGTGTCTCCTTTACTCTGAACTAGCAAAGGAGGCAGAGAAGAAATTCTGTTTCCTTTATGATACATTAGACTGTTACCTGCAATATAGGAACCTCTTCTATTGCCAACTCTGCCCCAAGATCACCTCTAGCAACCATAGCCTGACAAAGGAAAATGACAAAAAGCTAATTA
The DNA here is from genome assembly GCA_946800315.1 of Misopates orontium. Lineage (NCBI taxonomy): Eukaryota > Viridiplantae > Streptophyta > Magnoliopsida > Lamiales > Plantaginaceae > Misopates > Misopates orontium. The sequence continues at coordinate 26,535,100 of OX326951.1, forward strand.
CTTCAAGTTTTAAGTTAATGTTCACCAAAGTGAAAAGCTTGGGATTATAACAAAGAGCTCGGGAGTTATTTAGGGTCCTATAATGAAGCCATAAAACCCTGCTGTTTGTGTCTCAAAGTTACCATCTCTGGAAATAGAATAAAGTTTCTGAGGACAAACAGATCAGCTCAGAGAACATTACTTACTGGTCCTAAACAACTTGGGACTTAGGTCTTGCAATTTGCAATGTTAGATTACCTTCTTCAAACTCTGGTTTTTTCCATATAATTAAATCAATTGGAGAGTAATGACAGTAATATTTCAACTGTGTGTCCTTACCCCATCAGATGCCGTTATGATAGAGTGCAAGTTTGGTATGGAATCAGCACTTTCAATTTTCACAATGACATGAATGTCCACACCAGAGTCTACAGAAAGAAAACAAACATATAATCAAAGATGCAGCTTTTTTATGTTAAGGACACGATTAAACCTTCTCTATTCTAATTATATGTTACAAAAGTCTCAATATTTACCTTTCAGGTAATTCTTGAGTTCATGGACTACTGCTGCATCTTTGACAAAAGAAACAGCATAGAAATCAACTTTGTTATCCACTCCAAATTTGATGTCATCCCAGTCTTTCTCTGTTTCATTATAGCAGCAAATGTCATCTCATTTGTCACATTAATAGAGGCTCAGTTGTAAAGTTTAAATTAGGTATGGATATAAAACACAGATATTGGGTATCAGAAGGAGTAGTTGATGAAGAAGCATCATTGCTGACATTACCAGTAATTGATGGAAGTGTAGCGCTTTTTCCACGAACATTAAGATGTCGCCGTGATTTCAGCTCTCCTCCATCCACAACTTCACACTTCACAGAATCTTGGGTCTTTGATTTTACCACTAATGACATCATACCACCTGAATAATCAAGCATTAGTCAATAATAGCGGGAATATGGTAGCATCATATTTTACCAAGACAGCACATTGGAGTATGGAATCCACCTTTGACCATCATGTTGACATTAAATTTAATAGTCCCTTAAACTTCAAACCAGTACTAAAGGAGAAACATGCATGGTCAATGTATGAAAAATGCCACTTGAGCCTGTAAATGCAAATATAAGCTAGCAAAATTTTATAAGCAGTTATTGACATACGAAGAAGCTCGAGAGTTCAGCTTTTGAATACTAAAGAAGGAAAAACTATCGGACTGAATTCGCATAACCTGGAAGAAAGTTGAATAACTTAGCCCTAATAATGAGATGATCGAAACCATAAGTAAATTTCCATCTAGAGACCACTTATATAGTCAGACTCTCCAGCTACACAAGAAACAATCAGTAAAAGTTCTCTATTCCATACCATCAACAAGAAGCATGTCCCCTGCCTCTACATCGTTAACAAAATCATCATAGTTCACGCTGACGGTGTCTGCTGTGCTAACTCCTCTTCGAATTGTGAAAGTAAATTCCTGACCAGGTTCCAACATAATTGGTTGAGGTAAATCGCCACTCCTAACTTCAGGACCCTGCAAGCAAAAAAGTCACACAATAAGTTACAATTTACATATACACAAACAAAATCAATAAAATGTTAGACACTATGAGCTCTTGCAAGCATTACTTCTAGATTTCTTTCATTGTGATTTGTAATCCCACCCTGTATTTTGACAGACTTTCTCTGTACTAAGAAAGGCTCCCACCCCATATTCTCACAGACTTTCTCAATACTACAAGTGGCAATGACAGCGGACTGGTAATGAATTTTACAATAAGAAATACGTTTTCAAGAATTGGTAGAGCAAAAGAAAATAGGAAAATATCAACAACCAACAAGCTACTTCAAAGTATTACTTTTATACATAACTTTAAAAGCAAAAGAAACTTCAATAAATGTATGCCAAAATCAGCATGGAAAATAATCATAGCAGGCAAAAATTGTAACCTTTACTCAACAAAAGTTTCTAACAATGAAAATACTAAAATGGCAACAAACTAGAATGAAAGCTGCATTAAACAACTTCGCCCAATTTGATGCCTAACGCATAGAGGTGAGCAGGTGAAAGGAAAAAGTCTTGCCTTAGTATCAAGCATGATAGCGATCACATTATCTTTAGCTTGAGCATTATATTCCTTGACCAAATCAATGACTTTCTGATGAGATGCATGGTCTCCATGAGACATATTGAGACGAGCAATGTTCATTCCCTCTTCCGCCAACTTCCATATCATTTCCTTGGTGTTGGTTGAGGGACCAATGGTGCAAACAATCTTAGTCTTACGTCTGACTGTCGGCTTAGACCAAACGCCGCCAGATTTGTCAGCAAGTTGTGAAATCCCCTGTAAATACTGATTTTGCCCTGCTGCCTGGTCAACATAAAAGAACAAGGAGAACCTTGTTAGTCAATGTAAACACTTCAATACACTACCGCGATTGAGTCGCATTCTAATCCCAATATGCAAAGCCAAATTAATGGCACAATATCTAAAGTTTTTCAGCTCAAATTGGAACTAACACTTTGCACCAAAACACACTATATGTATTTGGCCGCATTGAATCGTCGAATACGAAAATAGAAACATCGAAAACTTCATGAAGCAATAATACCGCATAGTACTAAAACATCTAAACTGAGTTTACTCCGTACAAGCTCAATGAATCAATCTCCAAATAGCAATCAAAACACACACACACACACGTCCAAATTTCATCACCACTCTACAAATAACAAAAAAAAATAAAAATAATAACAACAACAACCTTTGGCACGTCTTCAGGAGACACCGGCACGACTTCCGTCTCAACGCGAGTCGATTTAACGGCGACGATCGGCGTCGCGCCGAACCGTGCGGAGGCGATTCGTGTCCTGCTCTCAGACTTCGCCAAGACCTTGGCCTCGAATCCTAAACTCGGATTCAGACTCTTCTCAGCAGTCCTGCTCTTGATCGATCCGGAGCTAGGGTTCGCCACAAACGCGCCGTGAATCAGCCGCGTCGCCGCCACTTGCGCCATTGCAACGAAATAACTCTTTAGAGAGAGAGAGAGAGAGAGAGAGAGAGGTGTGTAGTGAGAGAGAAAAGTCGAGATGTGTGTTGGTGAGATGAACAAGGACAGTAGAGTTTAAATTGAAGGAGAGATTGGAGAAATCGCCTACAGATGTATGTATGTATGTAGAGTGTTGTTTTTCTTGTTTGTATCGAAAAATGGAGGAGGAGGAGGAGGCTTCAAAATTTTACAAATGTGTTTTGTTTATTTTATTTAATATTCAACACTACAGTCAGTGTGTGCCAACTTCGATAACAACGGTTTAAACGGTGTCGTTTTGGTGTTAGTAAGTCAGGTCAATCTCTCTCGAGGCCCACTTAAGTGAAGTGAAGTGTGTGTTTTTGTGTAGGTTCAGGGCAGGGTAATTATTCCCTGCGGTGGGTCCTTCAAATAGGCACGGGGGTCACGTGCTCAAACTCTCCCTGGTTTGGGCCCAACTTGTCAGTCCAAATCTTTGTATACCCACGTTGCATGATACTCTTAGATTTAAGTTATTGGTAAATTTAACTCTCTTGGTTATTTATAAATCTAATGCGATGAGATCATGGATCATAAAAGTTTTATACGTTTTGTCGAGATATCAAAAAATATCTTTGATTTTCACTTTGTCATAACGAACTTTGATTACAATCTATAAAATTTACGAAATTTCATCGAAAAGTTTTCAAAGTGTTTTTAATATTTAAGAGACTGATCAAAATCGAAACTAGATGAGATGGCAAAGTAACAAAAACTAAAAACAATTATACATGGTACGATGGATACGTTTATTTTGGCAGATTTTCGAAATATTTTGTGAAAATTGTGAAAACAATTTTGTTGCAATGAACTAAAAGAGCTATCTTAAAATATCATTCTCATTCAGTCCTTGAAGAGCTTTAAGCTTCATTTTCAATGAGTCAAAAAATAGAATTGTTTCAATATTTTGCGTGAAAATGTTTGTGATCCATGCATACATCATTTATTAGTTCAATAATTACGAAGCAATTAGCTCGTCGTTTTGGAAACGGTATATCATTTTTAGAATAACTGGGAAGATGCATATCCTCAAACTATACTCGTGCAAAAACAATTCTTAGTTCGTCCGCCTATCATTGAGATGTTAAATTCAGTATCCTCGGCTCATTTATTCGATAACTCTGTCGCGGTCCTTTTCTAGAAGAACTTGAACGTTTGGTGGAATCAACAAAATATAGTTTTGCAACTATTCTCAACACTTATTGTTTAACCATACTGCCGAAAGAAATTTGATCACAACATGTTAAATACACAACAAAGCACTCAAAAGACCTGATACAACATAAACAAGCTTACACATGCCCTGACCTCTCTACCCTCCAAGAACAAACAAAGAATACATAAATAAAAAAGCATAAGAAATTGTCATGATATCGATGTCACCCTCACCGAGTGATCAGCCGACCCCGTCAAGAACATGGGCAAGGTTGGATGCCAATCTACCGTTGTTATAGGCCCAGTATGAGAAAGGGTCCTCATGCCACTCATCCGACCTCGGGCCTGTCTATGAGAAAGCTGAACACGACCGTCGTTACCAAATGTATCAGTATTATGCAACATTGTATGAGCCTCTTTAATCATTGCAGTGAAAATGCAGCAGATGGACTTAAGATTCCAGATCGAAATGTCCAATATAAAATGACGTTTGAGAAAACTTAAGAGTATTGTTTTAGATACCTGATATATTGGTGCTCTCGTTGAACTGGATGTGACCAGAAGTCTCCTCCCACTTGCATCTAAAGCCATTTCATGTCTATACTGTGACAAGTAATCAGGACCGCAAAACCTACATAAATCAATTGTCTTAATAAGAAGTCCTTGTTCTTTAAGCTCATACAAAACTCAGGTCATTTATCACTATTTCTAGAACTAATTAAACTAAAAATTAGGCAAACAATAAATTAACAACGCTGTGACAAGTTATCAGGACACCACCATGGAGAATTATATTATAACCACGAACAAGCACAAAGCATGGTTGAATATTGGACTTCCCAATCAGAAAGAAGCAAAGGTTTTTCAGGCAAAGAATCTGGATGAATGAAGGCCCACATGCAGGTCATATCCGAGGCTAACACATGTTTGAAAGAAGATGGATAATAAATATGCCACGATTTCATACCTGCTACAATTTCTTGACCACAGAATCTTTCCTTGATTGTGTAAGCTCCATTCAAATATCTGGGTGCACAAAAGTTCAAGTTAGGTTCCAGACATCCAACACAGCACAACAAATATAAACTGACAGGATAATGAGATGCCAATATCGAATGATAAAAGCTAACTAGTCAATATGCATGGAATTGCAAAGGATAACTAAAAGTTATCAAAGATACTTGCATTTCCATCAGATCCCAAACTGAAAATGCTGGTCTCGTCTGGCCCAAATAGAATCGAGCTGATTGCAGAATCATGAGCAGGCCATCCGGTAACTTGCTGGCCAGCAGACATATCTTCCTGTGGTTAAGGGGGACATGCTTGCAATAATCTTCCATACAAATCCTTGATAACAGTAAGATAATATAATTCCATAGAAGATGAGGAAAAAGGATACCAAACATGTGAATCATTCCATCTGTTGCAGCAGCTGCTAAAAGCTTTCCATTGTGATTAAAGCTCAAACTGGTAATTGCCGGTGGATCTTTACCAAGAGGAAGGACTGTCTTCAAAAAAGTCAACAAGTCAGGGCCCATTACACATAGTCCGAAGGAAGGGAGTCGTCGAACAGGTTTCAATCCAAATACAAAAATTATGATAAAGATGATTACGAACCATGGCCTTCCAAGTCCTCATGTTCCATACGGTCAATGAAGCAAACCCCAGTTTATCATAGTAGCCAGTACCTTGCCTTCAAAAATTGTGAAACAACCTCCAGCATGAAGAATATAGAAATAAAATATCATAAGGGGAGGGCAGGAAAAGAGAAAATAGTAAGGAACAGTACCTCCTGGATGCTGCAGCAGAAACAAAAATAGGTTCCACGGGGCTGCATTTCAGGTCCAAAATGCTGAATGACAAAAAAAATGAAAGCAACAATGAGATTGAAAGTGAGAAGGTGCAAGTTCATGTATCTCACATTCATCTTCAGAGAAGGTTAAATTAGAAACCAAAAGGGGAATAAGTAGCTGGGGCATAGACGAGTAGTGATGTGAACCTGGGGTATGCTTCAGCTGAGTTTAGGTCACAAACAACTCGTTTAGCGTCGACATTCCATGCTTTAATGCCTCCATCAGAAGTGCCAATCAGTAGCTTCAGGCAAAAAAGACAATGACAAAACATCAAATGCCTAAGTCTTCATTTACCTAAAAATTTTAGAAATAGCGACAAATTCATAAACTTCAGCATTAGCACGTTTAGTTCGTAGTGCCTAGCAACACACCAAGCGATCAGATTTGCAGTCCCACTCAAGAGACGTGATCTCGGCTCCACAGTAGATGGTTGCATTTCTTGATGATGAGGCTGATGAATCATATGTCCATATCCTTCACCACAGAACATGAAATTAGTAAATAGAAGAAGACGCCAGAGTTTATTGAATGGTAATATCGGAGTTGGACCATTAACTCTGATAAATATTAAATTCAGGTTTTCCTAATATTAGTTTGATGATTCGTTACGATATGAATGTATTGACGAAGAATTGTCCAAGCAGGCAATGTAACAATGTCTTGGAAAGGACCCAATATATGTTGCTATACAACAAATGACAGTTATGAAATTCAACCTAGTGGACCACAATACCACACAGAGATACAATGCAAATCTTATGTGAACCAAGAGGATAGACTAGGGTAGTTAGGAAATGTGTACAATGAAAGATGAACTAGAAGAAAGATGCAATGCCTGAGCTCTGAGAACTTGGGGCCGCTAATAGATGACAATTGATTGGATGATAGCAAAATTGCAATGAAAAAGCTCTTGAGACAACTGGGCTAACCACGGTGTTCAGAGACAACAAACACATTCATTAAAGCACTTGGCTGAACCTATTTAAGCTCTTGACAACTTGCAGCAGCATCCATTCTTTTTCAAGATTTTTCTTTTCAATTTAGGAGGCTTTTGGATCTCCTCCTCCAAAGGGTACAATAAGTGGAAAATATTACCTGACAGTACCATCAACAGAAGCACTGGCAATATTGTCGCCAGATGCGGAAAAGCGGCAACAACTGATTGGACTTGTATGACCCAAGAATGTGTCCTAGAAAAGAAATAAATAAATAACATCAACTCTACAGAGAATGGATAAGACAGTAATGAAAGCAAGGACAAGATATAACTTTTTATAAGAGAGGAAACATGAAAACTAGGTATAATTTCTTTTACCTGAAATACTGCTTTCACTTCAGGAAACTCTTCTTCGCTCTGCAAGTCATACCCACTTCCTGTAATGGTAAATTTTAGATTGCATCACCATGGAGGTTGACACCTGTGAGGGCATCTTTGGTCTAAGCAACTGATTACAATTGAAAGCCACCCAAGAGCCCATTGCAAATGATTTGTTATACAAAATAGCATTCTGTTCATAACTTCAATTAGTTTGGCTTCAACAATTAGAACTTTGGATATTCTATATCTTTGAATAATTTATTCTGGTTCCATAAAGAGAGAGATCTCCATCATTGTTTTTGATGCTTAGATACCCTGAGTTGAATGCATAGGTGTTATGTGGTCGCTCCGTGTTATCATGGACTTGGTCTTTGCTAAAATGACACTGCCATATCTTATTATAGAGGTGCAAAGGAAGGGTCTTTCTCAGTTCCAAAATGTAGGTTTGTAAGCGTAACAGATATATTTTAATGAGCTGTTATTCTTCTGGCAGATGTCAACGATTTCATTGTTCAAATAATTATACCAATAATAAAGATGACGTGCAATATAGACATGATACCCAAACATAAACTGCATCAAATATTTAAAAGGAAAGACGGCTACAATCTTGCAGCACCTTTAATGCGGAAGAGCAACTGAATTATAAAGCTAATCAATTGATTAACATTATATTCTGAACTATCCAGCATGTACAATCTTAGGATATGGAAAGAGCAAGTAGCAGGAGGATACACAACCAAAAAACGTATATTTCTATAAATTGACCGACAATCACGTATACGAGGAAATTTAGAAGCATTCAGTCTGATGGTTTCCCCGTGAAAATGAGCCTTGGTAGTAAAAATTGGACGATTCAGTACTGAATTCGGTCGAATTCCTTACTGCAAAACTGGCATTACTCAAACCCTTTTGACAGGAGAATCTATGCTAGGAGTTTTTCAACTATTCAAGAACAGAATAAACTATTGCAACATGTCCTTGACCAGAAAATAGCAACACTTCCTGGAACTTCTTTCTGTATAAAGAACTAGGAACACTAGTGCAACTTACCAACAACAGAGCCATCTGCGGAAACTCGGTGACTATCACTGCTCGTACTCTCTTCAGCATGAACATCTGTTGAATGACAAGGCTCTAACCCTTGAACATTATCTCTATTATGAACCGATTCTCTTTCTTCTGTCGCAGATGTAGAGTTCACATGAGTGTCACCAGACGTACTCCTAGGAAAGCTACTTTCTTCTGCACTACTGAAATAAAAAATAGTTCAAACAGATATGAATATGTAAAGCACTGTCCTTTCCTCTCACCTGATATCTTAATAAACAAATAGATACTTACATCCTCGACGCACACAGTAGTGCCTCTTTTTCCTCCAACAAAGCCTCAACTTGAGAAAGCTTGAGATTAAGTTGCTTAACCTCTTTCTTAAGACTGTTCACACTATCTCTTTCAGAACTGATCTTCATTAAGGCAGGAGTACGTAGATAAGCTAAGGAAATAATCAAACGTAACGAGAATCCTAACAACATCATCCACAGCAATCAAGTCTCAAACAGAACATCAAACTATCTTACAAAAAATACGAAACGTATATTATGCGATAATGTATTGGTGCACTTCATCAATCTCAAAAACCTCAAAACATAGGATATGAGTTCCATTAAGCATTTCACTCAGGAAATTCCTGATCCAAAGATGTAACGCACGGAACCACTCCTCGGAGAAATACACGCGAAACCGAGGATCCAAATGCGGATTCTGCAAATACGGAATCGCTGCAAAACAACAACAATAATCAAACTCAATGAATAAATCACTAAACATAACATAAACTTGCCGATAAAAGTTGAAAAAATCCAACTCACAGAACCACGCACTCCACGTCTCGTCTCTCTGCAGCAAATCGTTGCCGAAAACTCCGAAGAACTCCAACACTTTGTCCTTTTTGCCAGATTTCAACGAACTAACAACGTAATACCGCAGAATCGACTGTTCTAACTTCGATATAACGGCAATGAGAGTCGGATCGGAGTAGGAAAAGCATTTATTGAAAAAATTGAGCAGATCGGCGAGGCTTTGGGCCTGAGATTTGGGGATGTAAACGGAGAAAATTAGGTCTAGAATCTTATCAACATGAAATGATTTACCGATATCAGTTGCTAATTCCTTTTCGAAGGATTGAAGAGTGTTGGTGAATCCTCTGAAGATCAAAAACTCTCGAACCAACTCCTCTGCCAGTTTCATGTCGTTCTCCATTTTTTTTGTTTTCTTGCTGAAATTTGCAGAGTAGCTCAACTTGATGAAGATGACGGGGACCCTAAGGATTGGAAAGGGGTACATTGGTAAATTTCGTCGTTTTATTTTAATTTAAGTCCTTTCGTTGAGATAAAAGGTTTAATTGTTACGGGAGAATTGCCTATGTAGTTGGCATCACTGTTCTCAAAATCGGACCGGTCATTGAATCGGTAGTCTTATTAGTTACATGTTTTACAGGTCGAATCGGTTTAACTACCGGACGAACCGATATAAAAGTCAACAATTAATAAATGTAATGAACAAAGTAATATATCACTGTTCTCAAAATCGGACCGGTCATTGAATCGGTAGTCTTATTAGTTACATGTTTTACAGGTCGAATCGGTTTAACTACCGGACGAACCGATATAAAAGTCAACAATTAATAAATGTAATGAACAAAGTAATATATCACATACTCTATTTTTTAACATTCTCAAACTATTTTAAAATTTCATACTAAAAAAATATATGTCATCATTTAAAAAAAATAAAAGGTAAATACTAATACATAAGTTTAATACTTAAAAAAAAAAACTTTATGAAGGAAATCTTCAAGTTACATAATTAAAATCATTTCAAAACTAATAAAATTAAAGATTGTGAAAAACAAACTAAAATTATTAAAATGACAAAATTATAATTACTACATATATGGAATACTATACAATGTTCAATTTAATATAGTTTATGTCCATAATGTTCCAATAAGAAAGTTTCATATAATTACTCTACTATTTATATTTAAAATTTATTGAATTGATTGAATTGTTAATCCTAATATTTAATTAAAGATTCATTCATGTCAAAAGTAAATAAAATTTGAAACAATCCATCAATGATTTAGTAAGAATACTCAATTTCTTACTTATAGATATACTAATTGGAATCTCAAGAATCAATCACAATATTACATGCATTAATTCTTTCAATTATCTTACTAAATTTCCTCTAAATATCAATTCATCACACGCCACTACCCCAAATGACATCAATTCCAAAATAATTCTTCCAACAATATATTCTTTTCCTTTTTCATTTCATTATAATTCCTTTCTAATTCTTGTGTATTAGTGTTTATCATTCTTTACTTCCTATTTTCTTGGGTTTGTATTTTCTCCGATCATCTCCACCTCATCTTTTCCTTTCCTTCACTTTCTTCTTCGTCCAAATATATCAGATTCCATTCATCCACATCTTTGGGGGCAGCGACAGGGTGGCGGAGGAGTGACACGAGGGCGGGCTGGGCGGAGATCGGCGCATGACGGACTAGCGGAAGGCGGCGAGAAGATTTAGGATTTAAGTTGGATTTTCAGATTTTCATCTATCGTACTTTATATTATTTTTTTATATATATTCTGGTAGTACCGGTCCGGACCGCCCGGTTTGGACAGTTAATTCCAGGCCAATTTTCAACTGGTCTGAAAAGGCAAACCAGATCGGAACAACGGCCGGTCAGCGGTCGAACCGGTTCGACCGACCAGTCCGGTCCGATTATGAGAACCCTCGTTGGCATAGAGATGTTAACTAGGTCGTGCCAATTCAGCTTGGCACGACCCTGCTCGCCAAAAGCACAGCCCGACACGCCTATTTTGCGTGCTGGGCCATTCAAATGCGTGCCTGGGCCGGTCTGGCTCGGCACGCATTTGACCCGCTAAATAGTGGGCCACGCGGGCCCAACCTTTTTTTTGTTAGCCCAACTGCCAGCTGGGCCAAAAAATTCAAGAATGCTGACCCACCAAAGGGTGGGTCAGCATTGCTAAAAGCGTGGCACAATGCCACGCTTTTAGTGCAACCATTTGAATTGTAGCCGTTGCTTTTGCAACGGCTACAATTCGAAACGGTCCGTTCTGAATTCTGAGCAATCAGGATTCAGGCGCCTGAAATTTTCAGGCGCCAATTTTCTTTTTTTCTTTTTAAAAAAATTAAAAAACTATAAATACCCCCTACCTCTTCTATTTTTTTTTTCCCACTTTCAATCATTCAATTCTATTCTATTTCTTCTCTCTATCCAAAATCCACATAATCCTAAATATTTTATTACTTAGTGTTTTATTTAAATTACTAGTATTTTTATAAAATTAAAAAACTATAAATACCCCCTACCTCTTCTATTTTTTCCCACTTTCAATCATCCAATTCTATTCTATTTCTTATCTCTATCTAAAATCTACATAATCCTAAATATTTTATTACTTAGTGTTTTATTTAAATTACTAGTATTTTATTTCATTTTCAAATTCTTTCTACACAATATATTCGTTTTATTTTCCAATTATGGCGAATGAAGAAAATCGTCATGGCCAATCCGTCCCACATTTTCTCGATATTAATGAAATACCACCACCATTCTTATTTCCAATAGGTGGAGTTCCAAGTACCGATCCGTATCCGCAACATCGTGCTAATGCACCATATGAAGATTCACTTTATGTGGACACGGGCAATATTCAATCCGTCACCTCACAAGAGTGCGTTCACAATTTGAATATGGGCATTGGATTTTTCGGCATTGGATACGCAATTAAGAATCGGGCAATACGTTGGCAATTATCAACAAGAACATACTTTTGGACTCGGTTTTGGCCCTTCCAACTACAATGCCGGACCTTCCAACTACAATGCGGCCATACGTCGGCAAACATGGCGGAGGGCAACTCGACTGGTGGCGCTTCAACGGGCGTGGGCTCGGACAATGAAACAACGGAAGGAGAACATGAACAAATGGATGAAGAAATGGGTGAAGAAGAAATTCCCGATACTCCAGTCGAGCAAATGGCCACTGCCACAACCTCAACTCGAACAAGAAAGAAGTAAGCTACGGTATGGAAATGGTTTTCAAAAGTGAATGGTTCTAATTGGGCTCATTGTTTACTTTGTCAGACTAGATATTCCCACAAAAAAAAACAAACGGGACGGGCACACTAACGAGACATTTGGAGAGACACTATAAAGATCGCGAAGATAACGCGCCGGAAATGCAACGACAACCAGATGGTACTATGGCACCGTGGAGGTATGACAAAGCTTACATGCGTATTTGTTTTGCTCAATTTATAGTTCAAAATGAGTTGCCCTTTAGTTTTGCACAAAATGAACTATTTGAAAATTTTATACAAAAAGTTGTGCAATGCAAATTTAAGAAAGTCTCTAGGGGTACTTGTTTTAAGGATGGTGTTAAACAATATATGAACGATATTATAAAATTAAAAAATGAGTTTAAAAATTTTAATGGTAGCATCTCTTTGACTTCTGATTTGTGGCAAGGTAGTGGATCCATTCATTTTAGTTGCATTACTGCACATTGGATAGATAAAGATTGGGTTATACGTAAAAGAATTATTGAATTTGCACAATTAGACTCGCCTCACACCGGAGATTGTATACGCGATGCCACAATATCCGCTTTAGATTATTGGGGTATTAAAGATAAAATTTTAAGCATTTCTTTAGATAATGCTAGTAACAATGTAACTGCTATAAAGTCACTCAAACCGGCAATGAATCTTATACTCGACGATCAATTAGTTCATGTTAGATGCATATGTCATATTTTGAATTTATGTGTTAAAGATGGACTATTTGTGTTAATTGAGTTAATTCATAGAATTAGAGTTTGCTTATCTCACATTAACAGTTATCCTATTAGAGTACAACAAATTTAATGATGTGTGTGCAACCCACGGCATGCCCGTTAAACATATTTATCTTGATGTACCACATAGATGGAATGCTACATATAGAATGTTAATTGAGACCCAACCATATAAAGATCCAATTACTTTTTTTCTTCACCGAGCACTTGGCCCAACTTCTATTTTTGCCAACGATTGGGAAGTCTGTGATATACTTGTTCCATATTTAGCGGTTTTTGAAAAGTTTACAGAAATTATGTCTTCATGTTATACTCCTACATCGAACATGATGTTATTGTCTATGGTTTCTGTTGTCAAATTATTCCGTGATCATAGAGAACATGCAACTTTGAAGCCAATCATAACAGAAATGGAAAAGAAATGGGTAAAGTATTATAAGAAAGTTCCTAATATTTGTATTTTAGCTAGTTGCTTAGGCACACATGTTAGATTAAATGGAACTATACAACTATTAGAAACATATCATGCGGCTTTAAACAATCTATTTGATTCTAACGGAGAACGTTTTAGCATATGCTTTATCGTTTACATGACATGTATGCTCCATCCGTTGAAATGGAAGAATCTCCTACTAATGCTTCTAGAGGTAGTGGTTTTACTATTTTTGACGAGTTCTTGTCAAACCAACAATCTAACCAATCAAGTACAGGAAATTATAGTGAAATCAACTTATTTGTATAAAAAGAACCTCAAAAAGAGGGCGAAAAATTTGACATACTAAAATAGTGGAAACAAAACGAGCCAGTAACCCTTGTCTTGGCTCGTATCGCCACAAACTTACCTAGTTCGCAGATGTCTACAGTTGCATCGGAGCGTGCTTTTAGTGCAGGTCATCGTGTGCTTACGGACGCAAGAAACATATTGAAACTGGATAGTGTAAAGTTTTGCATGATTTGGAAAGACATGCTCGACCAACAATACAGAGAAAAAAATTTGAGAAAGGTTGAAACGGTCTTGGGAACGAATGGAGATGACGATAATGAAGATGCAACCATGCCATATGATTTTACAAATATCCACTAAATTGAACTTTTGCAAGTTGCAACATATTTTTTCAGTTAACCTTTTATGTTTTTTTTTGTGATTTTATTTTCAAGTTCACTTTTTATGTTTCTTTGTTTAGCTCAATTTATAACCCTTTTAATGCTAAAATTTATCCCTTTTTATTTTTAAGTTCACATTTTTTGTATTTTTTGGTAGAATATAATTGTTAGTTTACCTTTTTTATAAAAGTTTGCTAGTTAGTACTTAGTTTAATTATAAATCATCAAATGTTAAATTGTAAAATTCTCTTCTTTTCACAAGAATTCAATGAAGAAAGTCCTTTTTTTTATATATATTTGTGCACAAGTTTTTCCGGCCTTTTTATTTTTTTCCAACAATTTGTTTCCATGTTATTAACTTAATATTAAGTAAAAAAAAAATACAATTAGGCCGTGCTGGGCCGGATTGGTGCCAATCTGGCCCAGCACGGCTCGGCCCACGGTGCCACAGCCCAGGCACGGCCCGGCACGCCTAGCTCGTGAGCCAGGCGGATTCGTGCTGGGCCAGCCCGGCACAGCCCTATTGTCATCTTTAAGTTGGCACCAATGTTCTCATAACCGGACCCGACCGGTCGGTCGATTCGACCGGCAACCGGCCTCTCATCCGGTCCGGTTTGGCATTCAAAACCAGCTGGAATTCGGACCGCTATGAATTGTTCAAAATCGGTGCAAAACCGATAACCGGTTTTCGCGGTTCGAACCACTGCCTCCATTAAAACCAAAAAATAAAAACTGAAAATGATGATTTTATACCCAGAAATTAATTACACATCGCCTGAATTCCGTCTT
This sequence comes from Misopates orontium, assembly GCA_946800315.1. Lineage (NCBI taxonomy): Eukaryota > Viridiplantae > Streptophyta > Magnoliopsida > Lamiales > Plantaginaceae > Misopates > Misopates orontium. The sequence continues at coordinate 26,550,268 of OX326951.1, forward strand.
CTCGACTGGAATTGGACGCCTCTTTTCTCCTAAAACCCTAATTTTCAGTTATCTTTTCCCCTTTCTCGAGATTTGGTGTGAAAGAAGAAGATTTGAAGAAGAAATGAAGAAGAATGGTGAGACTTTAGAGACAGAGTCATGCTCCGTTGTGGAAGAAGAGAATTTGAAGAAGAATTTTAATTAAGTAAAAAAGAGAAGAATAGTATTTTTGGTCAAAGAAATTTTAATGAAAAGGGTAAATGAAGTGAATTCAGAAAGTAAAATTATTGTATTAATTAGTTGTCTATTTTGAGAATTTGGAAAATGGCGTGAAATGAGGTAGAAAATTTATTTAATATTGGAAAATTTAAAAGAGGTGAGAGAGGAGGTAGTAAATCTATTTTAATGCATTGATAGCCTTTATTGTGGGAAGATGAAAATGGGAATGATGGTAATAAATTGGTGTAACAAATTTTTGACCATAAAACCACATAAATGAAGTAGTAGAAAAAAAAGATTGAAAGTTTAGACTCAAAAATATAAAATTAAAGGCTTCATAGTTAAGTTAAAAATGATAGAAGAAAATTAAAAAATTAAAAAGATAGACAAGTTAATCATTCAAATAAAATTTTCACTAAAAATGAATTATATTAATCAAGGTTGTAAAGTTAAGTTATAACGTTTAGACATTTTTTGTTTATGCATATATTAACGTGAGATGTAAAGTATATATTATTTAGTGGATATTTGATTTGATATGATTGGGTGACTATATATTTTGGTCATTTGATGATTAAATTATTTATGTAATTTCATTTTAGATTATTTTGAATATCTTGATTCCATACGTGTTTATAATGAACAATTGAAAAGATAGAAGTACATCTCCTACCGGTTTGCCCAGTGGTTAAACCGCTTCAACCAGTAAAACCTGTAACCAGTAAAGCTACGGTTCAGTGACCGATCCGATTATGAGAACACTGGTTGACACAATTAAATTTGGTGCCGATTTAATGTTTAGACAAATATTGGATGTCAAAGTCCCTATATAAATTAGGGTGTTTATGGTTCGATTAACTAAATCAGTGGTTCGTCCAAAGAAGCTGAACATCTGGTTAGCCTAAAAATGTAAACCAACAACCTAACCAATGAAGTGATTCGGTTTTAACTCATTAGTTCAATTACGAGTTAACCAATGAAACGATTCTCTATTTTGCAAAAACATAAAAGTATCATATACAACTAATATCAATCCTTTTACATTATAGATTAAACAAGTTACACATCCCAAGTAATCAATTCATAAAACTAATCATCAATCATAATACATGCTTAAATCGAGATCAATTAAAAATCCGTCAATCACTAAAAATCTATTTATAAAATATTAGTCAAACACCTTTTTTCCATTATAAACTTGTTCATGTAGTTCTTATATTATATTAAATAACATAATGCGTAACTATTCATAAAAAAATGTGTTTCATAACGTCATTATGTAGTTGGACAATAATTTAAATGAAGTTGTTTCTTTTCAGTTGGGATGAAATTTTCAGCCTAAACACCTTTATCAAGTTCAACTTTGTTGTGTTTTTTGCTGCCTCTTTTTTTCTCAACCAATTATTTAAATTCAAAGAAATTATGTATTTGGGCTCATAAGATGGTTAATGTCACATTTCTTTTAAAATGATAATATTAGTTAATAAAAAGTACATCCTTGCATATAATAAAATAAGAAAAACCATGCAAATATGTTTTATTTTGTTTGCACCTCTTCTCTTTTACAAAATAAATAAATTAAAGGGACATAAAGATAAAGGCCTATAAAACTAAAGGTTCAAAAAGTGATAATCGGATGGTTAACCATTGGTTAAATAGGATCGGTAATATCAAAACTTGATTTTTTACAGGCGAAAATGCCCAAACCAATGAATCGGTTTTATCATAGTTTTAATTGATTTTTTGATTTCATGATTGATTTCCGGTTTTAACCAAACCCTGAACACCCTTAATACAAATTGAAGTCATTAGTTATCAAGTATCACTTAAATTAATACCATAACATGCCATATTGAAAAGTTCACCTATAAATACTTGTATCTTTACCATTGTTTTGTACAACTTAAGAGTTCGTGAAATAAGAAAGCATTCTTCCATTATTCTACTCTCTTTTCTTTATTGTTATTCTATTCTAGTGTTGTTCTTAATTCCTATTAAGTTGGAATTATTTAGTCTTATTCATATCACGATCACTCTTGATTGATCCAAGCCTACGCAAGTATGTTTCTAAACTTTTCAACGTTTTAAGTTTTTCCATCTATATTTTTTTATCTATCATTATTATTATAGACAAGGCGGCTATGCAACCTATCTATGATTTAATGATGAGATTAATGAATTGCTTATATATTTATTATTGTATAACACTAATTCTAATTATTCATTAATGCTTGCGTGAATTTAATACCAACCTAAAACGATTACTAACACATTACCTAACATTTAACTGGAAGGTTTTACCTCCTACTTTATGTTATTTATGTTATCATTTCGTAAGCCCCTGAAAGCTTTTACATAGTAATGTAGCGGAATTACTTTAAGCATTTGATTATTGCAATTACTTTACTTGTTATTCCATATGCCCATGAAAGTTTATACATAGTAATGTGGCGGAAATTATTTAATTGTCATTGCTATTTTACTTGTTATTCCTTAAGCCCGCGAAAGTTTTTAACATAGTAATGTGACGGAAATTAAATTGTGCCTTTAATTATTATAATTAACATAATTTTGATTAATTATTAAAAGTTCTTTTATCGTTTATCATGCTAAATAAATAAATAAATAAATAAATAAATAGTTATTTTTCAACAACTATGTAACGGATATAATCACACTTTTTACCCTATAGCACAAATTTCACAACTAAATTTCATCACATTTCTCTCTTCCGGCAAAGATGGTTTCTTTCGCAAAAATAATCATACTTTTATTAATTAACATTATCTTGCTAACGACTGAAGAAATCTCATTCATCTTCACTCTTGTGTATTGTGTGTTTGCATTGAGAATGATTGTTTATCTTTTTTAGCTATCTTGATAAATGTATTTTATAGTTTGCAGTATGTTATTGCATATTCAATAAAGTATTAAAATTCTCATTATGTTTATGTTTATTATAACATGCAAATGACCAACATTACAAAAGTAGGAACTAGCGTACTCGATGTAAGAGGTAAAAAAAATTATGCTATGGGAGTCAAATTTGAGATTGCACCTCACCACAAAAGGCTTCTTTGAAACCACTCAAGTAGCAAATGAAATTACATATCAACAACAATGTGAAACTCTACTATTTCTCCGAAAACACCTAGATAATTTATTGCAACAAAAATACCTCGATGTCCATAATCCATCTGTATTATGAACAAATATCATGGAAAGATCCAGCCATCAAAGGGATAATGAGCTCTCCCTCAGGTCTCTACAAATGGAGCACTTTCAGGTTCTAAGATTTTAAACGGTTAATGATTACTCCTCTGCATTATTTGGTATTCGTACCGAATTAGCAGATTGTGGAAGAAAGATTGATGATGAGAAACTGATAGAAAAAACTCTTTCAAATTTCCATATTAAGCATGTTGTTTTTCAACAACAATACAGAATGTTGGGTTCCACAAAATATCAAGATTTTTAAAGAGTTTCTATTAATGGCAGACCATGACTTCTTAAAGAAAACCTTCCTACCGGCGCACAAGCATTACCTGAAACAAACGACATTGATTATTCAAAATGCCGTGAACAAAGAAATAATGATAATGTGGTGGTAGTTAAGGCCAATGCCAAGGCCAAGGTAGAGGTGGCCATAACTATATAGGAGGCTGTGATTTCAAAGGAGGTCATGGTTTTAGAAGTGGTTGAGGAAATAGAGATGATTGTGGTCGTGGTGGAGGTGGTTATAACAATCTTTCACATGACAATGAAATTCATAAGAAAAATCATCAAAATAAAGGGGAACATGTTCGTAAACAAATTAAAGGTCATTGGTATAAATGTGCTAAAAAGGGACATTGGGTTGATAGATGTAAGTCATCAGAATATGAGTGTAACTTTTACCCCAAAAGTAAGAAAGACAAGGAAAATGAAACTAACTTTAATGAACAAAACCTCGATGATTCTACTTATATGGAGGCAGTTAATTTTACTGATGATTATGACGTTCCTCGTGCATGATATATGCGTTTTAAGTGATTTCATGTATTTTAAGTGATTTTATGTTTTTAAAGTATTTTCATGTATTAAGTTTTCATATTTGCCGGAATAAAATGCAATCCCCTTCAATATTTGCTCTGTTTAAACATTATATTTTGCTTAACTCTGTTTGCTTGGAATGAAGTACAATATGGAGCATATCGGTGATTTTTGCATAAGTGACAGCGGTACAACTCATACAATTCATACAAGTAAAAAATATTTTATAAACTTAGAACCAACAAAGATAAAAATTAAATATCATACCCCACTGATTTGATTGAAGGAATTGGTGAAGCCCGATTCAATTTACCAAATGGACCAAATTTCCTCATAAATGAGGCCTTATTTGCTCTGAAATCCAAAAGTAACTTATTAAGTTTTAATGATATATATCGTCATGGTTTTGATACGGAATCAATGACTGTGATTTTTACATAGCCAAATATATATCATGAAAGAAAAATATATTGGAAAGACTACCAAGACTTTCTTCAGGATTGCATGATACACATATGAATGCAATTGAATCAAATATGGTGGTTAAAGAAAATCCTGAATTATTAACTCTTTGGCATGACCGTCTTGGTCATTTTGGTTTAACAATGATGCGAAGAATAATTGAAACAACACACGAACATTTTTTAAAAGATCAAGATCCCACAAAATAGTCCATGTGAAGCACGTTCTTTGGGAATTAATAATAAAGCCATCACTAGCTAAAATTAAGACAGAACTACCCACATTTCTTGAACGAATTCAAGGTGATATATGTGGACCAATTTAGCCATCATGTGAAACATCTTTATATTTTATGGTGTTGATTGATACTTTCAGTCGATGGTCACATATTTGTCTATTATCTACTAGCAATATGACATTCGCGAGATTATTGGCTCAAATTGTCAAATTAAGAGCATAATTTCCTGATTATACAATCAAATTAGACTTGATAATGCTGGTGAATTTACATCCCAAACTTTTACTGATTATTGCATGTCAAATGCAATTACAGTTGAACATAGTGTTGCACATGTACATACTCAAAATGGTTTAGCTAAATTATTAATTAAACGTCTTCAGCTAATTGCTAGACCATTAATAATCAAGACAAAGTTACCAACTAGTATCATGTGTCATGCCTTTTTTACATGTTGCAGCGCTAATTCGCATCAGACCAAGTTCTTATCATGAATATTCTCCATTACAACTTGCTTTTAGTAATGAACAAAATATTTCATATATAAAGATTTTTGGTTATGCAGTTTTTGTACCAATAGCACCACCACAACGAACAAAAATGGGAGCTCAACGAAGGTTGGAAATATATGTTGGATATGACTCACTGTCAATAATTCGATATCTTGAACCTTGAACAAGTGATGTCTTTACGAGACGATTTTCCGGTTGTCATTTAATGAACAGGTTTTTCCTCCCTTACGGAGAGAAAGGATAAAAAAAACCTAGAAAAACAAAAGAGGCAGAAAAAATCAATAACCCCATTATTGAGGAATCTACTCCTGATAAAACAGAAAATGACCTTTATTTATTTTTTAGTCAGGTCAGTCATTTCGCACTAAGTTTTGAATATCGGGCTGGTATAAGATACTTTTTGGAATTTGCAAAGAAGGAGTATCCTAAATCCGAAAAGATTATCTGTCCTTATTCTCGGTGTACATGTTCTTATTTGAGAACCTTTGATGTGGTACATGAGCACATGGTCTGTAATGGATTTCTTGAAGGATAAAGTTTATGGTTCTGTCATGGGGAGCCTTTTCCATCGTCTTCCGTGAATGAGGCACTACCAAAATCTCCACCACAACCAACCAATCTGAACCAACCAAATGAAAATGATTTTGATGATATGCAAGCCCTAGTTGAAGATGTTTTAAGTTTGCCTAGATTTTTCGATGGGGATGAAGAGATAGGCGTTCGGACTTGAGAGGTGGAATTTCCATGCCTCGTTAAAACAATAATGACAAAGAGACCAAAAAGTTTCAAAAATTGGTGGAAGATGCAAATGAAGAGCTTTACAAAGGATGCAATAGTTTTGCTCGCCTATCTTTCATTGTGCGCCTATTCCATATCAAGTACATGAACGGATTGTCACGCCCCCAGAAAAAAAACCTAATTCATAATCCCTGAGGCGCGAAACTAAAACAACCAAGCAATCAAAAACTTGACAAAAGCGCTAAGAGTGCTAAAGATATCAACAAAACCAATCATCATTAATTTACACCAAAAACTAACTGACAATCGGACGATTGAAACCTAGATTCTTAAACAAAAGACAACAACACCCACATTACTAGAAAGTTTTAAACTAGTACAGTTTTTTGGACAACAGGGATATGAACATGTGTGACTCTACTCCTGTGCGAACATCTCTACAGTCTGCTCAAGCTGATCGCTATCTAAATCTGGAATGAAAAAAAATATAAATCTAATGAGATAAAATCTCAATGAATGTTCACGATTGTGATTTCAGTGACAAATATTTAACTGTAATAGCTTTGATAAGGCAAAAGATCTAAAGCAAGAAAGCAAGTGATAACTTGTAGTAATTAATAATAACTTTGAAAAATTTATGTGTTTTAATTTAAATTTACTTTGATAGAAAGGTTAGTCTTTTATGATGATAAGCGTCCCCATTTATATTTTGTCGATGTCGTCACCCCATATCCCATGTACGATCGTGCCTTATCTCCCCGTGTAAGGTGCTACCTTACAATCTGAAAGAAGCACATGCCATGGTACATGTGTAAAACCTACGACCCAAAAAAGATAACAACGACACCCCGTTGTATCTACGAGAGAATGGGCCATGGGGGCATGAGACTCAACCGACTAGCCCTCTGTTGCCCGGTCTTACCCCAAGCATACACAAGCCAACGTTGGATCCAACCTAATCTGAACAGAACAGAACATAAGAGAACAGGCGGGACAATAATCATCATAAATGACCGTAATACTTTCAATAAAATTTAACATGTCACATTCTTTCATAAATAGTTGTGTAACTAAATATATAAATACTACAGTAGTACATAATTGTACATGCATCCTTCCATTTTTTTCAAAAGTAAGTTAGAAGTTGGTGAACACTCACCTGATTATGACTGCAAAGATAACATGATACTCGAAGCTAAGCCGAACTACCTATTGGTTAAATAAAATATCAATTACAAAAATCACTCGACTAGATTCTAGTATAAGCGGAGTAAAGCAAAACTCTATTAGTACTTACTAATTTTAAGTTAGATTAGACAAGTCTAGGCAAGTTTCACAAATCGCTAGTATATGATATACATACATATAAGACCATAAGCAAAATATACATGTTCACTTACTAAACAATATACATATAATTAATGTATGTAACATCTGACTTAATTTGTTGTGAGCTATGAAAAGACATTTCAATCAAAGTGCAGTCTCATTTTATTATTTTTAAGTAATACTTGCATCTATAATAATGAAATCATCACATAGCCGGCTTTTCATATTGATAATAATAAGTGTGATTTAATTGAGAGCTTAAGCTTTACTACAACTAAATTACAATTCATGTTTCAATTCATTCTTATGAATGTATTATTGATCTCTTAAAAAGTTATAATCCATGATATTTTTGTGTAAATAAAGCCTTTGAATTATCCTTATTTTCTATTTACAAATAATTAATAGATTGAAAAAATATTCCTAATCTAATTACACTAAAAGCTTTCCACTACTTCATAGATATCATATTTAAATCTAAGTCAATATGCTTCACTAAAGAATTGAAAGAGAAGTAAAAAAATTAATTTACCAGCAATTATTCTCGTGCACAGGCCTTTGCTTCTCTTTTTTTTTTTTTTTCCTTTTCTTCTTCTTACTTCTATGCTTAACGGAGTTTATGTAATGGTACAACATGTATAAGTTATATATATTGATGAGAATGAGGTGTGAGGAAAATGGGCTGCCGGGTGGAATTAAGAAACAAGGCTAGGTGGCAGTTTTATTTTGATCACATGCATGCATCTTAAATATTTTTAATTATTTCAAACATATCTAAGTATATATCCTTAAGTGTATGTATATAGTTATTTGACTTTGGGTGAGATAAAGACAAAGACACATTAAAATCTCTTATCTTCCTATTTGAACATTCAAACAATTCCATATTTCTTTTTATCAAGGTTCATAAATTATAATATATAAATATATAAGACAAAAATTTTAAGGACTAAAAATTAAAATTAAGGATGTTACACGAATGTCTTCTAAATCTTTCTCAATGCTCATGGGATTGTTGAGCAAAACTTTTCCAGAGACTAATCTTCCAATTGATGCTTATGGAATTAAGAAATATCTGAAGACTTTGGGACTTGATTATGAAAAGATCAATGCTTGTCCAAATGATTGTATGCTATACAAAGGTGAATCCTCCGATCTGCAATCTTGTCACGTCTGTGGTATTTCAAGATTTGTATCTAATTCAAATGATAATGCTCAAGATGAAGAGCATATTCTTAAGGAAAAGAGAAAACTTAAGCGTGCAAAAGTGTTGCATTATTTTCCTTTGATTCCAAGGCTCCAGAGATTGTTTATGTCTTCCAAAGCATCTACGGCAATGAGGTGGCATAGTGAGGGTCGAACAAATGATGGGCTTTTGAGACATCTAGCAAATTCCATAGTTTGGAAATCATTTGATGACTAATTTCCAGATTTCTCTTCTGATAGTCGCAATGTGAGGTTTGGTCTTACGAGTGACGGGTTTAATCTATTTAGACAACTAAATACTTGACACATCACGTGGCCAGTGATCCTTATTCCATATAATATATGCCTCCATGGATAGGCATGAAACAATCATCATTCATCTTATCAATGATGATTCCTAGACCGAAAGGCCCGGGAAACGACATTGATATTTACTTGAGCCGTTAGTTGAAGAGTTGAACAAGTTATGGGACGGTGTTGATACGTATGATGCAACATCTAAGGCGGCTTTTAAAATGAAAGCTGCCTTACTTTGGACTATCAACGACTTTGAGAATTTTGCAAAAAAGGTCCTCTAAGTTGGCACATCTGCAATTTTGGTCCTACAACTTTTTTATCTACAATTTTAGTCCTACAAGTTACTACGTGTCTCAATTTTGGTCCTCCGACCAAAATTTCGTCAATTTTGGCCGGAATTCTCCCTCTTTTTTTTTTTTCGTTTAATATATTAAAATACGAATTAATTTTAAAATTAAACAAAGATGGCTGAATTGAAAAAACTAAAAAACGTAAAGGATCTAATCTAAATTAACCCTCTCCTCAAAACCTCTTTTCTCTCTCTCCCTAAAAACTCTCTTGACTTCTTCTCTCTCTTTCCCCAATTTCACAAACCCTAACCCTAAATCACAAAATTACACCACCAAATTCTCAAATAATCTGCATTGTTAGAGCAGGGGAGAGTGCGTGTCTATGTTTCTTCGTATTCCCTGTCGATTCAGATTAAAGTTTTGGTTGATGTTGCTCTTTGTTATTTAAATCCTCCGTAATGCAGTCGTGAAAATACATCCAAGAATTTGTTTCTATGAGGAATTGGGGAAAGAGAGAGGAGAAGTCAAGAGAGTTTTTAGGGAGAGAGAGAGAGAAGAGATGTTTGATTTTGAGGAGAGGGTTAATTTAGATTAGATCCTTTACGTTTTTTAGTTTTTTCAATTCAGCCCTCTTTGTTTACTTTTAAAATTAATTCGTATTTTAATATATTAAATGAAAAAAAAAGGGAGAATTCCGGCCAAAATTGATGAAATTTCGGTCGGAGGACCAAAATTGAGACACGTAGTAACTTGTAGGACTAAAATTGTAGATAAAAAAGTTGTAGGACCAAAATTGCTGATGTGCCAACTTAGAGGACTTTTTTTGCGAAATTCCCAATGACTTTCCTGCTTTCTCTATTATGTCTGGTCAGACGACTAAGGGTCGTTTTGCATGTCCTACATGTGGTGAGTCCACAAGATCTCGTTGGTTGATCCATGGGAAGAAGTTCTGTTATATGGGCCATCGTAGGTGGTTGGACAAAGATCACAAGTTTTGAATGGAGAAAAAACTTTTTGACGGTAATGAAGAGCGAGACATTGCACCTATTCCCTTGGTAGTGAAGTGCGAAGGCATATAGATATGATAGATTTTTCTTATGGAAAAGGGAAGTAAGAGAAAGAAACATGTTGCGGGGAAAAGAAAAGGGGATGATCATGCACTAAAATTAAATGAGGACGATGAAAATCTTAATGATGCTCGGATATGGAAGAAGAAAAGTATACTATTTGATCTGCCATGACAACACAAATGCAAATGCAAGAGTCATTCACAGAGACATAAAAGCACTGATTTTAGAACGTTCAAGAAGATAAAAGTCATATAAGCACCACCATAGCAGGAACATTGTGAGCATATCTTTATGTTTCAAGAGTCTCGCATTACTAGTTTGCTGAGTAGGATCATTGGTATTGAATACCAACATCATCTAAGTCTGGCTTTGATGCCATTGAATTGTTGTCTCTTTCTAAAAAACTTAAGCTTGTAGAGAGGAAAAACGTTTAATATTTACAGTCCATGATTTGATCCATTTAAAAATATTCTGAGTTTCGACAAACGTACAGGGGTTATATGGCTCAAGAATACTTAGCGTATGGCCAGTTGAGCAAGAAAGTAGACGTACATAGCTTTGGTGTGCTTTTGCTAGAAATTGTAACAAGCAGGCAAAATAATCAGAGTGAAACCTCTGAGTACTCAGACAGTTTAGTAAAATTAAAAGTTCTGGAAAAGTGATTTTGTAAGCTTTGTACTGAATGATAAATAATAATATGGAAAACTGGTTTTGTAAGCTTTGTACAATCCGTACTTGCTTGTTTATTTAAATAATATGTTAGTTTTGCATTTAGAGAATTTCTTTTGGTCAAAATTCATTCCTCTAATCAACGAGTAATTTTTCACTGTAATGCCCATCAACATTAGTTTTTAATTTATATAACACAACTTATAATTACTTGATGGGAACTTTCAGTTTAAAGTCTTGCCCTTACCGATAACAAAATGTATGATAAGTTATGGAAGTATTATTAGTTTAATATTTGAGTTATGATTTCTGAAAACTATTACTCAAGCAATATAAACGGTAAAGTTCAAAATGTTTGCAATTTAGTTTTGCCTCTTATCCTGTCCCAGCCACTAAAGAGTACTGAAATCAACCAAAAAAAAAAGCCATACCAACCAACCATATTTCAAAACTATTCCCCAACCAAGCAAAAACATAACACTTTAGTGAATTGTAGTAAATAATCCAATTTTCTAATTATGTAACAATAGATATTATCACGTTACACAAATGTACAATAATTCAAAGCAAAAGGAAGAAACATTAAATGTGAAAGATATTATAGAGTGTAGTGAGTCCCCCGTTAAGAGTAAAAAAGCATGATGGAAAGTGATGAGATGAGATGAAGTAAACAAAGAAAGAACAAATTACAGACCTAGCTAGCTAGACGAGAGGAGGAATGATTTTTGTCTTGTTAGCCAGAAGAGATAGTAGTACTCATACACTTATATATATAATATAATATAATATAGGCTAAATATGCATATAGAATAAAACAAAACTAACAGTCGGTACTAATGAATACGTACGCACTACATGCTTGCCCTAGTTAGTTATGTTTTTTAATATATAAAAACTTAATCATCATTATTTGCCAACTAGTTTATATATATATTGTGAAGGCTCTCTTCATTTATTATAAGTTATATTTTTACCCTTCATTTTTCACGTTAATTAGTGCATGGCCAATTGATTGAGATTTGAAAATATATGCAGTTTAGATTCAAACTTTATAATTATAATTTTCTATACTGACAAAAAGTGCTCTTTTTGCAACAACAAAAAAATGTAAAATTACTCATCTGAAATAATTTTGAGTTGAGACAGCTGGCCAACATACCAGTACATAATATATATGTATACTAAAAGTGGGAGTTTCTCTCCACCTACTTCTCCACGAAAAGACAATTTTGTCCCTAGATTTGTCCTTTCTTCATGAAAAGACAATTTTATCCTTCTCTCCTCTTTGTGCTCATTTACTCTCCTCTCCTTTCCTCTCCTATTATAATCTACTAGAAACATTAACTCACTTTAAAGTATATAATAAAACTCCCTTCTTTATGAAAAGATATAATGTTTCTTTTTTTTATAAATGATAGTGGACACAAAGAATATATACGTTGCACCATGAGAATGAAATATTCCTTTTGTGGGGACCATTTGAAATTGAATTTGAGTATGAGGAGGGGCATTAATATGTCTAATAGAGTTTGAAGCATTATGAGGTGAATTTTTTAAATTGTGGTATTATATACATACATATAAAACAGGGTTATAGATGAAAGAGACCCACAATCATGCAACTAAAAGATTCAATACCATAAAGGGCTCATGAATAATGCATAAGACTAATGAGGCTCTTGTATAAAAGTTAATATGTTACATCAAAAGATCGATTAAAATAAAAAAAATTCCATCAAAGAATAAAGAATGAGGCGCGCTAATATGTACCTAAATATCTAATCATAATAAATTAGCAATTTTATTTCACTAAAATCCTCAATCGAAAACACAAAAATTACATAAAATAATATTTTCTTTTGCAAGACAAAGCATGAGTGGACTTACTTAATTATTAACCGGATAAGGAGAATTTTTGTAAATGTAACAATGCTTTTAATAACGGAATGAATGATTTGAATAAGGAAAAAATGAAGTAGTTAAAACTACATGTATATAATATGACGTACTAAGAGTGTGAAAAAATATAATTTACAAAGGTATTATAGAAAGGATAGAAATGTTTTTTCATAAAGGAGGGAGTTTTATTATATACTTTAAATTGAGTTAATGTTTCTAGTAGATTATAATAGGAGAGGAAAGGAGAGGAGAGTAAATGAGCACAAAGAGGAGAGAAGGATAAAATTGTCTTTTCATGAAGAAAGGACAAATCTAGGGACAAAATTGTCTTTTCATGGAGAAGCAGGTGGAGAAAAACTCCCACTTTTAGTATACACACACACACACACACACACACACACATATATATATATATATATATATATATATATATATATATATATATTATGTACTGGTATGTTGGCCAGCTGTCTCAACTCAAAATTATTTCAGATGAGTAATTTTACATTTTTTTGTTGTTGCAAAAAGAGCACTTTTTGTCGGTATAGAAAATTATAATTATAAAGTTTGAATCTAAACTGCATATATTTTCAAATCTCAATCAATTGGCCATGCACTAATTAACGTGAAAAATGAAGGGTAAAAAAGATAACTTATAATAAATGAAGAGAGCCTTCACAATATATATATATAAACTAGTTGGCAAATAATGATGATTAAGTTTTTATATATTAAAAAACATAACTAACTAGGGCAAGCATGTAGTGCGTACGTATTCATTAGTACCGACTGTTAGTTTTGTTTTATTCTATATGCATATTTAGCCTATATTATATTATATTATATATATAAGTGTATGAGTACTACTATCTCTTCTGGCTAACAAGACAAAAATCATTCCTCCTCTCGTCTAGCTAGCTAGGTCTGTAATTTGTTCTTTCTTTGCTTACTTCATCTCATCTCATCACTTTCCATCATGCTTTTTTACTCTTAATGGGGGACTCACTACACTCTATAATATCTTTCACATTTAATAGCATAAATACAGGGGGGAACTCATCCGCTTACACTGAATAAAACATAGAAGCGGCTAAAATTTCAAAAATAAATACAGGGCTTGACTAACTACTTATTAAAGCAGAATGAAAATAATAAATACACGGTTTGACGCATGACAGATGAAAGTGATAGTGAAATTAATAAATTTTATAAACTTTTCTTTTCTTTCTACAAAGTATAAAAGGAAATTCATATTAAAAAGAAGTACAATCACTCCCACAAAACCCTAGCCTCTATCACCATCGAAGATCTCATCCGCAATTCCGGCTAATATCCCGTTGAATCGCCAATTTCTGATTCAATCTCCAGTCATTTCCTCTTCGGTCAGATTCTCTATTGCTGTAATAGTTGCTCATCTTCCGATTTATGTGTGTTTTATTCTATATTAATGATCTGGTAGAAGAGATTTGTGTGCTGTTATTCTGTGTTAACTTTAATATAGGTGCATTTGCGGTTCTTAATTTGTTTTCTATATAAAAGATCTCGTTAAGTGCAGGTTAAGACACCAACAATATGCTCTGTTTCGTTTTCATTTTGTTGTTGTTTGGGACTTTTGTATGATTGATGAGATCCTGTTTAGATGTGTGTGTTGTTGGAGTATGTATGATTGCAAAACCTAGCCTTGTGTTTCCAATTGACTAGATATATTTTGATATTAGTAGTGTTTGTACTTTGGAAATCTAAGAAATAGATGTACGTATTGGTATGTGTAATGTGATATGAATAAAAGATACTGTTTATGGATGAAGATTTCATTTCCGATGTGTGTTTTAGCTACTAAAAGTATATAGAAAGAAGTGGATCTTACTAGTAGGATTTCTTTTTTTGAACTAGAATCAACACAAATCGTCTTCCTCGAGTAGAACTTGTGGAATTATAGGAAAGACATATGCTAAAGAGCATCAGCTTGAGAGCTTTATCTTTTTGTACTTGTGGAATGTTCGCCATATCATGTTTTACTTGATTACAAGCGAAAAATATTTTCTTGATTGTTTGGTCTTATTCAATTTATGCAAGCCTTTTAATTTATGTTATCATTATGCAAGCTTAACTCTTCTTTTATTTACATAGTTCACGGTGGGAAGAGTGAAGAGAAGATTTGAGACCGTTTCTTTTGTTTCTGAATCATTAAACACTCATGAGAGCCAAGTAGATAGTTCACCTAATCCGCATAGCACAAGGGCTGGCGGCGAGCCTTCTGTTATGAGTGGGGCTAGTCCATGTAAGTAAAGTAGAATATATAATCACATTTTTAAGTTATTCTTTTCCATTATGTGGTTGAATCCGAAACTGCCCTAGAGTCACATTTGCATGCTTTTCTTGAGGAATGCGTATTTCTTGCAGTTTCTGGTGGATTTTCTTTGGTATTATTTGAAGTTGAACTAACACTAAGTAACATTTTAGTGCATGCAAATAATGATAATGTAAGGCCTAAGAAGAAGAGAGGAAAAACTGTCATGGGTGGAGTATGGAAGCTGAATGCTAATAAAAGAATTGTTGTCAAGTGCAATCATTTGTGGCTGCCTGTCGGAAATGGTGAAAAATGCCTTGCGAGTTTTTCTTGGAGTTATAGTAAGGATGTATTGCCCTTTGAGTTATAAAGACTGGCATCAGGTTCCGGTAGCGACAAAGCAGCATGTTATAAGTTTAATAGAGGTTGTTACCATTTTTTAACTTATCATATCTGTTAGGACCGCAAAGTCCGACAGGTTTCGAACTCGGTTGAACAGTCAGGACTGCCAGGTCCAACTAGATTTTATTTCCTTGTTTGCAAAATTATTTTAAAGGAAAATTTCGGTTTTATTTACTTTGATTTATTTACTTACTTATTCACACGGTTTTATGGTATTTATCTTGTTGATTAGACGCGTGAATATTTAAGTGAGTTTGGAAAGATTTAACTTGATCTTATAGTATCTTATCTTATGGAAAGTTAATCTTTATCAAACTCTTTCCTATATCCTTTAGTAATCTATTCCTTGTGGAGTTCTTCTTGTCTTTGATGTGCAGAATATATGAAGATCATGAAGATCTTATCAATCGGAAACAAAGACGTTGCAAAAGGAAGAATCGTCTTATCATGGAAAGATTCGGATATACTTTGGAAAGATCCTGTCTCGACTGGATATGGAGACTGGCCGAGAATCAAGGATATCTTTCAGGAGAGCTATCCTATAAATAGTAGAAATCCTAGGAATCAATGTAGAACACACGTGTAACAAAATATACATCTTTAGGTGTTCTCTTTTATTTTGATTTCTTAGTTTTCGCCCTCTTGAGTTACATCAAGAACGTGAGAAGCCGACGAGAGTTGAAGGGAGTTCAACGGGAAAGGATTGCGCCAGTTAGAGGGATCTATACGTACGTGCAGTTCGCTTGGAAGCATTCTCATAAGAAGATCATTACGGGAGTCTTGGTCTTACGGGTCAAACGGAGTAGACGCGAAAAAGGTTCCGGTGGTATCAACATTAGAGGGATTCGGTGTTAGAGTAAAACCAGTTGGTGTAATAACTTTTGTCCGTTGAAAGAAGTTTGATTCAGGCGAAAGCCTCGTGGATGTAGGACATAGTCCGAACCACGTTAAAATCTGCTGTCTTACTTACCTGTCCTACTTATCTGTCGAGACTAGGTACCGCGACTATTGCTAAAACGTAAAGTATAAGACTCTAAGATCTATCAATTGGCATCAAGAGCCTATCACCTACTTACATTGGTGAGATTCTGGTTTTATTTAGATCTTGCAAATTTGATGGCACAAAACGTTGAGGGATCATCATCATCAATGTCGCCGCTCTTAAATGAATTTAACTATTCATATTGGAAGGTCCGCATGACAGCTTTCATCAAAAGAGAAAATCAGAAAGCGTGGAAAAGCATTCTCAAAGGATGGTCTCCACCACTAGACAAAGATGGAAAGCCGAAGCTAGAGCTCGACTGGTCGGACGCAGAAGATCTCGACGCGAGCCACAACTCCATTGCAATCAATGCAATTTTAAATGGAGTCGACCTAAATCAGTTCAAACTGATCTCCAAGTGTGAATCGGCCAAAGATGCATGGAACGCCCTCCGCGTTGCCCATGAAGGTACCCCATCCGTGAAAAGATCCAAAAGACAAATCCTTGGTACACGGTTTGAGGAACTTAAAATGGAGGATCATGAAACAATAGCTCAATACAATGCTAAACTTAGAGACATTGCTAATGAAGCCTTCCTCCTCGGTGATGAGTACAGTGAGTCCAAACTTGTTCAGAAAACTCTTCGAACTTTACCCTCAAGATTTGATATGAAAATTGAGGCGATTGAAGAAGCAAGAGACGTGGAAAACTTGTCACTTGAAGAGCTCATGGGTGCCCTCTCAACTTTCGAGTTGAAAAAGAATTTAAATGGAGTCTCTTCGAAAGGTGTTGCACTTAAAGCTGAAATCAAAGACAAACTTCAAAGTGACGACAAGGACGAGTTCGAAAATCTGTCGCGTTTCTCTCCAAAGGACTCCGAAAGTTTTCCAAGTGGAAAAACAAAGGTACGAACACTTTCTCTTCTAACTCTGATAATTCATTAAAATCTTCCGCTGCTAATGATCTTCGCTACAAAAGAAGAGGAAAAGGTGTTCAATGCAGGGAATGCCAAGGCTATGGTCACATACAAACTGATTGTGCAAATCTTCTCCCGAAGAATAAAGACAAAGCCATGGTGTGCACCTGGAGTGATGAAGAGTCATCTGAAAGTGAAGACGAGACTGGAGAAAAGGCCAATATTGCACTCTCCTCTGTCATCAGACCTGACTCATCACCTGTCGCGACTGACCAGGACAACTCGGAAACTGCTTCTGAAACTAAATCGATTACATCTATATGCAGTGATGACAAGTTAGATTGTTACATTGATGAACCTGTAGAAAGAACATTTTTTGCATTTTCTTCTATTCTTAATCATGACTCACCACCTGTCTTGACTACTCAGGAAAACAGCGAAGATACTGAGGACGATAATTCCCCTGATCCATTTCGGGAAATCAGAATCCTTAGAAATATTTTGTTTTCAGAGATACGCAAGAACGTTGATCTAAATAGACAAGTCATGGCCCTCAGAAATAATGTACAAAACATAAAAGAATCTATCACTATTTTTGAGGATTTGAAATCACACTTCCAAGATGTTCTTAAGGTTCTCAATAAGACTGTCACAGACAATCAGAACAAAGTTTCTGATCAAAGTCCTAGTCCCATTTTTAATCATGCTGGTCTTGGTTACCACCCACCGATCGGTCTAAGCAAGGCTATTCCTAGTATATCTGATATGGATAATAATAGCTTAGCACGTGATCCTGATTTCACACAGCCTCATGTTTTTTGCAGGACCAGTCAACCGAACAGGCCCAGTCCCGTTTGGTGGTCACGACGGATGCACAAGACAAGCAGAGCCTGTTATCATTGTGGTGGTCAAGGACATATTCGTTCACGCTGTCCTGACTTACAACAGAACTCATCGAGGAACACAGCAAAGAAACCTGTTGGACAACGAGTCCCGACATCTCGGAAGACTCCACGAAAGACAGTGTCTAAAGACTCCGATGAAGATTCTGAACCAACGAATCACATAAGGGTGAAATGTTCTAATCATAAAAACATTCATTTTGCATTTTCTTCTGTTGAAAACGCCTCACCTGATTGTTGGTATCTTGACAGTGCTTGCTCACATCACATGACAGGGAACAAAAACCTTTTGACCAACTATGTTTCTGGTCCAAGTGGAACAGTTCAGTTCAGCAATGGTAAAAAAGGTCAAGTGGTTGCAAAAGGAACACTCATTCTTGACGGGTGTCCTATACTTAATGATGTGTTCCATGTTGATGGACTTGAGCATAATTTGATTAGCATAAGCCAGCTATGCGATCAAAAGTTGGTTGTCACGTTTACACAAAATGAATGTCATGTATTTGATAACCAAAGTTTTTGTATTTTTTCAGGAAATCGGACTGCTGAAAACTGCTATACCCTAACGCAGTCACGACTCCCTTTAGAACAGTTCACAAACTCTATCTCAAACAGATCTATCTCTCCGTTTGTTAGTGAACTCATTTGTTTTTATGGTTCGCAGGTCAGTCAAGGAGCCCACAGATTGGTCATAGATCAATCCAAGTGCGTTCAATATACTATCAAGGATCTTGATCTTGAAACTGCAGAACAGTCGATGATTCCTGTCGCAACTCCTATATGGGTTGTCAATGAGACAAGAGGCAACTTCATAGACCTCAGTTTCTCCACTTTTGGAACAGGAAGTCATCTCTACCTAACTATGCATAATCGTGTCATTTCACTTGATATTGGTTGGGTTGATCACATGCTTAATATTTTTGTTTTTGTGCAAAGTGATGTGTTGGTCTTTAGTAACCACAACTGTGCTATTATCATTGCTCATAATCATGTTAAGCACTTATGCACACAGCACACGGATATATGGCACCATCTCATATGTGATTTAGGTGATAATGAATGTGCTGTCATTAAGCATGTCGCGACTGGAAGACAAACTGTTGTTATTTTTATGAAGAAAATTGTTTCACAAAGCTTTGAGACCCTCAGAAAGTCTCTCAGCATTTGTCTCCACTAAGTGCTGGTCGCGTGCCCGATTTAACTGAGATGTTTTTATTTGTTGAACTAACTGTCATGACTTACTTGCAGACCTGTTGGACAGCCGGTTCTGGAGCGTACTTAGAACTGCATTGATACACAGTGCACATCATTCCCTCAGTTAAATCAATGAAATCGAAGGATTTTGCAACGGGCAATTTTTGTTTATTTTGTTTTTATTTTGTTTTATTATCTCTTTGACATGGACATTGTCCACTTTTGCTACCTCATCACTTTAAAAACAGAAGAATTGAACTGAAAGAAAAGTATGAGTGATCAAAAGAGTTGTGAAAAGAAAAGAACAAAGAGAGCATGAGCCAAAAGAAAAAGTGCTTCAAAAGAAAAAATATATGGAGGAAAAAGCTGCCTAAACTCAATGAATATGTGTGAAAGCATTCAATTCATATTTCACGGTCATCACAAAATTGAAAAGAGCTACCATATTCTATATAAAGTTATGTGCGAAAGCTACCTCTATGCAAAAGGCTTAAAGTGTGTGTACAAGGTGCAATTGTATTGTTTGAAAAGAGATTTCTTGCAAAAACGATTTTTGCCCCTTTCAAATTCTCTTTCCTTTCATCTGTTTATCATATGAGAATTCACACACACATTTTAATGTATTCATCTGGTTCATGAGTATGCTTCAGTCTCGACCTGTTTTATACTCAGTCTTATAGTCTGTCATGACAGGGTGTCTCGACATCCACTTACACCAGTTGAATCGGTCATCGGTAAGTTATGTGAGTAATTTGCTGAGTTACTTTCTGTTTGTTTCTTTTAATTTGTGTTTTAATTTGTTTTAATTTTTATTAAACAGGTGCTTTTTATTTTATTTTGTCTTTAAAACGCGATATGTTTAATTTTGGCACGAATTTGTTTCCCGCCTATGCTTTGCCGCGTTTTAAATATTCGTAGAGATTGAGTGCATATCTTGTTGGAATCTTTTCTAGATGAGTCTTGGTAAGAGTCCTATCTCTTATGTGAAGTTGTGGATAATGATTATAAAAGATATGACATTGATTTGATTACATCTATTTATATATCTTTCCTTTATATCATATCTCACGCCATCCCTATCTCTCTCTCTCGTGTGATTTTTTTTGGTGTGTGGATTTGTGTTTTATGTCTTCCTTCTCACCTACATTTATCAAGAAATTATTTAACATGGTGAAATCTAAGTCATCAGGAGAATCATCTCAGTCGACCCCATCATCCCAGGTCTTGCAGCCAAAGCCTCTTAAAATCCGAATTCCGGCGGACTTTATTCCACCGCCGTCTTCCACGGCACCACCGCAAGACACCACACCACCACCACCGGCAACAGAGTCCACACCCCGTGCCACTGCTCCTCAGGCACGCGAGTTCTCTCCTCCTTTGGACGACTCGCACTCTGTTCCCATGCCGGACGACGCTTCGCCGTCACCTGCACCTGTTCCTGCATCCTCTCGCCGCTACACCGCCGCGGCTAAAGGGAAGCAGAAGGCTCAACCTCCTAAGCGCACTCCATCTGCTCGCCAAAAGTCAAAACCTGTTGCAGAGGGTGTCGCGAGCCGAGTCGGGACACGCAAGAAAGTTCCTGTCTCCAAACGTCCCCGATCCGCTCCTGCTGCCTCGGACTCTGCTCCAATCGAGGTCTCTGACTCAGATTCCAGCCCTGTCCGCAAACAGCAGAAACGCTCAGCTCAGTCCTTGTCTGATAAGGACAACCAGTCAGGCGACCAGTCGGCCTCTGAGGCAGGCAGTCACGACCAGGCTGAAGAAGAATCTGAAGGAGATTTTGCAGTCCCTCCCCGTGTTCCACCGTCTGATGAGCCTTTCAGGGTGAAAAAGGCATTTTCCGACAGGTTCTACACATCTAATGCCAAACTCAGGTATACTCGTCTCACTGATCGCATTCCTGTTCGTGAAGTTCAACTTCATGATGATTCTTATGAGGGTACGGGGGTTATTGAGTTTTTGGAAGGGAGAGGGTTTCTTGAATCCACTCGCAGGGTCCAACCGTTTGTAACCCAGATTGTGCATGAGTTTTACGCCAATCTGGATACTCAACTAGGCGTTCCTGGGTCAGCCAAGGAACATTCAGTCTTTGTCCGGAAGTTCATCTTCAAGATCAGTCCGCAAATTCTGAACATGCAGTTGGGTTCTCCTGACGTACAAACCGGTCGCGACTCCGAGCTGGAACTGGAGGCAGATATGGATGCAGTCGCGTCAACCATAACCGGCCAACCCATGAAGTGGCCAAAGAATGGAAATCTACAGCGAGGTTCCCTTCTTCCATGGTATGGTCTGATCTACGGTATAATGGTAAGGAATTGGTACCCTATGTCCCATACTTCTACTGTTAGTCCGTTAACTGCTTCTATCTTATTCCGTATTGGTTCGAATGCTCCCATTAATCTTGGGAAACTGGTCTTTGAGCGTTTACAACTTGAAGCATTCGACCACAAGGTAAAGATGACCTTAGGCTATCCATCATTGGTCTACCGCTTGCTTATATCTCAAATGGATATCCGGGTCTCTAAAGACAAGATGACGAGCCGCCCTAGGCCTTATCATGCCCCGAGTCACCTTGTTCAAGCTCTACTTGGTTCTCCGATCCGGCGCTCTGTCCCAACTGCCAGGGATAACGAAGCTGGACCGTCTGTTCCCCAGAGCAGTCTCGACACCCTTCAGTCGCAACTTGCCCACGTCATTACATTGCTGCAGTCCATGAACGAGTCACTTGCCCAATTAGCGGCAAAGCCTTGACTAGTTCTGGCAAAATGGGGGAGTAAACAGTGTAGAATGGGGGAGTCTTGAAGAATGGGGGAGATTTCTTCCGGCTGCTGCTGATCTATCTTGTTATTTATTTTACTTTGTTTTGTTTTTATTTCCGCTTAAGAACAATGATTTAACTGCTTATTTTATTAAGTTGTTTTGCGGAGTGTTGCACCGCTGTTGCAACACATTTTTATCACTGTCGAGACTCGTTAGTTGATTTATGTGCCTATCTCTTACTAACTTGTTTTATTTCAGCATGTCTACATTTTCCTTGGGATTTAAAAGTGTTTTTGCCAAACAAGTCAATTGGGGGAGATTGTTAGGACCGCAAAGTCCGACAGGTTTCGAACTCGGTTGAACAGTCAGGACTGCCAGGTCCAACTAGATTTTATTTCCTTGTTTGCAAAATTATTTTAAAGGAAAATTTCGGTTTTATTTACTTTGATTTATTTACTTACTTATTCACACGGTTTTATGGTATTTATCTTGTTGATTAGACGCGTGAATATTTAAGTGAGTTTGGAAAGATTTAACTTGATCTTATAGTATCTTATCTTATGGAAAGTTAATCTTTATCAAACTCTTTCCTATATCCTTTAGTAATCTATTCCTTGTGGAGTTCTTCTTGTCTTTGATGTGCAGAATATATGAAGATCATGAAGATCTTATCAATCGGAAACAAAGACGTTGCAAAAGGAAGAATCGTCTTATCATGGAAAGATTCGGATATACTTTGGAAAGATCCTGTCTCGACTGGATATGGAGACTGGCCGAGAATCAAGGATATCTTTCAGGAGAGCTATCCTATAAATAGTAGAAATCCTAGGAATCAATGTAGAACACACGTGTAACAAAATATACATCTTTAGGTGTTCTCTTTTATTTTGATTTCTTAGTTTTCGCCCTCTTGAGTTACATCAAGAACGTGAGAAGCCGACGAGAGTTGAAGGGAGTTCAACGGGAAAGGATTGCGCCAGTTAGAGGGATCTATACGTACGTGCAGTTCGCTTGGAAGCATTCTCATAAGAAGATCATTACGGGAGTCTTGGTCTTACGGGTCAAACGGAGTAGACGCGAAAAAGGTTCCGGTGGTATCAACATTAGAGGGATTCGGTGTTAGAGTAAAACCAGTTGGTGTAATAACTTTTGTCCGTTGAAAGAAGTTTGATTCAGGCGAAAGCCTCGTGGATGTAGGACATAGTCCGAACCACGTTAAAATCTGCTGTCTTACTTACCTGTCCTACTTATCTGTCGAGACTAGGTACCGCGACTATTGCTAAAACGTAAAGTATAAGACTCTAAGATCTATCAATATCTCTTTATTTGATTTCTTTGTATTGGAAAATTAACTTATTTTATTTGCAGAGTAATTTTTCTTAACATCCTAAAGTTTCCAAGTGGTTAAAGAGGTCAATGTCGACGAAATGGAGGTACTATAAACCCGACCTTAAAGCGAGATACTTCTATCCATATGAATCATCGGAGTTAAACTTGAAAAAATGCCCAGAAGATGTTCATCGTGATTAGTGGGAATATCTTGTTAGTTACTGGAGGACTGAGATTGCAAAGGTTTGTTACTAGTTTAGTTATATTTTATAATAGTTTGACTACAGTTACATAAATAACATTCATATATGATTTGTAGAAAATATCAGCAAAAAATAAGGAAAATCGTGCCAATAAGCAATATCACATACAACGGGAAGATTAAGCTTCGCCTGTAAAATAGCAGAACATGTAATAAATATTACTTTTTTTTTTAAGTTTATTTTTTAAATTGATATTAATCTTGGTTTAATTAAATCCAGGAGAAAGAACATGATACTACTGTAGGCATAATAGAAGGATGGCATAATAGAAGATTAAGCTTCCTAACGAATCTCTTCTCCATTTACTTCGTGACTGCCCTTCAAGTCGTGATATTTGGAATCTTCTTCTACCTGATTCGGAGCGTAACTCTTTCTTCTACTCGCCTCTTAGAGACTGGCTTTGCGAAAACCTTTCGAAACGAACCATTATTTCGAATACTAACCCTCCTTGGGCAAATGTTTTTGCAACGGCATGCTGGAAATTATGGAGCTGGAGATGTAAAAATATTTTCGAAGATTTTAGGATTCCAGCTCATCGGGCAGCTTGTTGGATTCGACAAATTGCATGTGACGACATGTCCGCTTGGTTTAAAATTCGCTCTCTTGAATTTCCTGGCCAAACAAAAATTACTCGGAACTTTCACTGGATTCGGCCACATCATGGAGTAGTTAAAATTAATGTTGACGGAAGTGCACTCGGTAATCCGGGGAATATTTCTTGTGGAGGTTTGGCACGCAATGAGGAAGGTGCTTGGCTTTTCGGCTTCGCTTCTAACCTGGGCTTTGGAAGTATAACTGTGGCGGAACTTTTCATTACGGTCTCTCTGTTGCTCAAACATACGGTTTTAACCACATTATAGTGGCCAGTGACTCTAAAACAGTCGTCCATCTCCTCACCGGTAAAAATCATGACTTCCACCCTCATTGTAGCTTGATCGATTCATGCAAAGCTCTCATGCATTCGTTCAACACCTGTGACATTCGTCATGATTATAGAGAGACGAATACTGTGGCTGATAGACTTGCCAATTTAGGACACGACATTCCTTTCGGTCTTCAAGTTTTTGATCGTCCCCCACCCTCTATTTCTCATTGTCTTATGTTTGATTTAGTTGGTGGTACTAGTCTCCGGACTGTTATGGCGGAGTAATTTCTTTTCTGTTCTTTTTGGGGTCTCCCCCTTCCATTGTAAGCAAAAAAAAATAATAGAAGGTTTTGACATTACACACGTGCGCAAGGATGGCACATATCTTGATCAGACAGTTGTTAAAATTTTGGTACGTTCACTTTAATAGCATTTATAACTTGGTAGTGATTGTTTTTATCAGTGTTTTTAAAACCGGCCCGGCCCGGCCGGTCGAACCGGTCGGACCGGGACCCGGACCCTTGTCCGTTCACTGGTTTTGACCGGTTGAACCGGTTCAACCACCGGTTGACCCGGTTTAACCGGTAAAACCAGTGAACCGGTGCCTTGCCGGTTCAAAGCACCGGTTCGGTTTTAAAAACACTGATTTTTATGATTAAAGGAAGACTGAGTTTTCTCAGTAGGCTTACTTTAAGTTTGTTTCACGATTCAACTATTTAACCATCTTATTTGATTGGAACATGCAACTTTATAATAATGTACTCTCTTACTTACTGATTTATGATACCTTGTTTGTTATTGTTGCTATGAAATTTCTAGTCCTTAAAATAAAAGACAAGAAAAGTTAGAACAAATAAAATTTATATTTATTCAAAAAAATGTGGGTTACAATCTCAATAATCCTCTGATTCTTTTCTAAACATATGAACTTAAAAAAAACTTGGTAGACTTGAGAGTGGAGTTGATTTTGATCTCTTCCACGTGGCTTTGATTTGAACTTCGATTCAAGGGCGTTTGAGCTTGATCATGAATTAAAGTTGAACTTGACTTGAAGCTCGCGATGAACAATATGATCTTCGCATTGAGTTCTTTTGAATTTGTTGAATATATTGAGGTTTGATCTCCTTTAGCAGAAGCTTGACTCTCAGAAATAGTTTTCCGACGGCTTTGCAGCTTGATGTTGAATCAAATTGAGTTTTTATTTAATCCTCGTGAAGAACAATCTTGATCCTTGCGAAGAACGCCTTGAAGATGATAAATTTGAGGGCGATTTCCACAGCTTTAATCAAAGGGAGAACTTCCACAGCTTTAATCCTCGTGAAGAACGATCCTGATCCCCGCGAAGTACTCCTCGAAGATGATAAACTTGAGTGAGAATTTTCAGAGCTTCTCCTCTTCAAAATATGACATTTGTGTTATGAATTTGCTTTGAGTGAAGACCTCTATTTATAGGTGTAGAAGTAGAGTCTTGATAAGATCAAGTGTTGAGGTGGAGGCTTGCTATTGGTTCTTCCATTCTCAAGATAAATACAAATTTATTTTTGTATTTATCAAGAAGTAATTAAATAAAACACATCATATGTGACACTTGTCACCATTTAATTGGCTAACAAAATATAATAGAAAATTAATTAACCTAACTATTTTCTTTTGGAATTTAATTTAGTAAAATTCCAAAATTCAAATAGTATAAATCAAATTAATTTCTAAACTATATTTTATAAATTTTGCGTGTCTACAAATGCCCCCTCGAGACTTGGTCACGAAATTCATGTTTTGAAGTGAACGAGTCGCGACTATATCCTCTTTTTTTTTTTTTTGTCTTTTTTTTTTTTTGTCTTTTTTTTTTTTTTGTCTTTTTTTTTTTTTTGTCTTTTTTTTTTTTCGGGTCCACCTAAACCAAGCACACATGATGATTGCTCAAATGGTCTACATGGACCATCGCATGTGATCATTCTCTAGTGGTCTAGATAGACCAAAGCACAAGAAAGAATCTCTTTTCTTCTTCTTCTCCAAGGATTCACCGAAACCCATTTCAAAAGGAATCAATTTCCTTCTAACTCCAGCAACTCCTTGTATCTTGATGAATTAAAACTCTTAAAATAATCAAAACAAAGTTGTAACATGATGATTCTCCTTAATCGGCAAGAACTTCGGCCGTGATTAGAATCCTGATATAACAAGTATTCTCCATTTATTAAAATTCTTAAGAGGTTTTGGGATCCAACTTTATTAGGACTCCACCACTTAATTTGAATCAAAACAAATATATCTATAAATAGGTATATTGGGGCTGTCAATATTTTAAAAGATCGTGAAGCAGTGCACTAGTTTGCAAAGATATTTGTGGAATTATCTATCCAGAAAATTGCCCCAATGGATTCAGCCAAAGTTAATGATCGGAGTCGCGTCTATTTCTCCGCCAATTTTTTCTTGGCGTTTGTGCTCCATTATGTGGACTTCAGAGATGGTATAAATTCTAGAGTTAAACCTCTATTATTCCAGCGGCTTTTGTTTTCCTTCAATTCAATGTCGAACATCAGCCTTCGAAGAACCAGAAAAGGAAGAATGTTTTTCCATTTATTTATTAATATTTTTTTTTTTAAAGGCTTTGAAGAATCACACGTATTTGCTTCAAATTTTGACTCTCACTTTCTTTGCATCAGGCTTATATTTCTTTGAGAGCATCAAACAAAGTGGAATATGGGGCGGAGAAACATAACAGAGAGAAGAACGAATATATGTCCAACTCTTCTCTTGTAGTTTATTCAAGATTTGAGGTCAATTACCGGAAATTTGGAGCATGATGATTTGGATCAACAATTTGAGTGTCATCACTCATCATCCGGGACTTGATGAATATAGGAACCTTTTAGCTCGTGCCCAGGAGACTTGAAAGCTTGAGGATTTTGCAGAATTTCTTTTGCTCGTGCCCAGGAGACTTGAATATTTGAAAAACATGTGGACCTTTTAGCTAGTGCCGAGGAGACTTGAAAACTTGAGGAATTTGCAGACATTTTTTTTTTTGCTCGTGTCCAGGAGGCTTTAAAACTTGAGGAATTTGCAGACCTTTTTGCTCGTGTCTAGGAGATTTGAAGATTTGAGGAATTTGCAGACCTTTTTGCTCGTGCCTAGGAGACTTGAAGATTTGACTTGCCAGGGAGCCATGATTTCTTATTTATTTATGAATATTTAAACAGTTTATACTCGTGTTAAGGAGTTTATTGATAGTTTATTCTCTTATCAAGGAGTACAAGAAGCGACATTTAAGTTGAAGATTTTAGATAGTTTAAGCTCATATCAAGGAGTGTATCGGCAGAGACAAAATTTGATGTCATGCCTTCTTCTTCATCATCTTTATCTACATCATCATCTTCAGTATCAGGGATATAATTTGAATGTTCGTCTTTCGCAGATTTTAAACTTATCTCGATGTCATGCGCTCGAGTTGCTAGCTCTTCAAAATTTCTAGGCTTTATTCCTTGAAGTATATAAGAAAGACTCCAGTTCATCCCTTGAATGCATATTTCAATAGCAGAAGTTTCAGACAATTTTTCTTTGCAGCTTAAGGACAAATTTCTCCATCTATTGACATATTCAATTACTGGCTCAAATTCTCCTTGATGTGCATTGGCAAGCTCAATCATGCTTACAGTGCGACGAGTGCTATAAAAGCGGTCGAAGAACTTAGTTTGCAAATCTTTCCAGCTATCAATGGAGTTTGGCTCAAGGCCAATGTACCAGTCAAAAGCAAAACCTTCTAGGGATCGCACAAATTGTTTAACAAGAAGATCTCCATCGGTTCCAGCACTGCTGCATGTTTCAATGAAGTGAGCAACATGTTGTCGCGGATCTCCCTTCCCATCAAATCTTTGAAATTTCGGAGGTTGATAACTTTCAGGCATTTGCAATTGCTCAATCCTTTGAGTATATGGTTTCATGTAAGATTTGAATATTTTAGGTTGAGCTTTATAGTTCTTTGCAACTTCTTTGACGTAGTTTTTCAATTGATCAACAGAAACAAGACCTTGGGAAGAGACTTGGATTCCTTGGCTTGGGATTGCTTCGGCCTCTAAAGTAGCTCCTTCAAGAAAATTTGGCTTCTTGCTTTGACCCTCGTTCCTTAAGAGTTTCAACTTTTGGAGATGAGGGGAGCTTTGAATTTCTTGGCTTGTGATCAATTTGGCCTCTAGAGTAAATCCTTCAAGAGAGTTTGACTTTATGCTTTGACCGTCGTTCCTTAGAACTTTCAACTTTTGGAGATGAGAGGGGCCTTGAACTTCTTCGCTTGATATATGTTCTCCATCAACTTTGTCAATAAGCTCTTCAGTCTTTTGATCATTTCCATTTTGGAGCTCTAGCTTTTGAAATATATAATTCAAGCGTTGTTCACGTTTATCCACTTGCTTGGTGAAGTCCTCAATAGCTTTGGTCAATGCAGCAACTCGCTCTTCCATTGAAGGTGATTGAGTTGGTTCATCAGCTTCATTCCTTGCCCCCGGTACAAGTGGAGCTTTAATCATCAATTGAGATGAACCTTCACTTCTTGCCCCCATTGACTTGTCCATTGCTAAGCAAAAATTGGTTTTTTGAGACTTGCTAGAAAAGAGATGAGAGGTAGAGATTGTCCCACTGGGCGTGCCAAAATTTGTTGCTATGAAATTTCTAGTCCTTAAAATAAAAGACAAGAAAAGTTAGAACAAATAAAATTTATATTTATTCAAAAAAATGTGGGTTACAATCTCAATAATCCTCTGATTCTTTTCTAAACATATGAACTTAAAAAAAACTTGGTAGACTTGAGAGTGGAGTTGATTTTGATCTCTTCCACGTGGCTTTGATTTGAACTTCGATTCAAGGGCGTTTGAGCTTGATCATGAATTAAAGTTGAACTTGACTTGAAGCTCGCGATGAACAATATGATCTTCGCATTGAGTTCTTTTGAATTTGTTGAATATATTGAGGTTTGATCTCCTTTAGCAGAAGCTTGACTCTCAGAAATAGTTTTCCGACGGCTTTGCAGCTTGATGTTGAATCAAATTGAGTTTTTATTTAATCCTCGTGAAGAACAATCTTGATCCTTGCGAAGAACGCCTTGAAGATGATAAATTTGAGGGCGATTTCCACAGCTTTAATCAAAGGGAGAACTTCCACAGCTTTAATCCTCGTGAAGAACGATCCTGATCCCCGCGAAGTACTCCTCGAAGATGATAAACTTGAGTGAGAATTTTCAGAGCTTCTCCTCTTCAAAATATGACATTTGTGTTATGAATTTGCTTTGAGTGAAGACCTCTATTTATAGGTGTAGAAGTAGAGTCTTGATAAGATCAAGTGTTGAGGTGGAGGCTTGCTATTGGTTCTTCCATTCTCAAGATAAATACAAATTTATTTTTGTATTTATCAAGAAGTAATTAAATAAAACACATCATATGTGACACTTGTCACCATTTAATTGGCTAACAAAATATAATAGAAAATTAATTAACCTAACTATTTTCTTTTGGAATTTAATTTAGTAAAATTCCAAAATTCAAATAGTATAAATCAAATTAATTTCTAAACTATATTTTATAAATTTTGCGTGTCTACAGTTATGTAACAGGAAATAAAGAAAGTGGAACGATTGAAGACAAAATCAGTAGATCCGTATATGGACGAATTAGAAATTCTGATAGACGTGGTGGCAGATGTGGTGGGACATAATAATAGCAGAATACTACCTGGTGTGGGGTCACGGCTAACTAAAGCTGGTGTTTTTGGCCGTAAATTAAGCTTCAACTTCCTTAACCAACCACACAAATGAAGAATTTGACAACTTGAAAAAGGAGTTGGCTGAACAAAAGGAACTAACGGCTAAAGAGCAGCAATTAAGGATTGCTCAAGGAGAGATCATTCAAAACTTACAGAAAAAATGGCCGAGATGCATAGGACGATGCAACTCCAAACAACTTCCCACAGTCATCGAACCAGTGTAAGTAATCTAATCCATATCAACTTTTACGAAATTTGTTTTCAAGTTATCTTAAATTACTTGTACTGTTGTTTGCAATATAGGGTAAGCGGCCATTGCAGTCTTCCAGCTCTAACAACAAATCTCGTTCTGGCATCAATCCTTGAGTCTCGAAAGGTGCATATGCATTACAATTTTTGAATTCATAGCAGTAAATTGCCTGATAATACTCCTACATTTGACAAAAGAACAAGATGCTTTGTAAAGTCTCTCATTGGAATAATTTGGTAAGAACACTTTCTAGGTTTTAATTACTGAAGTTTTGTATCGTTTGGAGAATGGAAATAAATACCTTCTCGAGATTCAGATTCAAATGACAAAAATACTATACTGATAGAGATGAACTATATTCCTGAAGTTTCATAAACTGAAACAAGATCGCCCACTTCATAATTTATAAGAAAACAAAAGTTTCCAGAGTAGATTCTATCCAAATAAAGACATCAACAATAAATTGAAGTTTTGAGGAAACTGGATTATATATCTAAAAGCAGAAAAGAGAAGAAGCATCTAAACTTACAAAGTTAACTTATAGTTTCAAAGAAATAAAGTTCAGGCAGTACCATGAATGTCTCTCCAAAAAGTATGTAAATATTTTCATTCTCAGCTCTGTGAAAACGAAAAATAGACATACTTTACACGTTTATTCCAACAACTTTACAAATTTGCCAAAGCATGTTGAAATCGTTACAAATCATAGTTTAGGATGCGATAGTCAGATCCACAACAACCGAATCGTTAACAGGCTGTTAAATTAAAATGCATACCTAGAATTGATTCCTATAGGCCTCATTGTGTTCAGTATACACTAATATTTGGTACTTTCTTTTAGCAATATATATTCTAATGTGTAATATATTATAGCCAACTACATTATCTAATACCTACCATTCTTGCTTACATACTTGTTAACGTCTTTGTACAGGGTTCTCTTGAATTTGGCAAGAGTACGAGTATTTCGACGGTTGCTAATGAACTTTGTAGTGTTTAGATATTTGAATATTATCTTGTGTTCGGATTATTGCATTCTGTGTTGATGTAATTTGTTGGTGTAATTATGAATGGTTAGTATAATAGATGTTCTAAATTTCATGTAGTTAGATTTAAGAAGTTGATGTCATCAACAAAGATTCTGATCTTAGTAATTGATTAATTGTTGACAAATAGTGAGTTTTTACAGTTGTACTCTTAATATTTTCTGTATGGTGATTATATATGTATGTCTTAGAGCAATTAATTATATCTTATATTATATATTGACACAAAATTTAAAAATTGCGTTGAGATTTTTTATATGATAAAAATATATGAGAGCACTGATTATAGTAGGTGACTCAGGTCAACATTTGCCAACACTTTAGAAAAAGTGCTGTGAATTTCGGTTTTTCCTAGCACATGTTAGGCCAGTTTCCAGCACTTCAGTGTATGCTGGGCTTAACCTCTTTATACAAACGCCAACCAAAAGCGTTAGTGTAACCTTCACTAGCGCGACTTATGCCAACACTTTTTCAAGTGTTGGTACATTTTTCGCCAGCACCGAAGAGCGCTGGCGAAGACCAAAAAAAAAACGCTAAGAAAAGCATTAGTTCTAGTAGTGTCCTTATGCAATTTAGATAAATGTGTATATGCAAATGATTTTTACTTTTTGTGTTTTACTATCACTTTGTATTGGCCCGATTATTTCCAATTGGTAAATTTCACGAATATTTAATTTATTTTTGGTTCTTTTTTAAAAGGGATAAAAGCGTTAAACCCCCTAAATTATGCTCTCGATTGCACTTTGCCCCATATCCTTTTATTTTTGGCAACTTGCCCCCTGTACTATGGATAAATAAGCACTTTGCCCCTGGGTCCAAATCCAACGGCAAAAAATGCTAACACGTGTTCAAATCCAATGACGAAAAAACGACCCAGGGGACAAAATACTTATTTATCCATAGTACAGGGGGCAAGTTGCTAAAAATTAAAGGATAGGGGGCAAAGTGCAATTGAGGGCATAGTTTAGGGGTTTAATGCTTTTATCCCTTTTTAAAATTACTAATATATGCTAAAAAACTTAATTACATGTATAATTTGTGGGGTTTGCGGCTTTTCGCCCCCACACTTCAAGATTTACACCAATGTCTCTAAATCCGCTTATGTCTCACTTATGCCTAACGCCATTAACACCGCTATGTACATTTTTCTTTGTAAAAGTAGAAATGTGCAATGTTGTATACTTGTATTTTGAAGTCATATTTAAGTGTTACAAATTTTCTTAAAATTAGAAAGAAATACTAGAACATTAAATTGTAAGAAACTGTACCTACACATAAGTAATTGAAAACCTTTTTAGGACCTGGACAGGACCAGGCCTAGCTATCTAATGTATGCGTGAATTAGGTTATCTCCTTCAAGCCCAAACAACCAGCCACTGAAAGTCTTTTCTTTTTCAGACCCATTTCGGTTTGAAGTTGTATTGGTAATATACTAATTATATGATTTGTGTAACGGACTTATCGACACATAATAATTTGTAGAAAAAGAATACATGCAAGCATATATATAACAGATCGAAATAGTATAAGATTCGACACCAAAGCTATATTATCACTAAATATATAATTTTTTTATTATACTTTAAATTCTGTTTTTAGGGGGAGACATCATAGGGGGACCAATGGGTTTCAAGTCACTTCGAGTTGTGGTTTGGCTACAAGATAGCTTCCTTAGTGTCTGCCCTTTTGTGTGACAGCCAGGGGGACCTTTGTCTGGTATTTTTGTTTGTCTATGTTGTTTGTAAGTGCTATAATAATTGCTGGATTTTGCACTGAAAGTGTCTACTCTTCAAATTTATAACTAACAAATTGAAATTACAATTTCGTGGATGTTAAAGCTTGAAATTTCCCTGCCATGACAACTATATGATATTTCCTTCTTTAGATTTTTTCCTAATTAATGTCTTTTTTTAAAATGATGCAAAATTATTAACCTAAAACCTTAGCTGTTGTTAATTCATGTTATGTTGCTGTAATGATGTACAAGGTCAGTTAAATAACTCATAAGCTCGTTAATGTAACATAAATAATGTAGGACTTCATGTCTAAAGAGGCCATTCCAATGTCCATGCGAAAGGCTCAAATTTGCGAAAGATTAATTAATTATGTGAAAGTGGACCGTGTAGACAATTTTCTTAGCAGGAGAAGTAACACTTTGTTGAAGTTTTAAGTGTGGAATTGTCCCATGCACAATGAGAAGAAATTGCGAGTAAAGGGTCTATTAATGGAAATGAGTCATAAATTAATACTTTAAGAATTTGAGTTAAAATATTGAATCAAGTCTATTGACGTATGATCTTGCTTCGAGTTATAAATTAGTATCTTCCTGATAATTTGTTCTCCCGATCGAAACACATGTTTCCTCGCAAGTTGCAATTACGTGATTTTAGTCAAATTATAACATTTCAGATGTCAAAATGATCGATTATTTCTCTTATTTTACCATTTAGAAAAATAAAAAAGAGTTAAGAGTATTTTTTTGCACTATCTCTATATATTCGAACTATATATAGCTTAGTTTATTATATGTTTTTTTTTTATTGATTTTAATATTATTTTCATATTGAATAACAGAAATGTTTTTCTTTTTATTTAGTTTGATAGTTTCCTTAATTGTTCTATCAATTTCTCGAAATTATAGTCGGCATTTGGGTACTATATATCATGGTTTATTATGTCTAATAAAGAAATCTCGGATAAAGCTACTTTTATGCAAAACGAATACATGTGGGGCTAGCTAATATTCTAATCCCTTTCTCTCAAATCTTTCCTTATCAATAATCAATTATACTTGTCTGAAGTCAGAGCACCACATATATAATTGTCCCAAACTTTAAAGAAAAAAACACAACATATGTAGAGTCGTTGATAACATACATGTGTACGTATGCATTATTATTTATGCTAGAATAGCTATCTTTATAATTACAACCTACTCTTGTGTTCCTTAAAACTCCAAAAAAATCCTCTCAAATTCTTCACAATTAACATGGAAACTTCTCTTCAGTCTCCCTCCATTGAAAGCTTTTCATATAGCTGGTTAGCCAATTTAAATCCATTAAACGACGAGTCGTCGTTTAATGCATTTGATCATGAAGAAGGTTCTAATTTCATTGAAATGGATCCAAGATTGCCACCCTCCAAAAGATTTATGAGAGTTTCATCAGATTTTTGTTTTGATTTTCCGGTTTCGGATTCGTCGTTAACTCTAGTCCATGCCGATGAACTTATTTCTAATGGTTACATTGTACCTCTTGTTATGAAGGACAATAAAATAGAAAACTTTGATCATTACACGTCCTCATCAACTGGCGTTGTCTCTCCATCGGATGAGAACACGGCGCGTTTGTCGGGTCGGGTTTGTGGTTCTTCGTTGAGGAGGTGTCGAAAAGTGTCGAAACGTTTCTTTATGAAGTATTTGGCGTTTTTGTTTAGACCCTTTTTGTGGAAAAGGAGAGGGAATAATGGATTTGTGAGATCAAATGTGGATTTGTATGGTTTGATGTCTCCGAGGACTAGTGTGGCTTATTCTGCTGATGAGAATTATCGAAGGTCTTGTGATTCTGAGAGCTCCATTATTGAAGCAGTGCTTCATTGCAAAAGAACTCATGGTAATTAGTTCTTGCTGCTTCTTTTTCTTTTACCATGATAATTTCAGTTTCATATATATATATATATATATATATATATATATATATATATATATATATATATATATATGTGGTATCTATTCGTAAATTCTTTTTATTGTATATATATACAAGCCATAAATTCTTTTGTTACACCTGATACGTGATAACTTTTAGATAAATCGGTGATATGGAATTCGAACACAATACGATTTTTTATCTGAGTTCTGATAATCGATGATATGAAATTCGAACACAATACGTTTTTTTTATCTGAGTTCTGATACTATATTGAATTGGCATCTCTCTATAAGCTCAAACTTGTGGAAATAATAGTTTATTTATTAATTAATATATACTCTTCCATTTTTATTTTGCTCGGTAATTAATGAATATTTTACTATTTCAGGTAACTAAAATATGTGTGGTGATTCCTGCTGGATTTGAGAATAAATGGGAGGACATGGAGAAGAGGGCAGCATGTATTCTGATTACAAATGATGCTGAAATCTGTCTTTTTGAGGAAGGAGTGTGCTTCTGTGAAGATTGTTGGCCATAGAAATTAATTTGGTTGTAGCATATTTAAGGAGTACATGATAGCATGTGTTTTCATTATATTTCATCCTTTTTTAATTATTCCTTTTTCCAACTCAGAAATGATGGGATTTTTCTTCCTGTGTAGACTTTTCTAGTGAAGGGAAATCCTAGTATTTCTTTTGAGCACCATCATGATATAAAGACTAGCTAGCTAGGTCTATGGAAAAATTTGTTCGATCGCAGTCCACAATTTTTAGATTATTTATCATCACAAGTTCTAAATTATTCAAAAAAAAAATGTGAAAATAATAATAAAATCACAAAGTTGTCCTGGACTTGAATTCTTGGTTTGGCGCAAATAGATTATAGTTTCCACTTAAGATAAACAAGTGTGTAGCTCAAGTTATATATCCAATTAACGCAATCATGAATGAGATTATCTTTTGAGTAAAGGTGTGATAATTTCCCAGAGAGACGTACTAACGAAAAGAGAACATAAAGTTTCTTAATATTTAAGTTTTAAGGAAGATCATTAGCTTTTCTCCACTACTAATATTACATATATATTGAGATATATTGTTGAGTTCAAAGCATAACCTAATTCTCAAATAAACTCTCTTCTTCTTGTTTTTTTTTGATGAAATAAATAAACTCTTTTCTTTAATTCGCTTCTTCTACCCATAGAAAATATAAATACAATCTCAAATTTTAACATAACTAGACACTACTCCTCCGATACCTCACCGAGTAGGAGCTACGACAACACGAAAGAGTACCAATGCCTCCTCTTTAATTTGTGTGTTGGTCAATGAACGACTATATAATCAACATTAATCGCGCATTGGATGGTGATGATGTCATTTTTTTTTTTTTTAAATTACCAATCTATATATATCCATGGATCAAAGTTTTTTTTTCTTTTCCTCGAAAACTATCAAAACGTTTTCATTTGTGACTACGTGAAAATAAACATACAATATTTTCTATATCTATTGTGCGCACAATTTTTGCGAAATTTTCGAAATATATCGAAATGATCTCGAAACATTGCGAAAAGTTTCACATATTTGAAGCACCGAAAGATACTGTCGAAACGAAAATTTGATCGATGAATATATCATGTATTGTTGTATTAAGCTAATCTGCAACAAATTCATTGAAATCTGAATTTTATCATCTCATTTTTGACATAATGTTTATATATATATATATATATTAAACGTTTGATTTTCAACTTTCTTTAACTGCCAACTACTTGCATGTGATATGCATAGAAGGTAGGGAAAGTCATCATCTCGCTGGGGTCTTCTGCATTTTCCTAGATTTCTTTTCTCTTTTTTTAATGAAAACTATCTAATATTTACTCTAAATACTATATTTAATTTGAAGATTGCTTTCTTGCCCAAGATAATGGAAAGCAATAATGTGAAAATGGATGAGATTAGTGATGGGACCTTAACATAATATATATTTATAACCAAATACGAGAAACATTAAATTATGTCTGGGCCATAATTATATTTTCAGGATAGTATCAGAGGCATGCCTTTATATTTCTTGAGAATATCATCACTTTAATAAGGCTGGGCTTCATCATTATTTCAATGTCATAATGCATGGTTGGTGCTTTGACCGAAAAGTTCGAAGGAAAAATAAGAAACTTGTCGTTGGTTGAACTAATTTCTTGTCTCTAATTTTTAGTTAATGACATTTATATACTGGTCAAATTTTTTATCGTTACAAATTATTAGATTGCCAAATAGGTATAGATAAAAGAAACCAGACATTTTACTCCTTTGTCACAATATGATTTTACTGAGGGGAAAATTAAAAGTAATTAATATATTGTCAAACGGATTTCATAAAATTAATAAAACATAAGGCTCACCTCAATTAAGGCGAGGCCTTGCTGTCCGTGCAATTTATGCATTTCGTGTAATTGATAGATACATACACCTCACATTTGATTTCTCCATTACGACAAAAGAAAGAGAGATAATGATGATAATAATAGATTTGAACTTGAGCAAGATTAAGAAAATACTGTCACATTCCATTTTATTTGATACAAGATTTTGCCTAGTTAAAATCTTATTATCAAGCAAAAAAACTTATCGAGTATAATATTTATACGTGCCAAAAGTAGTATTGACTTGATTCATTGCACTATCACTCAAGTAAACGTTCAATTTTCGCGTTTTTTGTCATTCCCAGTGAAGTTAAACTGAATGTTAAGTTGAAAGACTACGGGAATAATATATACTTGACTTCAATTGTAGGAACGTTTTATTAAGGAAAAGTACTATAAGAAAAGTATTTTCCTTGCTTCAACATCAAGGACTTTTTGTTTTGTCTTTTCTTCGTTTTAATTTACTTCTTTATTTTATTCTTTTCCTCATTCAGTATCCAAACACATCATTAGTAAGTAAACTGAACTTAAAAGTAATTATTGTGTAAGGAAGACTAAGTTACAGTATGAGGTGAAACTCAACTAATAAATTTTTATAATACTTACGCGTGCTCTGTAAGACTGCTACTCTTCAATATATTATGCCCACTGTCTGAGTTAATTACTATCAAACACCTATTATATTACAAAAAATTAGACTATAGTTCTCTTTCTAATATCTCTTACTAAATATCCAACTCTTTTAATTAATTTAATTTATTTAAGCCTCGCTGATGAATGACTAAGATAAATTTATTGAACTTTTCATTCAACTATCTAATTTAGGGGAGTAACAGGTAGCTGTTACGCCGTGACAACAATATAACAGATTCGAATTTATTGAGAAATTAGTGACGAATCTTAGAGACGCTGCTATTGACTTGTTACACTAAAATGCGTGCAGTAACGTTGAATAATTTGATTGTACTTAGATAGTTTCATTTGTGAATTTAGATTTAATCGTAGGGCTTCCGCACAAAAAATATTTCATATTGTCTTTGCATGATAACGTGGTGTAATAAATTGTTAAAGCTATAAATACTTGTTGAATTGTAAAATATTAGACCAAAATAATAGCTTGAGCGTGAATTAGTAGAACATAATCTGGTCAATCAATTAGCCCGTCGACCCAAAGTAGATGTTGACAGATCTATGTATTTAGGTCTATATTATCACCGAAAGCCAGGAATTAATAGCCGGATCTTCAATCAAATAGTGCTGGATTGGCCCATTTGGTTTCCTTTTTAGTTTTAAGAATTTTTATAATTGAACTCCTATAAAACTAGTTTGAATCATTGGGGACTTGGATTCATTGGTTCGTATGTTTCTAACTGCTGGATATAGTTTCTTAATGGGTCACTAGATCAGATTCAAAAGCGGGGTCTGTAGGATATGAAGATTGGGGCCATAGTGTACTTGATGGATACCAATGCGGTGAAGGACTAAACACCACGAGATAGAGTGGTACATGATCTAGTGGGCTCTTTCGGAGATATACGGTGCTATGGTGATGGTGAGGTTGTCCATAATGGGTGTGGTGCGTATGGTTGCCCATATGAGATTGGGGCCATATTATATTACACTCCGGATTATTTCTCTATTTCAGGCTCGACTAGTAGCATTGGAGGCTGTTTGGTTATAATGATTCAAGACTTTATTATTAGTTGGAAAATCCAGGATGGGTGTTTGATAACACATACAACAGGGACGTACAAATCCATAGAGTTGGTTGTTTTACGCTATTACCCTCATTTCTACAAATACTCAAATAGTGGACTGCGATTGGTAGTTTTTTGCGAAAGCTGAAATGGAAAATTCTCCAACACACCATTTCATCGTAGCGCCTCTTTCATTTCAAGAGACATGAAAGTAAATTCATTAATTAATTTCGTCGTGCTTAGTATCAAATTGTACGATGCGATTGAAAAACATTCGAACCAAATATTATTGAATATCAAAATGTAGAGCCAAATATTACATGAAGATGAAGAAGCTCTCAAGATGAAAACCTCTTCTAAATCTCAAGATCAAAAAGTGAGTGAAAAACTAAGGCGCTCCTCTTATATATAGAGGAAGAGAGCCGGTACAAAAATTAACTAAAACTTTCCTGATTAGGAAAGGGTTTAAGCAACGGTAACTAACCGAATTTTAAATATTACTAAAAATAGAAAATGAAATAAATACTTATAATTTAACACCCCCCTCAAGATGGGAATGGATGTCAAGCAAGCCCATCTTCAAAATCATTTTGTTGAATGGTTAAGCAGCTAATGGCTTGGTAAACAAGTCTGCAACTTGGTGCTCATTAGAGATATGTATGACTTTGAGTAATCCTTGATGCACTTTCCCTCGAATAAAGTAGCAATCAATTTGTATGTGCTTTGTCCTCTCATGATGGACTGGATTTATAGCTATACAGTAAGCACTCTTGTTGTCTGTAAATAGGAGAGGAGTCCTTGTCTGTTTAATGTGAAGATCCTTAAGTAATTGAGAAAGCCAAATCACTTCACATGTTGTTGTTGCCACAACCCTGTATTCTGCCTCTGTGGAGGATCTACTGACAGTGGGCTGTTTCTTGGCTCGCCAAAATATCAATGAGTTGCCAAAACAAATAGCATAGCCAGTAATACTTCTCCTAGTATCATTGCAAGAAGTCCGGTCACTGTCTGAAAAGGCTTTGAGATGAGATTTTGTGTTGCTTGGATAGAAAATGCCCTTTCTTGGACTTGATTTTATGTACCTTAGCACCCTGTGAGCTGCTGCTAAGTGAGTGACAGTAGGTTTAGCCATGAATTGAGTGAGAGATTGGATGCTGTAGCTCAAGTCAGGCCTTGTAATTGTGAGGTAAAGTAGCCTGCCAACAAGTCTTCTGTAAATGGATGGATCTTCAAGTTTTGCAGCATCTTGAGCTTTAAGTCTTGTTGAGGAGTCCATTGGAGTGTTGCACGGTTTACAGGCAAGGTATCCAGCTTAAGTAAGTATGTCCGGAGCATACTTTATGTGAGGACCGCGCCCCACGAGTCACAATCCGATTCGAGTTGGTCCGGTGTTGGCCACCTAACAAACCCAACTCAGAACGAACTGTATCTCATAGGAAGGGGTTTCACTGACCAGGATCAATACCATAGCATTATAATAAATTAATTTTACTTTAAATACAGCAGAAGTCTTTCGAATACAAATACATTTTACAAAGATGATATAAATACAAAAATCAAACACTTAACAATTTCTGCAAAGTTTCCAAAAAGCGGACTTGTCGGTCATTCGTTTCATCCGTGCTGCTATACCAATCTTACTCTGAGAAAGGGACACATAGAACAAAAGAGGAGTAAGTCTTTAATGACTTAGTAAAATTCTTAGATCATGACAATAATCAAACAGTAAATCAGAACTAAACGAACAAGAATGACCAGAACAGTTACATCTGCATCATTGAACTTAAATTATCGGTTTTAACAAAAAATTTGAAATATTCAGAAGAACGATAAAATGAACTTGTGCAATTACATATAACAGATCCAACCTTAACTCCCAAAATTCAACCGTATACCTCCCTACGAGGAGCGACCTCGCAACAGAACAGAAGACATGCTCGAGTACATGCCAATCTAACACGCGGGTCACAGGCAACTCCTGACTGCAAGCGGCGCTTAGACAAAATGGGTATTAAGTTGAAATACTTAAACTGACAGCCCTTTGCTGCCCAGCAGTAAATCTTCTTAATCCCTGGACCCAACTTCCCAAAAGCGTCCCAATGGGTGAAACAACATTATTAGATGAGCTAGTTAGCCGGACAATATCCATTGCTCGTTTTTTAGCTACATAGGCCGAACATAGTTCGTTGCTCGTTGCACAATTCAAAAATCGATAGTGTGATCATGATACCAGGATTTAAATGAGATTTGATTTAACAATAGGCAAGAAAACTGATTATGTAAAGAATTAACGATTCTCAATATAAAAGCATTAAAATGGTGATAGAATGTTGCTCGTGATTCGAAACAAAGAATCACAATTGTTATGTCAAACTTTCTCAGGGCCGAATGCCAAACAGGATTTTGAACAAATCAGAGATCCAACCTCACCTTTTACCGTACGAGAAATTCTTCACCAACGTCGATATTTGTAGAACTTTAAATAAATCAA
The DNA here is from genome assembly GCA_946800315.1 of Misopates orontium. NCBI lineage: Eukaryota > Viridiplantae > Streptophyta > Magnoliopsida > Lamiales > Plantaginaceae > Misopates > Misopates orontium. The sequence goes on from OX326951.1 coordinate 26,592,421, forward strand.
AAAGATATAATCAATTGATTGCTCATAATCTACAACAATAAACATATATTTCCAATATTTATCATATTTAAAGAAGTTCAATTAAATATCTAATTCTTGTTAATTTTGGATAAATCCAACATTTACCTATTTTAACTTTAACAATGACGTAAAAATATAATTAATGAGAATTACCATTTCAAAGTAACAAGTTGAAAACTAAATCAGTTACGAAATTATTATTAAAATCTCCAATTCTAATTTATTAACAACATATTTCATATTAACAAACATATATATTTTCAATGCATATTTAAACCTTTTCAAAACAATCTTCCTTAACCGAATTCTAGTAAATTACTTATTATATAATAATCTCAAATCAAAAGTTTTACCATGATCTTAACATTGACAGATACTCAGTAAGTCCTTGAATAAAATCATATCATATATATAACTTTGGTAAAAACTATCTTTCTTATTAAACAACATAATGTTGCATATATCACTATTAATAATTAAAATAAATTGTAAACATGTGAATCTAATTAAAATTAATATTTCGAGAATAACTATTATTCTAATAAACTGGATTAGATAGTTAGATCACAACATAAACACAATACTTTACTTAAAGTTAAAGAAATTGAAAGATCAACCGTAAAATAAACTATGTCATCTTAATGTTGCAAAATCCATGAAAAATATTAAACATGATTCTAAATTATGATCAACTTATCCAAGACCATTATTAGTATGTAATGAGTCCGTAGTAATGATCAATTTCATGATTTGGATAGCTTTTGCAACATAAATTAGTTAAACAAAAGGTTAATGCAAATCTGAGGTTAAAACTGTAGCAGTCTCGGATTCACCTTTAATCGGATTTTCAAACGTTATGATAATCTGAAATTGGTTAAGGTGTTCAATCTTCAATATCATGGAGAGTATGTAGTTTCAAAATTAGATCAATAGGACAAGGTTTGGTATTTTAAATAAATCATGAAAGCTAAGAGCTGTTTTTGAATTTTCTGGACAGTGGTACGTATTTCTAATTTTTATACCCCTCAAACAACTTCTGCTGAAGAATATTTCTGAACATGAAAGTTAGCTTACACAATAAACAGTATGTGGTAAACATTTCAGAGAAATATTCGAAGTTTTGATATGGTTTTCGGATTCCCAAATTTCTGTACTAAAACTGGCAGTTTTGACAAAACTCGATTTTGAGGATTTTTAAGGACTATAAAGAAGGCTTAAATAACTGAAATAATTGTTTTAGAAATCTAAACATCAAGGGAAAGAACTTTGCAGAAGAAAAGAAGAGAAGATTCGAAGAAGAGAGGTGTGCGAAAAATGTTGAAGAGAGCCTCCCTTTTATAGGTGAAAATGGGAGACAAAGGATTAATTACCATACCCTACTCATTTTTATTTTAATCCAAGCTAGGCCACCCTAATTATGAAGATGTTTCCAAGCCTTATCTTATAGAATTTTATAAGAATAAAATATTAAAAATATCTAGCATAAAAGACAAAGCAAAATTACCTTTTCTCAAATGTAAATGTAAATATGTCAAGATTTACCATTGTCAATGAATGTTTGGATATTTTAAAACTATAAGGGGCCAATTTGAAAGTTTTGATAACTCATTTGGTCTTAAATAAAATATAAGTGGTCAATCATAAATGTTTTCAAAAGGGGAAGGACTAAATTGTAATTTTTTCAAAACTTTTGGGGTCAAAATCATATATTCAAAAAGTTTAAGGACTAAAATGAAGAATTCGAAAATACTTTTATCTTCTTCCGAATTTCAGGGGCGTTACACTTTCTTTGACATAAAGTGACTCCTTTGGCACTTCTTGCAACTTCTATCCCAAGAATATACTTGAGAACTCCCAAGTCTTTGATAGTAAAACGATCATCAAGATGAGCTTTCAATCTACTGATTTCAGTCATGTCATTCTCTGCAAGTATAATATCATCTACATAGATACATAAAACAGTTAGTGAATTATTAGTTTTCTTAATAAAAAGGGAACAATCAGAGATGGATTGAGAGTAATCAAAAGCAATCAGGCAAGTAGTTAGCTTGGTGTACCACTGTCGTGATGCCTGTTTTAGGCCATAGAGACTTTTCTTTAGGAGACACACTCTCTTGTCTGTGGGTTTGCAATAACGAGGAGGAGGTTTCATATAGATCTCCTCACCAATATCTCCATGGAGAAACGCATTGTTTACATATAATTGATGTAAAAACCAATTTTGAGAAGCAGCAACAACGATAAGAACCTTAACTGTTGTGAGCTTGGCTACAGGGAAAAATGTTTCAAAATAATCAAGCCCTTCTTCTTGGGTGTAACCTTTGGCTACCAATCTTGCCTTATACCTCTCTATTGTACCATCTGCTTTGAGTTTTACCTTGTAAACCCATTTGCAACCCACACAGTTTTGTCCCTCACGTAGATCAGTTAAGACCCAAGTATTAGTCTTTTCTAATGCATCAATCTCATTCTGCATAGCCTGTTGCCATTCTTTAAATTTGTTAGCTTGAGAAAAAGTTCTTGGTTCAGAAATCTAATTAATAGATGCTATAAAAACTTTGTGACAAGTGCCAAGCTTGTCATCAGTGACATAATTCTGTATAGGATATCTTATGACAGAGTTGTTGGCTTTGTGCAGAGATGCTGGTAGATTATAGTCATAAGATTGTAAATATAAAGGAAGCTGAGTGTGTCTGGAGATTTTCTGATCACCTGATCAACAACAGGAGTAGAAACAGCATCTATAGAACCATGAACAGAAGTAAGATCATTTTGATCCTGATGTATAGGATCAGTTTGGTGAACAGAAGGAGTATCAGTTTGAGCTTGATCTATAGGATAAATTTGGTCCTGAACAGTAACTTGTTGTGGAAGATTATTCAAACCAGAAGTATCAGACAAAATATTATGAGGAATACCAATGTTTGACAGATTCTCATGATGAACAAATATATATGTGCTAGCAGTGTCTATGTAGTCTATCGATTGAAAAATATCTGGAGCCTGATTTTGAGAATTAACTCCATTAGATACTTCATCATAATGAGAAGTAATAGGAGGAGGTGTAACAATGGGAGCATTAGACTGGACCTGTATAAATGAATCTGTGCAAAACTTCATAGTATTATTAGAATTACCAGAAGAAGATGAAGATGTAGAGGTATAACTTCTGAATGGAAAATGATCTTCATAGAAAGTAACATTTCTGGAAATTATAATCTTTGAGGTCTCCAAATTAAGCAACAAATATCCTTTAGTTCCTTTAGGATATCCAACAAAAACACACTTTTGAGCTCTAGAGTCAAACTTTTGCCTGTGTGCAGTTAAGGTGGATGCAAAGCTAAGACAACCAAACACCTTCAGAAATGAATAATCAGGAGGCTTGTCAAAGAGTTTTTCAAAAGGAGTTTTGCCTTGTAATGCAGCTGAGGGCAGTCTATTAATGAGAAAAGCTGTTGTAGATACACAGAGTGACCAATATTTGATAGGAAGATTAGATTGAAACTTTAGAGATCTGGCCATCTGGAGGAGATGCTGATGTTTGCGCTCAACTAACCCATTCTGTTCGGGAGTTTCTACGCAACTTGTTTGATGAATAATTCCATTAGAAGCATAGAAATCTCTCATAAAAAATTATGTATCATTGTCAGTTCTTCTAGTTTTAACATTAACATTTAACTGAGTCTTAACTAATTTACAGAAATGAGATAAGTGGTGTTGAACATCTGATTTATGTTTAAGCATGTAAATCCATGTGCATCTTGTGTAGTCATCAACAATGGTAAGGAAAAATCTAGAGCCATCATGAGCAACTACTGAAAAGGGACCCATACATCACAAAGTATGAGTTCAAAAGCATGAGAAGTGACAGTAATACTATTAGTAAAAGATAGTTTCTTTTGCTTAGCATAATGACAAACATCACAAGGAATAACTGCTTTATTAGAACTCACAGAAATTTGAGGAATACAACCAAGTTTCTGTAATGATGGGTGACCAAGTCTAGCATGTCATTCATTAGAAACATTTGCAGAATTACAAGTAAAGTTTGCATAATTACAAGGAAAAGTAGATGAGATACAATTTGTTCACAGAAATACCAGGAGTAAAATCAAGAATGTATAGGTCATTGACTTATCTAACAGAACCAATCATCTTCCTGGTGATTAGGTCCTGTATAAGACAACAAGTAGGAGAAATAAACAAAGAAACATTAGAAAATTTAACAAGTTTAGAGACAGATATGAGATTATAGTTAAAAGCAGGAACAAAGAAAGCATTTTTGAGAATAAATCCATTACTAAGAGTGATATCTCCAAACTTAGTAGCAACAGTAGTTTTAGAATTAGGCAATGAAATGTTAACACTAACATCTTTAGAAGAACTACCAAAACAACTAGATTCACAGATCATATGATATGTGGCTCCAGTGTCCAAAATCCAAGGTCTAGCATTATTAGAACAAGATACAGAAGATAAAGCAAAGTGAGAAGTAGAGTACCAATCACAGTAGCAGCAAAGTGAGATCCTGTCTGAGCAGGCACATAAGAAGTTTGAGCCTATTTGAAAGCTAGGAATTGTTCAAACAAAGCTTTGTTAGTGTCAAAAGGAGTATTATCAGCAGAAACAGGAACAGAGGAATCAACAGGAACACCCTGATCATCATTAGCATTAGCTAAATTTGCAGAATAGGTTCTTTTTCCTGTTGGACCATCCCAACCAGGGGAATATCCAATAAGCTGGAAGCACCTATCAATAGTATGTCTATTGAAGCCACAGTGAGTGCACTTCAAAATTTTTTTATCTTTGTTACCACCTTTTCTGAAATTTTCCTTGATTATTACCCTGACCAATAGATGAATTACCAGGAGGTTTGTAAGAACTCTCTTGAGATTGCTTTGCACGAGTAAACATAGCTAGAGGATCAGAAACAGTAGAAGAGTGCAAAGTGCGTTGGTTTTTGTCTTGTAACAGCAAAGAATACACCTTGGACAGAGAAGGCAGAGGAGAATTCAATAAAATCTGACTCCTGATGGCAGAGAAGGAGTCATTTAACCCAACCAAGAATGAGAGAACACAATCTGATTGTTGTAAAGCCAAAGCATGAGTGTTAACATTACAGACACACTTTCCACAGGTGCAACTCACTATAGGACGCTGACTCACATACTCATCCCACAGTATACGAAAAGCATTATAGAAACCAGTAACAGACAAAGATCCTTGTTGAATAGTAGCCAAGGATTTCTGAAGATGGAATACCCGAGAACCATCTGAACGATCATATCTCGTTTTTAACTCGTTCCAAACGTCTATAGCAGATGAAAAAAACAACAAACTGTGCCTAATGTCCTTGGATACTGAGTTAAGTAACCAAGAACGCACCAGATTATCAGTATGTTTCAAACAAGTACGCAAAGTTGGATCAGTTTCAGCAGGCATAGGCATAGAACCATCTATAAAAACGATCTTATTCTTGATGTTCAATGCCATCTCCACACCTTTAGTCCAAGAAATGTAGTTATCACCAGTCAAAATATCACCTACTATCGAAGATCCTGTAAAATCTTGAGTACCAAGAAAATAGACAGTGTTTGAATCTTCACATGGACTCTTGTGATAAATAGGAGCAGTAGGTGCATTTGGTGCAGAAGGAACATTATGAATAGTAGAATCATCATTTGAATTACTCATGATGAAATCAGATCGAGAATTAGGTCAAAATCAACGAAAATCAGCAATAACACCGATCAAACAGTGGAATTATCACAAATCTATCAATTTCTCCGATCAAACAACAATTTGAACATAGATTTATCAAATCACACCGATTAATCAACAAGTAAAATAGAGAACAACAAATTTCACCGATTAATTGAGGCGAAAACCAAAGATCGAACAATTTCACCGATCAATTAGCAAAACAAACACAGAACAAGTAAAATTACGGTGAATAAACCGTACATAATCGTGATTGAATCAAATCACGCAGAAAAATGCAAACCAAAGGATCGATCGTCGATCAAAATAATGGAGAGAATCACAGCGGAATAAGGATCGTAATGTCGGTGAATGATACCATATCAAATTGTACGATGCGATTGAAAAACATTCGAACCAAATATTATTGAATATCAAAATGTAGAGCCAAATATTACATGAAGATGAAGAAGCTCTCAAGATGAAAACCTCTTCTAAATCTCAAGATCAAAAAGTGAGTGAAAAACTAAGGCGCTCCTCTTATATATAGAGGAAGAGAGCCGGTACAAAAATTAACTAAAACTTTCCTGATTAGGAAAGGGTTTAAGCAACGGTAACTAACCGAATTTTAAATATTACTAAAAATAGAAAATGAAATAAATACTTATAATTTAACACTTAGTTAACAAGTAACAACACCCCAAGTTTCCAAATGTTGGTTTTATTTGTAGTAATTTTCGTATTGTCCGGTACTCTATTTTGGAGCAATGAATCTCCATAGTCCGATCATTTATGCTAACAGGTCCGCATAAGTCATGAACAAAACCACGTTTGAAAAGTATACACATTGATAGGAAGGTAGATAAGGCATAATCTACATTATGTACATCATAATCAAGAAAATTAAAATATTGTCTGTATAGACATACGAATTAATTTTTCTAGTAGGTAAAAGTTTAATTAAAATCTTTTCCCTCGATGATTTGTAGGAGTAACCAGGCAAAGATAGTTTATACACTTATACTTATACTTATACCATATTATGAATTAAAGTTAAATATTTGATTTTGAAATGTCAAACTAAGTTTATTAAGTGGGGTACTAGCAATAAAGGTTTATAGTAACTTTAAGCATTCTTACAAAAAACAATTTAGCAGAGCTATAATGTTCTATAGTATCTCCCAATATTATATAAGTAATTTATTACTCACCTAACATGTAGTGTTAGAATTAAAAATTTACCTGTGTGTAGTCTATTGAACTAACTGCTGCATCGTTCGTACATTTGATACAAGTTAACAGTTTCAGAAGATCTTTAACTATGCGGCGTCAACAAAAAAAATAAAAAATACAACCAAAAAAGAAGGAACAGATATATGCTAGGATACCCTTACCTTAAGCTTGAAATGGGATTGGTGCGCCTAAAGAGCGACATATGCAAGATTTATTGTGGATTTAGGATTTTGATTTAGCGAGATTGAGAGAGAGCAATTATGTCTTTTACTTTTTCGATCAACTCAAGTGAATGCTTACAAAAGGCAAAGGATCGAAACAAAACTTCACAGATAATTAAGCTGGTATATAATTTCGGCAGACACATGTTGGACCAGGCTACAACACGTATTACTAATCCGTGGGGTTTGAGGAAGATTGTTCCTGCCGCTGTAGGTCGGGTTCCAAGTATTCAATAAGGTTTACATTACTACCCACCAAATGCAATAAATCTACTGTTTAACCAACATAAAAAACACTAATAATCCCCTACCTATATACGTGGCCGATGATCTACATTGTAAAAATTTCCCTATTGTCCTCTCATTCGTAAGCATTGATACACTACCAATACTATGTCATAGTAGTCAGTCACTAACCCGATTGCCTAGTCAGCCTACTACAAGGATCATGCTATCTAAAAACTAAATAAATAATACTTTATTTAAAACTACTACAACATACATACAAAGCCTTTTATATACTCAGTGATTGCATATATTAGTCACAATCAGTGTTTTAAAAGGTGGGGCGTTCCGTGTCTTCTAGGAGGAGGAGTAGGCCTCGAGGCGTGGGGCGTAAGCTCCGCGAATTCTGTATATTTTTATTTTAGAATAATTAAAATTAAATTAAGTATTGAAAAATAACAAAATATCAAGATATTGTATTGTAGATCTTTATGGATTTAGATTCAAATATTAATATAAATTAGAAAAACAAGAATACATTGAATTACTTGTAAAGAAAAATCAAAATGCTTAATTTTGAAAGTTGTCAATAAGATGAATTGAAAATTTTAGAATATTCTAACTTATTTCTATTGTTTATGTGTGGAGAATGAGCACCTACCACATTCAATGTCACGAAGAATATTATTATTTTAACAAATGTTGAATAAAGTTTGACCAACAAAAGTATTAAAAGAAAAAAAAAACAAGAACCCCACCGTCTGTCTCATCCAATTTTCTTTCCCATATGCACCCGCTCACCACCATTGCCCATTTCACTTTTATGATTTCGCTTTCAATTAGTCTACCCCTACACCTTCCACTTTACACTCGCAATTCCCTACTCATAAAAGGGTATTGTGAGAGTCGTCGGTTTCAATTAGCTGAAAAATCAGTAAATTGCCATAAACTCCACAGCCTACATGCAAATTAAGTTAAAAAATTCCAGCCTTCATGGGCATTTGCCCATTGTTTGGCGTGAATAAGCACGTTTCGTACGCTTTTGCATACGCCCTAAGCTTTGGGGCGTACGCCTTTCAAATAGAACTCCCCAAGCAACAATTTGAGGCAGTTTGCCATGCGCCTCGCCAGAGGCGCGTCTTAAGAAGCAACGCTTTTTTAAACACTAAATCTCCGCAACAACCTACACAACTATTACAAGATTCATATAAACCAAAATCATAATCATGCATTATGAGTCTCTAGTTAAACATGTGAAACATTTGACATAACAATTTAAAAGTATTCATGCATCTAACATTCTCATACTAGAGATAAAATACTATTGAGATAAACTAATATTTGAACAACATAAGATTGATCATTAACCCAAAAAAGAGTAATGATAAGAATAAACTTTATTAGTGTCAGATATGCAAAGAGTCAAGACACATTTATGCGATTTGACCCTTCAAATTTGTTAGACAAATGCAGAACTAAACTTTATGCAATTGACACACTTTTTTTTTTTTTTTTTTTTTGTGAATTATCATAACTCATTGTTAGGGAGGGGTTACCCTCCTAATGGTGATATTCTCTGTCTACAAAATCAAGCATGAAATAATAGTGATGGAAAATCCAGAGAGCAAAAATTCCTCTCTAATAGGTGAAACACAAAGACGAATTTCTCTAAATTTTGTTCTCTAAGGCTCGGTTTGATTTTCAGGAAAATAGGAGAAATGAAATAAAATAAAGGAAAATTTTATTTTTCTACTATGTGGCAAGTCAAGAATTTTCCCAGAAAAAGAAAGGAAAAATCTCTAAAAAGGTACTCATACACATAGATGACAAGTATTATTCAATCCTAAAAATATTTAATCTTTTCAATTTCTACCTGCAATATAGGTGGGAAAAGTTCATGAATTTTCAAATTTTATTGTAAGTTTTTTAAAACTTTCATCTTCCCATCAACATAAAATGAAAGACGTAAATTTAAACTCTAGATATACACATAATTAAGAACAAAAAATTTGAATTATCTACCAATCTTCTTCACATCTTCAAGATATACCGTTAAACTAATTTGTATTTTTATTTTTTATAAGAGTTGCTGACGGTACTAAATTATTAGCAATCATATACATTATTTATATTAGAGAAGCAAGGAGAATACTTTCATTCAACAAAACATAACAATCAGTCGGATAATAGTTTTTCCTCTATCATGCTTGAACTGATTTTGCGTTTTATTAATTAAGTGTATGTTGCGCACTATAGTACTTCAAAGAGAAAATTGCATTTTTGATACCTTAATTTGACATCATTTTTTTTCTTCGTACCTTAACTTGACAGATCACCATTTTGGTACCCTAATCCGGCAATATTTTCAATTTTGGTACCCTGGTGGCAGCAATTTCAAAATTTTGCCGTAATTTTTCACGTAAGACTAAATTTGGGGGTTTTGGCCTCAGCCAAACTCTCAACTCACCCACTTGCAACTTGGATTTTGTCTTTTTGTTATTTTATTTTATATTCTTATTTTCTTCTACGTGGTTCCAAGATGGAAAATGGGAGATTTGGGAGGTTGAGTGGGATCAAAATCTCAAAATTTAGTCCCACGTGGAAAATTTCAGCGAGATTTTGAAATCGCCACCGCCAGAGTACCAAAATTGAAAAAATTTCCAAATTAGTGTACCAAAATCGTGATCTGTCAAATTAAGGCATAAAAAAAGAACTGGTGACAAGTTAGGGTATCAAAAATGCAATTTTCTCGTACTTCCGATTTTAAGTACTAACTAAAGTTTCCTTTGCTATGCTGATTCATAGATGAAAGAACATCGGATGAATTTTTCCACCCATAATAACTAGATTTCGTCTTTTACACAGATATATTTTTGAAATTTATGAGTTTTAAAATAAAATTGATCAAATTATCATAATATTCTTTACACTGAAACAACTAAAGTTGAAGAGAGTTTCAATTGTTTCTTATGGAGAACTAAAAAATTTAATTATTTTTAACCAACTTAACGACATTTTATTTTAAATAATGTTTTTACTTTTTAGGACATACTACAAGCTTTAAAGTATAATAATTATTTTAGTTAAATTAATCCTAAACCTGCAAAGATCGCTAACTGTAATAATTTTTCTGAAAAATTATTGTACTTCCAAACACTTGGAATACACAGGGAAAAAGTTCAAATTTTCCTAGAAAATTTCATTTCCTCCTCTCCACCCTTTTTTTCTTCTCCTCCATTTTTTAGGGAACCAAACTGAACTTAATAGAAGTAGCAATTTTCAATCAATATGGAGTTTTGAAACTAACTTGGGTTTAGCTTCAATCGTTCGTACTTCTTTTACTAAAAGCATGTTACAGTTTAAGACACCTTTTTCAAGATGAACAAATAAAATAAAATTAATAAAAGATTCATTTATTAACTAACTAATAATAATGTTTTCTACCATGACAAGACTTGGTATCGGCGAGAAGCGCAGGCTAAGGAAGGAAGCCACGGGAAAAGCTTTCTGAAAAAGATCGCCTTTACATCACAAAATGTGTTCAAACGTGCCTTCACCTCACCTCACTAACCAAACATCATTTCTTCCCCATAAACCAACTTCACTGGAATTCTCAAGACCTCTATTGGTAGTACGAAACACTTTGCAAAAATCATGTCCAACCGGCACAATTTCACGCCTCTGCAACTTTATCAGACTTACTACTGTGAACATCTTTTGGTGCAGAAACAGACAACTTCGGAGGACTAATCGTAGAATCGTTGTCTTTTCCATCCGAATCCGAATACTTAAGAAACTTGTCAATAGTATTATCCGAAGTGCCATGCTTTCTATGATACCATCTGTGCGCATGCTTCGGCTTTCTGTCACTTATGGCAATCGCCATATCGTTTAGAAACAGGTCACCAACTATGACATGAATGATAGTGGTCACAAGTAATGCTGAAACTGCTAGTGTCGCGACAATGCAGAGAATGACTGTTACCGTTTGTGTCAGCACGTTTGTCACCGTGTTTGTGTACCTAATTGTGGCGATGGCAGCTCCGGTCATTGGGAAAGTGTAAGCCCACCAAGCTAAAGAAAACTTGAAGCCCCTGAAGAAATTGACTCGAACGGCCTGAAAGAAAGAGAATAGGATAAAAACATGTTAAACAAGTAGCCAAGATTCGATCTTTTTGGTGAAACAATTAGTGACTCTGAAGATTGAGCATTGAGAACTAACCAGTGAGAAATAGAGAAACAGCGCGATGAAGTAAGCAATGCGCGACCCATAATCAAATGATCCTTGAATCCTTGCCCACGCCATTGATGCAACGCTAGGTGCAGCGACAAACAAGAAAAAAACAGGATGGAGTTCCTTTGGAAGTGTCTCATTTGTGGGGAGCCTCTGGTACAAGGTAACAAACAACACGGTGTAATGAGCCAATCCAATGGCAAAGAAGAAGATAGGTCCTTCTTTCAGCCCCATCGACGCACCAAGCAAAGCACCAACAAAATTCCCAACCACTGACAAATGATTTGAAGGGTTCGCCACCTTGGAAAGCCTGCGTTGTCCGCCCGACATCCACTGTCCGTATATTTTGATCTCCAAAATACAAATCGGGGTCATAAGAATGTACCATAAAGATGCATGTAAAGTTTGAGAAACCGATGGTGGAACTCCGAGGGCCAAGAAAAGAAGGGCAATCCATGGAGCGAAGAAGAAATTTATTCTGATTGGATGGTAATATTCACGACGAACTGCTTCAAAGTAGAAAATTATTTTTAGAGCGTAAATGAACGCTACAGTTGCGACAAGAGCAATAGATATGATCCAAAAGACTAGATTTACGTGAGGGCTGATATGGAGGAACTTTGTCGATGGGGAAGAGGCAAGGGTCTTCCACATTATAGCTTGGCTACTAACGCCAAGGCAAATACCGAACGAAGATATAGGAAAACGGAGAAGAAACGGCCATTGTTGGTCATCTGGAAGTAGTATTTCTTCAGATGCCTGTTACAAAATTTTGTCTCAAGTTAATACAGTTCTTCATCCCAAACGAAACAATATAACTTTTAGGAATATTGACCTATAAAACCAAAAGTGATCTGGAATAACATAAAAGTACCCTTAAAGTATCCAATTCAGGTCCTTCTAATGCATCAAAGTACCGGTCCACGGGTAGATTTTCGATTTCAGCAGGCTTCCGATTCTGAGGATTGGGTTCTATTTGTTTACCGCGCAAACTTGTTAGTTGCCTCTCAAGTCTTCCGGACCATGTCTTGTAAGAGTTGTATCTTTCATCTTTCGGCTTATCAATTCTTGGGTTTCGAATTGGAAGAGTGCGTGATTTTTCTTTACTAATGGCCTGATTGAATACAGAGCCTTTGGGCAATGGTACTGAATAGAATTTGTTTCTTTTACCCTGACCAACAGGAAATGGAATCTCATTGCCTGGAATTGAAATCTCATCATCACTGAATAGAACTCTCTTCGTACTCTGCACGTTAACGTCAACTGGAGAAGGCGGCATGCTAATCGAAACAGAATGCGTTCTAATCGACCTGGAGATATCATCTTGTTCTTCCATGGAAATCCCTTCAAATCCCTGAAAATTTTAAACAAGAAAAAGAACATTAAAACATGATTTTATTGTGCTCACAAACTGAAAAATCGGAATTTGAGTTTCGTTTTACTTACGAAAACTGAGGCACCTAAAGGAGGAAAACTGAAATCCACATTAATGCTATCAAAACCATCAACTTCATATTCAGAAATATCTTTGATCAATGATGGAATTTCTTCTGGAGAATCTTCCTGTGCCAATTGGTTTTGTTCGTTGTGGACCATTTCAAGACCAGTAATCACAACAAGATTCGAATTGTAGATTCCAATTTACAACCAATAAGCATGGAAAACAACCCCTGTTTAAGCATGAAGAAATTCAAGAATAGGACAACATAATGAAGATAAACATGTAATCTCATCAATGATTCAGCACATTATTCCGCTCTAAAGTTATTTGCACATGCAAGAACTAATACATTGCTAATTTATGCCTAAATAAAATTTCATAAGGAAATGATAAATTGGTGGTATGCATGTAATATTTTGTCAAACATCAAATTTATGTGTTCATGTAATCATTCAACATCAATGTCGGATTTTGTTAGCATTTTTATTTTCCAGATCTACCATATATTTTCGCGAATCTACCTAAATACGACCCCTCTTGTGTTTTCAGAAAACACAAGAGGAACCTGTATGAAAGGGGAAAATGCGTAGGATCCTCTGGAGATTTCTTGGAAAATATGTACGAAATTCCCCCGTGGTTAAATAATCCTCTAAAATTATCTCGTGGCTTCAAAACTCTGAGCAAATCTCTCGCGGTTTCCTAAATTCTGCATATAACGTCTTTTTTCGTGCAGCTCTATTAGAAAGTGGCGTATCCTTCCTAAAAGTGTTTGCGCTTTATTTCTTTTACTTATTCTCTTTAAAAGGTCTAATATAACCTTTATATTGACATAAAATCCTCTTGTGGTTTGAAATTTTCGGACCCCCATTATAATTTATTCAATGCAAAAAAAAAATTATATATAAAATTGTCTAGATTTCTTTTTAATTTATTTTAAAGGTGACTTAGTCATTTAACAAAAAGAATTTAAAAGTCACTTGAAATATTATGTGTAGAGTTTTTTAAAACATGATGGATGTTAAACAAATATTAGACCACATGAGAATTTTTGAGAAAAATGCATAAAACACTCCTATAGTTTCAGAAATCTGCGAGAAAAACCATTGCTATTTGATAATTGTTTAGAATTCTCTTTGTAGTTTCATGAACTTCGCATAAAATCTCTTAATTTGCACAAGATCCCTAAATTCACACAATATCCTTTTGCGGTTTCACAAAATCTGAACAAAATCCTCATGTGGTTTCATAAAGAATATATGAAATTACAGGAAGACTTTAGACTATTAAAAAGTCACAAGGGGTTCGTATGCAGGTTTTCAAAACCAACCACCAGGAAATTTTAAGCTGATATCCCGAGAGTTTTGTGTATATTTTCACACATCGAGAAAGTTTTAGGCTTATGTCCCAGATTATTATTATCCAAATTTTACAATCAATATTGGCATCAACTTCCTCTAGCTCATTCGATAACCTGCCTCTGTATAGTCATCAAAGATCCTGTTATTCGGTTCTTCTACAACTTATGCTGATCTGATTCATGGGTAATTTGTACTTGTCTTTTAAATACTTGTTTGGGTCCATCAAGTTCAAATTTAAGCAAATAGTTTCTTACTGCAACTAATATTGTATTTGGTATTTACCAACCCAATGAAGAAGTCAGCTAATTTCAGAGTTAGTTTTACCTGGACAGGTCCATCCCATATTTCATTATCGCTGTCAAAGAATATAATAGACAGCTTTGGTTCCATTCAGTTTATATGAATAGAATTCTCCAAACAAAACAAAGAAAGAAGTACTAAACAATTTACAATTAATCATTCAGAGGAAATGGCAGAAACAAAATTAATAATGTGGCAAGATACTAACAAACACAAGATGGGACTAAGGTGGTGTTTGCAAATGCTTATAAAATGATCCGTTCACTACTTTTACTTAAATCACTTTAAGTGACTTTTAATTAAAGTCGGAGTGTTTGCAAATCTTTTTAAAAGCTACTTAAATTATTAATTAGGTGTTTGCAAAACTTAATGAGAAGTAACTTTTCTTTTTAATTAAAGACCTTTTAAAAATAACATAATTTCATAAGCAGTTGAGGAAGTACTCCTGAGTAAAAAAATGCTTTTGCGCCTTGTGTTTTTTTCTGACTTTTTTTAAGACAAGCAGAAACAAAAGTCAGTATTCCAAACACTAAAATTGTGCTTTTGCGGCTGCAAAAGCCAACAAATTCCTTTTATAAGCATTTACAAACACCACCTAAGTATTCTCTATTCGTATGTGAGTTCTCTCGAGATATTTAGGTAGGAAAGAGACGTACTATTGTAGTAATTAGTATATATTAAAACATAGACATATATCAATTAACAAATAATTCTAATTTGTCAAATCCTTGAAAGCCACATTATAGCTAGAAAATCTTGATGCTGGACAATGTATACAAATTGTTTGAAAATTTATTGATTTTCACATTACCTCATTAAAATTGACATCTGAAATAGATGTTGCCAAGGATTATGGCATCTTCCGTTGTTAATTCGTTGGACCACCATTAATTTAAATTAATCTCACCCTTACGATCATCATAAACAAATTATATATGTCCAATATGTGATGCCAAAACCAAACATACGTACCCCCATATATATATAGTGAGTATCGATAAAGTGGCAAGAGAAAGTCTTTAATGTTTGCTATCTTCAAAAGTTTTAAACATAATTGACAGACCAATGCATATAATTAGTATTAATTTGAACCGTTGGATAATTGATTTCCTTAATGTTTGCTATCTTCTCTAATCTCACGTGCCATATTACGTTTGCAAATAAAAATTACAAAAACCAATCTGAAATCGATTTAGATATTATCGTGGATCAAAGTTTCTTTTTTTTCCTCGAAAAGCACCGAAACGTCTCCACTTCTCACTGTGGAAAAAAAACACAGTATTTTCTACATCTATTTTATTAACAATTTTTATGAATTTTCTAAAACTTATCGAAAAGATTTCGAAATATTGCCTTTGCCTTTTTCATACCTGACTGACATGTAGGTAGCTTGTTTGTATCTATTTGAAACAGGCATTTTACATTTTCTCTAATCATCTCTATTTCAGGTATTCACGTTTACCGAATGAAGTCCATATAGGGCCGCTGCAATATGCTTCGTGCGCTCCTGAAAGACTTTATCAGAGGATATATGCATAGGTACCTTGTTTTGAAAATGCATTTCACTTTAAGTACCTTGACTCTAATCTCAGTTAGGAGATTATTGAGCCACATTAGTTCACATGCGGCGTGAGCCATAGCTCATAGACGTCCAATCCTGCAGCAGCTAGTTGCTCGGCCTAGTCTTGGGCTGATCTCACACTTCATCAACCCCTTCGTATTTCGATCCAATCAATTGACCGATAAAAGGCTAATCTTTTTTTTTTTCTTTTTTTGGTGTCCAGTAGCTAAAGGAAAGTCCTCTCTTTCTCTTGAACAAGGGGTATAACATTAACTTCAATTTCACAAGCTCAACCTCGAAAAAGAAAGGTGTCGAAGGATGATAAAAAGCTTAACACCTCTATTCTTATTACTTTTTCAACAAAAAATGAAAAATAAAAGTTGCGAAAAGTTTCTAATATTTAGCTCACCAACACATACGGTGGAAACGAAGCTTTGATCTATGGATATTATCAATTTGATAGGATTCACCTACTATATGAAACCGAAACTAGTAATAGCTATCTATAAAATTATAATGTTTGCACAAAAAGATATACTATTGTTTTATAATTATCGTTATAATTTTATGAATAATTGAACATAAATTTTTTTTGTAAAAATATTTTATAGAAATTATCAAGTTTAAACAAAAAAACATTATTTCTTTTCTGATAAGTTTTGTATTGTGGTGTGAATTGGTGATGCCAATTTCTGTTTTATAATATAAATTAATATCTTGTACCATAACAAAAATTGGAAAAGTACGAGAATTCAAAAAATTATAAGTACTTATGAATAATACATTGTGAAATTTCATTTCCCTTGTATTAATGGAACAGAATGATATCTTCACAACGGAATCCAATTATTAATGCTAAATAATTGTAAACTCTAATATGAAAAAGATAATAGAATATATTATATATAACTAAAAAGTATCCCTTATTCTTCACTTTGTTTCTAAAATCTGGAAAAGAAAAACTATTTTCTTGTTTGAAATTCACATTAAGTCGAACTTTCTCTAAATTTTTCAACATCTTGATAAAATTACATGGAACCGATATGATTAAGACAACACCTACACATCAATATTTTATGTCAATGAAAAAAAATTAACATCAACAGTTTGCACCCTTATAATTTCTGATTAGAATATAAAACTTATCATTGAAGAAATAAAAAACCACTTAGTTGTTTAAGTTTGATAATTTCTTTAAAAATATTTTTCAAATAATTTGACTTCTATTTTACTGATGTTGTTTAAATTAGTTTCGAACTGTTTTTTGCAATTTTTATTTGCAAAAGCAATATGTGATCACGTATGTGAGATTAGAGAAGATAGCATAAATAAAGGGGAAGCAGTTTTGAAATTGGACACATGTCACATTTATGTGAGTAAAATAGAGGTTGGGATAGGAAAATGGAATAGAGGATTTGCGCTAGCTGTGTGATGACTCTTTCGTATTCTTGATATTGATGAAAAATCAGAAATTTTTGGGGGTCCCCAAATCATCATCCTAGCCGTACATTTTTGTATTTTCCGTAATTTCTTGAAGTTTCCTTTATGTTTATTGCCATAAATTGAGAATGCGTGCGGGATTTAACTTTTAATCACTAGATTAAGCCTTAAATTAAGAAAGTTTGTCGCCTTTTATGATATAATAAGTAATATAATAACTTTAATTATAACATAATGTAATTGTAAAACAAGAAGACTGCGCCACCTTAATAAACCTGGACTTGAGCTGTAAACTTACCAAATAGTATAATGAATCTATATTATTTAAGAAACTTCATTCTCCGCGGGACATATATATGCTCTATTTTAATTCTTAGATAGAAAAGGATATTTATGTACTTCATTATGTAAACATATATGAAAAGAGAATGAAAACTTAAGTGGGAACTTGAGTAGATGAGGAGACTGATACCGAAAACCTGCAACAGTTCCGTTTGCATGACAAGATTAATAATAAGAAGCTGATGAGATCAGGTTAGGATTCTGAACGGGTAAAGCGATAAAAAAAGAATAGTGGTTGATGTGATCAAATTGGTATTTCCAGTTGGCGGCAAAACAATTTGTGTTATATGAAATAGTCACATTACCTCTCGTTATATTAAAATAAGTATTATCCCGTGTAAAAATAATAGGCAAATTGCCATTATATGTTACGTTAAATGACTATTTTACTTTGTACGTTGCATAATTACCCCTAGTGTTAGGGGGTGATGTATAATTTTTAAAAATCACATAGTCATTTGCCTATTTTTGATGCCCTACTTAACTAATATATGAGGGTAATTTATTTATTTATTTATTTTTCACAAGGTTAATATGTCTATTTCACATATTAAGGGGACAAATTTCCATTAGCTCAATTTTGGATGAGTGCAACTTGCAAATTGTATTCCATGTACAAATTCCTTTTTATTCATCTCCTAAAATATTTTTTAAGAGTATTTATCAAGGGGCTTGAAATTTCTAATGGTATTTAAGTCTGCAATACTAAGAATGTGCTTCGGACCTTATACTAACGTGAAAGATGTGAAATTGGCGTGTTAAAGTTGTCCCAGATTACTTCGAGGGACAATTTAAATCACACTATATGCATAAGTACTTTCTTCTCTCATAATTTTTACTACACAACTGTGGACTAAATATGTAATTTCAACATTCTCTTACTTTGTACAGAGTAAGATATGCCCACTGAATAATTGTGTGGAATGCCACATAATACAAAAAATATATTCTTACCACGCACGGACTATATATTTTGAGAAAAAATTATCATGAAGTGCGCCTCTTCATTATGTATGCATATTTGGTCGCCTCAAAGTAATATTATTTGTTGCAACTGTTACACCAAGTCATTATACACGGCGTAATGTTGTCAATAAATACAATAAGGTCAAAGCATGATGTGTCGCTTCATATGTCCAAGTTCCCATATTTGTAATCTTTATCATATTGTAATTAAGTTAAAGTGTTTTCTCATATCCAAAAAGATTCAATTTACGAATATAAGTCAACCACTAATTTGATGGTGGATGGTTGACTATCAGTAAAATATCCGGAATGCATCCACTATTTTGAAATTTATGATTTATCAGAGTAATTGAAAGTCCCTATCAAATATAAGAAAGCTTCAATTTCACTTACACCAATCTTTCATGGAATATTTGTAGATATATTTTTAATTGGTAAAGCATTAAGAAATTTTATTAATTTTATATACATAGATATTTTAGTGTAACTTAAGGTGGTACATAAATAATGAAGAGGTTATATTGGTATTCTTCACAAAATAAATGTCTAGCAATCCATATTGTTTCTCTTGTTAAGGAGTAGCCACAAGCCCACAACATGCATCTTTAATTAAGAAAGTTATATATTATGTTAAGTCCTAAGATCACATGAAGTGTTAAGGCTTATTAACTGTGGTTACTCACACTTGGTAAAAATGTCACAGTTTAAGATACCTTTTCAAAATTAACACATGTTTTCTCAATAAGAAAAGGATTCATTTATCAAGTTGTAATTTTTCTAGCATGAGAAAAGTTACATCCCAAAATGTGTACATACTTGGCCATACTTCACCTCACTGATCAAACCACATTTCCTCACCAAAAACCAGCTTCACTGGAACTCACAGAACTACAGAGAGATCCTCTATTGGTAATGCGAAAACTTTACCAAAAATCATGTTCGAACCTCACAATCTCAAGCCTCTGGAACTTTATCAGACCTACTACTATGAACATCTTTTGGTGCAGAAAGAGACAACTCTTTGTTATTCAAACTCGGAGGACTAATCGCTGCCTCGATATCTTTTCCATCTGAATCTGAATACTTAAGGAACTTCTCGATATTAGTATCCGAACTGCCATTCCTCCTATGATACCATTTGCGCGTATTCTTCGGCTTTCTGTCACTTATGGCAATGGAAATATCATTTGGAAACAGGTCACCAACTACGACATGAATGATAGTGGTCACAAGTAGTCCTGAAACTGTGACAGTCGCGACAATGCAGAGGGCTACTGTTAAAGTTTGTGTAAGCACGTTTGTCACCGTGTTTGTGTACCTAATCGTAGCAATGGCAGCTCCGGTCATTGGGAAAGTGTAAGCCCACCAAGCTAGAGAAAACCTGAACCCCCTAAAGAAATTGACTCGAACGGCCTGAAAAGACGAGAGTAGGATAAAAACATGTTAGAATAAGTAGCCAAGGTTGGATTTTTTTGACAATCTTTTGAGCAATGAGTACTAACTAACCAGTGAGAAGTAAAGAAACAAGGCGATGAAGTAAGCAATGCGCGATCCATAATCAAATGATCCTTGAATCCTCGCCCATGCCATTGATGCAACACTAGGTGCAGCAACAAATAGAAAGAAAACGGGGTGGAGTTCCTTTGGCAGTGTCTCGTTCGTCGGGAGTCTCTGGTACAAGGTAACAAACAACACGGTGTAATGAGCCAATCCAACGGCAAAGAAGAAGATAGGCCCTTCTTTCAAACCCATAGACGCACCAAGCAATGCACCAACAAAATTCCCAACTACTGACAAATGATTTGAAGGGTTCGCCACCTTGGAAAGCCTCCTTTGACCACCCGACATCCACTGTCCATAGATTTTGATCTCCAGAATACAAATCGGGGCCATGAGAATATACCACAAAGATGCATGTAAAGTTTGTGATACCGATGGTGGAACACCGAGGGCCAAGAAAAGTAGGGCAATAAATGGAGCAAAAAAGAAGTTGACTCTGATTGGGTGGTAATATTCACGACGAACAGCTTCAAAGTAGAAGATTATTTTTAGCGCATATATGAACGTTACGATTGCAACAAGAGCAATGGATATGATCCAGAGCACTAGATTTACATCAGGGCTGATGTTAAGGAACTTTGTCGATGGAGACGAGGCGAGGGTCTTCCACATTATGGCTTGGCTACTAACACCGAGACAAATACCAAACGAAGATATGGGGAAACGGAGAAGAAACGGCCATTGTTGGTCATCTGGAAGAAGTATTTCTTCGGAAGCCTGTTACAAATTTAATCTCAAGTTAATACAGTTCTTCATCCCAAATAAAACATTAGAACTCTTAGGAATGACAATTGACCTATAAAACCAAAAGAGATATGGAGTAAATTAACATACCCTTAAAGTATCCAATTCAGGCCCTTCCAATGCATCAAAGTATCGGTCCACGGACAAATTTTCGACTTCAGCAGGCTTTCGATTCTGAGGATCGGGTTCAGTTTGTTTACCGCGCAAATTCGATAGTTGCCTCTCGAGTCTTCCTGACCATGTCTTGAAAGAGTCATATCTTTCATCTTTCAGCTTATCAATCCTTGGATTACGAATCGGAAGATTGCCTGATTTTTCATAAACTATGGCCTCATTGAGTTCAGAGCCTTTTGGCATTGGTTGAGAATAGAATCTGGTATTTTTCTCCTGTCCTGCAGAAATTGGAATCTCATCATCTCTGAATAGAACCCTCTTTGTGTTCTGTATGTGAGCTTCGATTGGAGAAGGCGGCATGCTGATCGAAACAGAATGCGTTCTCATCGACCTCGACAAATCATCTTGTTCTTCCATTGAGTTCCCTTCAATTCCCTGAAAATTTTAAACAAGAACAGAACATTAGAACTTGATTTGATTGTGCACATAAACTAAAAAATGGAACTCCGGTTTCGTTTTACTTACGAAAACAGAGGCGCTTAAAGGAGGTAAGCTGGTAATATCCACTTTAAGACTATCAAAGCCAGCAACTTCATACTCATTAAGATCTTTGATCAATGATGGAACTAATTCTTCTTCCTCTGCCAATTGCTTTTGTTTGCTGTTCTCCATTTCAAAAATTCAGATTTCAAATTATAGTTTACTACTGAAAAACTTGATCTTGTTGTAACTTGAACACCTCAAGATTAGAGTTTTAGTTCTTGTGATGACAAGAAGCAATATTTGTGTGGGTATATATATATATATATAGCGTGTGAAAGAGCATGCTGTGTTCTAGGAAGGAGTACGTATGTCCAACTGATGAATAAAGAAACAGCTGCACTCAACGACAATGACGCATATGATTCAACACGACAGAAAAAAAAAAAGAAGATAAAGTTTGTAGCTGATTAATTAATTTAGTTTGGTAGACAAAAATATTAGGTAAACAAAGCAGCCGCTAAATGGATTTGGAAATATTTGCGCTGGTATATTAGTTTTTATTAGGCTTGACCAATTACAATAGACGAGTAATAAGCAGGATAACGTATAATGTCGATATCTATTCTATTTGCTCGAGCATGGAATACACCTCTCCTGATTTAAGCATAAAAAGATACTCAAGATGTCACTTATCAAGCAATAGGTTGAAACAAGTAAAACAACCTATGAAGCACCGGTACTTCTAAATCTTACACAATATCATAGTACTTGAGCACATTATTTCACTCTTCAGCTATAGAACGGAAAAACTGCATAAAGTCCTCTTCTATTTTAAAAAACTTGCACCGAACTCAGGGGCGGATGCATGTAGGGGCTGGGGGGCTATACCCCCCAACCCGACCCCCAAGATTAGTATATATATATATAGTATGCATAGAAAAATAAGAACAAAAAGAAGTCTAATACTATTACTATATTTTAATTACACAGACAAAGAATACTAAAAAGAAGCCTAATAATTAAAATCATTGAAGTTATAAACTCATATCTAAATAAAATATGGAGAGAAAACCCCTAAAATTCCTGTTAATTTCAAAACCCAACAACAAAACATATTGTCATAAAAAAATAAATTCTATACTCAGATTTAGTGGATATTTTGCTTTTATGTAAAAACACAGATACTCGAATAATGTACGAAAAATGGTATTATATAAATTTATTTTCCTTTTACATGTAGTTTTTAGTGATTATTATTAAGCTTACTATGCTTTTACCTTTGCGTCATCATTTACTTTTGTGTTTTGTTAGATCACTTTCATATTAATATTTTACTCGTTTTATAATAGTTTATTATTATTACTTGTATTGCTTTTATATATTTTAACCTTGGTTTAATTTAAGCATGAATATTGACTTTTATTTAAATTTAGCATTAAATAATAAATTAAATTAATTAACCTAGCCCTCCCCAGACAAAATTCCTTGATACGCCCCTGACCGAACTCCTTTTTGTCATTTTCTTTTGAAAAAAAATCCCTTCTGCGAAATTCAACTCCATTTATTTTAACAGATAGCACAATGCACTTTCACTACGTGATAATAGTTTAGGTTTTTAAACTCTTATACGTACTAAAGTGACCTAAATATTGTTATAGGGAAAATGCATAACGCACTTTTGTGTTTGTGAAAATTTGCACCCTTTTCTTTAAAAAAATGTACAGCAAAATCTAGACCCCTTTTGTCACAAAAACAGGGATACTTACAGCTACACTCCCTGAGGTTTGGTGTCATTACAATGACCTCCCATGTGGTTTGAGAAATTACGATGACCTCCCCTGAGGTTTGGAACCTTACACATACATCCCCTCTACAACTTAAGGGTTGTTTGGGGTGTAATTTAGGATATCAATATGCTTATTATATTTAGACCCCTAAAGTTTAGGATATTTATAAAAATAATTTTAGAAACTACTATATTATTAACTAAAAATATAAAAAATGATTAAAATTAAAACTTTAAATTTGAGAATAAGTTAAAATATAATCCAAAATATATTTTTTAACAAAAATATTTAACTTTTAGTGAATAAAAAAATAATACACTCAAACTTCGTTCAAACACAACTAAATACTCATCTTTATGCCTTTCTTCTCATTGCAATTGTGACGTAATAATTATTTTTTCAATAGAAGAAGATAGCACAACGAAAATTGGTTTCAAGAAATTGAAAGAAGAAGAATACTCAAAAAAATAGAAACTGCAGAAAAGGCAGTGCATTTAGGATAGCAGGTTTTGTTGGACATGATCACTAGTTCTAAATAGCAAGTATTGTTGAACTTTTTGACAAAGCAAGCAACCTAATTGTACTGCCTTTTCTGCAGCTTCTATCTTTTGGAGTATTCTTCTTCTTTCAATATTTGAAACCAATTTTTGTTGTGCTATCTTCTTCTATTGCAAAAATAATTGTTAGGATACAATTGCAATGAGAAGAAGGGCATAAAGATGAGTATTTAGTTATGTTTGAACGAATTTGTGTGAATTCTTTTTTTTTTTTATTATTAAAAGTTAAATGTTTTGATTCAAAAATATATTTTGGATTATATTTGAACTTATTATCATATTTAAAATTTTAATTTAACCTTTTTAAATTTTTAGTAAATAATATAGTAGTTTCTAAAATTATATGGAGTATTTCCTTTTAATTTTTCAAACATCAAAAATATTTTTTATAATTATCCTAAACTTTAGGTGTCTAAATATAATAAGCTAATGATATCCTAAATCACACCACAAACAACCCTTAAGTTGTAGAGGGGAGGTATGTGTAAGGTGTCAAACATCAGGGGAGGTCATTGTAATTTCTCAAACCACAGGGGAGGTATCTGTAATTACACCAAACCTCAAGGGGTGTAGTTGTAATTATCCATTATTAATATTCACTTATTTTTAATCTCATTATAAGTTTTGCCAAAGAAGTTCTTTGCAATTAGAGACCACCTGCAGAGGAAACAAGAAAAATGTTAATTTTTTTTATTGCATGCAAATATAACTAATTTAATCTTTAGTCATGAATGACCTATTTCCACGAACACTTTGTAGTTTAATAAGGTGAGGGATCTCCTCGCAAGTGAAACCACCCCTTCTTAGATCAGGCTTCAAGTAATTTATCCATTTGAACCTGCTACTCTTGCCACACCTCTGAAGTCCAGAGCCACAAAAATCAAACATATATATGTTACTTTAATTTTTATATATGTAAATGAAAGAAGAAGTCTGCAGCTAAAGTGTTTACTGATATAGTTTCTAAGAATCTCGTCTTCCTCTGGGGACCAAAGACCCCTCTTCACTTTTTCTCTGTCGCAGCAAGTGTCATTATGCTCTGCCATTCGCAAATTCTTTTTCTAGTATCAAACCGATATATCTGCAAAACACAAGAAGATATGAGAAATAAAACAAGAATTAGACCGGAGATAGATGATATGAATGGAGCGATACACCACCTCGGAAATGAAAAGCTTCTCAAGATTTGAGTTGTAGAGTTTCCATAACCCCTTGAGGGGATATTATATAGTGAGGGATTTGTAACGGAGCTTCGCACATGAGTCAACCATGCAATGGTTGAGGGACCTACGTATTGTTATTAATTGATTTTTACTAATTGTTGATACTACAAAGCCAACGGTTTCAAAAACAAACAAAATAGAACATCCCGTAGAGTATTTAAGTTCCCGCTTGACTTTTAACTTCATCTCAAAAGTTGGACATAAATCCTTAAATATCACAAGTGTATTTTATCTCTTAATTGTTGATACTACAAAGCCAACGGTTTCAAAAACATACAAAATAGAACATCCGATAGAGTATTTAAGTTCCCGCTTGACTTTTAACTTCATCACGAAAGTTGGACATAGGTCCTTAAATATCACAAGTGTATTTTATCTCTTAGGTTCTAACATATCTAAGGAGTTGCAATTAAATCCTTAAATACATCACATGTGTGTTAAATTGTGTACTTGAACATGGATTGTAGCTGGTGAGGTAGATTCATCTTGCCGGGGGCTTTAGTAATAACTTATATTACTCTAGCTAAGCATGGATTTAACTCATTGTTGTCCACTCTTCCAACTGCATTTGGGCCTAAAGTTTTAGACTCTACATATAAATTTTGTGAAGAAAGCAAACAAAATGATATAGCTAGAAGTTGGCAGATGAGACATTTCATTTAAAACAATTCATTACCAGATGTTTGTTGGCACCAACATCCTTAATGCTTAACCTTTTTAATTAACCAGAGTTACACACGTAACTAGAGCGATAAATTCAGCTCACTCTCATAAACGAAATATGTGTATGTGTATGTGTATGTGTTTGTGTTTTACAATCAATTTGCGCATGTATACTCTTCATTGTAAGTGTTCATTGTCACAATGTAGTTCTTTTTTTTTTTTTTTTAGTATTACAACTTTCTTTTTTTGATTGGCATTTCAATATTTTTTAATGTATAATATTATGATAAATTTATACCTATCCTTGGTTTTTAAGCATTACGCTGCTACTTTTATTCATTTCACACAAATTCAAATATTACATATATAACAAATTCAAAGTTATTTGTTAGTTATACGTGTGATAAGGTTTATATATACTAATTCAAATAACTTTGTAAAGGAAAAGTAGCATAGATTAAATTAGTATAATAAGGTTCTACGTCTATCATGATACAAAACTAGAGATACTAAACCTAAACGCCACAACGTAGAGAAAAAAGATGGATGCTAACTTTATGAAACAACACCAGAAGATCAAGGCTTCATGTTCAACTGGAGGGGAAATGAAGTCAAAGTTAGTTTATTTATTATTTTTTTTGTTTGTGTACGTGTGTGTGCAATTGCATTATTTTCACTTAAATACACTTTAAGTTTGTTTTATATTGAGAATTAGTAAAGGAAGGGAAAATTATAATAAAGGGCATAGTATTTGGGCATCAAGAGTAATATTCACTCTAGTAATGAGTATTTGCTCGACAGTTTTCCTCTCATAAAGATAATTAATGAATTTTAATATATAATACTTATGAACACATGTTTTTCTTTTCTAAGAAATAATAGAGTAATCACTAGAAACTTAAATACAAGAAACTTAAATTATGTTAATGAACCAATCTCAGACTATTTGTGAGACTTGCATCACGACTATTGGACGACTAAAATATTTATGGATATCTTGTGTCATGAAATGATTGCAGCCTTTGTGGTATCAATTTCATCATCTGATAGTACCTTTTTAGTATTAACAAGCCAAGTCTACGACCAAATTCAGGTGATTACTTATATATCCACTCCCATACCAATCTCCTACTACTGTCAGACTTTCACTATGGCTGTTGGGTTGCCAAATTAATTATATATATCTGGTGTTGCACACTGATTGCCTTTTCAACCTTCAAGAACAAAATTATGTATTTGTCCTCAACCAATGCAATCGAACTTTCATAACGGCAACTACATGGCTCGACTATTTATAAATATCTTGTGACAAAAACGATTCCAATTTTGTTGGTATCAGTTTTATTATCATATTACCTTTTTTTAACGAATAATATCCGCGAGCAAATCTAGGTATTTATTCCCAACCAAACAATTGCACAACTATATGTTCAATTTTCGTTGCGGTTGTTGGATGGCTAAATTATGTATAGATATCACTTGTCAGCCAAAGAATTACCTTTGCAATTTTGACAAACCAAATTTATGCGCTTACCTATATGTACCCGACCAAACCAATCAGACTTTCGTTGCGACTTTTGGATGGCTAACCTATTTATGGATGTTTTGTGTTAGAAGATGATTTCAGCTTTTCCAGTATTGCATCATCACATATTACATAACTATTCAATTTTACAGTTCACGTATTTAAGAATGGCTTATGTATTTAGATGTTTTTTTTTTTTTGTTATTTAGTATATTATCAGTTTTCATAGGCCAATTTTAGCATACGTCTGTTGGGAACCGGTAAAAGCCTAAACTTTTTTTGCATTTTTTTAGAACCTATAATATTGTTGTCGTTGTTATTATTATTATTGTTATTATTATTATTATTATTATTATTATTATTATTATTATTATTATTATTATTACTATTATTATTACTATTATTATTACTATTATTATTATTATTATTTTATTAATATTGTAATTATTATTACTAGTACTACTATGATTATTATTGATATTATTATTATCATATAACTGTTTTTAATATATCTAATTTCAGCTGCCACTTTAATCTTAATCAATTTTATATACCTACTTCTTATGCATATTGAAATATTAGTGCATATATAGATGTACAATAGAAATGTGTTTAGAAGAGATACAAAAAGAGAGTGAAAGAACACATGTCTATTTTACAATTCACACCACCAATGACATAAAACAATAACTAATGGAGGATTTTGCGCCTACGTCACAATGTTGGATCTCACTCGACAACCAATCAGAGTATATCTCTTGATATATGGATCATTTCAAATTCAAAATTAATTATTTTATCGTTTTAAATTTTACCACCTTCGACAATTTTCAAACATTGCACGAAGATATTCTTCAGATGACCCGTATTTAATTGTTAAGATTATTTTTTGTCTTATTTATTTTTGTCCACTTAACTGGTAATTATTTTTTTTTTTTTGGTTTATCTTGTCATATTATTTCTCTAACTAGTTAAAGTGTTTTCGGATGAAAATCAGCTACGAATATCGAACCGAAATCAGGTTTAAGTAGAGGGAAAATCCTCTGGTATCCTGATTTTATATCTTATTTATTTTTCTCCAAATATTTTTTATGTTAAGTGAATTAACATATTCTATATTTTCCTTTCTATTTGGAAAAGTCATCCAAAACTAATCTAATGATGCAAACATGATATCTAACGTTGGATGGTTGATGGAATGGATAGAAAAACTTGCTAGCTACTACTTGTATTAATAGCAAAGCTGATTGAAGATTAATGTTATCTCAAAAATATTGAAGATGTTAGCGAGATTTCAGTGTCTAGCTTCTCGGTTTATTTTGTTTATCACGATAACAACAAGAATTGAGTGTTAGAGCTAGAAGCCTAGTTGTTTTAGAGTATTATTTGGGTAATCTTTTGTCGAAATAACACGATAGTTTTTAACTATAAGGGTCTTCTAGGCTAAGAGTGAGAATATTTAAACAAACTAATGTGAGAAATTACGAGTGGATTTAAAAAAATGATGTGATTGGCCGTGCCACCCAAAATATTTAAATTTGGTGACACAAAGCTCTAACAATGAAGAATTTAGATAAACATGCAGAAGCATCACAAATGAAATTCAAGTGAAGAAATCAATATTTTAAAAACAATGGAAGTACTTGATTACCAAAAATCCACGTACATAGCATCTAATATCTCAATAAATATTTAAAACTAAAATACTAAATACCATGTGAACAATGGCAATAAAATGAAGTGAAGATAATCCATAAATTGCGAAATTCCTTCAAATCCACGGCTCCAAACTTGAACCTCGATAAGCCCCTAAAATGTATCCCTTAGCTCTCAGAAATAAAACTAAGTCTGTAAAGAAAATCGTAGCAAAGGATGAGTCGGAAACTCCATATGTAGTTCAAAGTACTTAACTATCGGATCAAACACCATTTTAATGGCTTTGTAGATATGTCACATGCAAATAACTAATAAACTTAATCAGACATACACAGAAGAAAAATCACTTTTCTTTTTTCTATGAGAATCACTTTCAAGATTTTAGTAATTGTAAAATGTTTTATGTTCATTTAATCGAGTGTTTGGCGCTGGCCCAAAAGTTCTTTAATGGTAGCCCGACTACGGCGCCTGGAATTTCAAGTGTATGTCCATTGACGGCCGATAATTCAAAATCATTTGCCTGTTGATAGCCCATAGTATCCAGCTATATACTCGTTGCGACCCAGAATAAAGTATCTTTCAAACGTAACAATAATTTTCGAAGCAATGGGATTCTTAACAAAGGTTCATAAAACCAATGCTGAATTAGATATTCTCAAATCTGTTTGACGAACATCATCAATTCTTTTTTAGAAGTGCAAACGATGATGTTGGTTTAGCATTTCTAGTTAAAAATTTCTACTATGCATCCTTGTATTTATTCATGAAAATAAATAGACGGCGAGAAAACAATGTTACGGAAGAATAGCTGGCTGGAGGTGAAACATAGCCTTGTGCTTTAATGAAAACAACATACATTAACGATCGCTAGAAATGCAAAATTAGAAAATATTAGTTTGACTACACAAAGATACTACATTGACCAAAAAGAACAAAAGAAAAAAAAAGGTAGATTATTATCTTGAAGGTAGACATGAACCACTTAACCATGGCTAAACCTCAACTCCTATCTTACGGCTAATAACCCCAGTTCTGAGGAAAATCCGAAATAAACAGGTCGTTGGATGGGAATGGAGCTAAGCCTGAGACGTCTGCCGGTGGCAGGGAGGAGGAGACAGCAGCAACAAAGTCTGTTCGCAGCATGGTAGTGGAGGTGGAGGCTATTTCAATAAGTGACTCATTATTAAGGTTGGAATAATTAACACCAGCATTGCTTGTCATTGTCGGTGGAAAGTTGGTTAGCCCATGAGTTGGCTCAAAAACCTGTTCAGGAAGGGTAAGTGAAAAGGGTAGCCCATCGAAAGCAATGTTTGGCCCCACTTGTCCCATAGGCATTTGGTTTGAGCTCATGAAGCCAGTGTTTTGATGAAGTATTGGAGCGGGGTTAGCCAATCCAAACACCAAGTTTTCGTTATGCCCCACATATTCAGTCGATATTGGGTTTGAGTTCATGAAACCAATATGTGGATGAAATGCTAGAGTCGGATTAGCAAATCCAAACATGGAGTAACTATTTGGCCCCACTGGACCCTGCACTGGGTTTGGGTTCATCATGAAGCTAATGTTGTCGACAAATGGATTTGAAGTATTAAATCCAACCATGGAATTATTACTTTGCATAGATGCTTGAGGATGATGAAACTGTGTACTGATGCTTTGAGGTAGGTCAAAGAAATAAGGCAATGTCGAGAGATCAGAAGCAGATGGATTATTGTTGGGTACATGAAGTGAAGACGACAACAGAGGGGCTAGACTTGCATTGTAAATCGTGTAAGAGTGAGTTAGGGTTACTCGTGGAGCAGATGGAGCAGAATCCTGAAGAGGCGTAGGTGGGGGTGGAAGATCATTTGTTGCATTAGCGCATTGGGGATTCAGAAAGTGTGAATAGTTGCACTTGCCCCCTGTGCATTGTTTGACACACTTAGAAGTTTTGTATTGATTAATTTTATTTTTTATGCTTGAATTCCACACATTTTTAATCTCATTATAAGTTCTACCAGGGAAGTTCTTCGCAATAAGGGACCACCTGCAGAGGAAACAAGAAAAAAATGTTAATTTTTTTTTATTGCATGCAACTATAACTAACTTAGGTTTTAATCATGAATGACCTATTTCCATGAACACTTTGTAGTTTAATAAGGTCAGAGATCTCCTCGCAAGTGAAACCACCCCTTCTCAGATCAGGCTTCAGGTAATTTATCCATCTAAACCTGCAACTTTTGCCACACCTCTGGAGTCCTGAGCCACAAAAATCAAACATATATATGTTGCTATTATTTTTATATAAGTAAATGAAAGAAGAACTGTGCAGTTAAAGTGCTTACCAGCTTCTTTTGAAATTTTAGCCCAATTGCCAGGATCATTATTATTGATATGGTTTCTAAGAATCTCGTCTTCTTCTGGGGACCAAAGACCCCTCTTCACTTTTTCTCTGTCGCAGCAAGTGTGATTATGCTCCGCCATTCGCAAATCCTTTTTCTAGTAGCAAACCACTGTATTATATATCTGCAAAACATAAGAAGATATGAGAAATAAAACAAGAAATCGATCAGAGATAGATGATATCAATGGAACGATACACCACCTTGGAAATGAGAGGCTTCTGATCAAGATTTGAGTTGTAAAGTTGCAATAACCCCTTGAGGGAGGAGGGGATGTTATATAGTGAGGAATTGGTAACGAAACTTCGCACACGAGTCAACCATGCAATGGTTGAGGGACCAACATATTGTTGTTAATTGAGTTTTATTAATTGCTCATACTACAAAGTCAACGGTTTCAAAAACAAACAAAAAAGTACATCCCATGGAGTATTTAAGTTTGCTCTTGACTTTTAACTTCATCTCGAGAGTTGGACCTAAATCCTTAAATATCACAAGTGTATTTTATCTCGTCTGTTCTAACTTATCTAAGGAGTTGCAATTAAATCCTTAAATACATCAACTGTGTGTTAATTGTGCACTTGAACATGGATTGGTAAAATTGTATTTATAACTGTAGAATTAGTAACTTATATTACTCCAGCTAAGCATGGATTTAACTCATTGTTGTCCACTCTTCCAACTGCATTTGTGGCTAAGGTTTTAAACTCTACATATATATTTTGTGAAGAAAGCAAACAAAATGATATATCTAGAAGTTGGCAGATGAGACATTTCATTTAAAACCATTCATTACCAGATGTTTGTTGGCACCAACATCCTTAATGCTTAACCTTTTTAATTAACCAGAGCTACACAAGTAAGTAGACCGGTAAATTTAGCTCACTCTCATAAACGAAATATGTGTACGTGTTTGTGTTTTACAATCAATTTGCGCATGTATACTCTTCATTGTAAGTGTTCATTGTCACAATGTAGTTCTTTTTTTTTTTTCTAAGTAATTCAACTTTCTTTTTTGTGAGTGTGATTTCAATACATTTTAATTTAATGTACAATATTATGATAAATTAATACATATCATTGGTGTTTAAGGATCACACTGCTACTTTTATTCATTTTACACGAATTCAAATATTACACACACACACACACACACACCAAATATTCAGACTATCGGTGAGAGTTCCATCTCGACTATTGGACGGCTAAAATATTTATGGATATCTTGTGTCAAGAAATGATTCCAGTATTTGTGGTATGATTTTCATCATCTCATAGTACCTTTTTAGTATTAACAAGTCAAGTCTACGATCAAATTCAGGTAATTACTTATATATACACTCCCACACCAATCCCCATCTACTGTCAGACTTTCACTATCATTGTTGGATGGCTAAATTGTTTATAAATATCGGGTTTCGCACACCAATTCCTTTTTAACCTTCATAAACCAAATTTTGTGTATGTCCTCAACCAATGCAATCAAACTTTCATCTCGGCTACTAGATGGCTGGACTATTTATAGATATCTGGTGACAATAATGATTCCAATTTTGTTGGTATCAGTTTCATTATCATATTACCTTTTTAAAACGAATAATATCCGTGTGCAAATCTAGATTGAATTTTTGTTGCGGTTGTTGGATAGCTAAATTATGTGCAAATATCATGTGTCAGCCAATGATTACCTTTGCAATTGACAAACCAAATTTAGGTGCTTACCTATATGTCCCGGACCAAACCAATCAGACTTCCATTGCGACTATTGGATGGCTAACCTATTTATGGATGTCTTGTGTTAGAAGATGATTTCAGCTTTTTCAGTATTGCATCATGACATATGACATAACTATTCAATTTTAAAGTACAAGTATTTAAGAACGGCTTACTAAATACCATGTGAACAATGGCAATAAAATAAAGTGAAGATAATCCATAAATTGCGATGTTCCTTCAAGTCCACGGCTCCAAACTTGAACCTCGATAAACCCCTAAAATGGATCCCTTAGCTCCCAGAAATAAAACTATGTCCGTAAAGAATAACAAAGGATGAGTCGGAAACTCCATTTGTAGTTCAAAGTACTTAACTATCGAATCAAACACCATTTTAATGGCTTTATAGATATGTCACATGCAAATAACTAATAAACTCAATCACGACATACACACAAGAAAAATCACTTTTCTTTTATCTATGAGAATCACTTTAAAGATTATAGTGATTGTAAAATATTTTATGTTCATTTAATCGTGCGTTTGGCGCTGACCCAAAAATTCTTTACTGGTAGCCCGGTTACGGCCTGGAATTTCCAGTGTATCTCAGTTGACGGCCCATAATTCAAAATCATTTGCCTATTGATAGCCCATAGTATCCAACTATATACTCGTTGGCGACCCAGAATAAAGTATCTTTCAAACGTAACAATAATTTTCGAAGCAATGGAATTCTAAACAAAGGTTAATAAATCTAAAGCTGAGTTAAACATTCTCAAGGCTATTTAACAAATAGTACCCATTTTTGTAAAAGTGCAAACGATGATGTTGGTTTAACATTTCTGTTTAAAAATTTCTACTATGCATATTTGTATTTATGCATGAAAATAAATAAACGGCGAGAAAGCAAAGTTGCGGAAGAATTTCTTGCTGGAGGTGAAACATAGCCTTGTGCATTAATGAAAACAACATACATAAACGATCACTACACATGCAAAACTAGAAAATTTTAGTTTGACTACACAAAGACTCTACATTGACAAAAAGAAAAAGAAAAAGAAAAAGAGGTACATTATATTATTATCTATCGAGGTAGACATGAACCACTTGACCATGGCTAAACCTCAACTCCTTCCTTACGGCTAATAACCCAAGTTTTGAGGAAAATCAGAAATAAACAGGCCCTTGGATGGGAATGGAGCTAAGCCTGAGATGTCTATCGGTGGCAGGGAGGAGGAGACAGCAGCAACAAAGTCTGTTCGCGGCATGGTAGTGGAGGTGGAGGCTATTTCAATAAGTGACTCATTATTAAGGTTGGAATAATTAACACCAGCATTGCTTGTCATTGTCGGTGGAAAGTTGGTTAGCCCATGAATTGGCTCAAAAAACTGTTCAGGAAGGGTAAGTGAAAAGGGCAGCCCATCGAAAGCAATGTTTGGCCCCACTTGTCCCATAGGCATTTGGTTTGAGCTCATGAAGCCAGTGTTTTGATGAAGTATTGGAGCGGGGTTAGCCAATCCAAACACCAAGTTTTCGTTATGCCCCACATATTCAGTCGATATTGGGTTTGAGTTCATGAAACCAATATCTGGATGAAATGCTTGAGTCGGATTAGCAAATCCAAACATGGAGTAACTATTTGGCCCCACTGGACCCTGCAAGGAGGAGGAGACAGCAGCAACAAAGTCTGTTGGCGGCATGGTAGTGGAGGAGGAGGCTATTTCAATAAGTGACTCATTATTAAGGTTGAAATTATTAAAACCAGCATTGCTTGCAATCATTGTCGGTGGAAAGTTGGTTAGCCCATGAATTGGCTCAACAAACTCTTTGGAAGGGGAAGTGGAAAGCGTAGCCCATTGAAAGCAATGTTTGGCCCCACTTGTTCCACAGGCATTTGGTATGAGCTCATGAAGCCAGTGTTTTGGTGAAGTATTGGAGCGGGGTTAGCAAATCCAAACACCAAGTTTTCGTTAGGCCCCACATAGTGTGTCGATATTGGGTTTGAGTTCATGAAACCAATATTGGGATGAAATGCTAGAGTGGGGTTAGCAAATCCAAACATGGGGTAACTATTTGACACCACTGGACCGTGCACTGGGTTTGAGTACTTCATGAAGCTGATGTTGTGGACAAATGGAGTTGAGTTATTAAATTCAACCATGGAATTATTACTTTGCGTAGATGCTTGGGGATGATGAAACTGAGTAGTGATGCTTTGAGGTAGGTCAGAAATTAGGCCATGTCAAGAGATCAGAGACAGATGGATTATTGTTGGATACATGAAGCGGAGACGACAACAAAGGGGCTAGATTTTCATTGTAAATCGTGTTGGACTCAGTTATGGTTACTGGTGGAGCAGATGAAGCAGAATCCTGAAGAGGCGTAGGTGGGGGTGGAAGATCATTTGTTGCATTAGGGCATTTAGGATTCAAAAAGTGTGAATAGCTGCACCTGCCCCCTCTCCATTGTTTGGCAAACTTAGAAGTCTTGTATTGATCGATTTTATTTTTTATACTTGAACTCGACATATTTTTAATCTCATTATAAGTTCTGCCTGGGAAGTTCTTTGCAATTAGAGACCACCTGCAAAGGACACAAGAAAAATGTTAAATTTTTTTATTGCAAAACCTCAACTAATTTAATTTTGGATCATGAATGGCCTATTTCCATGAAAACTTTATAGTTAAATAAGGTGAGAGATCTCCTCACAAGTGAAACCACCCTTTCTCAAATCAGACTTCAGATAATTTATCCATCTGAACCTGCAACTCTTGCCACACCTCTCGAGTCCCGAGCTACAGAAATCAAAGATATATATGTTACTTTTATGTTTATATATGTAAATGAAAGAAGTAGTGTGCAGTTACACTTTTACCAACTTGTTTTGGAATTTTAGCCAATTGCCAGGACTATTTTTACTGATATAGTTTCAAAGAATCTCGTCTTCCTCTGGGGACCAAAGACCCTCTTCACTTTTTCTCTGTCGCGGCAAGTGTGATTATGCTCCGCCATTCGCAAATCCTTTTTCTAGTAACAAATTACTATATTATATATCTGCAAAAGACAAGAAGATATGAGATATAAAACAAGAAATAGATCAGAGATAGATGATGTCAATGGAACGATAAACCACCTTGGAAATGAGAGGCTTCTCAAGATTTGAGTTGTAGAGTTGCAATAACCCCTTGAGGGAGGAGGGGATGTTATGTAGTGAGGGATTTGAAACAGAGCTTCGCACACGAGTCAACCATGCAATGGTTGAGGGACCTACATATTGTTGTTATTTGATTTATTAATTGCTCATACTACAAAGTCAACGGTTTCAAAAACAAACAAAAAAGTAAATCCCGTGGAGTATTTAAGTTCCGTCTTGACTTTAAACTTCATCTCGAGAGTTGGACTTATATCCTTAAATATCACAAGGGTATTTTATCTCTTCTATTTTAACTTATCTAAGGAGTTGCGATTAAATCTTTAAATACATCACATGTGTGTTAACTGTGCACTTGAACATGGATTGGTAAGATTTTATTTGTAACTGTAGAATTAGTAACTTATATTACTCCAGCTAAGCCTGGATTTAACTCATTGTTGTCCACTCTTCCAATTGCATTTGTGGCTAAGGTTTTAAACTCTACATATATATTTTGTGAAGAAAGCAAACAAAATGATATATCTAGACGTTGGCAGATGACACATTTCATTTAAAACCATTCATTACCAGATGTTTGTTGGCACCAACATCCTTAATGCTTAACCTTTTTAATTAACCAGAGCTACACAAGTAACTAGACCGGTAAATTTAGCTCACTCTCATAAAAGAAATGTGTGTAAGTGTTTTAGTTTTACAATCAATTTGTGCATGTATATTCTTCATTGTAAGTGTTCATTGTCACAATGTAGTTCTTTTTTTTTTTTTTTTTTTTTTTTTTTTTTTTGAAGTAATTCAACTATCATTTTTGTGAGTTGCATTTCGATACATTTTAATGTACAATATTATGGTAAATTTATACCTATCCTTGGTGTTTAAGGATTCTACACTGCTACTTTTATTCTTTTTACACAAATTCAAATATTACATATATATATGTGTGTGTGTGTGTGTGTGTGTGTGTGTGTGTGTGTGTGTGTGTGTGTAAATAAACTAAAAAATAACTTTGTAAAGGAAAAGTAGCATAGATTAAATTAGTATAATCAGGTTCTACATCTATCATGATACAAAACTTGAGATACTTAACCTAGACGCCACACTGTAGAGAAAAAAGAGGGATGCTAACTTTACGAAACAACACCAGAAAATCAAGCTTTCAAGTTCAACTGGAGGGGAAACGAAGTCCATGTTACTTTTTTTATTTTTTTATTTTTTGTGTATGTGTGTGTGCTGCAATTGCATTATTTTCACTTAAATGTACTTTAAGTTTGTTTTATATTGAGATTAGTAAAGGAAGGGGAAATTGTAATAAAGGGCATAGTATTTGGGCATCAAGAGTAATACTCACTTTAGTAATGAGTATTTGCTCGACAGTTTGTCTCCCATAAAGATAATTAATGGATTTTAAGACATAATACTTATGAGCACGTGTTTTTCTTTTCTAAGAGATAATCGAGTAATCACAGGAAACTTAAATACAAGAAACTTAAATTATGTTAATGAACCAATCTCAGACTATTGGTGCTACTACTGGACGGCTAAAATATTTATGGATATCTTGTGTCAAGAAATGAACCAGCCTTTTTGGTATCATTTTTTTCATCTCATAGTACCTTTTTAGTATTAACAAGTCAAGTCTACGACCAAATTCACTATGGTTGTTGTGTGGCTAAATTATTTACAAATATCTGGTGTCACACACTGATTACCTTTTCAACCTTCAAGAACCAAATTATGTATATGTCCTCAACCAATGCAATCGATCTTTCATCTCGGCTACTAGATGGCTGGACGATTTATAAATATCTGGTGACAATAATGATACCAGTTTTGTTGCTATCAGTTTCACTATTATATTACATTTTTTAAACAAATAATATCCGCCAGCAAATCTAGGTATTTATACCCGACCAAAAAAATTCACAACTATAGGTTCAATTTTTGTTGCGGTTGTTGGAGGGCTAAATTATGTATGAGTATCATGTGTCAGCCAATAATTACCTTTGCAATTTTGACAAAACAACTTTAGTAGTTACCTATATGTACCCGACCAAACCAATCAGACTTTCATTGCGACTATTGGATGGCTAACCTATTTATGGATGTCTTGTGTTAGAACATGATTTCAACTTTTTCAGTATTGCATCATCACATATTACATAACTATTCAATTTTAAAGTGCACATATTTAAGAACGGCTCAAGTATTTAGATGTTTTTGTTATTTAGTACGTTATCAGTTTTCATAGGCCAATTTTAGCATATGTCTGTTGGAAACTGGTAAAAGCCTAAACTTTTTTGCATTTTTTTAGAACCTATAATATTTCTGTTGTTGTTGTTGTTGTTGTTGTTATTATTATTATTGTTGGGGATAATTACATCTACACCCGTGAGGTTTGGTGTAATTACATATACCTCCCCTGTGGTTTGAGAAATTACAATGACCTCTCTGAGGTTTGATATCTTACACATACCTCCCCTCTACAACTTAAGGGTTGTTTGTGGTGTAATTTAGGATATCAATATGCTTATTATATTTAGACCCCTAAAGTTTAGGATAATTATAAAAATAATCTTTAATGTTTGAAAAATTAAAAGGAAATACTCCATATATTTTTAAAAACTACTATATTGTAAACTAAAATATAAAAAAAAATTAAATTTTAAATTTGAGAATATAATCCAGGTTTATTTTTGAATCAAAAAATTTAACTTTTAAGAATAAAAAAAGAAAACAATTCACACAAACTTCGTTCAAAAATAATAACATCTATATGGAATCTTTAGAAGAAGAAAAAAAAAGACAAGGAAACTCATTTGTAGAAACTATCATGCTCAATGAGAATAAACAAAAATAACACAATAATCAAGATTTTCACAACCTATTTTAAGAAATGAAGAATGATGACAAAATTAACAGCAACAGTGATAAGGAAATTATCATCCTTGGAATGGACGTGGTCACTAGTTCTGGATAGCAAGTTTTGTTGAAATTTTTGAAAAAACAAGCAACCTAAATTCACTGGTTTTTTTTGTAGTTTCTATTTAATATTTTTCGTTGTGCTATCTTCTTCTATTGCAAAAAAAAATAAAAAAATTAGGTTATAATTGCAATGAGAAGAAGGGCATAAAGATGAGTATTTAGATGTGTTTGAACGAAGTTTGTGTGAATTGGTTTTTTTTATTTATTTATTAAATTTAAATGTTTTGATTCAAAATTATATTTTGGATTATATTTTAACATATTCTCAAATTTAAAGTTTTAATTTAATCATTTTTTTGTTTATAGTTAATAATATAATAGTTTTTAAAATTATTTTATAATTATCCTAAACTTTAGGGGTCTAAATATAATAAGCATATTGATATCCTAAATTACACCCCAAACAACCCTTAAGTTGTAGAGGGGAGGTATGTGTAAGGTTTCAAACCTCGGGGAAGGTCATTGTAATTTCTCAAACCACATGAGAGGTATCTATAATTACACCAAACCTCAGGGGGTGTAGCTGTAATTATCCCTAAAAAGTATAGCATCAAACTTCTTCATGTTATAAACTATGTGCCCAAAATCTTATGATGTTATCAAAAACTATGCACCAATTTATGTCATAAAAAATCCAGCACTACGTATTTATTTGAAACATAAGAGGCATAAAATCGTCGATTTAAATTTAATAAAAAAATATGCACCAAAATCTTCCTATTATAATAAATAAATAATCTACATTAGATATTTATTTGTGAAACATAAGAGGCATAAAATCGTAGACTCACAATTAGTTAACGATTCAAAGTGTTTTTTTATTAAAAAGGGAGGTTGGTGGGGATCTCTTGAAAACATAGGAATTCTGTGCAAAACTTTGACACGAGAGGAGTTGATGCAGGTTTTTAAAAAGATTCTATGAAATTCGGAACAAATGAAAAATTGGTAATGTACATGCATGTGATATTTTTACAAACATTGAAGTATTTTTGTGGTTTCTACTTTAATTTTGAATTCAGTTAATAATTATATTTCCCGCATATCTAATTTTGTAATTATTCAAATATATATAATACTACGCTTTTGCATTTAGATTTTAGATCAAACGTGAAACGTGAAAACGTAATTATAATCAATATGGGCATCAAATTTCTCATTCGATAGAAATTGAATTCATTACAATTTACACCTAATAAGGATGTAGGCTTTGGAGATTTTTGCTACTCAATTTTTCTATTAGGTATTTGAACTAACAAATACTAACCCTTAGAATTTTTCCTTTGTGAAAATATGAAGCAAAATTCTGAATATAGTAACAATATAATGATTTAACCTGAAAACTTCAAATTCGGTGAAAAACCATGAGGACAATAGTGAAAATACACTATCTAGAAATTATTACAACTATATAAATTTTTCTTACTCTAATATGTAACGATTGTGCATTTTTTTACAATGGTGCAACTCTCACTTTTGGCTCTCCTGAAAGTCATTAGTCATAGATATGAATTTTTACCACACACTTTGCAACAACACCAAAACAATGTTCGTGTACAAATCAAAACTCACTAACTACATCATGTATCATGACAACTGTAGGGTCTAATGCCATCATGATATGCACGTCGCTCATTAGACAATATCAGAGTAAGCAATGTTAGTGTCACGTAAGTATCTCCTTGTACTGACTAGAGCCTTTCGTTGAACCAGCTCTTCATTTCGGACAACTTTGTCTCACATGACCAGGTTGTCAGCACCTTCAACAGACTCTCTACTCAAATTCCTCTTTCCACCATCGCAATGGTTTTATGTAAACCGTCAAACTCACTAAGCCTCCTCTATTTAGAAAGAAACCTGCTAGTGACATAAAAAAACTTGATTTTCTCCTTTTTATGAATCAATATCTATTTCATGTGGTAGTACAAATATGGAAGACACCATGTGAGTCCCAAGACTTGATTCCCCTGAGGGGTGGAGCCAGAAATTGCAATGACGGGGTGCGAGATTTTACTTAAACAATAAGTTCACATTAATAGCGAGAAGTTTATCAATGAAATGATTAAACTAATTAAGGATTATAATTCTCCTACTCATTTATGAATCTTTTGTATTCTCCTATTTTCTCTCGTTGAGTATTTCTTATGCCCAATCCTTTCTAATATAAAATTTTCTTTGCCGATCATAAAAATTGATCAATGGAGAACACGATCGAGTTAATGTTAGAAAAGAGAGGAGCCAAATATTCTTCACATACAAGCATGCAATAAGCATTTATTAGAGAAATAACTAAAGTATATATAGATAATATTATAATTTTTCATTGTATTTTTTTTACCATATAATAGGGAGAATTCGTAGAAAGTATAAAATTATTGCATGATGCTAAAGATCTTCGGATAAGATGAAACTCATCTATACTAAGCTTTAAAGCCATAAATAGTTTCTATTTTATTATGCACTAAAAAATTACCAAATGAAACGTTGTTTGGTTTTGTAATATTATCTTCAAATCTTGTTACGACAAAAGTACATATATAAAAATAATATACCATATGACAAACTAAAATAAATAGACCAAGATAATTCTTCTATATTTTTATTATGCTTGTTTATCCTATTGACATTTTCATCTTTAAGTCTTCTTCAACTTCGCACAAGATAAAACTGAAACCAGGTAATAATAGTTAAATAAAATTGACGATAGGAATTAAACTCATTTTTAATTAACTATTGTTGTGACAATGGGGGTGAAAAAACTAAATCTACTAGGTGAAATCGGCAAATACTTATGCCAAAACAATGACACTAGTGGAGCTTGGGGGTGCAGCAGCCCCCATATGCACCC
Organism: Misopates orontium; assembly: GCA_946800315.1. NCBI lineage: Eukaryota > Viridiplantae > Streptophyta > Magnoliopsida > Lamiales > Plantaginaceae > Misopates > Misopates orontium. Next base: position 26,634,847 of record OX326951.1, read on the forward strand.
TCGTGGCTCCGCCACTGATCCCTTCATCTATTTGAACTCCAACATATTTAAGATCGACAATTATTCTGTCAAGAATATTGAGATTATTTGAAATAGTCATTCCTTCATTCATCTAGCTTCATTAATCTGAATATGTGAAACTGCTCCTTCAGGTACACGTGATTCGTGATGTTGTTCGTCTAATAAAACTCTTAATATTTTTTATTAAGTCCCTTTACCGAAGAAATTTCGTCCATATTCATTTTTGGGCACAACAGACGAATTGTACCTATAGCTCTCAAATCGAGATCCTCCAATCGCTTCCATAATAGCTTTTCCTATAGCCTTTATCAAGGGTATTTGATACAGTACTGTGATATTTGCTCAAAATTACAATTAGCCGAAGTTTAACTAGAAGTCAATGAAGTTCATTTTTTGACAAACAGTACCCCGCTTTTGCAAGTGAAAACGATCATCTAAAGACGCAAAGATTTACATCTTAGCATCGACGTGATATTTGCAAAATCTGAAAGTTTTGAGGCTCGAAATAGTCGTTTTATATTTTTTGCGATATTTAAATTATTTAAGACTTTAATTTTGACATTTATTTGTTTTTCTCATTTTTAGAAAAAAAAAAGTTTTTTATTAGCTTTTATATTTATTTTTGTATTTTAGGGTATGCATAAAGAGGTCGATTATTGAATAAAATTTACTTGTTTGTTTCCTATTGAAATCTCGGTATTCTACATAATCAACGAGTTTTGACTCTCAAATTCTCGGTAGTCTACGTGAACAACGAGTTTTTAATCTCATGTATTTTTCTTATCTTTCCTATGACTTCTGCTACTTACATAAGTATCTCTTCTCTTCAAAGCCTTGTGCGAGTCTGACTGAATTAAAACATCTGTAACTTCGACTTGCCACAAGACACAGTCGGTTTTTGCGTCAAACTTCTCTACTTTAAGTTTGACCATATTCACGAACTAGCTCCCTTACTGGTAAACTTTTGTGAATCTAAAGTCGATCAAAACAATACTACCCACTAATTAAGCCCCTCGAAATTGATAACTTGAGAACCAATTTTCTTCTAAAGGATCGTCTTAGACAATACGTATTCACAACTACTATTATACTAAAACTTCAAATCAACAAAAACTCCACCACAGCATGATCCATGCTCTGACATCACAATTAGGTATTTGAACCGACAAAATACTTCTCCCCAAGATCTGCCAATTGTGAAAATGTGAAGCAAGTCGAATAAACACTAACAATAGTAATACAATAAAGATTTAATGTGAAGACGTAAAATCCGAAAAAACCACGAAAACAAGAGTGGAGATACACATATATAAAATTATTATAATTACATAATCTTCCCTCACGCTAGTCACCCAGCACAAATCCCTTTCATTAACAATACTCACTAAAGTGCACATCACTCTAATATGTAACTACAAGAAAAGAATTAACAGTATTACTTAACACTTTGTTTTTGAATGAATGAAATCTTGCAAATGTTACCTCTATTCGTAGAAAAATATTCAGGGTTAAACACCTATTAGCATAAATAGAAGGATTAGCATACATAGAGGGTACTTCAGCTTAGCAAAAACACACATTTGCCTGTTCCACTCAAATCAGCCCCCACCGCGCGTCAACCACCCAATTTAAGTTTGTTAACCATCATTATGAAGATGGTTTATTGACATTTTCTACAACTTTTGTTGATCTGATTAGTTGGTAATTTGTCTTAGCATTTATGTAATATTTATTTGGGCCCATTATACAGTTTATTTTTAAGCAAATACTTTCATTGCCACAATCAAAACTGTATTTGGTCATCACCTACCAAGTGAAGAAGTCGTCTAATATTTTAGTAAGTTTTACCTAGGCAGGTCCATCTCATAATGCATCATTGCTGTCAAAGAATAGACAACGCTGGTTCGCGATAAAAACTTGCAGTCTATCAAAAATTTGTAACAAGAGTTTTCCTAAAAAAAGAAAAAGGTACTGCATAATTTACTAATCGTTCAAAGAAAATGGCATAAACAAAGTTAACTTGCAACATATATACTAACAAACACATGATGGACAAGTATTATATATTTGTGTGTGTATGTGTTCTCTCCAGATATTTTAGGTAGGAGTGAGACGTACTACGTACTGCAGTAAATATTAAAAACATAAACATATACCAATTAGCAAGTTGTTCTAATTTGTCAAACTTTGAAAGCCACATTATAGAAAATCTTCCTGCGGGAAAACATATTCAAATTGTATGAAAATTTGTTGATTTTCATATTACCTCATTAAAATTGACATCTAAAATAGATATTGCCAAAGATTATGGTATCTTCCGTCGTCGATGCTTTGGACCACCTTTAATTTAAATAATTCCACCGTCACGATCATCAAGCATGTTCAATATGTGATGCCAAAACCAAAACCCACGTACCCCATAAACTGGTAGAGATTTATTTATAAAAAAAATTGCATATATAGAGTGACAAAAGTACAGTCCCCACGTACAGCATATAGCTTCAAAAGTTTTAAGTTTTAAACTGATGAAAACATTGATTGACGTACCAATGCATATTTCTAAATGTGTGTTTGTGTGAACATATACATTAATTAAATATTCATTTTGTATTATTACCCGCCTCTCGCAGTGAGATGGTCCATGACGGCTCTTTCACATTATTATTTTGGGGGGTCCCAAGATCATCATCTTAGCCGTACACTCCTGTATTTTCCATAATTTCTTGAAGCATTCCAGTTTTAATTATGTGCCATATCACGAGAATGCCGGTTAGAATCCTCTCCAACATAATATCCTACATCTTTTCCAACACTATCTGGATGATTAACACATGTCCTTTTTAAATTACACAAAAAACACACAATTAAACTTCCATCTTTCTTCTCTCTCCAAATTCTTTTTTTTAAGGAAAATTACGGCTGATTCAAAACACATCAAATTTAGATACATTTCTTTTACCAAATCTTGTTCACCAAATCAGTTTTTTCTCAAGCTTATATAATTTAAGTTTATAACCAATTTTTTGTTTCATTTCTTTTTATTTATTTAAATATTTAATTTCATAATAATTTGTTCATAATTTGTTACTCTAATTTTTAATTTGTCTCTTAATCTTCTTACTCTTTCCTTGTATTAAAATTAAATAAAGGGAAATCATCTAATATCATTTGAATGTATATTTTATTTTGGAGATGAATTATTCTTTTCATAAAATTCATTATATAAAATATGAATTTTAGGATAAAAGAAATGCTGAAAGTAAAGTTATTGAATTAAGATAAATGGAATTCATTAAAAGCATTAGTAATACACATTGAGAATTAAGAAAGAAAATATTTAATAGTGTAGATGAAAATTTAATATCTTCTTAGTACAAATGTACAATTAATAATGTCTATATGACTAGTCACTTAAGTGGATATCTATTATTAATATAAACAAACAGGTTTTGTGTTGTACAAATAAAGTGTTTTCCAAATTTGCCCATATTTAATCATCTAAATTTAGTTTCTAAGAGCCTAATATTGTAATTATTTTAGTACACCACAACACCGATCTTTTAACTACCCAAATATTTGTAACCATCATCCAAAACCACCTCCTAAAATTTAGGGAGATTGATTCAATCAGAGTATCACGTTCACCACCTCTTTCCTAATTAAACAAATTCAAAATTTTAAACTTCTTCATCTTCTTATTTCTTCTTGTTTTTCTCCACAAACTACCTCTTTTTACAGCTTTTACCATGAATTTTTTTGGCAATAGAGTAAATCAACCCTACTTAATCTATTAATTACAAGCCCATTTTTAATACATAAGAACACATTGCACGCGGTCCGCGGGTGCACACAATGGCTAGTATATAAATAATAGAAAGCTTTTAGCAGTGTATACAATGTCTTTATTTTTATGATATATTAATAATTATATTTATATCTTTTATATTTAAAATAATTTTAGCTATACTTGTGTTATTTTAGAGTTAATTTTTTGCAGTTGTAAAAATAAAATGGAAGTGTATCAAAAAGGGCCTACATTAAAAGGAATTTAAAAATATTTTATAAAATATTTTTAATTTAAAAGACATAAATATACATAACAATATATCATAAAAAAGAAGATATTGTATACACTGCTGAGAAATTTCCATTATTTATATCCACTTAAGTAACAAGTCATTTAGACATTTCTAATTGTACATTTGTACTAAGAGGACGCTAAATTTACATCTAAATTATGTCCAAAAAAAAATTACATCTAAATTATAACTTTACTTTCCCCGTTTTTTTAATCCTAAAATACATACTTTGTTTAAAGAATTTTATGAAAAGAATAGTTCATCTCTAAAATGAAATATTAGATGATTTCCCATTATTTAATTTTACTACAAGGAAAGAGTAAGATAAGATTAAGATAAAAATTAAAAATTAAAAATTAGTGTAACAAATTATGAACAAATTATTATGAAATTATATATTTAAATAAATAAAAAGAAATAAAACAAAAAATTTGGATATGAACGTAAATTATATGAGCATGAGAAAAAACTGATTTGGGGAATCAGATCTTGTTAAAAGAAATATATCTCAATTTGGTGTATTTGGAATCAGTCGTCCCTAAAAAAAAAAAAGGTTAGCAACAACTTTGGAGAGAGAAGAGGGATGGAAATTAATTTTGTGCTTTTTGTGCATATTAAAATGAACATTTGGCAATCATCCAGATAGTGTAGGAGAAGATGTAGGATATTATGTAGGAGAGGATCTTAACCGCGAGAATGCGTGCAGATTTTAAACTTTCAATCACTAGATGAAGCCTTAAATCAAGAATGTTGAGGACTTTTTTATGATAAAAATGTAATGAAAAAGCAAGAAGACTGCGCACCATATATAACGCTGGACTTGAGCTGTAAACATACCAAATAAAGGGATCGTGAGTATGATACCATTAGAAACTTCATACTTCGCAGGAAAAATGCATAAATCCCTCGTCTGGTTTTAAAAATCTATATGCAAACTTCATGTGGTTTGATGATTCGTAAAACTCATTTGTGGTTTCATAAATTTTGCACATTTTTTTTTAATCTTTACAAAATCTTCTTGCATAGTTTCACAAAACTCTGCACAAAACCTCCTTATATAGTTTTATAAGAAAAAATTATATCCAGAACATAATAAAATCACAAGAGAAGTTTTAGACAATTAACACACTATAGGGGAATTTTGTGTATATTTTAAAAATCACAAAGGAATTTTAAGTTGATATCCTACTCGGTGTGACAAAAGAATTCACTTTTCTTAAAAAGAAAATGTAGAGTTTTCTGGTATTTTGAGTAGTTTATGAGAAGATTGATCATAACTTAAACCTGCTGCAATGTTTATACGTTTGCATGACAAGATAATTAATAATTAATAAGAAGCTGAAATGGGATTCCAGTGGAGAAGGTTGCTGATGAGATCAAGCTAGAATTTTGCACGGGTAAAGTGAGAAAAAGTGGCTGATCATGGGATCGAGTTGAGATTTCCAATAAGCAAAACTGGTTATGATGATGATAATTTGTGTACTACCAAGTTTGATCAAATTAAGGGAAGTTTTTAGAGGGTTCGTGGCAAAACACTCACTTTGCTATATGAAATAGATACATTGTATAAAAATAAATGATTAAATTATCTCATATGATATGTTAAAATGGGCATACTACTCATGTAAAAAATTAAGTAGACAAACTACTGCCATCATGTGTTATGTGTTACGCTAAATAGACATATTATCTCCATGTGTATTTTTTATATATCGTAAAATATCTCTCTTATACAAAACTGTTAATAGGGGTGGTGTACAAATTTTTAAAATCACAGGAGAATAATTTGTCTATCTTTTTATCGTATGGGGTAATATGCCATATTTAACATAACAAATAAGGAGTAATTTGTATATTATTTTTTACAGGGGTAATATGCCTATTTCACATGTCAAGAAAAGGATATCCATTAGCTCAATTTTCAATGCGTTCAACTTGCGAATTGTATTTCATGTACATATTCCTTTTATGCATCTTCTAAAATAATTTTAAGAATATATATGAAGGGTTTTTAAATTTCTGCATGGTATTTAAGTTCATCCAATACTAACAATGTGCTTTGGACCCATATCCATATGTAATATGTGAAAAATATGAAATGGGCGTGTTAAAGTTGTCTTAGACAACTTTGAGGGACAATTTAAATCACACTATATGTTTCTTCTCAAGAAGAATAAAAATCACACTATATATATATATATATAAAAGGTTTTTCTCTCGTAAGTTACTAAAAAATTGTACCGTGGTATGTAATTTCCAACAATCTCTTAGTTTGTACGAAGTAACAAATGTTCACTGAGTAGTTGTGTGGAATGCCACATAATACAAAAGTATAATTTTACCTCGCGTAGACTATACATTTTGAGGAAAATAAATCATAAAAAGAGAATGTGCGCCTCTTCATTACGTATGCATAGTTGGTCACCTCAAAGTCCTAATCCTTTTCACTTAATTAATTCGAGCTTTAGGGAGACAAAAGCAGTTTAGGCCTTTTTAGCGACTATAGTATAGCACTAGAACTAATGACGTTTTTTGGCACTGTCATGTGATCAGGTAAGATTATTATAGGGGGATGATATTAATATATATTATTGTGAACTTAACCATGCATTGAGGAATTATTTGTTGCACTTGTTACACTAAGTCATCACTTCACTTCCTGCGTGCTTGAGTCTCTTTACATATGTCTATGATCTCATGTTTGCAATTTTATTATATTGGCTAAGTTAAAGATCCCCTTTCATATCCCACAAATTTCAGTTTAAGTCGAATATTAACCAACCAGAATTTCATATGCGCAATCCTAAGATTTGCCAAACATCAAAATCCGCAACGTGAGATTTAGTATTCATCATGAGTAAGAGGTTCGGTTCTTGTGACTGAATTGATGATCGTCTATTTGACAGAAAAACTTATAGTTTTCGAGTCAAGTCAGAATCATGTGTTGATACATTTTGGTTAAGTGAGTCAGTTAATCAACCTCGTTCCAATTCCCACGTAGTTCAGTCGCCTAGTTGATACATTTTTTCATAGAATAAGATAATTAAAAAAGTAAACTATTGGTACCTACATATTAATCATTCAAGTTGGATGTGCTAATGAATCACATACTTAAACTCACTTTATAAATGCAATCCTTAAGACATTATAAATCAATTTGAACGCGAAATGATGCTTCTGGGTCTGTACCATTTTAATAGCCCCTAAAAAATTGAGTTAAACTACTTAACTCATATAATTTTGTCCTACAAAAAAAAAAAACTCATATAGTTTTGAAAATAATAAAATGGAGAGCAGCAAAATATGGGGAATAGTCATTTCCGTGCAATACATGGGGTCCATGTTCGTACTATTAGATATTATTAGATTTAGAATAAATACCCTTCATTAAAGGTGCCTAAAAACCTAATTAGTACAACTGCCATATTCTACTCGCCTAAAATATCCGAAACTGATTTGTTTTGTCTCCTTAAAGTTGGACTTAAATAAGGAAATAGGATTAGCACTTTGAGGCGACCGAACATGCATGCATCATGAAGAGGCGCACTTTCTCTTAATCGGGATTTTTCGCTCAAAGTTTGTGGCTCGGTGAGATCTATAGAATTGACAAATATAATTAGTTGTGATATTATAGTTTGGATTATTTGATGTAAAATTATGTTTTCTTTCACATTATATTAAAAAGTTTACTTTTTATCAATAAATAATTTACAACGTACTCGCGTTAAGATCAAAATTCATACTCCAAACTACATATTGTAAAAGTTAAGTCCCTAAGTAGTATTTTCACCTAGAAACACATTGTTAGAGAGAGATCATTAATATTTTGAAGCCCATAACAATTCCTAGTGGATCCAAGGTGCCCGTGTAGGTCGAAATGAGTATCGAACTATAATACGTCTGCACTAGACAAGTACATCATTGATTTGTGGAGTGACTTTGATGTCATATAAAAATTAGACCTCCACATATATTTTTAATTAAAAGGCCTTATTAAGTGAAGATGAGTAATTATTTGTGGTAGAAGTCCGGAAAATTCTCGAGCTATATATAACGGATTCAAGACATAAATAGACTTATAGAGTAATATAGTACATATGCATTTTATAAAGAGATTTCAACTAGAATTTTCAAACAAGCACTAAAAAAACTTTAATTTTGGACATAGTCTGACAAGAACTCTCTTTTCCTAATTTCGTACCATAGAAAATCATATTTGTGACGATTAAATCCACCAATGGAATTCCAAATCCCAACTTGATCACATCACCCATTTTGTCTCACTTTATCCTAATTTGATCCCATAAGCACCAACCTTCACCAATGGAATTCCATTTCACCCTTTCATATATAAAATCTTCTCATGCAAAAGTAAGGCGTGCGTACGTTGCCGGTTTTTAGGTACTCGTCTTCTCATTATCTACTCAAATCCCACTAAAATTTTCACCATCTCCCTTCTTTTTTATTCTCCTTTAATTTAAATGTTTATATAATGTAGTACACAAATATATTTTTCTGTACGAAAAGGAAAAAGAAAAACAAATAATTGTCGTTTTGTTTTACTTAGTTTTTTAAATAAATTTTGAAATTATTTGTCACGCGGAGAATGAAGTTTCTTGGACATTAGTATATAGTATGGTCACATTTTATTTGGTAATGTATACAGCTCATGTCCAGTTGTGTTATGGTGCGTAGTCTCGCTTTCTTCATTGCCTTTTTTGTACTTCTTGCCTTTTTTATATCATTAAAAGGGCGACTAGCTTTCTTGATTTAAGGCTTAATCTAGTGATTAAAACTATTAATAGCACGCATTCTCAGGATATGGACATAAATTAAAATCGGAATTAAAGCTTAAAGAAATTTTAAAATATACAAAATGTACGGCTGTGATTATTATTTTGGACCTCCTACAAATTAGATTTTCCTTGACATCGAGTATATAGGAAGAGCCGTCATGGATCATCTCACCGTCACTGGCTGTTGATAATATTAAATGAATATTTAGTTTCATATCTGTTAGTAAATGTGTGTATTAGATTTATAATATATTGGTGGGGCAATTAATGTTTTCATCGGTTAAGCCATGAGGAAATAGCAAAAGCTATCTCTATATTGTTTTTAATTGACAAAAGCCTTGTGTATTATTTGAATTTGCAAAATTACCCTTTGTTATTTCTTTAATGGTACAAAACTCTTCTATC